>JALAZF010000756.1:0-1200000 GCA_022829125.1 Lathyrus tuberosus | reverse complement strand
CTGTGATATTGAGCACCATGTTGTGACTTTTGCCTTCTTCTGGCAATTCCTCATCACTAAACCCCAAGTTGTTGTAGGAAGTGATGTTAAAGACGATGCTATCGAACTGTCATATTGACACATCCTGTTCCACAAAGGCTTGTTTTAAGACTTTCTGTAGAGCCTCTCTGTGGGCTTTGGAACTGAGCAAAAGCGATAGCACTGAGATTTTTGAAGGAGTTTGTAACAGCTGATCAACAATGTTGTATTCACTCTTTTGGATGAGCTTCAACATCTCATCATCGTTCTTTGAAAGGTCGGGATCACTGGATTGACTGATTGGTGGATTGGGAGCTTCTGTCTGAAGTTCCTTTTCTCTGTTAGGTTCTTCAACTCCTATGTTGAAGATTCGACCGCTCCGTGTTACTCGACTGATGTCTACAATATTCACGACGGAGGGTAATGGAACTTCCTTTCCATTTTCAATTGTTGTTGCACCGTACTTGTAAAGGATAGCCTTAGTCGACTCATACGGTAGCGGTCCCGGTAGATAGATAACTACCAGAGCCTTCTGCTTTCTCTGACTGTCGTAAGTAACTTCAATCAATTCCTGGCTAAGAACCTTCTATTCGTCAAGTAGGGGGATGATGGTACAAACATCTTTGGTCCTTTCATGATCAGAGATCACGACAACATCCTTAATCTGATCAGCAAAATAGTCTGACGTCCAGTTGATTGATCCAGAACTTGGACATGGTTGAATCTCTTTGTGGTCCAACTGACTTTGAAGAGCTACTCGCACGAGGTAACATCCTTGATTATTTTCCGAGTAGACTCTACAGCGCTCGTAATTTTGTGGTGGCACTTGGCCACGCCCGCTTTGAATGCAGTGTAACCTCACTAGATCTATTTCCATTGACCGAACATCCTGACTTTGATGCCTAGTAGGGTTCCCATTAACCACACTGATTTGTTGCGTGTCTTCATCCATATAGATTGGAAGCCACCAGTAGTTTAACAAGTGCTGCAAAGTTCTTTGAACGAGAGAACATCCTTGATCGCTCTCACGACACACTTTACAGTTCTGATAATTATGCGAATTCAGGAAACCGAGCTGGACTTGTGTAGCGTGTAACTCCACCAAGCTAGTATTCATCAAGCGAATATCAAAGATTTGAATCATATTCACTTGATACTGATTTCTATCATGGTAATCCTGAATCCATCCAAGATCCATCTGACGCTGGAGGGTCTCTTGTACAAAAGAGCATCCATGATTGTTTACAGAGCAGATCAGACAGGAGTCGTAATCATGTCGTGGTAGATTAAGATGTTGACTTTGCCTTGAGTGCATTGCCACCAAGTTGACATTCATTGCCAGAATGTTGTGATTCTGAATGATGTTGGAATTCGTATAAGTCATGTTGACCTCACGGATTCGGTGTTCTTGGATCCATCCGAGATTCAATTGTTCCTGTAGAGCTGATTGCATCACAGAACATCCTAGATTGTTTTTAGAAAAGATATCACACTGGTGATAGTTGTGAGATGGTACATGCCCATACCCGCTCTATTTGCAATGCATCTTGATTAGGTTGATTCCCAATGAGCGTACATTGTGAATTTGATAGATATGCTTAGACTCTTCCTCTATCAAATTTACTGCAGCCTTCTTGTGTTGAGGCAGCGGGTTCGTCTGAACATTTGGATTTGTATCCTTGAAGGATAAGACCCTGCTCCTAACAAGCTTTTGCACATCGGATTTGAAACTGAGACAGTTTTCTATGTTATGGCCTGGTCCTCCTTGATGGTAAGGACAAGTCTGATCCGCTTTGAACCAAAAAGGCAGATTTTCCAGTATTGTAAGAGGAGCCCTGGTTTGGACATGCCCCTTGACCAGTAGTAATGGAAACAGTTCTGCGTACAACATTGGTATAGGATCAAAAAATGGAGGTCGAGTTGTATGGTTGTTGTTATACTGAGGACGAGCCTGCTGAAGAGGCTGTTGATTCGGTTGGCTCTGAGCAACCTGAGGTTGATACGTAGGAACAAGCGCAGGGTTGATAGCAGGAGTTACCGCTGCTACTGGTTGATACAGTCGCCTTTGCTTTCTGAGAGAGATATTCCCAATATCCTTATCTTTTTTTCTTAGGGAGAGCACTACCGTATCTTTTAGTACTGCTCGATGATCCGACATCTTTAACCAGACGTCCTTCTTGGACTGCCTCTTCGAGGCGAACTCCCATAACGACCATCTCGGTGAAGTCACTGGGCGTACTGGCAACCATTCGGTCGTAGTAGAATGAGCTCAAGGTTTTTAAGAAGATCTTTGTCATCTCTTTTTCCTCAAGAGATGGACAAATCTGGCTGGCAATTTCACGCCATCTCTGAGCGTACTCCTTAAAGGTTTCCTTGTCCTTCTGTGACATGGCTCTGAGTTGATCTCTTTCCGGTGCCATGTCCAGGTTATACTTACATTGTTGAATGAAGGAAACACCAAGATCTCTGAAAGTTCCGATCTTAGTATGGTCTAAACCCATGTACCATTTGAGTGCGGCACCGATTAAACTATCCTGAAAGTAGTGAATCAGTAGCTCCTGGTTCTTTGTCTGGGTTGATATTCGCCGAGCGTACATCACCAAATGGCTTTGAGGGCAAGAGTTACCCTTGTACTTTTCAAATTTGGGCACTTTGAATTTGTGCAGAACTTTCACATTGGGGACCAAACAAAGGTCTCGACGTCTTTTCCAAATAGACCCTGACCGCGAAGGGCTTGCAGTTCTTTCTGCATCTCCAGGAACTGTTCCTGGAGCTCATTCATTCTATTAAACATACTTTTGTTTCCACCAGAAGGTATCTGTGGAATCTGTCCTTCCGGGACAGTGTTTACCATGGGTGGTGGTACAATCATCATGGCCGAGACTCTTGGTGCCTCCCAAAGTTTGTAACCTTAGGAGTTGCTGTCATGCCCCTGGCATCTTCGCTTTCTCGAAGTTTGTAACCTTCGGGCCCAGCGGCTCCTATTGAAGTTTTCGGATCTTCAGTGATCGGCGGAATATATCCTTTTAGGATATAGTTGATAGGCATGACCCATGGACGATCTTTCGGCATTTTATACCTAGGATCATACTTCTCCACTATAGGCGTCGATGTGATCTCTGATATCACAGTCCTTTGTTGTTGCATCTGAGCTTCTGCCAGAGCTTGCATATCATTGTGAAGCTTTCTCAGATCCTCTTTCAGAGTGTCGATCTCTTCCCTCAACTCTCTATTCTCCTCCTCGAGATCATCTATCTTTTTCTGTCGATTGGCCCGAGTATTGTACGAATGAGGCAGTTTGACTCTAGAATCTAGACACAAACGTGAGATTCGTAGGTAAGAAGATTGTGTTACGTGAGAATCATGAATGATATGAAATGATCATATTAATATTATATATATTGTATATATATATTTTTTGTTTATTCAAAGTAAACTTCGACAATTGGATTGCAAATATCAAACAGTGGGGAAACCCCATTTTATTGAATTCAAAGATTGCGGAAATGGAAATACAGTAATTTACATAGTGCTGAAAAAGGAAATCTAAACTTATGGGTCCCGAGTCCTCTCTGAGGAGAGCTCATATGCTGGTTCTGATATTTTCCTCTTCTTTGACTGGGGCTCTTGGGCCGTTGTCGGGTTGTCATTCCTATGCCAAGTGAAAGGAGCGAGCAAATTCCTTTGATCATCCTGATTTTCTACAGCATGTTGCTCTAAAATCTCAATCAGAGCTGAAATTCTGGTATCAGACGTGTGATGTTAAGGTGTGATGTCACAACAACACACTCTGCACAATGGACAGCAATAACAATAAAATAACACCAAGAATTGTTGACCCAGTTCGGTTACAACCAACCTACTCTGGGGGCTACCAAGCCAGGGATGGAATTCACTACTTGTAGATATAATTTACAGACTCAACGACCCGTTGACAATCTCCTAAACTTATACTCTACTAATGACTTCCTACCTAAGAAACCACTTAGGTATGAGAACACCACTCAATCCCTTACAAACACTCAAAGAAACCACTTTGAGTACCCTTGATCTTACTTCACAGCTTCGATCAATCAACCACTCTCTATTGCTTCACAGCTTCTAGAGAGGACAGAAAATCAACACCTATTCAAACCCTAGAATAGTGTAAATACAAGCACTTTAAACAAACTCTAGACACTAAGCCCTCTGCTCTTGATCTTCTGAATGTTTTCTGTCGCTTTTTCCCTTTGGTCTTGTGCGCTTTATATAACTCCTGAATTGGGCTTGGACTTGTCACAATATTTGATTTGATTTGTTAATTAAAACTGAATCTTCAAAACAGATTTTATCCCCAAAATCTTTTTAAATCTTCAACCTTTTAATTCTCCAACAGATCTGCAATCAAATCTCCCATGTAACAGAAAATATCTATCCCAAGATATTCTCATCCAATGAGTCAACCACTCTCCACAATTCCAGCTAATACGCGTGCCCTAATAACATATCCTGCTGTTATTAATTCTGCAGGTCTGATGTTACAATATCACCTGTGTGACATCAGACATCCAACTTCAGCACTTAACTACTTAACACAGCCCAGTGTTAAGACTTCAATGTTACAACATCAGCACCTTGACATCAACATTGAGTAACCTTTGTTTTACCAAAATTCCAGCCAATCCAGGAACTAACAATCTCCCCCTTTGGCTAATTTTGGCTAAAACAACCTCTGCAATCAACTTCTGCACTCTGCACCTTCAGAGATTTCAGCAGCGGAATAATCTTCAGAAATTTGAAACTCACTAGCAGCAGTTTGATGATCTTCATAGTCTTCATTACTTGATCTGCTGCAGCACCATCTTCATTATTGACAACAGCCAATTGGTGCTCCCCCTTGAAAACATGAACCAGCATCACAGCTGTTCAGTAGCTCATAATGTGCAGTAATTTACTCCCCCTAGATGTCTGCTTGGCTGCACTCTTCAAATGTCATGATATCTTCAAAACTCCCCCTCAATAACTGCATTACCACTTTTCAACTAAACACCTTTTAGCAGCATCAATCTATCTCCCCCTTAATCTCTGCATCACATCAGCAGCATATGGCAATAATCCTCTTGACTATCTTGGCTATGTTCTCCCCCTTTTTAGCATAATTAGGCAAACTTCACCTGGCAGTTGACTACACATTTTCAGAATCACCCCAACTGCCCACAACCCCTCTAGCAGATTCAGTCTTCATAAATGCAGATTCCCAATTTGCTTCTTAACCTTTCAAATTGGTTTGCATCCAAGGCTTTAGTGAATATGTCAGCCAACTGGTTCTCTGTGGCTACATGTTCCAAGGTAACAACTTTTTCTTCTACCAGATCCCTTATGAAATGATGCCTTATGTCTATGTGCTTTGTCCTACTGTGCTGTATAGGATTTTTAGATATATTAATTGCACTCAGATTATCGTAGTACAAAGTCATAACATCTTGTTTAACATTGTATTCACTCAACATCTGCTTCACCCATACCAGCTGAGAGCAACTACTTCCTGCTGCTATATACTCTGCTTCAGCAGTTAAGAGAAATACACAATTCTGCTTCTTGCTGAACCAGGAAATCAGATTGTTCCTTAGAAAGAAACACCCTCCTGAAGTGCTTTTTCTATCATCTGCACTTCCAGCCCAATTAGCATCACAATATCCTTTTAAAACTGTCCTAGAATCACGGCTATATAACATTCCATAGTCACTTGTGCCATTTACATATTTCAGAATCCTCTTCACCTGATTCAAGTGACTTACCTTAGGATCAGACTGATATCTAGCACACACTCCAATAGCAAAGGAAATATCAGGTCTGCTTGCTGTGAGATATAGTAAACTCGCAATCATACTTCTGTACAAGCTGTGATCCACACTCACTCCATTCTCATCCTTGGATAGCTTCAAATGGGTGAGAGCAGGTGTCCTTTTGTGATTGGCTTTATCTAGGCCAAACTTCTTTACTATGCTCTTAGCATATTTGCTTTGAGAAATAAAGATAGAATCCTCCATTTGTCTGACTTGCAACCCAAGAAAGTAGCTAAGTTCTCCAACCAAACTCATTTCAAATTTTGATTGCATTTGTTGGACAAACTGTTTTACCATAGCATCTGACATCCCCCCAAATACAATGTCATCCACATAAATTTGGGCTACCATTAATTTTCCTCCTTCTTCCTTGACAAACAAGGTTTTGTCAATGCCTCATTTTCTATACCCATTTGCTACTAAGAATTCTGTCAACCGCTCATACCAGGCCCTTGGAGCTTGTTTTAAGCCATACAGTGCCTTCCTCAGTTTGAACACATGATTGGGGAAGTTTGGATAAGTGAATCCTTTAGGTTGATCTACATAGACTTCTTCATTCAGATAGCCATTTAGAAAGGCACTCTTCACATCCATTTGGAACAGCTTGAATCTTAGGTTACAAGCCATACCCAAAAGTAGTCTGATGGATTCTAGTCTCGCCACTGGAGCAAACGTCTCATCAAAGTCGATTCCCTCCACTTGAGTATAACCTTGTGCAACAAGTCTCGCTTTGTTTCTTGTAACCACTCCAAGCTCGTCTGACTTGTTTTTGTAGATCCACTTTGTTCCAATAACATTCACCCCTTCTGGTCTTGGCACAAGATCCCAGACTTCATTTCTCTTGAACTGCTCTAGTTCTTCTTGCATAGCATTTATCCAAAATTCATCTGTCAGAGCTTCCTTGACATTTTTTGGCTCAATTTTGGATACGAAGCACGAGCTAGCTATGATTTCTCTGGACCTAGTTCTTACTCCAGAATTTGGATCACCTATGATCAGCTCCTTAGGATGATCCTTCTGAATTCTGATAGAAGGATCCTTCTGAGGTTGCTCAGGCTCAGTGTCAGCAGTACTTGGGGATGGATTTCTTTCTTCAACTTCAACAACTACCTCATCAGTTAATGTTCCAACATCTTCTATGACATCCTCAACTTCATGCTTTTCTTCATCATCAATCACAACATTGATTGACTCCATCATCACTTTGGTCCTGGAGTCGAAGACCCGATAAGCTCTGCTGTTGATGGAGTACCCCAAAAATATCCCTTCATCGCTTTTGGAATCTAATTTCCTTCTCTGCTCTCTATCTTCCAGAATGTAACATTTACTACCAAACACATGGAAGTACTTAACATTAGGTTTTCTTCCCTTCCATAGTTCATATAGAGTGGATGAAGTGCCTCTTCTTAGGGTGACTCTGTTGTGAATGTAGCAGGAAGTGTTCATGGCTTCAGCCCAGAAGTGATAAGGTAGTTTCTTGGCATGAATCATTGCTCTAGCCGACTCTTGTATAGTTCTGTTCTTCCTCTCAACAACTCCATTTTGCTGAGGGGTGATAGGAGATGAAAACTCATGACTTATACCTTCAGACGAGCAAAATTCTTCAAACTTACTATTTTCAAACTCTCTTCCATGATCACTTCTAATTCTGATGACCTTACTCTCCTTTTCTCTTTGGAGTTTATGACAGAGCTCTTTAAAGACATCAAACACCTCAGATTTGTCTTTGATGAAATTCACCCAGGTGTATCTTGAGTAGTCATCCACAACTACATAAGCATATTTCTTTCCACCCAGACTTTCAACCTGCATAGGTCCCATCAAATCCATATGAAGGAGTTCCAATACTTTGGAGGTGGTGTCATGTTGAAGCTTCGGATGAGACATCTTTGTCTGCTTTCCTTTTTGACAGTCTCCACACACCTTTCCTTCCTCAATACTAAGTTTGGGAATCCCTCTGACTGCTTCTGAGGAGATAATTCTCTTCATTCCCTTTAGGTGAAGATGTCCCAGCTTCTGATGCCAGATTTTGACATCATCTTCTTTAGCAAGCACACACGTGGAGGAATTTGAATTTTGAGGCACCCAAAGATAACAGTTGTCCTTAGATCTGGCTCCCTTCATAATGACTTCTCCTTTGTCATCTTTCACATTACATTCGGACTTTGTAAAGTCTACTTTGAATCCTTGATCACAAAGTTGACTAATACTAATCAAATTAGCAGCTAGTCCTTTAACAAGAAGAACATTCTCCAGCTTGGGAGTACTGTCACAGTTTAGTCTTCCAATTCCCTTTATCTCTCCTTTGATCCCATCACCAAATGTAACATAGCCAGAAGACTGAGGTTTCACATCAACAAGCAGATTCTTTACTCCAGTCATGTGTCTTGAACACCCACTGTCAAAATACCAGTCATCTTTGGTAGAAACCCTCAAGGACGTGTGAGCTATCAAGCTGGTAACTTTAGGTATCCATTTCTTCATCACTTTAGGCCTAACCTCTTGCTGTTTGGGTTGATGAGTAGAATTAGGATATCCGTGAAGCTTGAAGCACGAGGACTACATATGACCAATCCTGCCACAATAGAAGCATCCGACTCTGCCGTTTCTAAAGTGGTTAAATCTTCTCCCACTTTGATAATTCTGTGGCTGCCACCCATACTGTTGTCTCCTTATTCCATAGTTGAATTGTCTTCTGCTGTATTGAAGATGCTGTCTCTTAGGCTGTCTTCTATGGTGATGAGGTTTCCTTCTTCCATAAGTCACAACATTGTTGTACGCATAACCATTCCATTTTTCCTGATGTTGATACCTCTGCTGAGACATGTTCTGCTTGAACTTGATAGCTTGCATATTCTGGTGATATTGGGGAGGCATATACTGACTAGCTCCTTGGGGCTGTATCTTCCTCTGATGAGGGCCATTTTTCTTCTCAGCATTTTGGGGCTGAACAACCTTCTTTGGGGAAGGGCCCTGTTTCGTAGGTTGATGTTGAGACAATGGTTGAGACATCTCCCTTTTTGTTCCTGAAGTGCTAGCCACATATCCTATGCCTGATTTATCTCCAGCAGATTTCTATAACTGAAGAATTTTATCAAGATCAGCAGTACCACTGTTCATCATCCTAATAAATTTAGTCATCTGATCCAGTTGGGACTTAACTAGCACAACTTCGTTTTCCCGATCAGCTTTTTCATTTTCAAGCTGAGCAATCTGTTGCTTATGATACTTGTTTTCTTGACAAATCTCAGCACTTTTCAAACACAACTCTCGATAAGTAGAAGCTAGCTCCTCATAAGTTATTTCTTCATCACTACCATCATCAGACACAACAGTTCCTGTTAAGGCTCTAGCATGCTTTGCTGACTCACCATCACTTTCACTATCAGATTCAGACCAGGAAACTGACATGCCCTTCTTCTGCTTCTTCAAGAATGTGGGACATTCTTTCTTGACATGTCCATACCCTTCACATTCAAAGCACTGAACACCTCTATCCTGAGTAGTCTTCTCTTCATCTTTCTCTTTTGGATTGGTGGTGTCAGAGGAACTGTTCTTGACACTAGGCTTGTAGTTATTGTTCCATCTTTTTAACACTTTGTTGAACTGCCTTCCCAACATTGCAATGGCTTGTGACAAATCTTCCTAAGAATCTTTGACTACCTTATCTTCTGCAGGAGTGGAGACCAAAGCAATACCCTTGGGTTTCTTTTCTGGTTCTTCTTCATTTAAACCAAGTTCAAAAGTCTGAAGAGATCCAATGAGCTCATCTACTCTCATCTTGCTGATGTCTTGAGCTTCTTCAATGGCAGTCACTTTCATCTTGTACCTCTTAAGTAAGGGCCTAAGGATCTTCCTTACGAGCTTTTCCTCTGACATCTTCTCACCAAGAGCACTGGATGCATTAGCCAGTTCCAGAACATTCATGTGGAAGTCATGAATGGTTTCATCATCCTTCATCTTCAGGATTTCAAATTTTGATGTTAAAATCTGAAGTTGTGACATCTTGACTCTAGATGTTTCTTCATGAGTAGCCTGTAAGATATTCCACGCTTCTTTAGCAACTTCATAGGTATTGATTAACCTGAAGATATTCTTATCCACTCCATTGAAGATGGCATTTAGAGCTTTGGAATTTCCAAGGGCGAGCTCATCTTCCTCCTTGGTCCATTCTTCTTCAGGCTTTAGCTTAGAGGTGCCTCCTTTATCTTTACCAGCATCATCCTTCTCACATACAACAGGTGCTTTCCACTCTTTAATAACAGCCTTCCAAGCCCTACTGTCCAAGGATTTTAAGAAGGTGGTCATCCTTGGCTTCCAATAGTCATAATTGGATCCATCCAAAATAGGGGGTCTGTTGACGAATCCTCCAACTTCTTTGTCCATCTTTACACCAGAAAGTAACTTCCCTAGATCTCACCCAGAGACAGACAGGATGCCTGCTCTGATACCAATTGAAATTCTGGTATCAGACGTGTGATGTTAAGGTGTGATGTCACAATAACACACTCTGCACAATGGACAGCAATAACAATAAAATAACACCAAGAATTGTTGACCCAGTTCGGTTACAACCAACCTACTCTGGGGGCTACCAAGCCAGGGATGGAATTCACTACTTGTAGATATAATTTACAGACTCAACGACCCGTTGACAATCTCCTAAACTTATACTCTACTAATGACTTCCTACCTAAGAAACCACTTAGGTATGAGAACACCACTCAATCCCTTACAAACACTCAAAGAAACCACTTTGAGTACCCTTGATCTTACTTCACAGCTTCGATCAATCAACCACTCTCTATTGCTTCATAGCTTCTAGAGAGGACAGAAAATCAACACCTATTCAAACCCTAGAATAGTGTAAATACAAGCACTTTAAACAAACTTTAGACACTAAGCCTTCTGCTCTTGATCTTCTGAATGTTTTCTGTCGCTTTTTCCCTTTGGTCTTGTGCGCTTTATATAGCTCTTGAATTGGGCTTGGACTTGTCACAATATTTGATCAGATTTGTTAATTAAAACTGAATCTTCAAAACAGATTTTATCCCCAAAATCTTTTTAAATCTTCAACCTTTTAATTCTCCAACAGATCTGCAATCAAATCTCCCATGTAACAGAAAATATCTATCCCAAGATATTCTCATCCAATGAGTCAACCACTCTCCACAATTCCAGCTAATACGCGTGCCCTAATAACATATCCTGCTGTTATTAATTCTGCAGGTCTGATGTTACAACATCACCTGTGTGACATCAGACATCCAACTTCAGCACTTAACTACTTAACACAGCCCAGTGTTAAGACTTCAATGTTACAACATCAGCACCTTGACATCAACATTGAGTAACCTTTGTTTTACCAAAATTCCAGCCAATCCAGGAACTAACAAGAGCATCTTTTTCCTTCAATAGTTGCTTATTTTCTTACACTCCACATTGAGAATACAATACTTGTTCTTCCAAGACCTCTTCTCCTGTTGAACTTTGTTGAGAGTAACATAAAGCTTTTCCGTATCAGACATAAAGTAAAGGACAGGGTCCCTTAATGGAAGAACTTCCTGTCACGGGTAAGGCATCCTCAGCTTGAGAGCTCTAATTTATACCCAGTGGAGATAAGGCTCCACCGAGACACAGTCTGGGTTTCCTAAAGACTTTCTTCCTTTCCTATGAACGTGTTTCCAGGCATGCACTATTTATGTCTTTAGCCCTCTGTCATTTTCTCCTTCCTTGAAGAAAAGACCTTCTAGATGAGCTTTTCGCGGGACATGCCTCATCGGGTATCCAAACTGACGACGAACTAAAACTGGATGACAATTGATTCCTCCATTAGTTCCTATAAGGGGTACATTTGGGAAATTTCCACAACGGTCAATGATTCTGATCCCGTCATAGATTCGATTGTACCAATCGATGTCAGAGTTGGTAAGAGACATGATTCTCTGTGACCAACATAAAGTATTCTTAGGATCCCAAAATGCAGCATACTTGGGCAAGTGGGAAGTGAACTATTTGTATAGCAGGTGTACACAACATGTGATCATTCCTCTGCTATACAAATTCCTTAAGTGTGCCGAATGATAAGCATCTGCGAGCAAGGTCGGTACAGGGTTTCCAATCAGAAAAATCTTAATGGCGTTGATATCTACAAAGTTATCGATGTTGGGAAACAAAAATAACCCGTAGGTAAGCAAAACAAAGATGCTTTTGAAAGCGGCCACGTTCCCTATACTAGAAAAGTACAGAGCTTTCTTAATTAAGAACTGGGTTGGCAAACCTTGAATTCCACCCTTAGTGGTCATGTGAGTCCTGACTTCTGACTCGTCCAAATAAATTGCTCTTGCAATGTTCTGATCCTTTGGAATCTCTTCGAGTCCAGAAAAGGGAGCTTGGTCAGTAATATGCAGATCAGTCAGGTGAGAGTACTCCTCCAGCGTTGGTGCTAGTTGATAATTCGGGAATGTGAAACAGTGATAGACCGGATCGTAGAACTGGATTAGTGTGGACAGGATTCCTTCAATTACATGGAACCTTAACAGAGACAGTAGTCCTCCATACTTGGCCCTGAAAGCCTCAGGGTTGGTTATCATCCTTGCCAACCCTCTTAAATCCTCTAGTTTTGGAACCTTGAAGGTGTACTTGTGAGTTTTCCTTCTACCGAAATCCATTAGCAATCTCTTTATCTGACATTTGCAATCATTGTCTTAGTTTAATTTGAAAAAAAGAGAGACTAGAAGAGAAATTTTTCTTTGTTTAAATGTTTTTTAAATGAATGTATGAATGCAGCACACAAAAACATAGAAAAAACATGAGGTCAAAGGGTCGGTGTCATGAAGTCAAGGCTCTACCCATCCCCCAAAGTTTATACTGGTGATTTTTGTACCTGTCCTCAAAATCACTGACCCCTCTTGGGATGACGGCAGCAAACGGATCACCAAGCGAGATGGTTCATCTTAGAGTAATCTCAAACGAGGGTAGTATCGCGTGACAACTATTTCCGATAGCTTCCGCACTACAAAATGGTTTCAGTCTACTAAAATCCTCAGCTTCTCGGATAACCCAATGGAACAATCTGCTTTCAACAACCGAAGTCGTATAGGCATTGAATCCGTAAAGGGCATCTCTACTGATTTGATGGTCGACCGGGACCTCTTATCTAGGATTCACTCCCCGTAAGATTACCCGTATAATGCCATCCCCTATCTTAGGTGTATACTTAATCTTTCCAGATGCGACATCACACGCATTCCCATTAGCAGAAAAATAAACACGGATATCAATTAGGAAAAGCAGTATATATATATTTGTCCTAACATCCTAGACCTCTAGTCTTATGATCCTATACAGACAATGACTCCCCCAGCAGATTCGTCATTTTTGTGACATTTCGAGAACTTAAGGTTTCATCCCTTGGGAATGCAAGAAAGAATGCCTCCCACTGTGGTCGCCATTTTTCTGTAGCCCGGTTTTTGTGGTTTCAAATCACTATCGCTTTGGTACTACAGTTCGATTCATTTTTTATCCAGTGAAGCTGATTAAGGAAGGGAAATAGATGCCTCCAATTAACCCTGCTTGCAAACTGAGGTTAAACAGTCAAAACTGTTGGTTTATAGATGCTATCAAAATAGGGGGGGTCCTTCTTAGGGTTATTTTCTTAAGAATACAAGTGGCTGGATTATCTGTGAGGCTTTTGGTTAGGATACTAGACCTGATTTTCTTTGGTTGATGTATGGAGGTACTGGATTTTGAGTTTTTGATTAGTATGCTCGCTAAGATTTTGCAATCTTATGCCTACGTATTCCCGTTTAACGAAACACGGAAATCAGAGCGATCGTAGTTCCTAATAGGAGGAAAAAGGTGTTTTGGTGTCTTGTTCAAAGCCCAAGATTGAAGCTAAAAATGATTTGTATCTTGTTCAAAGCCCAAGATGTGAAGCTGAAGGGTTGTTTGTATCTTGTTCAAAGCCCAAGATATGAAGCTAAAGGGTTTTGACTGAGAGAGAATTTGTTATCTCTAAAGAGGGATTGTTGATTTTCGTGTGCTTTGATCAAAGCACAAGTATGATGCTAAAAGGTTGATTGACTCAACCGGGGATTCCTTTGTACAAAGCCCAATAGGAGGCTGGAAATTTGACTTTTTTCGGGAGAAATGTTCTTTCTATCTTGTACAAAGCCCAAATTGAGGCTAAAAGGGATTTTTGATTCCGTTGGGGAGAATGTATCTTGTATAAAGCCCAAGATGGAGGCTGAAATGAGTTTGACTCAACAAGAGAGTGCTTTTGTGTGTGTCTTGTACAAAGCCCGAGACGAAGGCTAAAAAGGTTGACTCAACAAGAGAGTCTTGAATAGGTGATTGACTCAACAAGAGAGTCTGAAGTTTGTTTGACTCAACAAGAGAGTCTTTTATACTCAAAAAGAGAGTGATTGACTGTCTCGTATGAAGCCCGAGATTGTGGCTAAAAGGAGATTGACTCAACAAGAGAGTCTTTTATACTCAACAAGAGAGTGTTTTTTCTATCTCGTACAAAGCCCGAGATTGAGGCTAAAAAGGGATTGACTCAATAAGAGAGTCTTTTATACTCAACAAGAGAGTGTTTGACTGTCTCGTACGAAGCCCGCGATTGTGGCTAAAAGGAGATTGACTCAACAAGAGAGTATTTTATACCCAACAAGAGAGTGTTTTTTCTATCTCGTACAAAACCCGAGATTCAGACTAAAAAGGGATTTACTCAACAAGAGAGCCTTTTATACTCAACAAGAGAGTGATTTTCTATCTCGTACAAAGCCCGAGATTGAGGCTAAAAAGGGTTTGACTCAACAAGAGAGTATTTTATACTCAACAAGAGAGTGATTTTCTATCTCGTACAAAGCCCGAGATTGAGTCTAAAAAGGGTTTGACTCAACAAGAGAGTCTTTTATACTCAACAAGAGAGTGGTTTATATGTTTTGTATAAAGCCCAAGACGGAGGCTAAAAGAATTTGACTCAACGAGAGAATCTTTTATACTCAACAAGATAGTGGTTTTTTATATGTCTTGTACAAAGCCCAAGACGGAGGCTAAAAGAGTTTGACTCAACAAGAGAGTCTGAAAAGGTTAGCTCCGCTAGGGAGAATCATTTGTACAAAGCCCAATAGGAGGCTGTCTTACTGCCGAGGATGATTTAGATCCTGAAGCAGGTCCAAGCGGGGGGGGGGGGGGACTCTCATGAGAGAGACCGGGTTTCTGCTGGAGATTGATCCAGAGTGATCGGTGTTTTTTCCTATGTTTGAAAGGAACTTGAGAATGTCTTTGAGACTCAAGAGGTTTAGACTATCCAAGTCTCTGTTTTATCTTTTGTATGATGCCCAAGAGGAGGCACGGGCATTAAGGGATGAGTATCAACCCTAAAATGGCTGGAGTTTTGACGCGGAAAAGACTGCTCTAGCAAAGGATGACTAAGTTATGTCTTATATCTTTAAGAGGTCTCCAGGGTCCTTGTATGAAGCCCAAGAGAAGGCATGAGAACTTCTAAGAAGCCGAAGGGTCCTTGTACAACGTCCAAGAGGAGGCGGGGATGCTTTTACGAAGCCTGTGGGTCCCCAAACCAAGAGAAGTTCAAGAAATACAATTCACAGAGAAGAGATCTTTCTAGGAAAGTTCGAGAATTTGGAAGAAACTCAAGAGATGCCATTCACGGAGAAAAGATCATCTCTGGGGAGTTAGAGTTTCTTTGACAATTTCTAAGGGTGACAGTCTGAGAAAAGGTTTACCGAGAATACTGCCTTTCTCTTTGTTCGATATTGTTTAACCCCAAGAGAAGGGAAGACTGTATCTGGAATCCTATGGGGGATCTAGTTTTGTTTGTATTTAAGAGTGACCAATAAGGCTTTACCTAGTGCTAGACGTAGTTGCCGGGGAAAAATCTAAATAACTATACTAGTATTACACAGTGGATATGTGACAAGTATATAAAAGGATGTGAAAGAAGACTTACAGTGAAGCAGCCCTACAATACAGTTATATACAGATGAAAGCGGTAAATGAAAGCTGATAAACACTTACCCGTTGTAGAGCTTCCATATTGTTTTGTTAGTTGTTCAACAAATAAAGTTTTGATAACAACATATATTTGAATTCAAAATCAAAGGAGAAAGTGTTTTGAAAAGATTGTCGGGGCTTACAGCTCAAGGAGAGGCCCAAGTTTTAACGATGATCGCACCGTTGTTTTGAAAACCGTACAGAGGGACTTATACAATATGTGAGGCCCAAAAAGTTTTTATGTACAAGGGGATGGGTCTTACACTCTATTAGAGGCCCACAGATTTATTTTTGTACAAGAGATGAGGCTTACAACTCAAGGAGAGGCCCAGGGTTATTTGTTTGGCAACGGCGATCGCGCCGAGGTTTTTGAAAACACAGTGGATCTTATACAATATCTGAGGCCCAAATCATTTTGGTTTCAAAAAGGGGTTGGGTCTTACACTTTATTAGAGGCCCAAAGAAATTTAAAGAAAAGAAATGGGGCTTATAACATAAGGGTAGGCCCAGATGATTTGATTTTTGAACTGGCGATTGCACCGAGATTTTCTTTTAATGCAGAGGGACTTATACAATATCTGAGGCCCAAAATGGTTTTGGTTAAAAGGGGATTGGGTCTTACACTCTATTAGAGGCCCAATAATTTATTTTTGTATAAGATATAGGGCTTGCAGCTCAAGGAGAGACCCAAATGGTTTTATTTTAAACTGGCGATTGCGCCGAGATGTTTGAAAACACCGTGGGTCTTATACAATGACTGATGCCCAAACTATTTTGCTTTCAAAGAGGGGTTGGGTCTTACACTATATTAGAGGCCTAAAGGAATTTAAAGAAAAGAAATGGGGCTTATAACACGAGGGTAGGCCCAGATGATTTTGAAAAGGCGATGATCGCGCCGTTGTTTTTCTAAATACAGTGAAACTTATACAATGACTAAGGCCCCAAAAGTGGGTCTTACACTTTAATAGAGGCCCATGAGTGTTTGAAAATGATTGATGAGGGTGGAATCAATCAAAACCCTAATTTCATCATTTTTTAAAATAAAGTCTTAAAGAAAATCAATAAAAAATGATAAAACACCAAATAAGCTTGAATAAACAACTTGTGATTTCTGATTAAGGTTAGAAAAATGAGGTTTTAACCACAAGATGAATTAAAACTCATTTGGTTTTGATTTTCAAGATGAATATTCACTTTTAAAATGTTTAAAAACAATTAAAAATGAATTTATTCATAAAAATACCAACTATAATAAATAAATAATATAAATTTTATTTTTTTGTGGAATAAAATATTTCAACATTTTTGTGATTTTTTCAAAAAGAACCAATAAAAAATAATTAAAATTGAGGGAGTTATTAATTTTTCAAATCATTAACAATAATAAGAAAAATAATAAAAATAGGAAAAAGTGGTGAAAAGAGGATCTGGGGCGAGGGGGATTCGAACCCCAGACCTCTTGTATGCAGTGCGCGTCCTCTACCACTAGGGTGGTGATACATCCGTGTATCAAACCCCACCCACAAATATACAAGGCTTGCCTTATTTTTGGCCTGGCCAAGGCAAGGTTTTGGCCAAAAACGTGAAGCTTGTAACTTTCTCATTTCTCCATGGATTGGGACAAAATTTAGGTCTATCCTACCTAGAATTTCACAAGGAATCCAATGGCGGTGGTGGTTTTTTCAGATGAGGTCCCCATTTTAAAACCCGATAGTGGTTTTTAAATAGGCCTCCATTTGCATTTTCTGTGCTACCTCATGGTACAGGCATGAATTACATGATGAATTGGTCCAAACACAACATATATAACATGTATGAGATGTGTATGATCAGTGGACCTTAAAGCAATGCATATTTCAGAGAGTTCAAGTTGAGATGCTTACCTCTTTAGGAGGTTTTTGGGCAATCTGTCAAGTGCTTTGTTCCAGAAATGATTTGATGTTTTGGACACCCTCAAATGATCCCTTGGAAGCTTTTGGGATGATTGGAATCAGCTGAAAACCTCAGGAATGGAAACAGGCCCTTTCTTGCAAAAGGGGCAAAAGTGACCAAAATCGCAACTCTCTCAAATGGTGTTCCAGATGTGGGGACCATTTGGGACAGTTCAAGGATGATATTTGGAGTGTGTTTGAGGTTTTATCTGGTTTTGAAAGTGACTGAATCAAGACATGGCTTAAAAAATGCAAAAAAAGTCCTATTTTGAGGTTTTGAGAGGGGACTTTGTGATTTTGGTGTTACAGGTCACTTGTGAGAGTTTGGACAGCTTAGATATGACATATTGGATGTGTTTGGATCATGAGTGTAATACCTCAAAATTTTCCCTCTTATCTCTCTCCAATAATTGGCTTATGTTTCATTCATTTGCATTTCATAATAGGTCATACTAAAAATCATACACATCATTGGTTGCAAGGCATGGTATCAAGTACATCAAGGTGTGGACAGTTCAAAGCCAAAGGACAAGAGTAAAAAGCTTTTCCAAACAAGTCACAAGGGTTTCTCACATCTCAACTCATCTCATTTGAGTCCTCAAGGTATCACAAGAGGAGAATTCAATAGAAGATTGAATGAAGTCATATTCTCCTAACCACTGCAAACTAGGGTTTTGGAATTCTGAAGTATAACACCCCAATGGGCAAGATCTTTGAACTTTTATCATTTCCAAATGGCATATCTCATCTTTTTTAGAGAGGATATACATCATACTTAGAGGAATTTGGATTTGGAGGATGTGCTGATTTCTCCTAGACTGAGGGGTCAAAATTAGGGTTTGCCATAAAATCAGTTTATTTCTGATTTTTGGGAAAGACTTGATTCTATGGTATTCTACATGTCCTCAAGGGTCTAAGGATGAAGAATTGTCCATCTATTTGATTTGGAAGAGTTTCAATTGATCAATTGATTGAGAATCAGGAGATTTGGGGGAAAGTCAACTGTGCAAAGGAAAAAGTCAACTCTTGACTTTTTGAGGTCAAATTCATGTTCCTCATGTCAAATATGATCATTGTTGAGGATTTGATAAAGAAATAATGAAAGATTCATCAAAAATCAAGAAATATACAAAGTTGCCAAAAATAGCAATTTAGGGTTGCCATTTATGGCAAGTTTTGACAAGCTGAAGGGTCAACTTTAGAGATTTCTTTCTCCATGCTCCAAGCACCAAAGTGAAAGGCTAGGGAGACCTATCAAAAGTTCACATTTTAAGCTTCAAATCCATACCAAGAACATCCCCATTGGATCAAAATTGAGAGAGATATGATGGATCAAAGTGAGAAGAAATCAAGGCAAAATGGCAAGTCATGACCAGCCAATGCGCCATAATTTCCACAAACACTTGGTGTGCATGTTGTGCCTAAGTTCTTGGTCAAATTTATCAATGATAGAAATTCCAAATGAAAAAAAGTTTAACATGACTTTTGTTCATTTCCATCTCTTCTTCCACTTTGATGTTGGACTTTTTTTCATCTGATCAATCATTAGAGAGTTATAAGGGATCATGAGTTGGTCACGAGCAGGTCATGCTGGCATGTTAATTTAGTTATGCACAAGCATCTTTATGGGACATTTTCACATCATTAGAGACTCCATTTTCAATTTCTTTCCAAACCAATGTTTTGCTCCTCCATATCCTCTTTCCAAAGACCCCAAAATCACATGTTTTCATCCATTGGTCATGAAGATGCAAAGCTCCAAAGACCATAGCATACCAACTGTTTTCTTCCCAGTCAAGTAAAAAAAACCAATATAAAATAGGTTGCCTTGTTGGTACTCATGCGCATGCTGAATGTGATGTACTATCCCACGTCATCTTTACCATAAAAATCCAAACAAACTTTGCACATATCATCCCATGCCCATGCACTCTTTGCTTTAAATGTGGAAACCAAAGTGAAAGGAAAGCTTGCACAACAAGTTGTTGCTGCTACAAGTTCAGAAAATCACCACCACTCATCTAATTCACATCATAAGTTTCATGCTCACTCATCATATGAACAAAACCCGCGCCTTCTTCCACTCACTCTCATTGCAATTCATCTTAACTCACTCACTCAGGTAACTCACCCACTCTAATCATGGTTCTAACTGTTAACCAAGGTGGTTAACAGTTAACCAAGGATATATAAACAAATCCTAACATAATTGGTAACGAACTTTGCTCATTCTTCACTTGGCTCAAACTTTTCAATCTCTCTCTCTCTCTCTCTCAAAGCTCTTTCTCGCAGCTTCCTTCTTCTATCTCTCTGCAAGAATCAAGTTCTCTCCATCTTCATCTTGAATAATTCATCCATGGAGTAAGGAAAGAAACAAGTTGCTGCATCCAGTTTTATCCATTTTCATCAACTATTTTTTTGAGCAATTTGAAGTTCCTCTTGCCTTTATTTGGCCACGAACTACTCCAAGTATCAAGTGTATTATAGCTAGCTTTCTTGCAATAGAAGATTCAGCAGGTTCAGGTTCCATTCCTCAAACTTTTCTCATGCAATTTTAAGTTGTTTTAAGCCTGTTTTGGTGGTTTTCGAGCTCAATAGGAGCAATGTAACATCCGGCTAGTTGATAGGCATCATAGATGCTTAGTTGAAATTTTAGGACAAAACTTGTTGGCTTCGATTCTCTCTGTATGTGTGTTGTTTGTGATTTTTTATGCTAGATTCATGATCTACTAGTTGAGAGGAATGTTTTGATATAAGGTTTGTGTGTTTCTGGTCACTTGAAATTTTATCCACGGCAGAGGATCACCGGAGAAACCAGTCCGACCACCATCCATAAACCCTAACCTCCTCCCAGATTTAATCTCAACCACATGTTTCTTTTAATCCAACGAACTTGAACGTGCCAGAGAATAAGTGAGGATGATCCCACGCACGTGCCTCATTCTGACTTTGTTTTTTGATCCCATGTGGTTGATGCACTTTATTGTAACATGTGCGTGAGTTGTGAATCATTGGATCATCCTACTTTCTTGATCATCACACGAAGACTGCATCTGATGGCTCAGGATAAGTCAAATATTTGACTAACATCCATGGTATGGACCTCTTCAGACCACGCGCCTTGGGCCTAACATTTCTTGCTATCTACACCCCCTCCCCGTAAGCCCAATGTGCATTTCAACTGGTTTTTTGCTATTGTAGCACCCCCTGACTATTTCCATTTCATTTTAATTTTCTTCTTCCTATTTGTTTGGTTTTTAATTTTTAAAAATACATTTGAGCATCCAAAATTCCACAAAAATTCATGAAGTATCTAAAGACATTTAAATAATTTTTTATCATTTTATTTTCTGATTTTATCATGTTTTGGCATATTTTCATGAATTCTCTTTTATTTTATTTTGTTTGTGCATTTAACCATGACCTTTGCCTCATTCCAATTTTGTTTGACATAGTTATGCACTGAATTGATGCCTAATAATTGGTACATGCATTTGTGATATGCTGAGGCATACCATTCATTTTTCATAGATTTTTAGGTCATTTTATTGTTGACTTTTGGGTGAGATCTTTGAGCTATTTGTTTGCATGACTTGTATGACATTGTGAGACATCTTTGAGCATGATTCCTAATGAGTTTTAAGCCATACTTTTGAAGCTTGCTAACACACTGATTGTACCTCAAATTGATTGCCTTTTCTCAATTTTCTCATCATATTGACATGACTTTATGGATTGTATGAAAGCATGTTGGTTTGTGCGAATGTAGAAGACATGTTTAGGTCTTAATGAGCATTGTGTGCTATCTTCTTTGACCATTTGTTGAGGCTTTTTAATTCATGTTTCATGAATATTATAGGTCACTTTCATCATGTTATAGGTCATTTAAAGTTCCTCCTTACATGACTTGCATGCTTTGGTTTTAACTTGAAATACCTTGTGTAATTGTGCATTCTTCTTGGATCTTCTTTGAGTATATGTTTGTACCAACTCTTGCATGATCTTGAACTATCACATAAAATTGATTCAATTCTGTTTGCAATCATCCTCAACCATATGCCATGACCCATAATTGCACATTACAAGTTTTCTTAAGTGCATAAACTTTTGTATACTTGTTTGACCTAACTTGAACATGTTTGCTCTTAATCATCAATGTGTTTCAATGTGATACTTGGTTGGACTTTGTGCTTCCATTATTGACTTTTAAATATCATGTTAAATGTCTTGAGCTACTTACTTGCATTCATGTGGCATAATTATTCATTTTCCATTTTCATTTCTTACTTGCATTACAAGTATGCTTCATTGTTAGAACTTGAATGATGTTTGCTTACACTTTTCCTACTTGTTCAATACTTGCATTCGTGAATCATATGCTACATTAATGACATCTTGATGCATCCTTAAATGTCATTCAATTCTTACTTTGATTCTTACACGTGCATTCATCCATATTCATGATTCATTTGCATTCATATTGCATTATTAATGTTTCATTTGCATTTGTATGATTGTTGGGCGCCTAGTTTGCTTTTGTCTGATCCCATGTGGCATGTTTACATTAGTAGGATCCTCTAACATGTACATACTGACTTGTCATGTCCCTTAACCTTAGGACTCATTCTTTTTAGTTCAAATCTTGTTTACTTCTTAGGTTGTCTTCTTAAGACAACTAGTATTGTTTGTTTAGTTTCTTTCACTTGAATTCATTACTTGTGATTGATTATATACTAACCTTTTGTGTAGGGGAAGAGGTAAGACATTTGAGTATGTGGATGTTAATCCATACTCATCTCTTCTTTCATCTCATCTCTTTCATTACTATTTCTCTTTTGTAAATAGCATGATATAATGCTTAATTGTGTAGAACTTTCCCACATCCCTTAGGGATCCTAGCTCATCCTTAATTTTTTATTAAGGTGAGGTAAGATAAGCATTAGATAGTGCTATCCCTCTCTTCTCTTTAGACTTAGGTGGTTCTTATGCCCCGCATAACCATAGGACATCCATGTATGAAAACATTAGGATTACTAGTCTTTCCCCCATTTAGACTTTTTCCTTTCTTCCTTTGAGTCTCTTTCTCATCTCATAACAAAAATAAAAAAGCATGTAATAAAGGCAACAAGTATTGTACGCCATGAGCCTTAAGTACATGGGAAATGGAAGGAGAAGGGTTTCCCTTCTCCTATCTAGAGTGTTTAGCATACGTCCTGTTAGGACGACCATGCGAGGCATTTGTTCCTATGTCATAGACTTTAGTGCAATACTTGTTATAAACACAAAATAACCAAAACATTTCTTCTTAAAAGACAAAAACAAACAATTCTCTTCTCATCTTCCTCACTCCACTCATAAAGGATGCGTCACTTCCGTTTTACTGCAAACAGGTAAATGCCTAAGACTCCGTACAACGAGCTGCGACACCTAACTGCTGGAACGCGAACCTTGGCGTATTCCGTTAAAAAAACATAAATAAAGAAAATCCATCCTTGGTTAGGTCGAACTACGACTGCTCTGACTTCCTCTCTCTGGTTAGATTGAGGGTACATAGGCACAAGACGACGATGTCTTGGCGAGCAACCTCCCCCTAGTTCGTGTCCAAACTACGTTGACTCTGACTTTCCCATTGCACGAGGGAATACGTAGGCATAGGACACCGTCGATGTCCCATCGAGTCATTTCTTTTTCTTTTCTCCCCATTTCCTCCGTTCTCTTCCGTTCCCATTCCTTTTCCCTTCCAGTAGCAGCGGAGTTCCAGATGGCGACACCCTTTAATCGATAACAACAAGTGTGGATCCCATCGAGTACGATGGACGCGTGGGGGTGCTAAAACCTTCCCCTCGCGTAACCGACTACCTTACCCGTTTCGCTTGGTCGCGAGACCATGCTTTTCCTTTCCCTCAGGTTTACGCAGTGTTTCCTTTCCCTCTCTTGGGATAAATACACATTATTGGCGACTCTGTTTCCGCGCCACTTTCGCGTTTGTACTTGGATGAAAATCCCGGGAGCGACAATGAGTTGTGATGGAATTTCTCTCTAACTCAAAAACTCAGAGTTACCTTGCTAAAGAAGGCATTTTTGCCTAGAGAAAGAGATTTTGAGGAAAGCAAGTGTTGTAGTGCTTTGGGGTACTCAAACTGAGCACAAATGAGCTCTATTTATAGTAGAGCAACTTTGTTTTGGCTGTAATAGTGAATGGCAACTGCTGTAGAGATTTGGCAAATGTTGATCAATAGGAATCCAAGTATCCTCTAGCCATTGACTAGAGGTTAGAGCACAGGCCTTTGGTTCCCTAGTTCAGAGATCATCCTTGACTCATTCAGTTGGAAATGGCTCAGTACATGCCACCTTGGTGTATCCATTGAATGCTCCAAAACAAAATTGGAGTCTTGTCCCCTCTTTAGGGTTTTTTAGGTTTGGCATGCTATTTTTAGTTCCAAAGACTCGGGAGGCTTATGGATCAGTGTTTGTCTCTCCTTGGTCTCTCCCTGAGGTGTTCAAATGGATAAACTTGTTTGTCATTTGCACAAATTGCTCAAGTCGAGCAAAATGCACAAATCTGCTTTGTTATGACAGTTGCAGCAAGGCATATTGCCACTGTCATAACGCTTAGCTCAGATGGGATTTGATGGGGTTCTTGGACATTTTGGAAAACCCTTATATGATACAACATATGTGTGATCATAGTTTGTCTTGACACTTTTTGGATCCAAGTGAAAAATGCCCCTATATTTTGAAAAAAGTGAAACAGATTCTGACTTAGTGAAAACTTCACTAAGTGTTGGAAAAAGTGACATTTCATGTTTTCAGCCATTTTGATCCAACCATAACTCAAAATCCATGACGAATTGGAATGAGGTGTAGTTGAAACTTTTAAAGTATGCCATGAGAGCTACAAATCCATCTTTGGATCAACCCAAATGGTTGCTTGGATCTCAAGTTATGATCCTTGGAAGTTGGTACCCTAGCCACTTTGTTCCATAACTTAGAAAATTTCTAAGTTTTTTATGGTTACCCCTTTTACAAGTTATCCCACTTTTCTTGATTTTTCTTGATGAATGATGATTCCAATCACACATTAACATCATTTTAGGGTTAGGGAACCATAATTGATCAAAAAATCCAAAAGTCAAACTTTGACTTTTGGGCACAGTTGACTCTTTATCAGATGAATTCCAAACTGTGCGATCCTCTATGAAATCAAGTCCTTGACCTAAATAAAACTTGATGGATTGATTTCATAAGTGTTATAGGGTGTATTTAATCATGTCCCAAGGTTTGGGAGCATGTCCTGGTCAACAGTCAAAGACACAGTTGACTTTTTCCCGCGAAACCCTAACAGTGGTTCTGATGAGCTTGAAACTTGTGAATCAAGCTTCTTGGATAAATCCTTTGTTGTAAATGGATCAATGTGGTTTATTAGAGAACCTCAAACCATGTCTTGAGGTCTTGGCTCATGTTTTGTCCCAAAAGTCAACTTAGGGGTGAATTAGGTCAAGAAACCCTAATTCCTAATTTTTTGGTGAATGCATCCCCTGAGGCTAAATTGACTTGATGATTGGGTTTATGATGTCCCTTAGAGTATTTTGGGTTGTGCTTTGAAGCATTGGCTCATTCCCATAGGAAAATTTCCATCTGGAGGCCTTGGTCGACCAAAACCCTAATTTGGTGACACTGGCGATCTTGAGGCTTGATCCACTTGAAATGTTGCAGCCTGGTGCTTGATTCTTAATGTGGGAGTCCTCTTGATCCATTGTGGATGTTGGAGAGGTTAGACAAGTTGAAGATCATGTCATTCCTTGATTGATCCTTTGTCTAAGGCTCTGAGAGGGCTTGAAACCCTAAGTCTTGGTTGTAGTGAATGCTCAACCATCTTTGAGGAAATTTGGGGTCAAAATTTGGGGTATGACAATATCGAACACCTCACATTAGCTCCATAACAGCATTGTTGTGAACACAGTTAATTTTCAATTTTCCCTTAATGATATACCCCATCTTTGAATCAGCTACATCTATTATGTCATTATCACAATGAGCGCGCAGGAACTGGCGCAGACCCGTCCACATAGAGCCACTTGTAAACAAACACGAGTCCTAAACAATGTCCTGACACATAGTCAGACCTTGTCTATTCTCTCTTGTAAACTTTGAGGCATAGTCACAGTACCTTCCAAATAGCTTCAAGCAATTTTTTCATCCAGATTTAGAGAAGCCTGACCATGATGTCAAGATATTATGTGTGACATCTCCCATTTATCAACAAAAGCTCCCACGAACCTTATCCCAATTTGCAGAGAAAAAAAAATCTCCCAAACAATATCCAATCCTATTTCACAAGTCTCTCCTAAGAATCACAAAAATAGTTGAAATAATTCAATAGCCTTAACAATTCAAGCTCACAAGCAGAACTTACTAAGCCAAAGGATCAACGCCCCACGATGTCAAGACATCTTGTATGACATTACAACCTCACATGAATCACATAAACATCTTCATGCTCATAAGTGAGAAAATACCAGGATCACAATCCTTGTACCATAACCATTAAACTCTTGGATTGAGATCAAATAACACCATTGATCACTCTCCTCATGAACACATCCACTCACTGTACAAATTCATCTTGAATCTTTCAGCCGTAGACAACCTTGTTTTTTGAGAATAAATCCAATCACACCTGGAATGCTCACATCCCCGAAAGAGACATACAAATTCTCTTAACTCCTTGGTTAGCCAAGACGTTATCCACACATGGAAGATATCATACCCCTTCTCCATATGAAGAGAGATACATGCTCAGCCTGCTACAATCTTTTCTAGAGAAACTTCGAGCAGGACCTACCATCAATTCACAGATAATCAGAATCCACACAGTCTTGACTAGTAGCTATACACCATACTCCACAATGAAAAAATATAGCCCTATAGCTGAAAATCAAACTCATTCATCCTCCAAGAATAACCAATAGCAGGAATGATGTTCCAACATCATTTAAGGGATCAGTCTCAATCAGATGAGCCATGTACTTTGATTCTTGAAACACCAATCATAGGACTTACCATTTGCATAGTGATTCTTACACCTCGTTAAGGTACACAAAAGTATCTTAATATAATGCACACTTGTATCGACTTAATCTTCAGTCGAATCAGAAAACCACTGACGAAAATAAACTCTCATGCATCTCCTGAAGCTTCTACCAGAAACAGAATGTGCAAACAATCTATATGATGTTAAAGACCTTGGGATTTCTTCTTGACCATCTTCTCTTTTGAACTCTATTTGTCAAACACATTCATAAGTGCCTTTATGAGTGGACTTGAGAGAAAACTCAAGTATCTTGGGTTATTTTAACCATGACAGAGAGTGTCTACCAAATCTATAGATCATGAATTTGATAAACAAAACCTCAATTTAACCTTTTTCCTCATATTACCCTTTATGGTATCTAGTTGAAACTATCTCCCAAGCAACATAGGAAGATCCTTTAGTGGAAGCCAGATCACAACGCTCTCTCCATTATATTATTCCCAGCTAGTGATAACCTGAACATCTATAGAGTCTAACCCCATCTTCAACAAACACCAGGTAAGATGTCAGAACATCTTATAAAACACCATGCGTAACAATAACATCATTATCAACAACAACAGTAGAATCTTCACAAAGTATCAGTCAACCATCAGTAGTTGTCTGGCTGGATTAAAAAAGCTATCATCCTAGCTTTCAATCCCACAACAACAATGGATGTTCTGATCATTTCCTTGTTTAAAAGACCATAAAGTATCTTCTCTATAACTCATCCAGAAACAGAACAGGAAACTAGGCTCTAATACCAATTGAAATTCTGGTATACATATCTTAGATGTCCTGGGAGATGTCGAGACACTGATCTCTGCTTTATTAAACAAGGACAGAACAAGAGCATTCTGATATCCCAAAGTCAAAACAATGTCATGACTAATGTTTCAACATCTGCCGAGACATTTATTTTAGAGAATAAGAACAGATTGAATTGTACATAGCAGAATGATAAATAACACCAAGATATGATGACCCAATTTTGGTGTACAACAACACCTACATCTGGGGGCTACCAAGCCAGGAATGCATTCACTATCACTAGTATTAATTCTAAGTATACAACCTCTGGTAACTTATCACTTAATTCCTTACCCAGTGCAATTCTACGTAGAAACCCATCTAGATAAGAGAATCTCATCTCAATTCCTAAATCACCTCAGTGATATCTAACAGTCACAACCTCTGGTGACTGTATCAAACTATTCAATTAAAGGACAACCCTCTCAACACAATATTCAGTCAATACTCTTGACTAACACTAATACTTGAATTTGCTTAAAAGCTTCATCCAAGAACAATATACAATTTATTACCTATGGTTTATGAATATGTAAATCTATGTCTACCACAATGTATCAAACCGATACAAAAGGTGACTTACAATACAAGAAAACACACGACTCTCAAAACCCTAAACCCTTATTTTTACTTTACAAAAGTCTTAACAAGGATTCGTCATTTTCCTTAGGTCTTGGTCTTCCTTTTATATTCTTCAACTGTCCATGGGCTTCGAAATCTCTGTCTAATTATTCCTTGTTCCATGTTCTGATTGCGCCTTAAATCTTGGAACAGATCTGCAACAAACCTGCTGTATCATACCAAGATGCCGAGTCCTCAAGATATGACATATTGTCTGGCATGTTGTTCTTTACAGATTTCTTCATGTTAGGACATCTTGTTTAACATCATGTTTGACCAAAATTTAGTCAAATCTTAGAGCCTTCAATAATATTTTGTTTGTTCAAATTTGTTCTTTGAGAAAATAAATTATCATTCACATTTCTCAAAAACTAAAGGACATTTTTTTAATGTTGAATCAAAGTAAAGGTTTACTCTAAATTACTCTTGAAAACACTGTGGCATAAAATATAGTATAAAATATATAAAGAGAATACATTTAAAGTGACTTTTTTATTATTATTTCCGCTTACACTTACATAAACAAAAGAAGGGTATGTTTGAGGTTTCACTAGTCTTAAAATTTGGGTTGGGTTTAACTCATCCTTACAAAACAGACTTGTAAGGTGATGGCTTCACAATTCTTATAAATACTACACAATCGATTTATCTAAGGCAAGCCAAATGCCACATCTAGGCGATTAAAGGTGCACCACAATAAATAATAAAATTCCAACACCCTTTCCCCTTACACTCTGCCATATAGGTCCAAGAATTAAAGGATAACTCAACCTTTGATATGAGACTCTTTAATACAATCTTCATTCTCAAGACTAGACATTTGTAGTATGAATATAAATAATGGGTGGCCCAATACTAGAAATCTGATAGGATGTGGGACAATGAATCTTGAATAGGGCTTTAAAACAACCTTAAAATTCAGCTTGAGCCTACCCAACATAAATGGCATATAAGGTGAGGGTGTCCTAAAATTTATAAACACTACAACTTACAAATCTCTAACAAATTTGGAACTAAATCCACTAATTGAAACCTAAAACAATATTGGCATTGAAGGATGCAAAGAAGGCAAGTCTAATGCCACATTTTAGCGACTAGGCGAGGAACACGATAAAAGAGAAAATTCTAACACCTAGTGATTTTTTTTTTTTTTTTGGATTAAATTGATGACAAAGAAACCAATAAAATAAGGTCTATTAGAAAGAGTTAAGACTTTTACATTGTGGGGAATGAAATTTTGAGCATTGAATGAGAGAAGTATTAGTGATTAATGTCCGACACACCTCAAATAAGATTATATCCATTGAAAAACATACAATAAACAAAACAAATGGGTTTCAAGAATAACATTTGTAGCATCTTTTATTTTTTTATACAAAAAATAAGTTGTTAACGACAACATTCTAGTCTTATAATAATTACAATAAACATAATAAAAATAAAAATAAAAATAAAATTGAATATTAATTGATACTCCTTCCGTTTCTTTATAAGTGTTACTTTTAGAAAATAATTTTTTATTTCTTTTTAATTGTCATTTGCAAAGTTTAAGATAATATTAAATATATTTTTGTCAAAATTACCCCTAAATAATTATTACAGAGAGAGAAAAAAAATAAAATAAATATAATAAATAATTTAGAGTATTATAGGTAAAATGATAATTATTGTATGAAAAGTAACAATATTGATTAATTTTCTTGGTATGTGTAAAAAATTAAAAAGTGACACTAAAAAGAAACGGGGAGAGAGTATAAAATAAAATTGAGCCATCCATATATTTCATCATTTTTAAATAATTATAACTAGGTTACACTATGCATATTTAATTTTATAAAAGATGAAATTTGTTTTAACCCATCGATATGTGGCTTGATGAAATATGACAAAATTGCACAATTTTATGTTTACTTCAAAAATATAGCCCAGCCCACTTATTTCTTTGCCTACTCGAGATGGCCCATGGATATGTTTTCTAGGTGTTAAGGTCTATATATTGGATATTGCTTCCTCTCTTCCATACTTTATCGCCATCATTTGCATTCTCTCTCGCATATCATCTTTCAATAAGTTGGTTTTCACTCGATTTTTCTTCTATTTTTTGTTAATAAAATATAAACATGATCCAAACATTGAAATTGTTTTACTTGCTAGATTTATTCTTTGCGAGAGCTGAAAATCGTTCTTGATCACAATCTAATTTGTGAAGTTTTCGTAATTACGAGGTGAGTGTTTATTTTGACAAGTTCCTTTAGTAATTAATCATTTTATTTAAATTTTCTAGGATTTATTAATTCAATTCTTAAAACAAACATTTATTAGGGTTTTTATTATTGGATTCTAATCAATGTTGAAAATGTTATATTAGGGATTTTTTTTATCCTTTTAAACCGAGTATTTTGAAGCATATTGTTTGACATGAAGATAATACATAAATGTTGAAAAAATATAGTTAGAATAAATTAGACGTCTCTAACATATGTTTGAAATTGTTTCAACTTACAATTGTTTATCCTAAGAAAATATATATTGGAATAATATAAGCAAGTGCGAGTAAGTGTGAAAATTGTCCTACATTAGATAGAAATGTAATGACTTGAGTATTTATAAGTGGGAGAACCCATTCACCTATCACCTTTAAGATTTTAGGTTAATAAATGGTGTGTCTCTCACAAAAGTGTTGCTCTAAAAAAATAAATTCCACAATGTTCAATGCTACTAGTGAACTCCCCCAACAATATATGGGTTGAAATTTTATGGCATAATAGATATTTTAAATGACTATGTGAATGTTGAAACCCTAAACGCAAAATTTCAATTCCAGTCATCAAGACTGTGAGATTTTGGTCCTCAACGTTTCGGTTGTGGAATTTGATCTTCCATCTTATACCACTCTAGTAATACATGACCTTTTAATTTCCCATACTTGCGTTTCCATTAGTACCTTGATAATTTAAATTTATTCCTTCATTAGAGTCCTCCTAATATTGTGATTATACTAACTTGTTTTTTATTTAAAAGTAACGAGTTCAAAATTTTATAATCGCAATAATAGAGGAATAAAATGTGGAAAAACATTGGTGGAACAAATGATTGCATAAGAAAGAAAACTTTAAGGAGCAAAACCACTAAAAAAATATAAGTCTTTAAAGTAATATAAGCAAGTATGTTATCAAGTTGATATTTATAGACCCTAAAGATTAATCATGAGAAAATTTTCTTGAACATTCTAACACAAATATTTCCTCTCTAGTGATCCAACCATGTATTGTGGAGACCATGGAAGATGCTAGAAAAAAACTCAAATTCTCCCAGATCATAAGAGATGGAGAGACCACATTTCACCCCAAAAATATTTGAGATTAAGTTGTGGTATTCTTTCTTAATATCCAATGTTGTGTAATTCATAATTGATGTGGACTTAACAATTCACACTTGAACCCAACAATATCCCCAACAACAATGAGTCTTCCACACCCTATATCATGATCCAAGATAGGATCCAATTCTCACTCATTGCTAATGTTGAATTTGACTCTCATTCCGGAGTCAGAGGGAGCATTAATAGCAAAATCAGACTAATTTTAAGGACCACAAGATATAAATATACCACATCTACACCCAATATCCTATGTTATTAGTTGTATGGATAAACTCCCTTATATATCTAAAATTTTCTTCCATCATTGTAGATGTGACCTTTAGACACTCACACTTTTTTTTTAATAATCAAGTAGAATATATTAGAATGGATAGGTCTAAAGAGTAGACCAATTTACAATCCTGCCAGCAATTTGCAGCAAAAAAGAAAGTTTAAAGACAAACCAAGACTACCTCAGTAATGGTTTGAGTCACCTCCCCCTAAACTTCCTCTAAACAATCTATATTAATCTTGCCTTAAATTATGAGGCATTTTATACCATTCATACAAGGATACTAATGATTTACCCTTGACTGCTAGCCTACTCCATTTCCAAGACCATAACACAATATCATCAAAAATAGCTTTTGGGGAAGCAATACAGTCATTAAAAACAATTTGATTCCTTACTCTCCATAAACACCAGCATGTTACCATCTAGAAAAATATTGCTTCCTTTCCCTTGCCTGGCTGCTGAGACCAAAATTCCAAGTCTTCCACCACATTATGGCCACTCCTCACCGTAATTCCTAACCAAGCTTTTACCTCCCTCCAAACCAACCTGGTTTTAGCACAGTTTAGAAACAAATGGGAGGAATCCTCCAATACCTGAAAGCAGAAAACACATGATTCTTGATGGGGGTCTGTGATTACACCTCTTCTCTTTAGATTTTCCCGAGTGGGAAGCTTGTTTTGAAGTAGTCTCCAACCAAATACTAATGCTTTTAGAGGAACCTTGGATTTCCACATAGTTTCAAGAGCTGCCAGCAAGCCATCTTCAATTCTTTCTGAGTCCTGGTACAACATGTAGTTATCATAACACACCTTAACACTGAAATTCTTGTTGTTATCCTTAGGCCAGACAATTGTATCCTCTTGTTCTCTAACCAAATTCACCTCATTCACCAATTGAACTAATTCACGTTCTGATTCGGTTTCCTCTCCTTTGACTGATCTGATAATGTTTCTGTCCATTAGATCTCAAGCCCAGGAGCTACCATCTAATTTCCACATTCAGCTATAGTAGCATTCTGATTCAGGGACATGTGAAATAGGTTAGGATATTGAGTTTTCAAATTCTCTCCCCCGAGCCACCTTGAATACCAGAACAACATTTTGTCCCCATTCCCAACTTTCCAGATCAGCTGTCTATGGAGCCCGTGTTCATTAGAGTATCTTGCAAGAGATTGAATATCTTTCCACCATCTGGAGCAATGTCTAGGTTGAGTTACTGGATGGTTTGACAGCATGTTCTTTATGGATTCTCCATATCTAGCTTTCAGAATTCCCCTCCACAGATTATCATGTTCTTGAGCCACCCTCCAAATCCATTTTGAAACTAGAGCTTTGTTGAAAGTATGGACCTCTTTAATTCCAAATCCTCCACCTGATTTGGGTTTACAGACTTTATCCCATGCCACCCAAGCAATTGCCCCCTTCTCACAATCACTCCCCCACAAAAAGTTTCTTTGAATAGCTCTTATTTTCTTTACCACTTTAGTAGGTGCCAAATAAAAGGATAAAAAGTGAATTGGAATGTTTTCTAAAGCTGAGTTGATCAGAGTTACTCTCCCTCCTATTGATAAACTTCTACCCCTCCATAATGCCAATTTTGATTTGAGAGACATAATGATTGGTTTCCACAAGTCCTCCACCCTATGCCTGCCTCCCACATATAATCCTAGGAATTTAAGAGGAAACACCCCAGCCTTGCAGAAAAGAAAAGATGTAGCAGCTTCCACTACGTCCTCTTTTAATCCCAAACCTAATAATCTGCTCTTGCTATAATTCACCTTCAACCCTGTCACAACTTCCAGACTCCTCAAAACAGCTTTCAATGCCCAAATGTTGCTCCAAGATTCATCACATATTACCAAGGTGTCATCAACAAATTGGAGAATTGGTGTGACTGGCTCACCCTCAATTTTTAGCCCTCTGAGTAAACCTTTTCCTCCAGCTAGCCTGATGAGTAAGGAGAGAATTTCAGCTACCAGCACAAACAAGAAAGGTGAGAGTGGATCTCCTTGCAATAGGCCCTGCTGCAACTTAAAGTCTCTTGAAGAGCTACCATTCACCAGCACTGATCCAAAATTGTTACATATCAGTTCTTTAATCCATCCTATCCAAACATGACTGAATTGTATAGCCTCTAGAACTTTAAACAAACAGTTTTAGTTAACACTGTCATAAGCTTGAGCAAAATCAATCTTAAATAAGAAGCCTTTTATCTTTTTCCTGTTTGCATAATCTACCACTTCATTGGCAGCTAGAACTCCATCCAACAACTGCCTGCCAGACACAAAAGCTGTCTGAGATATGGACACCAGCTTCCCAATTACCTTTCTAAGCCTGCCCACTAGGATTTTAGAGACTATTTTTTTAATGCAGCCAATCAAAGACTATTTTTTTAATGCAGCCAATCAAAGCTATTAGACACTCACACTTGAATTCCAAAAATTTTCGCATAGAGACGAATTTCTCACATCATATAACATGATCAAATAGAGAATTCAAATTGCGTTCCACAACTAATGTGATTATCGATTGTTAGAAAAAATAAACATATTGAAAATAAAATAGTGTAATAAAATAACATGAACATTCCAAAGTTGAAGCGAAAGCCACAATTTATACATATACATGTGGAGTTCCTATGATTTTCTTTGTAGTGTTTATGGAGAACCTAAATGTGGATTTCTAATATACTCCAAAATAATAGTGTTTATTTTGATTTGTTTAGATGCATCTAAAGAGTGAAGAATATATATATATATATATGGTGGGAGAACCTATGGAAATTTGTCCCTAGTTTAATAGCAAATAAAACCCAAATTCCAAAGTCCATCAAGTATAGAAATCTTCTACACAAATTCTTAAACCTTCGCGATTGTTCCATCGCCTTGAAAGATATAGTTGCCGAATATGATGGTTTGTTTTCCATTCAAATATTGACCAAGATCTTCAAATATGGAAAGTCACATAACATGGCGAAAATATCAATTAAGAATATTGATAATAGTTATCATCCCCTAAAAATTAGGGCGATTTCCCAATTTATACTTTCATGTCATTCTATTAAGTATTTGATGAGTTCAAGCCCTTGAGGTTCCCTTGAGGTTGGCATCAATTTTGGTAAAATTAACTTAGCAGAAAGATGTTGGACAAGATGTCCTGACATGATGAACTAACTGCAGGTTAAGGTATTAGATAAGATGTCATATCATGTTGATTCGACATCTTTGTCTGTTACAGGTTGGAATAACTGTATCTATTTTCCAGGTGTGTTTGGAATATGTTTTGGTCCTACGTGGCATCTGAGATTGAGGAATCAGAGATTCTGATTCTAAAAGGAATATGCGGTTTCTATGTAATGAGACATTTTTGGAAACTTGGGATTGAAGAAAAGAATAGGTCACAGATTCTTTGGAGCTGGATTGTTGCGATTTGGAAGCCCAAATCCAATCCTGTTGTGCAATATAAATAGGATGGTTTTAACCTAGAATAGGTATGGAAGTTTACAGCTGTTATAGAGTACTAGTGTTTGTAATTTTGTGAGCCTCTCTTGTATTGCGTGAATTCCTGAGTAGGACAGTTTATTGAGTTGTAATTTTCCAGTCACTGCTGTGATTGAAAGGGAATTGAGAAGGGTCTCACACCTAGGAGTGTCTTAGGTAGAAATCTAGGAAGGGTAGTTTCTAGGTGCTAAGTTGTAAACGTTGGAGTTTAGCTTTGAACCAATTCTACTTAGTTGATTTCATTCCTGGCTTGGTAGCCCCCAGACGTAGGTGTTATTAATCACCGATCTGGGTTAACAATTCTTGTGTGTTGTTTTCTTTCTGCTGTTTATTCTGTTCTTCTTTAATCCTTATGAGAATAAGAGATCAAGTGTCACGACATCCTGTCCGACATCTTAGTGATCTGCTTAACCAGAATTTCAATTGGTATCAGAGCAGGCATCCTGCTTTGTATCTGGGTGATACTCAGGGACAATACTTTCTGGTTCGATGGATAAAGAAGGAGGAATTCTAAATAGACCACCCATACTTGATGGTTCCAATTATGAATATTGGAAAGTGCGCATGTTGGCATTTATCAAGTCCATGGATGGTAAAGCTTGGAAGTCTGTGGTTATAAGGTGGGATCCACCAAAGATCAAAGACAAAGATGGGAAGCTCACTGCTGAGCTGAAACCTGAGGAAGACTGGGATGATGAAGATGATAAGCTTGCTCAAGGAAATTCCAAAGCCTTGAATGCCTTGTTCAATGGGGTGGACAAGAATATCTTCAGACTCATCAAGAACTTCACTGTTGCAAAGGATGTTTGGGAAATCCTGAAGACTGCTTATGAAGGTACGTCTCAAGTTAAATCTTCAAGACTTCAGCTTCTCACCACAAAGTTTGAGAACCTGAGGATGAGAGAGGATGAAAGTATATATGACTTTCACATGAACATTGTTGATATTGCCAACACATCTAGTGACTTTGGAGAGAAAATTCCTGAGGCCAAGTTGGTTCAGAAAATTCTAAGGTCTCTTCCCAAGTGATTTGACATGAAGGTTACTGCTATAGAGGAAGCTCATGATATAGCTATTATGAAAGTTGATGAGCTTATGGGATCTCTTCAAACTTTTGAAATGGAACTAAACGAAAGGACTAAGAATAAGAAAAGCTTAGCCTTGGTGTCTGATGAAGGAAAGACAAACTCCAAGAAAGAGATGTCTATGGCAGTTGTGTTTTTGGGAAGACAGTACAGTCAATTACTGGAAAAATTTGAGGGAGAGTAAAAAAATAGTGCCAAGACTCAGATGCCCTACAACTTCAAAAGGAACAATTCTGGAAGGAAATCAAATTATAAAGAGAGAATTGGAAAAGAAAAAGGGACCAAATGTCTTGAATGTGAGGGATTTGGACACAATAAATCGGAGTGTGTCCTACATTCCTCAAGAAATAAAAGAAAGGCCTCCATACATCCTGGTCAGAAGATGATTCTGCTAGTGATGAAGAATCACCGAAGCAAGTTTCTGCACTCACAGAAGTGTTTGACACTGATGTAGGATCAGACATTGGAGACCTTTCTCATGATGCTCTAGTCAACTCTTACAGGGAGTTGTACACAAGAAGTGCAGAAATATGTCATCTAGGAGAAGATCAGCATAATATTATCATGCTCCTAGAGATTGAAAGATTAAAGCATCTTGGCATCATATCTAATCTTCAAGAGGAAATTTCTCTGCTCAAATCCAAACCCGATACTGTTGGAATGGTCAACAGCAGATCTGACAAGATACTACAGCAACTTGGCTACAATAATCAAAGCGAGAAGAGAGATCCTGAATACAATCTTGAAAGAAGATAAAAGATGTCTAACAGAATGTCTCAACATCATTACATACACCAGAGGAGACAAGACTGGAAATGTCATTATTGTGGGAAGTATGGCCACATTAAACGTTATTGTTACAAGCTACATGGATATCCCAAGGGTAGGATTGCTGAAAAGAAAAGGAATTCCAAGAATGAGTCTATGACCCTGATGGCTTATACCACTAAAAAGGAATACACTGAAGAGAAGTGGTACTTTGATAGCGGATGTTCAAGACACATGACTGGTGTAAAGAACTATCTGGTGGATATAAAGCCTCATTCCTCCAACTATGTCACTTTTGGAGATGGATCCAAAGGAAAGATTAAAGGAGTTGGGAGAATGGATCAAGTTGGAAATCCTAGACTTGACAATGTTCTGTATGTCAAAAGACTAATTGCTAATCTAATTAGTATCTGTCAACTCTGTGATCAAGGCCTGAAGGTCAACTTTACAAAATCTGAATGTTAGGTTGTAAATGATAAAAATAAAGAACTCATGAGGGGTGTCAGATCTAAAAATAATTGCTATGTATGGACCTCGTTTCTGACAGAGTGCTCCTCAATGATAATTAGGAAACATCAGAAATTCCCCTCAGAACTAAAGATTGATAAGTGGGAAATTGGTAGATTAACCAAGATGACACATAGAAAGACCATCTCAAGGATTCAGGATCTGCTTCATAAGGCCTCTATGATAGATGATCTGGAAGAAAGAAGATGTGCATTTATGGCCACTATTGACTCAACTACAGAGAGTGATTACCCGGTTACCACATTCAGCAGCTTTCAGTGCACAGGAATGACACAGATGCCAACAAGGGAAAATGTCGTACAAAATGTTGTGACATTCTCCCATGATAACCTGAGCTCTCTTGCTGTCCTTAAAAATAAGTTTGGAAAACTGAAGGGTAAAATAGGGCTTTACATAACTAGGGGCCTAAAGAGATTAACTTGTAAGGATACTGGTCAGGTAGGTGCTTGTTTCCAACAAACGAAAGGAGGGTTTCAAAAATGATCCTTTTAAATTGACTTAAACTGCTCTCAACCTATTCTCCTCACCACAATAACCTCGTTCTCCTGGTGCAAAGAAAAATCCAATCTTGTTTCTTCTATGTGTAGCGTGCGATTTTTGTCGGTGACGCGACCACCTTATCGCCATTTTTGGAATTGGGTGCTACTTTCTGAATTCTTATTTATCCTATGAAGCTGGAAAGGAAAGGGAAGCTATCTAAAACTAACCTTGCACGCAAATGTTTTCTTTAACAAATTCTAGGGAGTTCGGGGCCAGGTTATACAATGGGGAGTTGTCAATTACCCATCTTATATATGGTTATCCATAGATCGTTAGCAATTTCTACTGTTTTCTATTTACTGGTGTTTATCTGTCGAGGGTTGGGAAAGTTTCTCCTTTGGGAATGTTTGAGAGAGAGAGTTTTTGTTGATGTCGGGTTTTTTCGATGTTTTTGGTAAGGTACTGGACCTAAGGTTTTTTTTATTAGTGTGCTCGCTAAGATTTCGCAATCTTATGCCTACGTTTTCCCGTTAAAGAAAATAGGGAAATCAGAGCAACCGTAGTTCCTCATATTCTATGGGAGGAAAAGATGTTTGGTGTCTTGTTCAAAGCCCAAGATTCAAGCTAAAGGTTATTTGTGTCTTGTTCAAAGCCCAAGATTGAAGCTAAAGGTTTTGACTGAGAGATAATTTGTCATCTCTAAAGGAAGATTTCTCATATGTTCATCATAGTTATTGGGTAATTGATCATAAAGGAGGATTAGTTTAACTGGGATATAAGAATCCAGCAATGCCATAATTTCCTTTAAGAGGGATTTGTCCTGAAGGAGAAAACTTTAACTCAGTGTTGAGTAATGCCATTTTTTCTTAGGAATCTTTCATGCTAAGAGAGGGACATTGGCGTGGATGTAAATAGGCTTGCCACTTACAACAATTAGATGAAATGAGGTTTACCAGGATAAGAGATGACTACAACTTGGATTTTTGAATCAACAAGTGTGCCACTTACAGCAGTTATCTGGGATTAAGGTTTGTTTTGATTTTTTGGTTTTGATGTGTGACGTATAGAGAAATGTCTTCCTACAAAGAGGTTTTTGATTTCCTCTGAGAGGATGTTGATTTTTGTGTGCCTCGATCAAAGCCCAAGGTTGAAGCTAAAAGGTTGACTCTACTAGGGAGTTTTATATCTGTCTTGTATAAAGCCCAAGATTGAGGCTGAAAAGAGACTGACTCTTTTGGGGAGATTAGGCATGGCAACGGGGCGGGTCGGGGCGGGTTTAGCTAGCCCCGCACCCGTACCCGCCTCTCTGTTATAGACCCGCCCCCGCCTTCAAACCCAGTCAGGGGTAAAAATTTACCACGCAGATCCGCCTCTGATAGAAACGTGTTTGCCCGCACCCGCACCCGCCGCCACCCGCAGAAAAATATTTTTTTAAATAGTAATAAAAATTAACAATTTTATTAAAAATTTAACCATTTTAATAATAAACTTGTTTCTAAAGATGCGAGTTTGAGTGAATAGTGAGAAATGACTAATGAAGATTTTTAATTACTTCTTCAAAAGTGAATAAATGTGATATAAAATAATTTAAATATGGATATTAAAGTAAATATTATAAGACCGGTATTGCACCCCAAATTTTACCCTCAGATCATTTGATCATTTTCTCACATCATTTTTAGCCCGTTTGCGGTCATTTGGTCCATTAATCATTAATCTGACATTTTTATCAATTTTGTCATTTCTTGATTTCAATTACTATCATTACTTTTTTGTTTAGTTAAATATTTGATTTAGGTTTATTTATAATTTATATAAATCCACTTTAACATTTTTTTATATTATATATTTAAGTTAGTTTAATTTTAAACTTAATTTAATTTTAATTTTAATTTTGATTTTAATTTTAATTTTGATTTTAATTTTAATTTAGTTTTTAGTTTAGTTAACTTAAGTAAATTTAGTGTAATTTTATTTTCATTTTTATTTTAATTATAATTATAGTTTTTTGCTCTTTTAGTCTAATTCATTTTAATTCACAAAAAATCCAAAAAAACAAAATTCCAAATTTCAAAGTTCAATTCACATTTTTCATCCAAGTTTTCAATTCATTTACATTTCATAACTCATTCCAAAAGCCTATGATATCATAAAATCCACTAAGCTACACCAAGGATTTCACAGCCCATTACATCACCCTTTATCCATGTTCATTCCAAATTATGGCAAAACAAAAAAAAGAAGAACAAAACGAAAAAAAGTGTCTTGTTCGAAAGATGTCGAACCCGTACAACTCAAAACCTGCTGCACCCTATTACTACCAAATTTTTGGCCAAAATCTCTGCTTCAAAATCCAAACCGTACAATAGCTACACTGCTACACAAGCCACTCCACTGCTATAACAAAGCAACCACACACTGAGGCCTGCAACAAAAAAACAACCAAGACTGTGGTTTGAAAACGATTTATCAATTCCAACAAGTCTATGGTTTTTTTAAAAGGAACATAGGAATAGAGTTGGAGGGGGGAGACCGAAATTTCAAAAGGGAGAAAACAAAATTCTGAAGAATAAAAAACCTTCTCATTCTTTAACACCTTCTTTCTCCTCCAATCATCGACTGAAACTCTTCCAACAACAATAACCTCCATAAACCACAAATCTCTTCCGGTCTCAACCTGCACACCAACACCAATCACCATCCTTCCAAACGTGTCCCTCCAACCATTCTTCAACCTTCACACTATCACAAACAACCAGACACGGATCTACCAATAAGAAGTGCAAATAGAACTTCCATCTTTATCTCAGAATATTAATCTCTTTCCTTAAACACTTCAACTCATCATCACCTTCACGAATTTTCTTCACCAAAATCTCGTCTGGATACTCTCTTCTCTAACCTCACTCACCTTCAACCTTAACCCTCCATCTTCAAATCTTCAACTCAACCTTCATTTTTTTTCAGACCCAAAACAAATCAACAACCACCCAATCTACCTAAACTTAGACCTGATCAGAATCAAAATGAAAAATAGAAGAGAGAATGATACGAGAGGAAGCAAAGAGTGGAAAAAAGAGTGAAATGGATTGTACTTAAGTATACGAAGACGAAAGCGAACTCAATCGCAAGCCAAATCAGGGGTTGTGCCGCCGCGCCAAGAACCGATTTTGAGACGAGAGCGATTCGTGGAGATTGAGACAAGTTATGTGTCGAAACTTTGATTTCGGTTTCCTCTTTGATTCCGATGATTATTTAAGCGATGATGATGTCGATTTCTGAGAAAAACTACTTCTCCTTTATTTTCACCGTGCTTTTGTTCTATTGAAAGTGAAGGTTGGGTTTTCCATTGTGACCTTTTGTTCTGAACGTTATCATTTGTTTTATTCTTTTTGTCTGATGGGTTTGGATTGATGGGCCAGGCCTGTTACATTTTTATTGTTTCCACCACCATTCTGTTTGCATCACCGTGGTTTTTTTGCTGCCTTATGGGTTTTTAAGTCCATATGAGCTTCATGTTTAAACACACTTGGTATCACGGTTAACCCCCTCTCCTTGGTTAACTTGTTTTAGTTTTTTGAAATATTTTGTTTTCTCTAAACTTTATATTTGTTTGTTATTAATGTGTTATTTAATTTTATTCTCATTGTGATTTCATTCTTTTTATTTTATGTCATTTTATATTTGTTTCGATCACATTTTCATTCCCTTTCCCATAATATCTTTATTTCTCATTTCCATTTTCTTTTCATTTTGGGCCTATGACATAAAAAACTTCTTGATTTTGTTGATTTATTCAAGTCACAAATATCATGATTCATATGAGGCCATTTTTCAATTTATTTTTATTGGTCAATGAAAATCTAATAGAAAGGTATTCGATTTATCGATCTAAATCCTTATTTAGATAAGACCGATTTTATTTTCATTTCGAGTTCGTTTCTTTATTTTTGGGCCGATGATATTACAGAAATCACGACTTAGTCGATTTATCAAATTACTAAAAGTCGTGATATGTATGAGGCCACCTTCATTATTTTATCGGTCCATGAAAGTCGAATATCATAAATTATCGGTTTCTCGATTAAATCATGATTAAGATGAGACCGACTTTATTTCTACTTCATTCTGTATGTTCTTATATCTTCATTTTCATTTTTGACCGATGAAGTCTTTCTATTCACGAACGTTGTTAGCGAAGCGACGAACCTTCATTATTTCAAATCTGTAGTGAGTGATCATTGAGATTTCTTCCTATACTTTGAGATCGTGATAGGTTACCTTTGACTAATCAACGAGAGTTTGTGACTCAAGACGAGGTCTCCACCTTTTCTTTTCGTGTGGCACGATTTCATTGGAGGATGATCTTCTATATCATTTCTCTATCGTGTCTTAACACAGAGATCAAATTATGCATCCTCCTATAGTATGGTCTTCCTCATAGACCGTACTACGACGGATCATCACTACATTGGACCCGATTCATCGATCCAATAAATTAATCAACAATCACTAAATTTACTTTTAGTCAATATATATATGTATATATATATATATATATCTTGATTTATTCTTTATGTCGATTATTATCCTTGTTAATATTATCATTGTTCATATTTATATCTTGAGTATATTGTTCATTTTATTTATTCATTTAAAATACACTAATAAATATCGAAACCCTAAACAACTCAATTGGCCGGACTGTGGTTACTATTGTGTTTTGGACTGAGGACTTAGATTTAGGACTTTTACCCTATGCTCTTGGAGTTGGTATTCTGGTCTTCGGATATTGCTTGGCTGGTTAGTGGCCCATCACTGGGAAGTGTTTATGCACTATTCTGGTCAGATCTTTCTCTGTCTTGCTCATTTACATTGATGCATTTTTTTTATGTCTGCATGTATATATGTTTTCCTGACATTGTTTTTTAGCATGTTAACATGATACTATGTGAATACTATCAGTCTTTGATTTATTATCACTTGACTTTGATGTCACTGTATATACCATGTTCATATCTTGTTCATTCTATCTTGATCATATTCATGTTCATATCCTGTTCATATTATCTGGATTATATCTTTGTTTATATTCACACTGTTTATATCATATTCATGATTGTTCACACTTGACCCTCCTTCCAAAGGAAAGATCTTTACTTTGACTCCTAAGTCATAAACCTTTCCCATTTCATCCTTGGCCTCATAAGAGCCGTTTCCCTCATAGTTTAGTAATAGGATGGAGTTATCATGAACTCCATGTGATTCTCACTATCATGAGAACTCACTTTACCTTTTACTCAGACTTACAGAGTTATCATGAACTCTGTGTGGTTCTCACTATCATGAGAATTCACTTCCTCCCTTCATAATGTAGACTTAGAGAGTTATCGTGGACTCTACGTGCGCTTATGCTCATTCCTTTTGGAACGTTGGCCATAGTCAATGTTTCCTTTTCTTTCACCCTTAGTTAGGTGAACTACGGTTGCTCTGATTCTTCAGTCAGATACATAGGCACAAGATGCGACGTCTTGGCGAGAAAATTTAGTGTACATACCTTAGGTCATTACCTTAGTACAGATCCTTTTAGCAAGCAAACATAACATAACACAAACTTAGCAAGAGGTTCCTGTAGAGTACTACAGATACAGAGGATGCTAATACCTTCCCTTTGTATAACCAACCCCCGAACCTTAGATCTTCCCCCTTTACGTTTTTTTAACGATCTTGAACCTTTCCTTTGGATAATTCAAAGTCGGTTGTAAAAGAAAATGATGCAAGTTAAGTAATAGCTTGTTATCCAATTTTCACCGCAACAGAAATGTCGACTTCACTGGGGACACTTATTTTTGAGGGTTAAGCCTACCTTGTTTTTTGCTTGTGTTATTTATGTCTTGCCTGTTTACTTGTATACATCTGTGATATCTGTATATCTGTATATATTTGTATATATCTCTGTCTGTACTGGATTTTCTGTGTGCAGTGTACTACTATTGAGTGGTGAGATAAGTCCTAACCCGGACTTGAGAGCACATTTGTTTAGGAATCGTGGATATAGTCAAGGAAACTTTGAGGAATTTGAATTCCAAAAGAGTTGACTTGAGATTCCACACTCAGTTGAGGCCCTCTCGTAGTTGGTATATGTTGAACGAGCAATCGTGAAAGCGTTGCCACTTCGACCTTGGTGCCAGGGATACTGAGGACCGTAGTTACCCTTACCCCCACTTGGCCTTTTTAAGATGTAGTGCGGTGACCATGAGGGGGTCTATTTCTGAAATGGTTGTCACGCGATACTACACTCAGACGAGATTCTCTTGAGAATATTGTTGATTACCAAGTTAATTGGGAAGTCGATAATATCCGAAAGACGGATTGTCGACTCTGGGAACTTTTTAGAACCCTGTTCTGCAGATGAAAACCCATAGTACACACCTTCTACGATGGGTAGACCATGGCTCCATGCTCGTGATCTTCAAACTTAGGTCCTCTCTTGTTTGTGTGTGCATATCTGTGAATATCTGTATATGTTTGTTTGTGTATATCTGTGAATACCAGTGTACATATGTTTGTGCTTGTGTGCTTTTGCGTGTGCATATATCTATGTTTTGTGTGCCCGTGTTTGTGCATTGCATACATCTCCTTGCATCCATTAATGATTTCAAAGAACTCAGAAGTTCTTTTCTTTGCGAAGATCCTTAGAGATCATGGATTTTAAAACAAAACTCTTCAGTTTCCAAAATGTTCGCAGTTGGCCTTTGAGTTCCTTGAAACCATTTGTTTTGCATTAGCATTGCATTCTCATTGCATGTCATTTGCATTGCATTTGCATTTCTCAGCCTTGAGTCTTGTCCGTCCTTTGTCTGTAACCCATGCGGCTTCCTGAAGCCATTATTGGACTTGAAGTAGCTTTTGAAGTTGTCTTTTTCAGACTCGTCCGTTGTGACCACCATGCCGGGGCATAAAGGCATTCAGCTGAAGACTTAGGGTACTCAGAAGCCAGGTTCAGACTTTGTTTGACTCTGATTGTTCTCATTCATGCCTCAAGGCGTCCAAATCAGCAAACCTTTCCCTAATCAGGCAGGTTCATCAGAATCTGAGGTGGAAGAATTTTCTGAGAGTATGTGTGAAGATGATTCTCAAGCGGATCTCGACAATCAACTCTGAAGATGACTATCTCAGCTTGGCAGATTAAGAAGGAAATTTCAATTCCCTAAAGCTGGCAATCATTTGGCTGTTTAGAATTTTTTTTGTATTTTCTTTGCATGTTTGAATTATATTTGCTTATAAGCATTGTTGTACTTTCAAATTGGCAAGATTAATGAAATGTTTGTGCATCTTTTGATTAAGTCCATTCGTTTCACTCATTTACTTTTGTGTTCATAAAGACAAAAAAAAATCAGACAAAATTTTTTTCCCATATCAATCCTTTTGTTCAAGCAAAGATTGGGGAGGATGATGAAAATATTTTCCATAATTGTTGTGGTATGATTTCAATTAAACCTCGCCGAGGATGTAAGGCATTGTTCAATCCCCAAACACTGGAGAAATAAAGAAGATAATCCCTCGTTAACCCTTCGAGCCTAGAAGTATGAGTTTTCTTTCTTTATACAAAAAACCCTTAAAATCTCAACCTTGGGGTATGGTAGTTCTCAGTTTAACTTGGTTACGCATTCGAACGCAAGCGCTTCATGCAAGACACCAGTCAGCTCTCTCAAATCAAATGAGTTAGTGTTGTACAAGTTGTTCATCCAAGCAACAATAAGGAAGGATAGCTGAAAAATCCTTAATCAAAGGATGAGCCGAGTCCCTTTCAAGGCAAAAGCCAAGAAAGATGGGAAGCCCAGAACTTTGCCTTATACAAAAAGAACTTGTACAACAGCCAAAAAAGGAGTTTCAAAGCAACAATCAAACAAAAAGGAGGTCCTAACCGTAAACAAAGAGAGGTATCGTGACCTCAATCAAATCAAAATAAGAGGTATCGTGACCTCAACCAGCAAAGACAAGGAGAAGTCTCAAAGTCTCAAAGGTTAACCAAATTCTGCAAGGGAGTACTGACTATCCAATGTGTCTAAATCATCATCAATGATCATCAGCTCGTTCCTAGTCTGTAGGAACCTGAATGTATAGCTTAAGTTAACTGAGCTTAGGATTGTAGTTCATCACGAAGATGAGGTGGGTACCAAACAAACTTTGAGCCTTTATCTTTGTTTCATAAAACCGTGAACCAAGCCACGTTACAACCCTTAAAAGACCTAATTGAGGTAAGGTTGTTTTGAAAGTATACTACAGCAAGGTTGATTAACCTGACTCCTAATGATCTTTACTAGTTGTGTGTGTTGATCACTTCATCTGTCATTCTGTAAATGACCAGATCCACTTTGTTTTTGATTACTTAATCATTCCACTGTGCGTGTTTCATCAATAAAACTTGATTTCAAAAGCTTGCATGATTTTTTGCACTGAAATTGCCAATTTTAAACGAACAATACTTGTTTGTGAAATGATTCAACATCAAAGGAATCCCGATAAATGCAGTCAGCTAGGGAATTTGATATGATAAAGGAAGCTCAGTCAAGGGGCAACTAAGCGGAAGGTTCTGCAGGTCCATCATTTCAAGAATTGTTGAATCAGGGGCAGAACTCTTCAAAGTTCGGAATATTGGGGCAAGCCTTCTTGAGGTCATTTCATGACAAGTTTGGACTCCGATGACCCATCAACAGGGGCAAGTTTGTTCCCCAGATTTTTCTACCACAGTTTAAAGGACTTTGTATTGCGAATACACTTGAACTAGGGCAGTTATGTCAAGACTCATGGATATCTTCAAGAGTTTGAAGACATTGAAGTATCTGGCATTTCAATTCTTCTGTAAAATCCTCTTGGTGACTTATCATCACAAGACCATTTAATCAGAAGCAGTCAAGTTGAGATTCGACAAACCTCTCAAAGGTCAACTAGTCTGGGACATCTTCTTCATAGATTAACCAAGCTGACAGGGGCAAGTTTATTCCCCAGTTGTCAACAACCAGACTGGATAATTAACTCAAAGATTTTGTTATGTAAACGCTGTTAATCTAGGCTTTGTACAAGACACTCCGGGATGAGTATAAACTATCAGATAGCCTCCTCTTAGGCTTTGTATAATGATTTTTCCCCAAGTAGAATCTGGCCTCCTCTTAGGCTTTGTATAATGATTTTCCCTAGCAGAGTCCAATCAATCTCTCAGCTTCAACATGGGGTTTCAATCAAGACACATAACTAGTTCACGGGCTCTGTCGTGCAAAGCAGTCAATCAGGGGCAGTTATGTCGAGATTCGGTAAATCTCTCCAAGAGTTTGAAGATATTGAAACACCTTGTATGCCAATTCTTCTATAAAATCCTCTTGATGTATTCTTCTGACAGACCATGTACCCTGGGGCAGATGAGTTATGCAGAACTACTCGACTTTTGTGGCGTCTCTGCCAGCTCCTAGTAAGTTGTCTCTTCAGCTAATATTGGCACTTCCCAATGGATCTCTTCTCTCCAATGAAGAAATTAAACTCATGATGGTATTCCTAGTGAAGTCAAGATGCTATATCAAGTGGAGTACTCATTCCCCCAGAGACGGACATAACCTTGAAGTAAAGCTACTTCACCCCCAGTGATGGTCCAACCTTTTGAGTTTGGTTGGGTATCCTCGTCGAGATGTTTATTTCATCTCCAGTTTCGCTTCTTGTCTGTTTTGTCAGCATAAGCTTAAGCACGATATAAGCACTCATATGCATAGCATATTATCATTTTTGCTACATGTTTCTGGTGTTTACCTGTGTTGTTCACTTTGGCGTTTACCTCCCCAAGTGACTGGGTTTGTCTTTTCTCTCTAATAGAGGTGTTAGCCCTAGCATAAAGTGCTCATTCCTTCTAAGTTCCCCACAGAGTTTTATCCTCGTGGATGATGGCTGCTTCAGTTATCTTTTTCCACATTCGGATAAGATAAATCCCCAGTTGAGTTCATTCCTCAATTGGAGTCTTGTTTGACCGTTTCTTTCTAGCTTGCTCCTAGACTGAACCTTGGTCCCTGGCAGGTGTGGTTTCTGAACCCACTTTCAAGTGCATTTATTTTGCATTATGTCTCACAGGAAGAATCTTTTACAGATCCCCATTGAAGACATGTTTATTTTCTCCAACAGTGTTGTAATACCAATATCTTTTTGGAAGTTATGCCCAACGACAAATTTCAATCATCTTGAGAAGTTTGTTTTGCTATCATTACCTCTACAACGATAAGTGGTCATCTATCTCATGAGAAGCTTATCCGTCCTTGATTTCACCTTCAATCAATCATTTTCCATCAACCCGTTTGACGTGATCCCTAGGTAAGGTGTTTTTTTGTCTGTCAATCTTTTTGATAAAGTGTTCAAAAGTCCAGCTTATACTGGTACGCAGAGTTGTTTCTGCCTTTTCTGGTTTCTCTTGAAGATCCCGTTAGAACTCTTCATTATAAGAATCTCCAGGAAATCTGTTTATCCTTTTGTTTCACACTGATCCCCAAGTGGAGATCATGTCTTCTTCTTGTCTTCATACTCTTTGACAATGTGAGCCTTTATTTCACCAATAAAGTGAAGATATTCCCGGTTTATCTTAAACCTTTGGCTAAGCTAGACTTATGTCTGATCTTCACCTTTGAGTGTCAGATCTTGATTCTTTGTGCAGTATTCCCCAAGAAGTCTAACCTTAAGTCCAGTCATCGCTGGCATCTTTTCTGTTGTTTAAAACCGCTCCTGCTTGAATCGTGTCAAGCTTGAACCTAAAGTCCAATTATCGTTGGCACCATCTTTGGTTTGAATCAAGTCAACTTAGGCTTTTAAGATCTTGTTCTTGTTTGAATCGTGTCAAACCTGAACCGAGTCCTTGTTCGAATCGTGTCAGACATTGTCTCTTGTTTTAAGATCTTGTTCTTGTTTGAATCGTGTCAAACCTGAACCGAGTCCTTGTTCGAATCGTGTCGGACATTGTCTCTTGTTTTAATATCTTGTTCTTTTTTGAATCGTGTCAAACCTGAACCGAGTCCTTGTTTGAATTGTGTCGGACATTGTCTCTTGTTTTAAGATCTTGTTCTTGTTTGAATCTTGTCAAACCTGAACCGAGTCCTTGTTCGAATCGTGTCAGACATTGTCTCTTGTTTTAAGATCTTGTTCTTGTTTGAATCATGTCAAACCTGAACCGAGTCCTTGTTCGAATCGTGTCGGACATTGTCTCTTGTTTTAAGATCTTGTTCTTGTTTGAATCGTGTCAAACTTGAACCGAGTCCTTGTTCGAATCGTGTCGAACATTGTCTCTTATCTTAGGATCTTGTTCTTGTTTGAATTGAGTCACCTTAGGATTTTATTTCAGTTTGTTCCTGCTTGAATCGTGTCAAACCTGAACCGAATCCTTGTTCGAATCGTGTCAGACACTGTCTCTTGTTTTAAGATCTTGTTCTTATTTGAATCATGTCAAACCTGAACCGAGTCCTTGTTCGAATCGTGTCGGACATTGTCTCTTGTTTTAGGATCTTGTTCTTGTTTGAATCGTGTCAAACTTGAACCGAGTCCTTGTTCGAATCGTGTCGAACATTGTCTCTTGTCTTAAGATCCCGTTCCTATTTGAATCGTGTCAAACTTGAACCCAAAGTCCAATTATCGTTGGCACCGTCTTTGGTTTGAATCGAGTCACCTTAGGCTTTTATTTCAGTTTGTTCCTACTTGAATCGTGTCAGGCTTGAACCTAAAGTCCAGTCATCACTGGCATCCTCCATAAATGGAATCATATTTGTTATCTCAACCAGTTCTGGTACATTTTTTATTCATTAACCTCATTCACAGCCAAAAGGTCCAGTCACCTTTCATCATCTGACGCAGAATTTACCTCTGTCTTTTCTGGCTTTTCTTGAAGATCCCGTTTAAACTCTTCAGTATAGGAAATCCCCAGAAAATCTTTGTAGGATGTCTATCCTTTTATTTCAAACTGATCCCCTGTGGTGATCATGTCTTCTTTCTGGTTTCATGCCCAGTAAGAATGTGTCTTTTCCCCAGTATCGTTCGGTTACTTTTGAACCGCGACGTCTACCTCCCTGGATCTTTCCCTAGTGGAGAACACCTCTTTGGTGTCTTATCTCCAGTAAGAACCTGTAAGGTTTTCCCTCAGTTTTTCTATCCCCAGTGTTTCCTTGGAGACTCCCCAGTAAGTCTCTTTTGTCTGTTAGCTTGTATCCCCAGTGAGTTTACCTCATGGATACTAACCTTCATCCTTCCCCAGTAAAGCTCACCTGTGGTTGTTTACTCTTTATCTCTGGTGTCTGGTCTGTCTGCATCTTTGAACTATCATGGCATCATATCATCATACTAGAGTACATGGCATGTCAGCATTTGCATGTTTGTTAGCTGTCCTTAGCACCTGCGTTCCATCTAAGGGCAAAATTTTCGGTTTGCTATATTTAAATACCTTTCACCTTGATGTCCCGAGGATCTTCGTTCCTCGTGTCATCCGGTAAAGCCATTTAAATAGGGGCAACTGTTGCACCCCAAATTTTACCCTCAGATCCTTTGATCATTTTCTCACATCATTTTTAGCCCGTTGTCGGTCATTTGGTCCATTAATCATTAATCTGACATTTTTGTCATTTCTTGATTTCAATTACTATCATTACTTTTTTGTTTAGTTAAATATTTGATTTAGGTTTATTTAGAATTTATTTAAATCCACTTTAGCCTTTTTTTATATTATATATTTAAGTTAGTTTAATTTTAAACTTAATTTAATTTTAATTTTAATTTTGATTTTAATTTTAATTTAGTTTTTAGTTTAGTTAACTTAAGTTAATTTAGTGTAATTTCATTTTTATTTTTATTTTAATTATAATTATAGTTTTTTGCTCTTTTAGTCTAATTCATTTTAATTCACAAAAAAATCCAAAAAAACAAAATTCCAAATTTCAAAGTTCAATTCACAATTTTCATCCAAGTTTTCAATTCAAATACATTTCATAACGCATTCCAAAATCCCATGATATCATAAAATCCACTAAGCTACACCAAGTATTTCACAGCCCATTACATCACCCTTTATCCACATTCATTACAAATTATGGCAAAAAAAAAGAAGAAGAACAAAACAAAAAAAAAGTGTCTTGTTCCAAAGATGTCGAACCCGTACAACTCAAAACCTGCTGCACCCTGTTACTACCAAATTTGTGGCCAAAATCTCTGCTTCAAAATCCAAACCGTACAATAGCTACACTGCTACACAAGCCACTCCACTGCTATAACAAAGCAACCACACACTGAGGCCTGCAACAAAAAAACAACCAAGACTGTGGTTTGAAAACGATTTATCAATTCCAACAAGTCTATGATTTTTTTAAAAGGAACATAGGAATAGAGTTGGAGGGGGGAGACCGAAATTTCGAAAGGGAGAAAAGAAAATTCGGAAGAACAAAAAACCTTCTCATTCTTTAACACCTTCTTTCTCCTCCAATCATCGACTGAAACTCTTCCAACAACAATAACCTCCATAACCCACAAATCTCTTCCGGTCTCAACCTGCACACCAACACCAATCACCATCCTTCCAAACGTGTCCCTCCAACCATTCTTCAACCTTCACACTATCACAAACAACCAGACACGGATCTACCAATAAGAAGCGCAAACAGAACATCCATCTTTATCTCAGAATATCAATCTCTTTCCTTAAACACTTCAACTCATCATCACCTTCATGAATTTTCTTCACCAAAATCTCGTCTGGATACTCTATTCTCTAACCTCACTCACCTTCAACCTTAACCCTCCATCTTCAAATCTTCAACTCAACCTTCATTTTCTTTCAGACCCAAAACAAATCAACAACCACCCAATCGACCTAAACCTAGACCTGATCAGAATCAAAATGAAAAACAGAAGAGAGAATGAGACGAGAGGAAGCAGAGAGCGGAACGAAGAGTGAAATGGATTGTACCTAAGTATACGAAGACGAAAGCGAACTCAATCGCAAGCCAAATCAGGGGTTGTGCCGCCGCGCCAAGAACCGATTTTGAGACGAGAGCGGTTCGTGGAGATTGAGACAAGTTATGTGTCGAAACTTTGGTTTCGGTTTCCTCTTTAATTTCGATGATTATTTAAGCGATGATGATGTCGATTTCTGAGAAAAACTCCTCCTTTATTTTCACCGTGCTTTTGTTCTATTGAAAGTGAAGGTTGGGTTTTCCATTGTGACCTTTTGTTCTGACCGTTAGCATTTGTTTTATTCTTTTTGGCTGATGGGTTTGGATTGATGGGCTAGGCCTGTTACATTTTTATTGTTTCCACCACCATTCTGTTTGCATCACCGTGGTTTTGTTGCTGCCTTATGGGTTTTTAAGTCCATATGCGCTTCATGTTTAAACACACTTGGTATCACGATTAACCCCCTCTACTTGGTTAACTTGTTTTAGTTTTTTGAAATATTTTGTTTTCTCTAAATTTTATATTTGTTTGTTATTAATGTGTTATTTAATTTTATTCTCATTGTGATTTCATTCTTTTTATTTTATGTCATTTTATATATGTTTCGATCACATTTTCATTCCCTTTCCCGTAATATCTTTATTTCTCATTTCCATTTTCTTTTCATTTTGGGCCTATGACATAAAAAACTTCTTGATTTTGTTGATTTATTCAAGTCACAAATATCATGATTCATATGAGGCCATTTTTCAATTTATTTTTATTGGTCAATGAAAATCTAATAGAAAGGTATTCGATTTATCGATCTAAATCCTTATTTAGATGAGACCGATTTTATTTTCATTTCGAGCCCGTTTCTTTATTTTTGGGCCGATGATATTACAGAAATCACGAATTAGTCGATTTATCAAATTACTAAAAGTCGTGATATATATGAGGCCACCTTCATTATTTTATTGGCCGATGAAAGTCGAATATCATAAATTATCGGTTTCTCGATTAAATCATGATTAAGACGAGACAGACTTTATTTCTACTTCATTATGTATTTTCTTATATCTTCATTTTCATTTTTGACCGATGAAGTCTTTCTATTCACGAACGTTGTTAGCGAAGCGACGAACCTTCATTATTTCAAATCTGTAGTGAATGATCATTGAGATTTCTTCCTATACTTTGAGATCGTGATAGGTTACCTTCGACTAATAAACGAGAGTTTGTGACTCAAGACGAGGTCTCCACCTTTTCTTTTCGTGTGGCACGATTTCATTGGAGGATGATCTTCTATATCATTTCTCTATCGTGTCTTAACACAGAGATCAAATTGTGCATCCTCCTATAGTATGGTCTTCCTCATAGACCGTACTACGATGGATCAGCACTACATTGGACCCGATTCATCGATCCAATAAATTAATCAACAATCACTAAATTTACTTTCAGTCAATATATATATATATATATATATATATATATATATATATATATCTTGATTTATTCTTTATGTCGATTATTATCCTTGTTAATATTATCATTGTTCATATTTATATCTTGAGTATATTGTTCATTTTATTTGTTCATTTAAAATACACTAATAAATATCGAAACCCTAAAAAACTCAATTGACCGGACTGTGGTTACTATTGTGTTTTGGACTGAGGACTTAGATTTAGGACTTTTACCCTATGCTCTTGGAGTTGGTATTCTGGTCTTCGGATCTTACTTGGCTGGTTAGTGGCCCATCAGTGGGAAGTGTTTATGCATTATTCTGGTCAGATATTTCTATTTCTTGCTCATTTACATTGATGCATTTTTTTTATGTCTGCATGTATATATGTTTTCCTGACATTGTTTTTTAGCATGTTAACATGATACTATGTGAATACTATCAGTCTTTGATTTATTATCACTTGACTTTAATGTCACTGTATATACCATGTTCATATCTTGTTCATTCTATCTTGATCATATTCATGTTAATATCCTGTTCATATTATTTGGATTATATCTTTGTTCATATTCACACTGTTTATATCATATTCATGATTGTTCACACTTGACCCTCCTTCCAAAGGAAAGATCTTTACTTTGACTCCTAAGTCACAAACCTTTCCCATTTCATTCTTGGCCTCATAAGAGCCATTTCCCTCATAGTTTAGTAAAAGGATGGAGTTATCATGAACTCCATGTGATTCTCACTATCATGAGAACTCACTTTACCTTTTACTCAGACTTACAGAGTTATCATGAACTCTGTGTGGTTCTCACTATCATGAGAATTCACTTCCTCCTTTCATAATGTAGACTTAGAGAGTTATCGTGGACTCTACGTGAGCTTATGCTCATTCCTTTTGGAACGTTGGCCATAGTCAATGTTTCCTTTTCTTTCACTCTTAGTTAGGTGAACTACGGTTGCTCTGATTCTTCGGTCAGATACGTAGGCACAAGATGTGACGTCTTGGCGAGAAAACTTAGTGTACATACCTTAGGTCATTAACTTAGTACATATCCTTTTAGCAAGCAAACATAACATAACACAAACTTAGCAAGAGGTTCCTGTTGAGTACTACAGATACAGAGGATGCTAATACCTTCCCTTTGTATAACCAACCCCCGAACCTTAGATCTTCCCCCTTTAGGTTTTTTTAACGATCTTGAACCTTTCCTTTGGATAAATTAAAGTCGGTTGTAAAAGAAAATGATGGAAGTTAAGTAATAGCTTGTTATCCAATTTTGTCCGCAACAACCGGGCGAGGGCGGGGGCGGGTAGTAGCATCCCCCGCCCCCACACCCGCACCCACAATTACAAACTGGGTTTTACCCGCACCCGCACCCGCACCCAATCAAATCGGGTTTCCCCAGTTAATTTCGGGCCAGGTCCGGGGAGGCCTTGGCGGGCCCGGGTTTTATTGCCATGCCTAGGGGAGATCATTATACAAAGCCCAAGATTGAGGCTAAAAAATATTTGACTGACTCAGCTGAAGATATTTATGGGTGGCTTGTACAAAGCCCAAGATTGAGGCTGAAAAGAGACTGACTCAACAAGAGAGTGTTTTTATCTGTCTTGTACAAAGCCCAAGATTGAGGCTGAGTTTTGCTAAGGAAAAGAAGGATCATTATACAAAGCCTAAGAGGAGGCTGGTTGGGGAATCTCTTATATAAAGCCTAAGAGGAGGCTAGCTTCTGCTGAGGATTATTGAGATCCAGAGACAGGTCCAAATTGGGGAATCAACTCTTGCTAGGGAATGAAGAAGGGTTGAAATATCAGATGCCTTGAGGTTCTGATAATGGGTTTATTGATAGCATTTTGACCCTAGCTGGGGAAAATTAAAGTGAGAGTTTAAAGATTGAGTTTTAAAACCTATGAAGGTTTTAACTCTGCTAGTGAATGATGGAATGATCAGGGTTTCTCTTTTTTTTCCTTGAGGAGATGAGACTGTCCAAGTCTACTGGTATGAGAGGGTTTATCTTTGTATGATGCCCAAGAGGAGGCATGTGTTTTAAGGGATGAGAATCAACCCTAAATTGTCCAAGGTTTTGACTCTTTGGAAAGACTGCTCTAACAAAGGATGACTAAGTTTTGTCCTATACCTGTAAGAGGTCTTTGGGTCCTTGTACTAAGCCCAATAGGAGGCATGAGAACTTTTAAGAAGCCTGAGGGTCCTTGTAAAAAGTCCAAGAGGAGGATGGGGATACTTTTAGGAAGCCTGTGGGTCTAAACCTAAGAAAAGTTCAAGAAAGGTTTCACCGGGAATAATCCTTTCTTTAGTGAACAGTTCTAGGGTTTGAAGAAATTCAAGAGACGTTTCACCGAGAATTAATCCTCTCTGAAGGAAATGAATTTCTTTGACAATTTTCTAATAGTAACAGTCTTGAGAAAAGTTTCACCGGAAATAATGCCTTTCTCTGTTCCAAATTGTATAAGCCCAAGAGGAGGCAAGACTGTATCTGGAATTTCCTACGGGGAACTAGTTTTGACTGTGTTGAAAGAGTGACCACTGGTTTGATCTAATCCTAGACCTAATTGTCGGGGAAAACTCTAAGCAGATAATATACAGGCATATATATACGAATGAAATATATACAAGTATGTAAAAGAGGGTAGGAGGACTTACAGGTGAGCAAGCTTCCAGCATTACAAACAAATATATATATATATATACAAGTATGCAAAAGAAAGCTGTTTTAAAACTTACAAGTGAGCAAGCTTCCATTGTAACAGCTGTATGATTAGTTGTTCAAGAAATTAAAGAAAGTTTTGATAACAACTATGAGTTTGAATCTAGATAAAAAGGAAAAGTTGTTTTGAAAAGAAGATTTGGGGCTTATACTCAAGGAGAGGCTCAGATGAAAAACAGTAATCGTACCGTTGATCTGAAAATTTTATCGGGACTTATACAATGACTGAGGCCCAAATTATTGTATTTACAAAGAGGTTGGGTCTTACACTCTATTAGTGGCCCAAAGTTTATTTTTGTACAAGAGATGGGGCTTACAACTCAAGGAGAGGCCTAATGAAAGACAGTGACTGCACCGTCGTTTTAAGAATCACAGAGGGACTTATACAATGACTGAGGCCTAAAAAAGTTTTCTGTATAAAGGGATGTGACTTACACTCTATTAGAGGCCCAAATAATATTTGAAAAAGAAGAAAATGGGACTTACAACACAAAGGGAGGCCCAAATGATTTTTGTTTAAAAAGCGACCGCACCGAGATTTTAGAAAACACAGTGGGACTTATACAATAACTGAGGCCCAAAAAGGTTTTGTATTTACAAGGGATGGGACTTACACTCTATTAGAGGCCTAAAAAGTGTGTATGTGAAGTTTGAAAAAATCAAAATATAGAGAAAACCCTAATTTTGAATTTAAAATATAATTTTCAAAGAAAATTAAATAATAAATTATATAAAATACCAAATATATTCAAAAACAAGTTGTATACTTTGGAAAATATTTTGAAAAATCATGTTTAATCACATGAAAGTTTGAAATTCATTTGGAATGAAAAATCAAGGTGGGAATTTCGTTTAAAAATGTTTGAAAACAAATAAAATGAAATTATTTACAAAATTTTTAACAATATTAAAAAAATAATATAAATTGAATTTTTTAGTAAATTAAAATAATTGAACATTTTTGTGACTTTTTAAAAAAAGAACCAATAAAAAATGAGAGAGAAATTAATTTTTGAAGTTATTAAAAGATGGTGAAGAAAATGAAAGAAAATAAATGGTAAATGTTATTTCCTTGATTCTGTGGTTGGCATTTATTTTGATAAAACTATTCTAGCAGCAAGATGTTGAAACATGATGTTCTAATTTGCTGCATTCAACATGTCGAATGAAGATGTCCCATACCTGCTCATAGGACATCGCGTCTGGATTCAGTTTTAAAGCAGATTCTGTTTATATGTTGGTTTTTCGGATTTTTAGCTGTTTCTAATTATGGAGACATATTAGGAAACTTTAGATTGAAGACCTATTTTGTTGGAGTTTATTTTGCAGATCTGTGAGCAGTCTATTTGCTGCGTTTTTGAAGCCCAATTCAGTCCAGATTAAATGCTATATATTGACTGATGTAAACCTAGTTTAGGTGTGGAACTTACATGTGTTTTTGTTAGGGTTTTCGAGTGTATTTTGTGAGCCTAACTGGTATCATTCTGATAATAGTATAAGGACTAGTTTTTGTGTTGTAAGTTCTGTCAGTTACTCATAAGCTTTTAAGCATTGAGTTTCTTGTGTGTCAATTCTCATAAGCTTTGAAGTATTGAGAATTGTGTGTTTTGAAAGTGTGACTTTCGGTTGGTTACTTGTGTGGAAAGAAACCAATCACGGGTTGTGGTTGTAGAGGGATTTGAGGAGGGCCTCATACCTAGGTGAGTCTTAGGTAGAAGTCATAGGAAGGGTAGTGATTAAGTGAGCAGATTATTTGGTAATTGTATGATCTGTGAATTGATACTATCGTATATTGGTTTCGTCCCTGGCTTGGTAGCCCCCATAGTAGGATTGTTGATCCGAACTGGGTAAACATATCAATGTGTTATTTACTTTCTGCACTATTATTTTTATTGTTATCTTGTTCATTGTGTTGGATATCAGTGTCTCAACATCTGTGTAGGACATCTGATATCTGTGCCAGAATTTCAATTGGCATCAAGAGCTTGCACCCTTAATTGGTTCTGGGTGAGATTCAGGGAAGGTACTTTCTGGTACAATGGACAAGGATGGAGGATTTTTGAACAAACCACCTCTGCTTGATGGTTCCAATTATGACTATTGGAAACCAAGGATGATAGCATTCATCAAATCCATGGATGATCAAGCATGGAAAGCTGTTATAAAAAGATGGGAGCCCCCAAAGGTTAAAGATGAAAAAGGTACCCCTACTGATGTGGTGAAGGAAGAGGAAGACTGGGATGATGCAGATTACAAAGGGTCTGTGGGAAATTCCAAAGCCATGAATGCATTATTTAATGGTGTCAACAAGAATATCTTCAGGTTGATTGAACATTGCACCATTGAAAAAGAGGCGTGGGAGGTCTTGAAGGTTGCTCATGAAGGGACTTCAAAGGTAAAGATGTCAAAACTTCAACTTCTCACTAGCAAGTTTGAGAGTTTGAAGATGAAGGAGGATGAAAGCATTCATAATTTTCACATGAACATTATTGAGATAGCTAATGCCTCTAGTGCCCTAGGTGAAAAGATGTCGACAGCAAACTGGTCAGAAAAATCCTCAGATCTCTACCTAAGAGATTTGACATGAAAGTGACTGCTATAGAGGAAGCTCAGGATATAGACAAGATGAAAGTGGATGAACTGGTGGGATCCCTTCAAACATTTGAATTAGGGATCAGTGAAAAGTCTGAAAAGAAGAAGAGCATAGCTTTTGTGTCAATAACTGGTGACTCAGAAGATGAAGGTGACCTGGTTAGAGATGAATGAGTGTCTAAAGATCTGGTATTGCTTGGAAAACAATTTAACAAAGTGTTGAAAAGGATTGACTGGAAGTCGGGATCAAATGCTCAGAACAAGTCACTCGACATCAGTAAAAACCAGGATGGAGGCAGAAGATCCAGAACTGAAGAAGACTCCAATCAAGGGAAGAGAGTTCAGTGTTTTGAATGTGGGGGATATGGGCACATAAAAACTGAGTGTCCCACGTATCTCAAAAGGAAGAAGAAGGGCTTATTAGTGTATTGGTCAGAAGGAGAGTCTGAGAGTGATCTTGAAGAAGAATCAGCAAAATTGGTGACAGCTTTGACTGGGATCTGTAAGGCTGATGGAGAAACTACTTGTGAGTCTGACTGTGACAAAGAATCCTATATTGGAGAACTCACTAGGGAAGAAGTCTTCACAGGGTTCTCAGAGTTGTGTATCAAGAATGAAGAAAGGTGCTAGATAATATTAGAACAGAAGGTTCTGATAGCTCAACTAGAAGCTGAGAAGGAAGAACATCTATCAACCATTGCTGATCTGAAAGAGGAGGTTGAATGGCAAAAGTCAAAACTTGACAATATGACCAAATCTATAAGAATGCTGAACAATGGTACCACGCAGCTGGATGAGATTCTTCAGACTAGGAAAGATACTGGAAATGTGCAAGGCCTTGGTTTTAACAATCAAGCAGAGACATACAAGAAGCCTGCATTGAAGTTTTTTCCTTAGAAAATAAAGCAAGAAGAGGGGATGTCAAATCACATGTTTCAACATCAGATGAAGCATCAGAAAAGAGTTTGTAGATCAAAGTATATACCATGGAGATGCCATTACTGTGGAAAGATTGGTCACTTAAAGTCCTTTTGCTACAAGTTGCACGGCTATCCCAAAACTGCTCAGCAACAAAATAAAGGACAGAGTTGGGGTAAAGTGAAGAGAAGATGGACTCCTAGAAAAATGATGGCTGGTCTCATAGCACATACCTCTCTTAGAGCATCTGCAAGAGAAGATTGGTACTTTGACAGTGGTTGTTCAAGACACATGACTGGTGTGAAGAAATTCTTGTCAGATATCAAGCCTCACTCCACCAATTATGTCACTTTTGGGGATGGATCAAAGGGTGAAATAAAAGGTGTTGGAAAGCTGGACTACACAGGACAACCAAATCTGGATCGTGTTCTATTTGTCAAAGGGCTGACCACAAATTTAATTAGTATAAGCCAACTGTGCGATGTAGGTCTCAAAGTATATTTCACCAAATCTGAATGTCTAGTAACCAATGAGAAAGATGAAGTTGTTATGAAGGGAACCAGGCCTAAGGATAACTGTTATCTGTGGAATCCTCAAGAACCGGAAAGTTTGTCTACTTGTTTGATGTCAAAGGAAGATGAAACCAAACTGTGGCATCAGAAATTGGGTCACTTACACCTTAACGGGATGACGAAAGTTATGTCAAGTAAAGCTGTTAGAGGTATTCCCAAGCTGAAGATTGATGAGGATAAAATATGTGGTGAATGTCAAGTTGGGAAGCAAACAAGGGTGTCACACAAGAGGCTTCAACATCTTACCACAACTTTTAGAGTTCTGGAACTACTTCACATGGACTTAATGGGACCTATGCAGGTTGAAAGTCTTGGTGGGAAGAAGTATGCCTATGTTGTCGTAGATGACTACTCCAGATTCACTTGGATAAGTTTTATCAGAGAAAAGTCTGAAGTATTTGCAGCCTTCAAAGAGTTGTGTCAAAGGATTCAACGGGAAAAGGATTGTGGTGTTGTTCGGATCAGAAGTGACCATGGGAAAGAATTCGAAAATAGCAGGTTTGAAGAGTTTTGCTTATCTGAGGGAATCACTCATGAATTCTCATCACCGATCACTCCTCAGTAGAAGGGTGTGGTGGAATGCAAGAACAGGACTATACAAGAGTGTGCAAGAGTCATTATTCATGCCAAAAAGCTTCCATATCATTTTTGGGCTGAAGCCATGAATACTGCTTGCTATATACACAATAGGGTGACTATCAAATCAGGTACTTCTGTCACTCTTTATGAGCTATGGAAAGGTAGAAAGCTAAATGTGAAGTATTTCCATGTGTTTTGGAGTAAGTGCTATATCTTGGCGGATCGTGAGCAGAGACGAAAAATGGATCCTAAGAGTGAGGAAGGAATATTTTTGGGATACTCTACAAACAGTAAAGCATATAGGGTATTTAATTCCAGAACTAAGGTGATGATGGAATCCATAAATGTGGTGGTTGATGACTCTGGCAAAGACGAAGATGTCCCAGATGATGTTGGAGCATGCCTTCCGATGAACAATGAAATCTCACAAGACATTGAGTCTGTAGAAGATAATGCTCAAGAAACCGACACTAGACCTAAGAATGAAGAGGTAGAGGATGCTAACAGGGGACCCTCTATAAGGATTCAGAAGGATCACCCTAAGGAATTGATTATTGGAGATCTGAATAAAGGTGTAAGAGCCAGAACGAGGGAGACTGTGTCAAATGCATGCTTTGTTTCAAAGATTTAACAAAAGAATGTCAAAGAAGCATTGACAGATGAGTTCTGGATAAGTGCTATACAAGATGAACTTTGTCAATTCAAGAGGAATGAAGTCTGGGAACTGGTACCATGACCAGCAGGAACAAATGTGATTGGAACAAAATGGGTTTATAAGAATAAGTCTGATGAACAAGGAGTTGTTACCAGGAACAAAGCCAAATTAGTTGCTCAAGGATACACACAGATTGAAGGAGTAGACTTCGATGAAACATTTGCTCCTGTGGCTCGATTGGAGTCCATCAGATTGCTGCTAGGAGTGGCATGTTTGTTGAAATTCAAATTATTTCAAATGGATGTCAAGAGTGCTTTTCTGAATGGCTATCTTAATGAGGAAGTCTACGTTGAGTAGCCTAAAGGGTTTGTGGATCCAAATTTTCCCAATCATGTTTTCAAGCTGAAGAAGGCTTTGTATGGGCTGAAACAAGCTCCACGAGCTTTGTATGAAAGACTGACTGAGTTCTTAGTCAACCATGGATACAGGAAGGGTGGCATTGATAAAACGCTTTTTGTCAAGGAGAAGGATGGGAAACTAATGATTGCTCAGATTTATGTAGATGATATTGTGTTTGGTGGGATGTCGGATGAAATGGTCCAACATTTTGTCAACCAAATGCAATCTGAATTTGAGATGAGCTTGGTAGGTGAATTGACCTACTTCCTTGGATTACAAGTCAAGCAGATGGAAGATTCCATTTTTATCTGTCAGAGCAAATATGCGAGGAACATTGTGAAGAAGTTTGGACTGGATAATGCCAAGCATAAGAGAACTCCCGCTCCTACTCACTTGAAGTTATCCAAAGATGAAAAGGGAGTGAATGTTGAACAAAGTCTGTACAGAAGTATGATTGGCAGTCTGCTGTATCTTACAGCAAGTAGGCCAGACATAACATTTGCTGTTGGTGTGTGTACAAGATATCAAACAGAACCCAAGGTCAGTCACATCAATCAAGTTAAGAGAATTCTTAAGTATGTGAGTGGTACATGTGATTATGGGTTGTTGTACTCCCATGACTCAAGTCCCATTTTAGTAGGTTACTGTGATGCTGATTGGGCTGGAAGTGCTGATGATAGGAAGAACACCTCTGGAGGATGTTTCTTTTTGGGAAATAATCTTATTTCATGGTTTAGTAAGAAGCAAAATTCTGTATCTCTTTCTACTGCTAAAGCTGAGTACATAGCAGCTGGTAGTAGTTGTGCTCAACTGGTATGGATGAAGCAGATGTTATCTGAGTATAATGTCACACAAGATGTCATGGCATTATTTTGTGACAACCTGAGCGCTATTAATATTTCCAAAAATCCCATTCAACATAGCAGGACTAAGCACATTGATATCAGGCATCACTTCATCAGAGAACTTGTGGAGGACAAAGTCATAACTTTTGAGCATGTGAGCACAGAAAATCAGCTTACCGACATATTTACCAAGGCTCTGGATGCAGTTCAGTTTGAAAACCTGAGGAGCAGATTTGGGGTTTGCATTCATGAAGAACTATAGCAATTAATGTTCCTTCTGGCTACCAGATTGGAAAGATTAAAGGAGGTTCTGGTAGTGCAGTGTGTGAATGGGGGGAAAATGCTGAAGTTTGAGCATGACGCTTGGTCATGTGATGTGGTGTGCATCTACTCTCTGATGCTGTTTATTCTGGTTTATGATTTGATCATTTCTCAAATATTAATAGCTGTTCTACTTGCCTTTGTCATATTTATGGCTAAAAAGGGGGAGTAATATGTTTGTGTGTGGTGTGCTTGTGCTGCTGCAGTAGTTGAGGGGGAGATTGTGGAATGTTGCTGCAGTTGAGGGGGAGTTTTGCTATGCTGCTATGATGTGTTGTATGCTGTGCTGTGTGTTGTATGCAGTTGAAGGGGAGTGCTGCTATGCTGGGTGTTTTTTTTGCTGTGTGTTGTTGGTAACTGTTGGTTTTTCGCTGCTGTCTGATATGGATGTTTTGTGCTTCTTTGCGAGTTTTTTTTTTGGTGTGTAGTTTTAGCCAAAATAAGCCAAATGGGGAGATTGTTATTTCCTTGATTCTGTGGTTGGCATTTATTTTGCTAAAACTATTCTAGCAGCAAGATGTTGAAACATGATGTTCTAATTTGCTGCATTCAACATGTCGAATAAAGATGTCCCATACCTGCTCATAGGACATCGCGTCTGGATTCAGTTTTAAAGCAGATTCTGTTGTTGTGAATTGTTACTAAATATTCTTTGAATATCCTATGTGGCATCCAAAGCATTTTTGGATTGTGTTTATATGTTGGTTTTTCGGATTTTCAGCTGTTTCTAATTATGGAGACATATTAGGAAACTTTAGATTGAAGACCTATTTTGTTGGAGTTTATTTTGCAGATCTGTGAGCAGTCTATTTGCTGCGTTTTTGAAGCCCAATTCAGTCCATATTAAATGCTATATATTGACTGATGTAAACCTAGTTTAGGTGTGGAACTTACATGTGTTTTTGTTAGGGTTTTCGAGTGTATTTTGTGAGCCTAACTGGTATCATTCTGATAATAGTATAAGGACTGGTTTTTGTGTTAAGTTCTGTTAGTTACTCATAAGCTTTTAAGCATTGAGTTTCTTGTGTGTCAATTCTCATAAGCTTTGAAGTATTGAGAATTATGTGTTTTGAAAGTGTGACTTTCGGTTTGTTACTTGTGTGGGAAGAAACCAATCATGGGTTGTGGTTGTAAAGGGATTTGAGGAGGGCCTCATACCTAGGTGAGTCTTAGGTAAAAGTCATAGGAAGGGTAGTGATTAAGTGAGCAGATTATTTGGTAATTGTATGATCTGTGAATTGATACTATCGTATATTGGTTTTGTCCCTGGCATGGTAGCCCCCAGAGTAGGATTGTTGATCCGAACTGGGTAAACATATCATTGTGTTATTTACTTTCTGCACTGTTATTTTTATTGTTATCTTGTTCATTGTGTTGGATATCAGTGTCTCAACATCTGTGTAGGACATCTGATATCTGTGCCAGAATTTCAGTAAAAATTAGGGATGGTTCTCTCAAGGCTTGAACCCACGCCCTTGGAGTGGAGAGGTTACAAGTTTGCCAACTGAGCCACTTGTGTGGGCTGATAGAGAGTAGCAAGAGTGGATAATATGTGAAAAATCCTTTTGAAAATGTTTAAAAAAATAAAACCAAAAGGTCTGGGGCGAGGGAGATTTGAACCCCAGACCCTTTGCTCGCTACACACACAAAACTAGCTGATCAACCACTAGGGCGCAATGGCAATTCAAATATATAGTGGCAAGGGAATAATATATACTAAACTTGGTTCTAAAAGTTTGAAAATGGTGTCATGCCAATCTTCTTCCTCCAACCCTCTTCTGTTTTGCAAAAAGCATTCCATCTCCCTCGTTTCTCAACCATTTGGCAAGATGTAAAGATGAAATTCGTGCATTTTTAAACAAGGAATACAATGGTTCTTTTTAATTTCATTTAAATTAAGTGTAATTGAAAGTATCATGGCATAACCAGATGAACCCTAAATAATGCAAGAACTAAATGAAATCTCATACACACTAGATAAATAGCAATTGATTGAGGGAAAATGATCGATGAACATCCAGAAACACAATGGCAACTTGAAAATATGTTTATGATACATGATTCATTGAGTTCACTTTTGAGGAAACTAACCTTGCAAGTGAGAATCGAATTCTCTTGTAGAGGTGTTACATAAGTTTTCTGATGATCTGGATAGCTTCCTTGACCCTCAAGGATGGTGTTCCAATGTTGAAACTGAAATGAAACCTTCTGAATCACTTGACATAACTCAATCTGCAACTTTGAGGCAAAGTTGAGCAAAAGGATGGTGACTTGAAGATTTTGATGTTACAGATTGAATGTAAGTGTTTAGATCACTCCTATATGTTGCATATGAGGTGTGTGAATCATTGGTTTGAGTTTCATTGGTCTCCAACTCAAAACCCGATAGTGCTTTCTCAAGAAAATAGAGTTTTTGTGCTTAAGAAGGAAATGAGAGAAAGAAATGTTGTAAGCTTCTTTGGTGTGATCTGAATGAGGCAATGCAACCTCTATTTATAGGTGATCAAGTTTTGTTTTGGAGGAATACTGAATGGCTGCAAGATCAGATCACATTCAATGGCTTTGGCTTGGTGGTATTTCTTCTTATGCAAGGCAAACTAGCCCCTCCAAGTAGCAAGGCTATATATTGACCAATTCCACATTCCTCGGATGTTTTTATTGTTGTTTATGCACGAATCTTGACTGAGAAGATCAGTTTTGTTGAAAGTGCACTATTGCACATAAGTGCACTTTGAATTCCAAGTCTTTGTACAAAGACTCATCATGCCAAAGGATGAACTTTGAAGCATCTTGGCCTAATTTTGCAGGTTGGATCAGGTATATCATGATCATATTGAATGAATGTGGCATAGTGATCATTGTTTCTTGACCCAAAATCGTGTAGAGAAAGAAAACAACAAAACTGGTTTTCCAAACCAGCTGCAGCAACATGACTTTGGGCTGCCATATCTCTTGGTTTCCATGGAGTTTTCCCATGCTGATGGACTCTTTGAATTGCTAGCAAGATGCACAATAACTTTGATGTTTATACTTTAAATTGATTCAACTTGCAACTATGTGAAAAAGTTCTCCAAGTTTTGGTGTTTTTTATGAAATCTGTCTTGGACAGAATTTTGTCTAAGTGTTGGAAAAGGTGAATTTTCATGTTTTAGTGATTTTGCTTCAACCGTAACTCAAAATCCATGGAGATTTGGAATTTCTTGTAGTTGAAATATTTGAAGTATGTCAGATGGAATTTCATTTGAGCTTTGAATGGGAGAAAAAGGCTGTGTGGTTTAGGAGTTATGTCCTTGCAAAGTTGGTACAAAATCACTTTTGTTCCATAACTTAGAAAAATTTTGGTTTCTCATGGTTTCCCCTTTTACAAGAAACCTCACTTTTCTTGATTTTTCTTGATGGATGATGATCAATATCATACATTAACATTGTTTTTGACTTAGGGGAACCATATTTGTGAAAAATTCCAAAAAGTCAAACTTGATTTTATGCACAGTTGACTTTTTGTCAAATGAATTCTAAACTGTGTGATCGTTTATGCAATCAAGTTCTTGACCTAATTCAAACCTAACTGATGGGTTCCATAGGTGTTATAGGGTGTATTGAATCATGTCCCAAGGTTTGGGAACATGTCTTGGTCAAAAGTCAAAGATACAGTTGACTTTTCCTTCAAAACCCTAATTGTGGTCCAGATGAAATTGAAACTTGTGAATCAAGCTTCTTGGATTAATCCATTGTTGCAAATGGATCAATGTAGAGTATTTGAGGTCCTCAAATCATGTCTTGAGGTCTTGGCTCATGCTTTGCTCCACAAGTCAACTTAAGGGTGAATTAGGTCAAGAAACCCTTATTCCTGATTTCTTTATGAATTCATCCCCTGAGGCTAATTTGACTTGATGATTGGGTCCATGAGGCCCCTTGGAGCATCTTGGGTTGTGCTTTGAAGTATTGGCTCATGCCCAGAGGAAAAATCTCCATCTGGAGGCCTTGGTCGACCAAAACCCTAATTTGGTGACACTGGCGATCTTGAGGCTTGATCCACTTGGAATGTTGCAACCTTGTGCTTGATTCTTGATATGGGAGTCCTCTTGATCCCTTATGGGTGTTTGAGAGGTTAGACAAGTTGAATATCATGTCATTCCTTGATTGATCCTTTGTCTAAGTGCCCTGAGAGGGCTCAAAACCCTAATTCTTGGTTGTAGTGAAAGCTCAACAATCCTTGAGGAAATTGATGAGGAATGATGGCACATCCATATTGTGACAGTGATTTGCACAATGATGGGAAATCTTGTTGGTCAAAATTTGGGGTATGATAGTATGATGTCTTAACAACTATCCTCAACTGGAGAAGGAATAAAGGAAACCTCTACATCTTCCGCTGTTAAGGCAAAACCGGGGAAGGTGTCTACTGGAGATGCGATCAATGTTGTTCCTCTTTATATGGTGCCATGCAAGGCTGAGAAATTCCCTGCACGAAGAGATAGAAATATCCTTGCATGTAATACTTCTGAACCTATAAATGCCCCTCTTGATCCTAGAAATAAGAAAGAAATTGTTGAAACGGATAAGAGAATAAGGAAAATCGTAGTTGAACAATTAAATATAAGAAGTAATCTGAATACTGATGGGGATATGCCAATCACATTCGCTCATGTTGAGGAACAAGAAGGTGTTAGAGGTACTAATGAAGGAGATGGTAATATAATGTCAGAAGAAAACCATCACAACTGTGTTGAAACTAGTAAGAAAAATGGTGGACCAGATAATGGAACGTCCTTATCTCTAGAGGAATCACTTGAATAGGCACCAGAGAATATTGCTGAAGAGGTAACTAACAAGGTAATCAACATTGAAGATTCACTTTCTGATGATGAGATCATTGCTAATGTGGTCAAGAGATTGAAGACAAGAAAAAGGAAAAATGTGGATACTGAAAACAACACTATCAGAAGAAACATTAAATCTGTAGTTGGACCTTAGAAACCTTGGAGGAAGGTTGTGGTTGTATCCAAGAAAAGAAAGGCTAAGTCTGACACTGAGTCAGACTATGATGTCACAGATGATAGTCAGGACATCATACTTCTAAAGGATCCAGGTGTGAAGAAAATGACTGTCAGTATTCCCAAAGCTCCTTTGGATAATATCTTTTTCCATGCTCCTGAGTATGTACACAGATGGCCATATGTGTACCAAAGAAGAGTAGCATTGGAAAGGGAACTATGGAAGGATGCATTAGAGTGCCATGAAGTGATGAAACTGATCAATGACTCAGGGCTAACAAGGAAAGTCACTAATCTTGGAAATTGTTTTGAAAAGCTGGTGAAGTAATTTGTGGTAAACATTCCTGACCACTGTAATGATGGAACCAACAAGATAGTGTATGTCAGAGGAAATGTTGTGACATTTTCTCCCACAATGATTAATAGGTTTCTTGAAAGATCTGAAGAGTCTCAGTCTGAATGTGGAGACACCGATGACCAAGTTTGTCAAGAGCTCACTTGCAACACTGTAAAATAGTTGGCTAGCAATGAGAAACTTTCAGCTGGGAAACTTAGTGTGAAGTATGCGATTCTACATAGAATTGGTACTATTAACTGGGTGCCCACCAATCATACTTCAACCATCCCTGCTAGTCTAGGTAGATTCATCTATATGATTGGAAAAGGAAGAAGGTTCGACTTTGGAACTCACATCTTCAATCAAATTTTGAAGCAATCTACATCAACTACTGTGAAACTTCCTATATGTTTTCCTTCACTTATTTGTTGGATGATTTTGAATCAGTACCCAAGCATCCTAGTCTCTACAGATCATTTAATGAAAAGGGCACCTCCCTTAACTCTTCACTATAAATTGTTTACTAGAAAGCATGTCTCAGATATTACTTCAACATCTGCTCAAACATATGCTGCTAAACCTTCAGAGGCGGACACTATTGCTCAGCTGAAGGCAACCTGCAAAGAGCTTGATGATATCATCAAGGTCAGCACTTCCAGGAAGGATAAGCTGGAAAGATTGATACAAGCAAGGACATTGGAGTCAACACTGGAGATGCTGAAAATGTTGCTGAGGAGAACAGTGATGCAGTTAAAGAAGATGCTGATAATTGCTCTAGTGAGAGTGCGAGAGAAGAAGATGATGAGGAAACTGAAGATGACTTCTGAGAGTTGTCTTTTCTTTACTTTATGTTTTATGATTTTTGTTTCTTGGTTGTGTAAGGGATGAATGCCCATGATAATTTTTCTTTTGGGTGTGTACTTTAATTACTATGAACTGATTAATTGGTTTTTGAGTTAGTCCTTCTGCCTTTGTCATATTGTGGCTAAAAACGGGGAGTAATACTAACATCACTAACCACTGCAGATATGCTACTAACCATTGAGGGGGAGTAGTGCTGGTGCTATATGCAGAAGGTACTGTTTGAGGGGGAGATAAAGTTGTGTTTTAAACCCCGTTGAAACATAAGATCCAGTGCCTTCTCCCAACTTTGAATTCCCGATATTCGAGGCTGAAGAAGAAGAGGACGCAGAAGTTCCAGAAGAGATCTCCCGATTACTCAGGCAAGAGGAAAGGTCCATTAAACCTCACAAATAGCCGTTGGAAATGGTCAATTTGGGATCAGAGGAAGAAAAGAAAGAAGTTAAGATTGGGGCACTGCTCAGTCCAACTGTCAGAAAAGACTTAATAAAACTTCTCAAAAAGTTTCCAGATGTGTTTGCTTGGTCCTATCAGGACATGCCAGGGTTGGATACCAGCATCGTGGAACATCACTTACTATTGAAATTAGAATGTCCTCCAGTGAAACAAATGTTGAGATGGACTCATCCAGATATGGATATCAAAATCAAGGAGGAAGTACAGAAACAGATCGACGCAGGTTTCCTCGCCACCTCAGAATATCCTCAATGGCTAGCTAACATAGTGCCAGTTCTGAAAAAGGATGGAAAAGTCAGAATGTATGTAGACTACAGGGATCTGAATAAAGCAAGTCCAAAGGATGACTTTCCCTTACCGCACATAAACATGCTAGTTGACAGTACAACAAATTCAAAGTCTTCTCCTTCATGGATGGATTCTCGGGATATAATCAAATCAAAATGGCGCCAAAAGATATGGAGAAAACTTCATTCATCACCCCATGAGGCACCTTTTATAACAATGTAATGCCGTTCAGTTTGAAGAATGCTGGGGCAACCTATCAAAGGGTCATGACTACTCTTTTTCATGACATGATGCACAAAGAAATTGAGGTATATGTCGATGATATAATTTCCAAATCTAAAATAGAAGAGGAGCATGTGACCCACTTGTCAAAGTTATTCGAGCTTCTGAGGAAGTACAAACTCCGCTTGAATCCCAACAAATGCACGTGTGGTGTCCGTTCAGGAAAACTTTTAGGGTTCATTGTCAGCCAAAAAGGAATTGAGGTTGATCCTGACAAGGTCAAGGCCATTCAAGAAATGCCTTCACCAAAGACTGAAAAATGGGTCAGAGGATTTCTGGGACGTCTGAATTACATCTCAAGGTTCATATCCCTCATGACCGCGACATGCGCGCCGATCTTCAAACTACTCAGAAAGAATCAAGACTGTGTATGGACAGAAGATTGCCAAAAGGCTTTCGACAGGATCAAGGAATATCTGTTGAATCCACCAATTTTGTCTCCTCCAGTGGAGGGAGGACCATTGATCATCTACCTAACAGTCTTGGAAGACTCCATGGGTTGTGTACTTGGCCAACAAGACGAAACTAAAAGAAAGGAGTCTGCGATTTACTACTTAAGCAAGAAATTCACCGACTGTGAAACTCGGTACACTATGCTTGAGAAAAGTTGTTGTGCCCTGGCTTGGGCAGCCAAATGTCTTCGCCAGTACATGATTTGTCACACTACTTGGTTAATCTCCAAGATAGATCTGATAAAGTACATCTTCGAAAAGCCTGCTCTCACGGGAAAGATGTCCCGTTGGCAGATGTTGTTATCAGAATGCGACATAGAGTACCATGCTCAAAAGGCCGTCAAAGGGAGTATTTTAGCTTATCATTTGGCTCATCAACCGATTGACGATCAAGAAACAATCATATTTGACTTTCTAGATGAAGATGTCATGTACTTAAAAATGAAAGATTGCGATGAACCGCTACCTAGTGAAGGGCCAGAACCAGGTTCCCAATTGGGATTAATTTTTGACGGAGCTGTCAACAATTATGGAAACGGAGTTGGGACAATCATCATAACACCTCAGGGTACCCATATTCCTTTCATTGCCAGACTAACTTTCAAATGCACAAACAACGAGGCCGAATACGAAGCTTGTATCATGGGTCTTGAGGAAGCAATTAACTTAAGTATTAAGAACTTGGATGTGTATGGAGACTCAGCCCTGGTTATTAATCAGATCAAAGGAGAGTGGAACACATACCAATCAGGACTGATTTCTTACAAAGACTACGTGAGAAGGTTGTTACCATTCTTCAACAGAATCGAGTTTCATCATATCCCTCATGAAGAGAATCACATGGCTGATGCACTAGCTACTCTCTCTTCCATGATTGTTGTTAATCATTGGAATGACGTACCTAAGATTGACATAATGCGCCTTGAAAGGTCCGCCTACATATTTGCGATCGAAGCAGTCATAGACGACAAACCTTGGTATCATGATATCAAATGCTTCCTTTAGAAACAAGAATACCCACATGGGGCATCCAGGAAAGACAAGAAGACTCTCAGAAGACTGGCTGACAACTTCTTCCTGAGCGCTGATACACTCTATAAGAGAAACTTTGACATGGTCTTGCTCTGATACGTAGACAGACCAGAATCAAACATGTTGATGAAGGAAATTCATGAAGGATCCTTTGGCACTCATGCCAATGGACACACAATGGCGAGAAAAATCTTGAGAGCAAGGTACTACTGGATGACCATGGAATCCAATTTCTACAAGTACATGAGGAGATGTCACAAGTGTCAAATACACGCTGACAAAATCCATGTACCACCAACGCATCTCAAAGTTCTTTCTTCTCCATGGCCTTTTTCCATGTGGGGAATTGACATGATTGGCATGATCGAACCCAAAGCTTCAAACGGACATCGGTTCATCCTGGTAGCCATTGACTACTTCACCAAGTGGGTCGAAGCAGCATCATATACCAATGTAACCCGACAAGTGGTAGTCCGCTTTATCAAAAACAATCTCATCTGCCGTTATGGTGTTCCGAGCCAGATCATTACTGATAATGGATTCAACTTGAATAATAAGATGATGAAAGAATTGTGTGCTGAGTTCAAGATCGAACACCATAATTCATCTCCCTACCGACCTAAGATGAACGGCACGGTAGAAGCAGCTAACAAGAACATCAAGAAGATCGTTCAAAAGATGGTTGTAACCTACAAAGACTGGCACGAGATGCTGCCCGTTGCCCTTCACGGTTATCGCACATTTGTCCGCACTTCAACAGGGGCAACCCCTTTCTCTCTAGTATATGGCATGGAAGCAGTGCTTCCCATAGAGGTAGAGATCCCATTAATCCGGGTAATGATGGAAGCTGAGCTAACAGAAGCTGAACGGTGTCAAAGTCGACACGACGAATTGAATCTGATCAAAGAAAAATGAATAGCGGCTCTGTACCATGGTCAGTTGTACCAGCAAAGAATGAAGAAAGCGTTTGACAAAAAAGGTCCGACCCCGTGTCTTCAGAAAAGGAGACCTTGTGCTCAAGAAGATACAATCATTCCTCACTAATTCTCGAGGAAAATGGACTTCGAATTATGACGGCCCTTATGTGGTCAAGAAAACCTTTTCAGGCGGCGCCTTGAGACTCGCAACCATGGATGGAGTGGAATTTGCCTACCCCACGAATGTTGATGTAGTCAAGAAATACTTCGCCTAAATAAAAAAAACGTCTCGATGGATTGAAACCCCGAAAGGGCGGTCCAGGCAAAAATTAGAGACATAAGCAAAAATCATCTCGATGGATTGGAAACCTCAAAAAATAATCCAGGCAAAAGTTAGGGATTCATGGCAAGTAACTACGTCCGACAAGGTTAAAACCCCAGTGGTAGCACCATCCGTCGAAAAAACTTCCAGTCAAGGTCATCTTTGACAGAGGCTCAGGATGCCTAGAATTCGAAGTTGGTAGAAGGATAACGATTGTTATGTTTCAATGTAGCCCTTTTCCCTTAAATTACCATTTTCTAAACTTTGTAAATACTCTATGGAATCACGCGCTTGGCTGATTTCCATCCTATCAATAAAATTTGAGCCTTAGTGCTTTTGTTTGCAATTCTCATTTGTTTTAGCTTTTCAGAATGACATTTTTAACGTGATTAATGATTCTTGAAATAAAACAAAAATGAATTTACTTGTCAAAACTTTTCTGCTTTTTAAATAAAGATGGCAATTCCTTTTGACTGATGAACGCAAAAGGAACATCGAGGGTTTCTCCGAAGGTGATTGAACCTCAGAGTGCAGAATCAAAGTACTCCTTCTAAACCATTACGCCTAAATGAAGGATTAACTGTTTCAGATGCAAATGTCCCATCTGATATCCCTGGTAGAGTTCGTACCTCTTAAGACCAATTGACGATTCTTTCTCCCCCACAGGGACCACCTCTCCAAAGCAAGGCACGATTTGCTATATAGAACCAATGATACTTTTTGTCCCATACAGTGGCCGAGTATCCATTAATGTTCATCCACTAGTCTGTATGTCGCATCAGTTTTGTCAACATAAACATATATACATCATGCATGATCGATTCATATTCATAATTATATCGCATTAATATCACTCTGGTCATACTCATTTCCCCAAGTGATAAAACCCTATGGTCAATCAAATTGTCAGTTGTCCTTTCCGAATTGGATAAGACAAAATCCCGGTCTAAGTCCTTTCTTCGTCAGGAAATGCATCGTCTGAACAATCTCTCCCCCAGTTTATTTCTAGATTGGAAACGGTCCTCGACCACTTTGATAACTTGAATCTCTGAAAGGCAAGAAGGCATTTAATAGACATCTTTGGAATATCACTCTTCACCATTGAAGGTGATATTTTTGCTTTCCCGGATTAAGGAAAATCCTAGAGAAAGCCTCTAAACCGAGGACTCTAGGTAATACAACAGTTTCTTTCTAAAAGGTTTACTGTCAAAAAGGTCATCAACACCTCAAAATTGAATTGCATCACATGGCATTTCTCCAAAAGGATCTCGAAGAAAAGTATGATGTAATATCCCTAAGCGAAAAGCAATCTCTCAAGAGATTCGTTTTGCCCAATAGAGTCAACAAATGGCGTCTCCAACAGAGAAGTTTGCACACCTCTATAGCTCAGACGAATGGGTGTCCCCAGCAAGTTTGACCTCAAATCTTTTCCATCAACTGGCGTCTCCCTCAGTAGAAAACTCGGTGAGAAGTTTAATGAAAACCGCTACACATAGTGTCCCTTGTCAAGGAAGAAACTCGACAAGAAGAAACTTAGACCAGTTCCTTGGCTGAAGACCAGGATCAAGGGGAAGTTTCTTTCAAAAGAAAATGACACCAGTTCCTTGGCTGAAGACCAGGATCGAGGGGAAGTTTATTTCAGAAACTGAGACCAGTTCCTTGGCTGAAGACCAGGATCAAGGGGAAGTTTATTTCAAAAACTGAGACCAGTTCCTTGGCTGAAGACCTGGAACGAGGGGAAGTTTATTTCAGAAACTGAAACCAGTTCCTTGGCTGAAAACCAGGATCGAGGGGAAGTTTATTTCAAAAACTGAGACCAGTTCCTTGGCTGAAGACCAGGATCGAGGGGAAGTTTATTTCAGAAACTGAGACCAGTTCCTTGGCTGAAGACCAGGATCGAGGGGAAGTTTATTTCAGAAACTGAGACCAGTTTCGTGGCTGAAGACCGGGATCGAGGGGAAGTTTTACCCTTTTTTTCTGAGTATCATTGCTTAGAAAAAAAAGATGGACGAGCAAACCATCATTCATAACCACCATCAAAATTTTGGTTATTCCGATATTTAATCCTCTTGCACCCTGAATGCCCGAATACCTTCGCTATTCGCACCTTCAGGTCCAAGAAGATTAAATAGGGGCATCTGTCATACCCCAAATTTTGACCACCAAGATTTCCCATCATTGTGTAGATCATCACCACAATATGGATGTACTTTCATACCTCATCAATCTCCTTAAAGATGATTGAGCATTCACTACAATCAAGACTTAGGGTTTCAAGCCCTCTTAGAGCACTTAGACAAAGGATTAATCAAGAAATGACATGATCTTCAACTTGTCTAACCTCTTAAACACCCATAAGGGATCAAGAGGACTCCCATATCAAGAATCAAGCACAAGGTTGCAACATTCCAAGTGAACCAAGCCTCAAGATCGCCAGTGTCACCAAATTAGGGTTTTGGTCGACCAAGGCCTCCAGATGGAAAATTTTCCTCTGGGCATGAGCCAATACTTTAAAGCACAACCCAAGGTATTCCAAGGAACCTCTTGGACCCAATCATTAAGTCAATTTAACCTCAGGGGATGCATTTACCAAAAATCAAGAATTAGGGTTTCTTGACCTAATTCACCCCTAAGTTGACTTTTGGAGAAAAGTATAAGCCAAGACCTCAAGACATGAGTTAAAGGCCTCAAACACACTACATTGATCCATTTACAACAATGTATTAATCCAAGAAGCTTGATTCACAAGTTTCAATTTCATCTGGACCACAATTAGGGTTTTGAAGAAAAAGTCAACTGTACCTTTGACTTTTGACCAAGACATACTCCCAAACCTTGGGACATTATTCAAGACACCCTAAAAAACCTATGGAATCCTTCCATTAGGTTTGAATTAAGTCAAGAACTTGATTGCACAAAGAATCACACAATTTGGGTTTCATTTGACAAAAAGTCAACTGTGCACAAAATCAAGTTTGACTTTTTTGAATTTTTCACTAATATGGTTCCCCTAAGTCAAAAACAATTTTAATGTATGATATTGATCATCATTCATTAAGAAAAATCTAGAAAAGTGAGGTTTCTTTCAAAAGGGGCAGCCATAAGAAACCAAAATTTTTCTAAGTTATGGAACAAAAGTGGTTTTGTACCAACTTTGCAAGGTCATAACTCCTAAACCACAAGGCCTTTTTCTCCCATTCAAAGCTAAAATTAAAGTCCATCTGACATACTTCAAATATGTCAACTACAATAAATTCTAAATCTCCATGGATTTTGAGTTATGGATGGAGAAAAATCACTAAAACATGAAAATACCACTTTTTCCAACACTTAGTGAAAATCTGCCTAAGTTAAAAACAGTCCAAAATCCAAAATGTAGAGGCATTTTTCACTATGATCCAAGGGGATTTAGAACCATATGTAAATATAAAAGTTGAAGTATGTTATCCCAGCTTTCCAAAGAGTACAAGAACACTCAAAGATTTCATGTGAACAGGGAGATATAATCCTCCCAAGTTACCCCACTGCAACTGTCTTTAAGACAGATTTTGGGACATTTTCTTGCACCACACGATTTCCATTTGCAAGTTTGTCATCGTGCCAACTTTGTCATCTTCTCAAATCAATGAGGATCAGATTGAATCATATCAAACCTGCTGAGTTAGACCAAGATGCTTCAAAGTTCATCCTTTAGCATGATGAGTCTTTGTATAAAGACTTGGAATTCAAAGTGCATTTATGTGCAATAGTGCACATTCAACAAAGATGACATTCTTAGTCAAAATTCATGCTTAAACAACAATAAAAACATATGAGGAATGTGGAATTGCTCAAAACATATCCTTGTTTCTTGGAGGGGCCAATTTGCCTTGGATAAGAAGAAATGCCACCAAGCCAAAGCCATTGAATGTGATCTGATCTTGCAGCCATTCACTATTCTTCCAAGACAAAACTTGATCACCTATAAATAGAGGTCACATTGCCTCATTCGGATCACCCCAAAACAATACCACACTTGTTTTCACTCTTGCTCTTGCTCTTGCTCCAAATTTTCACATTTTCAAAAGTGAGATTCGTGAATTTCAAAACCAGAGCATTTCTGTCCAAACTAATGATGCAAACACCTCACATATATCATATGTAGGTGATCTAAACACTAAAACAACATCTATAACATCAGAATCACAAAGTGGTACCCCATTTTCACAAAATCCACCATCTGTTGCAGAAGGGTTCGAGTTGATCAAACCAAAGGGCTTCTAACCACTCTAAGCACTCAAACACATTCCTTGATGTATAAGGAAGCTGTCCAGATCATCATTACACATCTGTAACACCTCCAAGCCAGAATTTGATTCTCACTTGCAAGGTAAGCTTTCTTAAAACTGAACACATTAATGCATGCATCATGAACCTGTTTTCAAGTTACCATTATATCTCTGGGTGCTCATAGGTCATTAACCCTCAATTAATTGATGTTTATAATGCGTGTATAGGATTTTATTTAGTTCTTGCACTTTTTAGGGTTCATCTGATTTTAACATGTTATCTCTTTATTCTTTGAATTTAAATGAAATTGAATTTTGCCAACATGTTCCTTGTTGAAAAACATATGATTTTGGTGTTTACTTCATGTCAAATGGTTGCAAACTGAGTGAGATAGGGGTGGTCTTGCACAAGCTTGAAGAAGAAGATGGCCATGGCGCCATTCTTCAGAAATCAAACTAGTTTTAGTATATACTGTACACTTGCCACTATATACTTGAATTGGCATTGCGCCCCAGTGGTTGATCAGCTGGTTTTGTGTGTGTAGCGAGCAAAGGGTCTGGGGTTCGAATCCCCCTCACCCCAGACCTTTTGGTTTTATTTTTTAAAACATTTTCAAAATGATTTTTCACATATTATCCATTCTTGCCACGCTCTATCAGCCCACATAAGTGGCTCAGTTGGAAAACTTTTAACCTTTCCACCCCAAGGGCGTGGGTTCAAGCCTTGAGAGGACCATTCTTAATTTTTTATCACTTATTTTCTTTCATTTTCTTCACCATCTTTTAATAACTTCAAAAATTAATTTCTCTCTCATTTTTTATCATTTTTTATTGGTTCTTTTTTTAAAAAGTCACAAAAATGTTCAATTATTTTAATTTACAAAAAAAATTCAATTTATATTATTTTTTTAATATAGTTAGAATTTTTGTAATTAATTTTATTTTATTTGTTTTCAAACATTTTTAAATGAAATTCTCACCTTGATTTTTCAAAACCAAATGAGTTTTAAATCATCTTGTGATTAAAACATCATTTTTCAAACACTCTGGGCCTCTTGATAGAGTGTAAGTCCCATCCCTTTGTAAATAAACCATTTTGGGCCTCAGTCATTGTATAAGTCCCGATACGATATTAAAAATCTCGGCGCGATCACCGTTTTCAAAACAATTTTCATCTGGGCCTCCCCTTTTAGTTGTAAGTCCCATTTTTATTCTTTTCAAACACTTTTGGGTCTCTAATAGAGTGTAAGACCCAACCCCCTTGTACATAAATAATTTGGGCCTCTAATAGAGTGTAAGACCCAACCTCTTTTGTACATAAAATAATTTGGGCCTCAGTCATTGTATAAGTCCCTACGCGATTTTCAAAAACAACGGTGCAATCACTGTTATTCTTGGGCCTCTCCTAAAATTGTAAGCCCTATCTCTTGTACAAAAATAAACTCTGGGTCTCTAATAGAGTGTAAGACCCAACCTCTTTGTAAATACAATAATTTGAGCTTCAGTCAATATATAAGTCTCGATACAATTTTCAGATCAATGGTACGATTACTGGTTTTCATCCGGGCCTCTCCTTGAGTATAAGCCCCAGTCTTCTCTTTAAAAACAACTTTCCTCTTTGATTTAGATTCAAATTCATAGTTGTTATCAAAAATTTCTTTAATTTCTTGGACAACAAACCATACAGCTGTTACAATGGAAGCTTGCTCGCCTGTAAGTTTTATCAGCTTTCTTTTACATACTTATTTATATATACTTGTTTATAATGCTGGAAGCTTGCTCACCTGTAAGTCCTTATACACTCTTCAACATACTTGCCTATATATATTTCATCTGTATATATCTTGCTTAGAGTTTTTCCCGACAATTAGGTCTAGGAATAGATCAAACCAGTGGTCACTCTTTCAACACAGTCAAAACAAGGTCTGGGTTTTAATGATACATTTAACATTAATTCAAGCCTCTCCATGAAAATTTCACTTGTTTGACATTAAAATAAGAGTTAATGTCTTGTTTATGCAAGTGGGAGGGAGAGAGAAACTTTACAAAGTCAAGGAAATAATAGTTTATTCCTTGAGCCTCTCACCTATTATTTCTCACCAGTTGTGCTCAGGTGCTCAGAGATTCTTGGAAGATTTTTGCTCTGAAATTGCTATTTCACACGAAAGGAAATGGTAGTGTTGGCATTTTTAGCAAAATGGCCATACTTTGAATCCTCACACTTTCCCTATGTCGCGGCTGGCAAAAATATCGAGTCGCCATCATATTTTATTAAGGAAAATAAATGATAAACCTAAAATTCTAATCCTAAGGGTAAAGATTCCTAAGGTTCGGGAGTCGGTTAAGTGAGGGGACGGAGTTAGGCACCCCTCACCTTCATTGTACTCAATGGGATCCTCCTTAAGTTCTAGGGTATGTTTGTTTGTTATTTTAATGTTTAGCTTTTTATTTTTACAAAAGAATCCTAAGTTTTTTATTATTGTACTCACTAGGGTTTACAACCCTATGCCTACATACCTTCAATTTTGAAGGATCAGAGTAACCGTAGTTCACCTCCCTTATTCCTACCCCTTAATCCTATTCCTAACCCTAATCCCAAACCCAATCCACTATTTATACTCTTGGATAAAGAGTTCTATTCCCAAATCTATTGTGTATACTCCTAGATAAAGAGTTCTATCCATTAATCTATTATTTATACTCCTAGATAAGGAGTTATATCCCATAATCTATTATTTATACTCCTAGATAAGGAGTTCTATCCCTTAAAAATCCCTTATCCATTGTTTATACCCTTGGATGGAGAGTTTTATCCCTTAAAATCCCTTATCCCTTGGCCTATATTTATACTCTTGGAACCTAAGAGTGCTATCCCTAAATCTCATCCCTTATTTAGGCTCTTGGACAAAGAGCTTTATCCCAAATTTTAAATCCTTAAAAATCCTTTTATATCCCATATATTTAAAAATAAATTCTTAAAAAAAAAATCCCATAGACTTTAATAATAAAAAAAAAACCCAAAATACCAGCATGCTAAAAATATAGCAAAAGTTAATCCTTAAATTATTTAAAAAATAGTTTATAAACTCAAAATAATCCCAAAAAAAAAAAATCTTAATCCAAGAATTATATTACATTTGGCTTTAACTTATTTCCATCCCATAAAAAAAATCTACAAATACCTTATCCCATTAAAATAAATTATCAAAATAAAATACCAAAATAAATTACCCATATTTATAAATTGGATCCAAAATAACTTATCTTACTTTAACTAATTTCTTAAAATAAATTCAAAATAAAATTAAAATAAAAAACTTCCAGATTCCCAAAAATACCTTATCCCAAGTTTTAGGAACAAAATCCCATTTCATAGAAAAAAAACCCTTATATATATAAAAAAAATTACTTTAACTTTGTAAAACTTTTATTTAAAATAGAATAAAATCCACAATTATCCCTAAAATGCCATAATTATTTATCCTAATAATAATAACCTAAAAATCCTATTTTTAATCGTAATTAACTATTGAACTCCTAATTAATTAAATTAAGTAATCAATTTAATTAATCAAAATAAAACTCAGGGGTGTATTTTTTTTACTGAATTAGTAATGGGCTAAATGAGGTAGGGTGTAAATAGCATTCTGGGCGCAAGGCCCAAACATCCCAAAGACCCAAACCTGGCCAAAAAGAAAAAAAACCACGGTGGAGAGAGTCAACGATTGACTCCCTCAGAAACGTCTGATGATGAGAAGACGATCATCTTTCCGTTAGACCTCCACCCTTTGATCTTACATTATACTAATCGTGCGGACGAGATGGAAAGTCAGCGTAGACTCACCATGAAACCTAACACGCGAGATCCCTTGGTTGACTGGATAGTCAACCAATCCAAGAGGAGACTGAATACCACATGGCGCTGATCTGACCCATTCATGAGGAACTACAAAACCCTATTTCGCTTCAGAAATTCCTCATTTTTCCATTTCCTTTCTCTCTCTACTTCTTTCCCTCTCTCAATGCTCTCTCCTCTCTCTAAACGCCCTCATCCCTCTCTCTTCTTTTCCATCGCCGGTCTGGCTTCCAGCCACCGCGCGCCGCCCCTCAAACCACCGTTTGAACCCAGAAGCCGGTTGAACTTCAACCGAAAAACCCAACCCTCAAGAACCCTACCCAGAAATAACCCAGTTCCTTAGGGTTCGTGAAGAACCCTAGGAACCCTAACCCTTAAAACCCAAATTTTTCAAGCATCCAAAGAACCCTAACTGGGTTCCATGAACCCTAACCCTAGACGACGAACCCTAGGGTTCTTAGATATGAACCCCAACCCTAACTAAAATCCAGAAAACCTTTAAACACACAGCAGACAACAATCAAAGCTAAGTTTTTTCGCGTTTACCTTCCTTGTAGTGATACTGGTAGTATTTTATCCTATTATCCTTGTTTTTCCCCTTCTAATTTCTTTCTTCTTCTGGTTTGCAGGTACGTTATCAATACCAAGGATTCGCCGCTCTGGGTTTTTTCGTCTCGTTCGCTTGGCCCCTTTTTCTGTTTATTGATTTCTGATTTATAGTCTTAAGAATTAGGATAGGAATTAAATAGATTTAGATTCGTTTTAGGAAAATTTGATGTAATTTTTATGTTTTGATCTGATTAGAACTTGATTGAGATTTTTTTTGAGATTTTGATCTGATTTTGATTCATCAATTGTATTTAGAATTAGGGTTTCAGTTGTACAGTTGTAATCGATTCGAAAAAATTAATGAAGTAATCTCATTTGTTAGCAACCGATCCAAATTGATCTGATTTGATTTCCAAATCTGCGCAGATTTAGGGTTTCTCCATGAAGAAGACGACCCCTTTATTGGTCAACAATTTTGACCCACAGATAATAAATAAAATAAATAAAATGAAAATAAATAATAATAATTAATATAATAATAACCACAAAAATGCGTAAATGTTTATAATAACCCAATTACTCAATAATTATAAAAATAACCCTAGATAATAAATATTAAAAAAATGACCATATTAAAAAAGATATATTAATTAACAATAACTAATAAAATAGAAATGAAGTAAATAATAATTATAAACGTAAATATTGATAAATAATTAGTAAAGAAAATCCTAAACATTAGTACTAATATGACACTAATTATTTTAATAAAATAATAAAACATAATGATCCTAATTAATAAAATAACAATAATCCTAAACATTATATAACACCAAACTAATTAATAAATAAATAGGAAAAACAATAACTATTAAACATAAAATTGGTCCCTGTCTTATCCACCAAAATTGGTCCCTAAATTAAGACTTAATAAAACTCCCTCCTATATAACCCAAATAAATACTTTGGTTAAATCTAATGACCCAATAACCTTAAGTCTAATTAGAATTAGTTGATTAATAACTCAACATAATTAATTCTTAATACTTTAACCCCTAAATGATGATAATAAAAATCTTTTAATCTAAACCTATATATTTCTAAATTAAATTAAAATGAACCAGATATATACAAAAAAAAAATCTGTCTACCCTTATAAAACAATAAATAATTGAAGAAAACTAAAAATGATTAAGCTTGCCAATAATATAAAATAAAAAAAACCAAACTCCCAAAATAAAACCCTTACACCAGATTAAATCAGAAATGGACCTAAAAACAATCTTAGAGGCCCAATGACATCAAACTGATACCTCCGGTAGCACAAAAATCCCTAAAAAGATGAAAAATCCCTGGACAAAATTTAGGGTACAACAGCTTCCTCTATTTAATCGTCTCCGAATTAGAAAGATGAAGTTGATGTGTCTTCCTCTTTTGAAGAGGAGATGATTAAATACAAGAAGGACCCTAATTTTGACCGCAAAGTCCGATAGGTACTACGTTGATTATCCTAAGATCCCTAGTAATAAACTCGTAATGAAATATCCGATTAAACCCTGGTATCCCTGAGAGTAATTATAACCTTATGCCATGTGTGCATGTTTAAGCGTATGTATGCTCTTATGCATGATGCATTATTTGGGCTGGCGCCTCTTTTATGATATGCAATGCATGTATTTGCGGAAACTAATATCTTCTGCAACATTCCAACTTCCTGACCCTTAAACCCTTGACCCCTTGATGAGTGTGACCAATCATATGCTCTTGATATTTGGAGATGCGTATTATTTTCTCGAAGAAACTTCCACAATGATTGAATCGTGACCATTAACATATAAACCCTGTATTTAAATTGGAAGAATATAATCCCTTTACTGTTTCGAAATCGAATTAAAATACATTTTCCTTTTAAAAGCTTTTGATTATGTCCAATGTTTCAGTGCATTATTCTATAATTAATCAGCATTTTGTAATCAAGCGGAGTAATTGGAAAGCAGAGAAAATATTATTTATTGAAAAAATGGGCCCATAAACAGGCAATAGTACATAAGAAAAGTAATCCTCATAAGGAGGAATTACTATAAAAGATGAAAAATGGCAATAAGAAAAGCAAATCTATTTATGTCCCTATTGAATTCAAACACAAATTATTATCCCTAAATCTCCGTGGCCATGACACTTTGCTTCTGAAGATGACGACTGGATTGATCATTCCCTTCTGAATTCCTGTTGTGTGACCATAAGTGCTATCAGTCATATGCCTTTTGGATATCCTTGATTTTGCATGGACCGCTCTTTTTGAGTCTTAGTCCACCAGGATAATATACCATTTTTTAGACTAAGCCACCCTTTAGGGTTTTCGACTTGTCAGGTATCATTGTTTTATTTAAGTCCCTAATTTTTGCCTGGTTTGCTCTTTCAAGTTTTCAATCCACCGGGACGCCCTAATTTTTGCCTAAGTCGCCCTTTTGGGTTTTCGACTTAACGGGCTTTTATCCTCTTTTTCTAGGCATAGTATTTTTTGACTGAATCATAATTTACCGGTCGCGGTAAATCCGCTCCATCCATAGTAGTCAACATTAAGGCTCCACCAGAGAAAGCGCTCTTTCCGACATATGGTCCTTCATAGTTCGGGGCCCATTTGCCACGAGGATCTTTATAGTTGGTAGTACTTTCCTTAACACCAAGTCTCTTTCTTTGAATAGGCGAGGACAACTTTCCTGTCGAATGCCTTTTTGAGTCTCCGCTGATATAATTGACCATGACATATAGCAGCCATGCGTTTTTCTTCTATGAGGTTCAGTTGATCAAATCTGTTTTGTATCCATTCTGCTTCATCCAACTTAGTCTCCATTATAACCCTTAGTGAAGGAATTTCTACTTCAATAGGAAGTACCGCTTCTGTGCCATATACCAGGGGAAAATGAGTAGCTCCTGTTGAAGTACGGACTGAGGTTCTGTACCCATGTAGTGCGAAAGGGAGCATTTCGCGCCAATCTTTGCAAGTCTTCACCATTTTCTGGATAATCTTCTTGATGTTCTTATTGGCTGCTTCTACCGCGCCGTTCATCTTTAGGCGATAAGGCGACGAGTTATGATGATCGATTTTGAAACTCTTGCACAACTCATCCATCACTTTGTTATTTAGATTAAGCCCATTATCCGTGATAATTTTGTTAGGAACCCCGTAGCGACAAATTATCTCCTTCTTGAAGAATCGTGCTATTACTTGCCTGGTCACATTAGTATAGGAAGCAACTTCTACCCATTTAGTGAAGTAGTCAATGGTAACTAGAATGAATCGGTGTCCATTCGATGCTTTTGGCTCGATCATCCTGATTATGTCTATTCCCCACATAGAGAAAGGCCACAGAGCAGTTAAGACGTTCAAAGGGGTTGGTGGCACATGAATTTTATCCGCGTAGATTTTGACATTTGTGGCATTTCTTAACGTACTTAAAGCAGTCTGATTCCATAGTCAACTAATAATACCCTGCTCGGAGAATCTTTTTAGCCATTGCATGCCCATTTGCGTGGGTTCCAAAGGATCCCTGATGGATTTCTCCGATAAGCATGTCCCGTTCATGTCCATCTAAACATCGGAGCAACACCATGTCATGATTCCTTTTATAAAGTACATCTCCGTCAAGGAAGAATTGGGCAACCAGTCTTCTAAGCATTTTCTTATCCCCACTTGAGGCATTTGCTGGATATTCTTGTTTCTGGAGGAACTGTTTGATATCTTAAAACCACGATTTATCATCTACTTCGGCCTCCACTGCTGCACAGTAAGATGGTTCAACCAGGCGATTGATTCTTATAGCCGGCGCTTCATTGTACCATTTGACTTTGAACATGGATGCCATAGTGGCCAAGGCATCTGCCAATTGATTTTCCTCTCGAGGAATATGATGGAAAGAGATCTCATCGAAATAGGTGATCATTTTCCAGACACAATCTTGATATTGGGTTAGTTTAGCATTAAGTGTCCTACATTCTCCCTGGACTTGATTGATGACGAGAGCCGAATCTCCATACACTTCTAAGATCTTGATTTCGAGGTTAATGGCTTCACTGATTCCCAAGATACACGCCTCGTATTCCGCCATATTATTGGTACACGTGAAGCATATTCTCGCAGTGAAAGGTATGTGGAATCCTGTTGGAGAAGTTATAACAGTCCCTACCCTATGTCCTTCTGCATTTGAGGCTCCATCGAATATAAGCTTCCATCGAGATCTGGGCTCAGGTCCTTCGTAGGAATCCGGGATATCATCATCTCTTACAGCCATCACATCCTCGTCGGGGAAGTCAAATTTCATAGGTTGATAGTCATCTATTGGCTGATGAGCGAGATGATCGGCTAACACGCTCCCTTTTATGGCCTTTTGGGTAACATACTGGATGTCATATTCAGTTAGTAACATCTGCCACCGAGCCACTCTCCCAGTCACTGCAGGCTTCTCGTATATATACTTGATGGGGTCCATTCTAGATATCAATAAAGTAGTATGGCACCCCATGTATTGTCTTAATCAGCGGGCGGCCCTTACAAGAGCGCAACAGGTCTTCTCCAAGAGTGAGTATCTAGATTCGCAATCTGTGAATTTCATACTCAAGTAATAAATTGCATGTTCTTTTCTCCCTGTTTCATCTTGTTGCCCGAGTACACACCCCATCGAATTGTCAAGCACCGTTAGGTACATTATGAGCGGTCTTCTAGATACTGGTGGCACCAATATGGGTGGTTCTTGCAAATATTATTTAATTCGATCGAAGGCCTTTCGACAGTTTTCACCCCACTCGATGCTTTGACCTTTCCTTAACAGCTTGAATATTGGCTCACAAGTAGCAGTGAGGTGTGAGATGAACCTTGCAATATAATTTAGTCTCCCTAGGAATCCACGCACTTCTTTTTCTGTCCTCGGTGCTGGCATTTCTTGAATGGCCTGTACTTTATCAGGATCAACTTCTATACCTCTTTGACTGACTATGAACCCCAACAACTTCCCGGATCTGACCCCAAAAGTGCACTTCGCAGGATTTAGCCTTAGCTTGGACTTTCTCAGCCGTTCAAACAACTTTTGTAAATTGACTATGTGATCTTCCTCAGTTTGTGATATGGCAATCATATCATCTACGTAAACCTCTATTTCCTTGTGCATCATGTCATGAAAGAGAGTGACCATTGCCGCTTGATAAGTTACCCCAATGTTCTTTAACTCGAAGGGCATTACCTTGTAACAGAAGGTTCCCCAAGGTGTAATAAAAGTGGTCTTTTCCATATCGGAAGGAGACATCTTGATCTGATTATATCCCGAAAACCCATCCATAAATGAGAAGACTAAAAACTGAGCAGTGTTATCCACCAACACGCCAATGTGGTGTAGTGGAAAATCGTCTTTAGGACTTACTCTATTGAGATCTCGGTAGCCTACACACATTCTGACCTTCCCATCCTTCTTTGGCACGGGCACAATATTGGCCACCCATTCTGGATACTTTTCTGCGGCTAAGAACCTGACGTCAAACTGGTTTTTAACTTCTTCCTTGATTTTGAGAGTCATATCAGGTCTGGTTCTCCTTAACTTTTGTTTAACCGGTGGGCATTCAGGTTTGAGCGGTAGCTTATGTTCAAAAATATCCGTATCCAACCCTGACATATCTTGGTAAGACCAAGCGAACACGCCCACATACTTTGTAGCAGCTTGATCAACTTTTCCTTTACGTCCTTGTTTAAAGAAGCACCGACTTTAACCTCCTTCTTGTCTTCTTCAGTTCCCAGATTGATCACATCCACTGGTTCCTGATGAGGTTGTGTTACTTTGTCCTCTTGCTTTAATAGTCTGGCCAACTCTTCCGGGAGTTCACAATCGTCCTCATCACCCTCTTCTGCTTGGTTAATCGGGAACTCGAAGTTGTAAGGAATTAAAGCAGTGTCGTTTTCAATAGGTTCATTTTTAAATCTGCAGGAGGGAGATTTTTATTGTTTATTATTTTTTTGAATTAATGGGAATGAAAGTATTGAAAGAAAGTGTATTGCCATTTGAAAAAAAAGAACAACTAGAAAAGAAAAAGATCTTGATTGAAAACAAAAATGAGATTTTATTAGTAAATAATTCAATGAAACAAAAGGTGGCCCTACAAAGCTTGTCCATTTGCCTTGGGCATAGCAAAGGACTTATTATTATTTTAAAGAAAAAAGTAAATTACTTTGAAACATAAATCATTTCAGGAATCTCGATGGCCCTCCAATTGTTGAGAACTATATCTGGTGAGCAATGGCACACCCCATCTGGTATCCCTTTATTTTCATCTTCAATTGCAGTCACTTGATCTTCATCTCTGAATCCGACATTATGGAAAGTTTCTTCGAGAGGAGGAAATGTCATCTGACAAGACTTCTGAACCCCTTTATTAGCTAGTTTGTAACCCAGCCCAAACCGATCCTTCTTTTCAGGTACCTCTATCACCTTGCCCCAGCCCCTAGTATCCCCATTCTGGATTAAGTCTGTGATCCTCTTTGGCCTTTTCTCTTGTCAAACGACTTGCTTACCACTGACCGTTGCAACCTCCAAAGCTTGGAAAGGTATTTCAAATGTCTCCCCATCCACTTCTATGTATCTGAATGATGAGAGATGACTGACAAACATGTATTCCTCCCCATCAATAATTATTAATTTGTCCCCAGATATGAACTTCAATTTCTGATGAAGTGTGGAAGTAACTGCGCCCGCAGCATGAATCCATGGTCGTCCTAGAAGGCAAGTGTAGGAGGGATTGATGTCCATGACTTGGAAAGTGATCATGAAGGTATGTGATCCCACCACTGTAGGTATGTCTACCTCCCCAATTACCATTCTTTTCGAACCGTCGAAAGCCCTAACAATCAGGGAACTGCTCTTCATAAAGGTCCTTACAGATGTTAATTTCATAAGGGTATCCTTAGGCATGACATTTAAGGCATACCCCATATCCACTAGTACTATTGAAAGAATAGTGTCTTGACACTTGACTGATATATGCAAGGCCTTATTATGTGCTTGCCCCTCGGGAGGTAATTCCTCACTACTGAAACCCAGACAGGTGCTGGCGGCGATATTGGCGACTACTTCGTCGAACTGAATCACTGATATATCTTTGGTGACATGTGCTTCATTCAGGACCCTCAGCAGGGATTCCCTATGTGCCTCCAAGCATAATAATAAGGATAGAATGGAGATCTTGGACGGTGTTTGATTCAGTTGGTCCACCACCCTATATTCACTTTTCTTTATGATTCTCAAAAATTCCTTGGCGTCTTCTTGAAATATATTCTTCTTGGAAGACCCTTCACCTGTATTTGTGGTTTTTTTCCCCTTTGACCTTTCGGGGGTATCCTACTTAGGTTGTTTAGAGGAGTACACCCTTCCACTATGGGTTATTCCTCCAATACCAGCTATATTAGTAACAGCTGGTGATGGTATTATAGGCTTTCTTCCCACGGAGGCAGTGATGTCATACTTCCAAGGTACAGTGTTAGTGCTTTCATATGGAAATGGTGCTGGAATATGGAAAGTGATGGGGCCTTCTGACCTTGCAGGCACTGGCACTTTGACTGGTGCAAGAAGAGGTATTTGAATTGGCATTCGTATAGGTATCGGAATTGATATCTAAACAGGAGTTTGTGCAGGCCTTGAAACTGGTATTTGAATAGGCGCTTGTGCAGACCTTGGAACTGGTATTTGAATAGGCGCTTGTGCAGACCTTGGATCTGGTATTTGAATAGGAGTTGCAACCCCTCTTTTCTGGTATGGAATCTCAGAAGGTACTTTCCCCTGGAATTCTAAGGCAGCCACTTCATTCATATTCCTTAAGTACCCAATCTGTATTATCCCTTGGTCCATTAATTGTTGGAGGACCCTCTTAATCTTCTTACAGTTATCGAGATCAGACGCGCAATCCTCGCAGTCACCGTGCATCCTTTCAAACTCCTCGTACCCAATTAATATTTCCCTCACTTTCGTCATAGGGGTCTTTACTTGGTCTACCCCTCTGATTAGGACATCCTCTCCCAGCCCTTCAATAGAGTTAACAGTTGGCCCCACATGCCCTGGAAAAGGATTATCTCCTACATTTGGATTGTCATAAGTGAAATTAATGACCTTCTGATCCAGCAGATCTTGTACCCTAAACTTGAGGGCTAAACACTTTTCAGTCGTATGCCCCGGCGATCCAGCATGATAATCACATCTAGCATTAGCATCATACCCTTGAGGAGGAGGCGTAGAAGGAGGCCCTAACGACTTGATTTCTACCAGTCCCTTTTGGATTAGCATAGGCAGGATCTGAGTATATGTGGTGGGTATAGGGTCAAAATTCTTCCATGGCCTCCTTTGTTCCCTTCGGGGATACTTTTGTTGTTGTTGATTTTGCGGAGGTGGCGCCCTTGGCTGTTGGATTTGGAGCGTAGGAGATGCTTGATTAGAGGCTGTAGCCGCCACATGAGGGTTATGAGGTACTTGAGTATACCTATCAGCAGAAATGGCATTGGCCTCCTTCTTCGAGCTGTTTCCCGAGTACCATTTGTTGTTATGTTGACTGGAAGACGACTTTCTAATCTTTCCGCTTTTTAATCCATTCTCGATCCTTTCCCCAATGATGACTAAATCCTCAAATCCAGTTGAGACAGACCTAATCATCTTTTTGTAGTATAGCCCTTGCAATGTTCCCATGAACATATCTACCAGCTCACTTTCCAGCAATGGAGGTTGCACACGAGAGGCTAGTTCCCTCCATCTCTGGGCGTATTCCTTAAAAGATTAATTCCCTTTTTGGGATATGTTTTGTAATTGCATACGATTAGGCGCCATGTCCACATTATATTGGTACTGCTTCAGAAAGGCGCTTGCAAGGTCTTCCCAAGTCTTAATGTGAGCCCTCTCCAATTGCATATACCAGTCCAAGGACGCCCCACTAAGGCTGTCTTGGAAAGTGTGTATCATCAGCTTCTCATTCTTAGCATGGGCACCCATCTTTCAGGCGAACATCCGGATGTGGTTTTTTGGGCAACTAACCCCTTTATACTTCTCGAAGTCAAGTGCCTTAAACTTAGGAGGTATGACCACATCGGGTACCAGACACATTTCCAAAGCATCAACCCCAAAGACCTTGGATCCTTCCACAACCCTTAATCGTTCTTCAATCATCTTATACTTTTCATCCGCTTCTCTTCCTTCCATGGCAGCCAGTTTGGTTTCACGAACTACCTGCCTTGAATCCTCCTCTCCATATTGGAGGTGCCAGTCATTAGAGACCTCACGAGTGACATGTATCTGTATAGGTCATGATTCTCCATTATGCTCAGGTGGAGGAACAGACCCTACAAGAGGTTGAGTGTTAGTCTTTCCTTTACTAGCCTCCAATGCTTCACGTTCCAAGTCAGTCACAAATCCCAAGAGAGGATTATTATCTTCATACTGGGGAGGAGGGGTAGGGACACTCCTACGGTTACTAGCCTCTGTGTCTCTTGCTATCAGATTCTGAATAGCTCGAGTCAGTTGGTCGATTTTGTCCTTCATTTCCTCCACATTTCCTTTGACAACATCCACGTCTCCCTTTAGAGCATCGTGGTTCAGTTCCATTTGTTCCATAGCTTTCTTTTGGTGGGCGCGGGTGTTGGGTCGAGACATCAGATTGTTATGATGGTTCTGAGAGAAGATATTGAAAAATGATTTCTGTTTGATGTTGTTTTATTAAAATGATTTATGTTTTTATGCATGCATGAATGTATGAGTATGCAAAAATTATTTTGTGATAGGAATCTTAAACTTTTATTTATTGAGAGCAAAGCCAAGAATAATGGAAATTTAAATACTTTTATTAATTGTAAAAAGAAAGCACGAGGGTCAATGCCCCATTTATTACATAAGGAAACCAGATTAAGGGTAAACCCTCAAATTATTCATAACTGAAAGATAAATAAATGAAAAAAAAAGAAACTATTACATGGAAAACCTAAATCCTCCTCCTAATCCTTGCCCTAAACTCCTCTACCATTTCCCGACACAGTTCCAGAAAATCAGCGATCTCTTTTACTGGTTTGAAGATATCTGCCATGTATTCCGCCTCCTTTAAGCTTCGAGGGATCTAATAAATCAGATCATTGGATAGTATAACCAACTTCTAATATCTCTCTCGATAGTACGCCTCTTTCCTTTGCAAATCTTCCATAATCTCCAAGTCCTCCCTAGTAGTTTGCTCTAATTGTTGGTTATGTGTTCAACATAGGTGCCCCCACTCTCTAAGTTCTTCGTAAGACTCCTCAAGCTCCTCGTATAACCTTTTAAGTTCTTGGTTTTCTTCTTGAGTTTCTCTCCATCCTTCTGGCCGTAAGGCAAGAAGTTCTTCAGCTGATCTTATCTATACAGTTGCATCCAAGGCTTGCCTTTTGTTCTCGAGAAGAGCGTTAGCCAAGCTTTGGACTTCAGCTTCTAGGCTCTGGATACGCCTATCACATTCCTCCTTGAACTCCCTTTGCGTAGATCTCATCCAAATGTCCCTCTATTCGTCCCTTTGACGCCAGGCTCTATCTAATTTCTCCTTATGGTCTTTGAGACTTGAACTTATAGCTTGAAGGTCGGCGTAAGCTCATTCCTTCTTCCCTTCCTCCATTTGGGTTATCCCTTCGTTAACCCTTGACTGCTCTAGAGATTCATTGAGACTCCTTCTCAATTGTCTGCTCTCCCTTATGACTTGATAAAATTTATTTTCCCACTCTTCTCTTTCTTTCCCCAATTGTAGGACAGTCTGTTTGAGTTTCTCTACCTCCTCCATGGAGATCATAACAGGAGCTTTTGGTTTAGTGGGATGTTGCAAAGTGAAGGGTAACTTTACCATTTGCACTCTTTCCTTCATCCATTGGTCGTAGAGTACCCTAGATTCCTCCCTCGGTCTCTTGAGACTACCCTTCCCTTTGATGCAGTGTCTCCACGCTTGAATGATTTCCACAACCGTAGGATGATCCTTGGTTACTTTACCTTGCAAGATGAAACACTTGAGTAGTTTATCCTCAGGCTTGTACGTTAAGGGGAGCCCCAACTTTCTCATAGCTAGGATGGGGTTATAAATAATGCACCCTCTAGATCCAATTAAAGGTACATTAGGATAATTCCCACAATTCAGGATCAAGTCTTCCCGGTTGAGGACGTTTGGAAACCACAGGATATCAGTATCAACGAGGGAGACCAAGTATTGGGACCACACACGCTTGTTCATTTGCCCAAGGTCGTCCATACCTTTTGCCAAATGTGAACCGAGCCATTTGTATAGTAAAGGAGCACAACATATCATAGCTCCATTCTTCCTTTCGTGCCTTAGGTGGAGGGTATAGTAGACATCCGCTAAGAGAGCCATTGTAGGATCTTGTTCACCGATGGTGGTAGCCAAGAACATATTGATGGCAACTATATCCACAAAATTCTTTTGCGCTCGAGAATAAGATCAGCCCAAAGATGAGAAGCATCATAACGTTATCCAGCATTTTCCAATCGTTATTAATGGCATAATCACTGGCTTTTCTTTCCCAGAAACTCCTTGAGAAACCATGGAATCCTTCGTGAAACCTCATACTACTCTTCAGTGTATCTTCATGGATGTGAAAATATCCTGCAATCTCTCCTAATGAAGGGCAACACCCTATCTCCTTGAATGGCACTTTCCCTGCTATAGGGAAATCCAGAATCTTACAAAACTCTTCGAGGGTGGGAGCCATTTGGAAATTCTGAAACTGAAAACATATCAATTTGGTATCATAGAACTGAGCTAGTGCAGTTAACCCCTCTTCTCGAACAGGAACTGTGACAAGGTCCAAGACCTTCCCATAATTTCGGATAATAGACTTCTTTCTTGCACCAGATAACCCCATGGCATAAATTTTTAACCCTTCAATGTCAGATTGCCTTACAGTAATTGGAATAGTCTTTCTTTTTCCTGAGTCCATTTCCTTGCTTTGCTCTCTCTTTTTTTTTTAGAAAATTTTAAGATTCCTGTGATGTAAAAAAAATTTCCTAAACATGATGAATGAGTATTTTAATTAAATGTTGTTTGGTTAAGGTAAGGTGAAATGCAAGCATGACCCTAACTAGGTAGCCTCCCTATACTAAGTTAGATCTAAGTCTTATCTACCCAATCCCCTCACATGTAGAATATATGGTTTTGGACAGCATAACGACCCTAGAATTTACAGACTATACCCTTGTTTTACCATGAGAAGGATTAAGTCGTCCTACGGTAAACCTTCGGGATAAGTCATATCTAGGAAGATCCTAGGAACAACCCCTGAGGGTTGAATACTTAGGATCACCATGGGTTAATTGGGTTTTCTAAAGGTCCTCAGAATCTTGGACCACATCCAAATTTATCAGCTATGTTAAGGGCTAGCCTTACCAGGAAGATAATTTTGGAGGATCTATCTTAGTGTGGCATCAATGCATAGTCGGGATGTTACATCCCTTCCATTAACATTTCCGTTCCAGGTCCTAACTTTTAAAGTATACTCCAAGCTTGGGTTTTAGCTTCCCACATCATCATATCCCAAACCAATGCAATAATAACAATATAATAAATATAAATAACAAATATAATAAAACAAAAACAAAATATAAAACATAAAAACATGAGAATAATAAAAGAAATATAAACAATAAATACCCAAGACAAACAAATAAAAAACCCTACAACCTAAGGTTAGGATGGACTCTCTTTAGGTTACCCTTCCCCAGCAGAGTCGCCAGCTGTCGCGGCCGGCAAAAATATCGAGTCGCCATCATATTTTTTTAAGGAAAATAAATGATAAACCTAAAATCCTAATCCTAAGGGTATAGATTCCTAAGGTTCGGGAGTCGGTTAAGTGAGGGGAAGGTGTTAGACACCCCTCACCTCCATTGTACTCAATGGGATCCTCCTTAAGTTCTAGGGTATGTTTGTTATTTTAATGTTTAGCTTTTTATTTTTACAAAAGAATCCTAAGCTTTTTATTATTGTACTCGCTAGGGTTTATAACCCTATGCCTACTGTCGCTCCCGGGATTTTCATCCAAGTACAAAAGCGAAAGTGGCGCGAAAGCAGAGTTGCCAGCAATGTGTATTTATCCCAAGAGAGGGAAAGGAAACACTGCGTAAACCTGAGGGGAAGGAAAAAGCATGGTCTTGTGACCAAGAGAAATGGGTAAGGGAGTCGGTTACGCGAGGGGAAGGTATTAGCACCCCCTCGCGTCTATTGTACTCGATGGGATCCATGCTTGTTGTCTTAATCAAAGGGTGTCGTCATCTAGAGCTCTGCTGCTACTGGAAAGGAAAAGGAATAGGTACGGGAAAGAATGAAGAAACAGGGAAGAAAAGGAAAAGAAGAGACTCGGTAGGACATCCTCGGAGTCCTAGGCCTACGTATTCCCTCGGGAGCGGGAAAGTCAGAGTCAACGTAGTTCGGACACGAACTAGGGAGAGGTTACTCGCTAAGACATCACCATCTCGTGCCTACGTGTCCTCAATCTAACTAGAAGGAGGAAATTAGAGAAGTCGTAGTTCGACTTAACAAGGATGGGTTTGCTTTGTTTATGTTTTTTAACAGAATACGCCAAGGTTCGCGTTCCAGCAGTTTGGTGTCGCAGCTCGTTGTACGGAGTCTTAGGCATTTACCTGTTTGTGGTAGAACAGAAGTGACACATCCTTTATGAGTGGAGTGAGGAATGACGACAAGTGACTGACGAATATATCCTCTTCTCCATATACTGTGACAACCTGACCATCCATGACAAACTTTATCTTCTGATGGAGTGTTGACGAAACGGCCCCTGCAGCATGTATCCATGGGCGCCCTAGCAAGCAGCTATAAGCCGGTTGGATTTCCATCACATAGAAAACCGTATTAAACACTTGGGGTCCAATCTTCACAGGCAACTCTACCTCCCCAAAAACTGATCTTTTGGAGCCGTCAAAAGTGCGCACCACTAAATCACAAGGTCGGAGTACAACCCCCTCAACATCCAGCTTTGCCAAAGCCTTCTTCGGCAGCACATTCAAGGACGAGCTAGTATCTACCAACACATGGGACAAGACTGCCCCTTTGCACTCCATAGAGATGTGGAGAGCTTTGTTATGATTTCTTCCCTCTGGCGTCAGATCAAAATCAGTAAATCCCAACCCGTTACTGGCGTTGACATGGGCAATAACACCCTCGAGCTAGTTCACCGATATCTCCTGTGGAACATACGCCATATTTAAAATCTTTAGTAGGGTGTTGCGATGTGCCTCGGAACATAACAGTAATGACAAGATAGAAATATTTGAGGGAGTTTGATGTAGGTGATCCACTATCTTGTAATCGCTCTTTCGGATAATCCTCATAAACTCTTCAACGTATTTTTCGAAGGAATTACCGGGCTCTGCCCTTTGCACGGGCTCTTCGTTTACTACCTGCTTGCCTTTAGCTTTTGCCAAAGCTTCAGCATCATCGTTTGGAGCGTCTGTGGAGCAAAGAGCCTTCCACTATGGGTAAAACCACCCATTCCTCCTACATTCCCCACACTTGAACCAGTTTCCTTGGGAACCTCCACTTACTGTTTCTGCCCTTGATAATAAACATCAGCTCCGTAATTCCATGGGATCTCTTTTGTACTTTCATATGGCATAGGACCCGGAACAGTTATAGTCACAAGGGCTAACTGCTCAGGCACGGGGACCTGTACTGGCGTGTGCACGGGAATCTCTGTCAGAGTAAGGTAAATGGTAATTGTCGAGATCGTATCATCCTTCTTTATCATTTGATCAAACTATAAACAACCCTCGTCTATCAACTTCTGAAGGCCCTTCCTTAATTCATCACAACCATTCATCGTAGTCAAACATTCTGAGCAATTTTCCAGACAACCGGGGAACACGCCCCCTTTCAACAAACGCTTTTTCACGATCTCCAAAGATGTTCTGACTTTGTTGACATCTGACACCAAATTCAAGCCTCTATCCTCTTCTATTGCATTGACCTTTGGTCCGCCATGCGGGGGCATGGGGTTTTGAATCACATTGGGATTAGGAGCGAAGTTGATAGCTTTCGAATCAACCAGATCCTGAACTACGTGCTTAAAATCTTTGTAGTTCTCTATATGGTGGCTAGGCACACCCAAATGGAAGTCACACTTCACATTTGCATCATAGCCATAAGGTAGCCTGCTTGTTGGTGGTGCCAGCATTCTCAACTGTACCAACTTTAAGCAGAGCAAATTCTGCAACATCTGGGCATATGTCATAGGTAAAGTGTCAAAGTGGCGATCACTCAATCTCTGCCTCGGTTGGTATTGTCTTTGAGATTGTGACTAAGATTTGGCAGCTAGAACTGGAATAGTTACAGTTGCTGCTTGATGGTACGAGCCCTGGCGTCCTTTACCTTCGCCCCCCTGTCCATAGGCAGCACTGGTTTCACCTTCACGTTTCTTCGAGCCATTCCCAAAAAGCCTTTTTGCATTGGAAGAGCCTGCCCCGCTTCCATCTTGAATTTTCCCCGATTTCAAAAAATTCTTAATTCTTTCTCCTGCTATCACAATGTCAGAGAACCCAATGGATGGACATCCGGCCAAGCGATCCAGATATGGGCCCCGTAAAGTATTTATGAACATATCAGCCATTTCCCTTTCCATCATCGAGGGTTGTACTCGAGCTGCTAGCTCACGCCACCTTTGGGCGTATTGTTTGAAACATTCCTTCGGATCTTGTGTCATATTCTGCAATTGGGTACGATTAGGGGCCATGTCAATGTTCTACTGATACTGTTTCAAGAAAGCATCGCCCAAATCCCTCCAGTTCCTGATATAAGATCTTTCCAGCTTCATGTACCATTCTAATGAAGCTCCTGACAAGCTATCCTGAAAGAAGTACAACCACAGCTTTTCATCATCAGAATATGCAGAAATCTTCCTGAAATACGCCTGAAAGTGAGTCTTAGGAAAGGTACTGCCATTATACTTGTCAAAGGTTAGGGGCTTAAACTTTGGAGGGATCCCCACCCTTGCACCAGCCCCATGTTAGCAACGTTAATTCCCATGGAGTTTTGACATTCCATGGCTCTTACCTTCTCAGCCAACTCTTCATACCTTCTGTCATTACCATCATTATGAATCCCCAGGTCAGCATTAAGCACAGAGAACTGATCATCTTGATGGTCCTCCACATGTTGATGATTAATATGGCCAACGCCACCAGGAGCTCCGCTAGGAGGATCAACTGCCGCTCCGCCAGGAGGATTAACTGCCGCTCCGCCAGGAGGGTTAACATTGGGGATTTCCACTTTCAACCTTTGAACTGCAGTTCTCAAATCTTGCTGCCCCTGGGCTATACCCTACATGAGGTTCATGAACTGCTCCATACGGGTCCTCATTTCAGTGAGTTCTGCCTGCACCTGTTCCATGATTCTGGCTTGATTTTGTCGAGTCGCGTAGCGATGAATGTTGAGATCAGCTATTCTGCCTGCAACCAAATAAAGGTTAGAAACTCCCTGGGACGATTACCTGTTATGCAGAATGATATGTATGCATATACCATGTTTAACCACTTCCAGGGCATTTCACACCCTGATTCCAGTCTTAAACATAAGAAGCTGAGCAATATACACATATTGTCAAGAGAAATTCTTTGAGAAGAAACGTGATGTGATAAAGTGTTGTGATAATGTGCCGGTGAACAGAACACGGCTAAGGAACCATTTCTGAGTAAACCAATCATTTGAATTAACAGAGAGCCAAAAAGTGCTGAAGCATTCTACAACGAGTTTGCAAACTAGAAATACATCAAGAAAGTGGCTCCATCAACAAGCTTGATGGTAACCACAGTACATCAACAAAAACTGCACTAGGAAAATAAAGAGGAAACTATCAATCATTCAGCTCCAAATCTTTCAGCTTCTCGCTAGAATACTTGATTTCTTCAAAGAGTATGCTGGTGCGCTGTTGGTTTGGCCTTTCAATCATTTCTTTGATCAAAATTTCCCTCTTCTTCAGAGCTTCGGCTAAAGAATCCATGTGCATCAAGAGAGCTTCGTCATCGCTCACCTGCTTTTGCTTTTTCACACCAACTCGCTTCTTGAGTTCCCCTACTTCTGCCATAGCATCTTCAAGTTCCTTCTTGGAAGCTTTCAACTCATCTTTAACCTTCTCCGGCTGCTCTTAGCTTTTACCGGAGTCTTCACGATGCTTTATTCGTTGTTCATGTGTTCTCTGGAGTTCATCGTCTCTGGTTTTTAATTGCTCTCGCAGCTCCGCATTCTCAATTCTAACTTCATCCCATGCTTACTGAAGTTTGGCGAGCTTGGCTCTTTTTTGGGCCAAAGATTGTTTAGTCTGCTTATAAGTTAGAGCAGAAATTTCAACAGCCATACTAACTTTATGGTAATGCAGGGCCCTTTCGGCAAAATCTTTTTCTCTTGCTGTTAAGATCTTTTCTGCATCTTGGGCTTTGTGTTCCAATTCCTTGTTGGTATGTAATGCATCTTGAAGCCGGCTGCTCATGTCAGAATTCCCTCCTCTAAGCTCTTTCACCAAATTCTGCGATTTGTTGAATTCTTCAATGGCCATCGTATCCCTCTCTTCTACAACCTCAGGGTATAAAGGAGGTACGGGATCAAAAGGCAGATAGAAATCTTCCACCCTTTTCCTTATCCAGTTCTCATAAGGTGGATAAGTTCAGTTATTGGGTTTTCCAAGAACTCCTTTGCCTTTTCTTTGGATGCTATTTCAGGCTTCCGAAGCTTTTCGGACTATTGCTTGATCGTCACCTACATGAAAGTACAAGGACTCTTCCACACTTCTCTCGGTAGGAGGATTTTCCAGAGCATAACCGAATTGTCTAACGGCCAGAGAGGGATTATAGTTTATGCCTCCCTTCCTCCCTATCAATGGAACATTGGGGAATCCACCACATCAATGAATAATATCCCCACCAAGTAACCCCTGATCTATCCAGATGATGTCTTTAGCAGATAAACCCATCAGTCTATAACGCCATTCCAATGAACCCTTGGTATTCACGAATGTTCCTTTGCATGGTAACCAATGTGAAAACCATTTGTAGAATAAAGGCGCACAACAATTGACAAATCCCCCTCTTTTCTTTTCATTCCTGTTATGGACTGAATGATAAAGGTCACCCAATAAAGTGGGGACTGGATTTTGAGTAGTAAATATTTTGATGGCGTCCATATCAACAAATTCTGGCACATTTAGGAATAGAATAATGCCATATACACAAAGAGCTAACACAACACAGAAAACATTCCACTCCTTGTCTTTAGCAGCTTTCTGAACAATCTTGGTCAAGTACGTCAGAGGGTATCCTCAAAATTCTCTTTTTTTGGTGATGTTAGCCTCCACCGTTGATTTTCTCAAATAAAGAGCAGCAGCCACGACCTCGAAATTTGGACCTGTCTTTGAACTGAAAAAAGGCACTTCTTCCTTAATGGAAATTTCCAAGATATTCAAATACTCTTCCAAAGTTGGGACCAAGACATAATCCTGAAACACAAAGCACCGTAGAGAACGATCGTAGAATTGTATTAATGTGTGGAGACCCACCCATTCATACTCACTGAGGTTGCAAACAAATGACAAAATCCACTCGTACTTTCCTCTGAATGCTTCCAACACCTCTAAGCTAGCCATAGCCTTCAAACTGCTGATATGACCCAATCCTGGCTTCAGAAATTTGTAGGTGATGACATTCTTTTTCTTTCTCTCAACATCCATCGGAAAAGAAGCCCCTGACTGGAATCGAAGGTATAATATTGCCCTGGAAATGGAAAAACATGTATGTTAAGATATGAAAATGCAATGTAAAGGCATGTGATCAGAGTGTCCAGTGTCTGTGCTGGACTGTGCAGGTAGTGACATTCGTATATTTGTGGATAGTGTTGAACTGTGAATAATAACCCTCTGAACATAATAATATGAACCAGAAGAACCAGGATATCAGGTATGTGGGAGATCTAAGTCACCTGCAAACCTGTAAACACCCGCCCATTCTCACATGTGGGTACTAAAAAACCGAGGATCCTCAATATCACGGGCTCTCAGGTCGAGAAATGATGATACGTTCACCATTTCTGGTTTGGCATCATCACCAATCGAGGAGGCCTCAACTGATTCCCCTCAAAAAGGATATCCTATAGCAAGTTCCCAGCATTGGGTCCTCGGATCAAGAATGTGTAATGGGTTTGCCATTTCTGGTCTGCCATTATCACATCTCGGGAGGAGTGCAGTTACTAAGTCCTCGGGAATGGTCACCAGAGTCGATAACTTATACATGCATATCTAATGGCCTGCATAACTTGCAGTATCAGATACCACCTATATGGAAAAACATGTATGTTAAGATATGAAAATGCAATGCAACGACGCCATGCTCACAACGCTTCATCCCTACACCATTGTGACATATCTAAACTAAGGCGCGATTGTATTTTATTTGTTTATTGAATAAAAATTATCTGTATATAACAACGGTTGATAAACCAATCGTGGTGATTATCTGTATATAACAACGGTTGATAAATCAACCGTGGTGATTCCTTCAAGCTTTCATGTGTTCGAACCTCAGCGCTTTATATATATTATTCCTTTTATGTTAAAGCGTGCCTTTACTTTTTTATTTATTTTTAATTAAAAAAATTAAAAGTTATGACTACGGTTGTTTATATACCTTGTTGTGATATATTTTGTATGTTTTTTAATTTTTAATTCTAAAAATAACTCTGGCGCTTTAATATGAAATTTCATTATGTAAATAATATATCATAACGGTATGAATTCTTGACCGTCGCAGTAGCTTTTCAATATTCTCCAAGCTAGCTAGTTTCATTGTCTCTTCAGTATCCTTTTTTCCATTGAAAATAGAAACCAGACGAAACGTTACACGATTTCAACCCTAAACCCTAACGTTCAATACTGTGAAACAATACACGATTCCACCAAAGCTTTCATCATCCGTATCCATTTGTTGTCATTTTCGTCATCATCGTCACGATCGTGAAGAAAATAGAAGATTACGCACATACCAACACCGTCGTCATCATCGTCACCGTCGAGAAGGAAGATAACAATAACACCGTCATTGTCGTAAGGAAGGAAGACAACAACAACACCAACACCAACATCATTTACTTTGTCGTCACGTTTAGGGTACGTAAAATATTCTCCCCATACATCTACAGTAAAATCTTTTACCATTGTTGTTCATGTTGTTGTTGTTGTTTTTGAACTTAGATGTCGACCTTGTCGAGTTCTTCATCATAAACATGCGAAGAAACTCAAACAAATGAAAGGTTAGCCAATGAAACTCAAACAACTGAAAGTCAAACTAAAAGATCACAAAGAGGTGTCACAATGATGCCCCAATTCACATCAGTCCGCAACTCATCTGGTGCAAAAACTCTGATCGAGTTTGATTCGCACTACAGATTAGTGGATTGTCCACATTACGCTACTTTTAGGAGTTATGTTGCGTTCCTTGCACGTAGCAAAGTCAGTATACTGATTGATGATTGGAGAGAAGTGGATGTTAATGTCAAAGACATCATATAGACAGACATTAAGGTATTTCATACTATAATTTTCATATATTTGATATCACTACCTATAGTTTCTAATTCATACTTATATATTGATTTATGTAGTTGAATTTTGAGTTTACCGATGACTCAAAATTGAAAAGAAAGTGGATAACTTATGCCAATGTTCGTTGGAGGGGATTTAAGTCACGACTCACGGATGACTACATTACGAAGCCTGAGAGCGGTCTTCAGCCTCCATGGATTCGGTATAGTTTTTTATCGAAGAAGGTGTGGCACAAGTTTGTGAAGAAACGTGGTTCTGAGGAATTCAAGGTTAGTACTAGTCTTATGTAACCTATAATGTTATGCTAATGAGTTATAGATACTAATCATACACATTTTTCACTATGTTAATAACAGAATAAAAGCGAAGTAGGAATTCAGAACAAGGCGAAAAACATGTACCCCCATAGATTGTCTCGTGGGGGTTACAGGAAACTTGAGAAGAGGATCCTGCAAGAAAAACTACAAGAAGGAGGAGATGGTGACATTCCATCTCCACCTTCAAGACATGAGAAATGGAAGAGGGCTCGATTAAAACCTAATGGAGAGTACAACTCTGAGGCTTCAAGAGTAGTTACTGAGAAAATTGTAAGTATATGTTTTGTGTAAATGCGTTTGCTTATGTAAGTTGCTCATGAGTTGTTATTTAAATGCGTTTACTTATGTAAGTTGCTCATGTTGTGTAGGATAATTTGGTTGTGGCGGCCCGTGAAGGCACATTTGTTCTGGAAGCACGACATGACATATTAGTCGAAGCTATCGGAACAACTGAGCATGGAGGTCGTGTCCGTGGTGTTGGAGATGGTGTCGGCTTGAGGTCATACTTTGGATATCAAAGAGAAGCACCAAAACCGCTGAATTTCTTGCTCAACGACAAAAGATTGATAATGTTGACAAGCAATTGGTGGAGCAAAGGAGGTTGTTTGAGGAGGAGAGGGAAAAAAAGGAGAAAAAAGTGGAAAGGATACAAGAGATGTATTCGGTATGTGTCGTAAATCGCGCTTATTTTTGTATGATATATATTGTATTGGAATTCTGTTATCAGACGTGTGATGTTAAGTGCGATGTCACAATAACACATTCTGTGCAATGGACAAATAAAACAGCAGAATAACACACCAAATTGTTCACCCAGTTCGGTCTAACTACCTACGTTTGGGGGCTACCAAGCCAGGGATGAATTTCACTACTTGTAGAATTAAATTATAGACTCAACAACCCAGTTGACAATCTCCTAATCTTAATTCCTACTAGTGACTTTCTACCTAAGAAACCACTTAGATATGAGAACACTACTCAATCCCTAAAAACACTTCAGTGATATACTTCAAAGATCACACACTTTGAATAACACTACTTGATTTTGCTTCACAACTTTGATCAAGAATAACTCAAAATAACAATACCAATTCACACTCGAATGGTTTACAAAACATACACGAAGACACAATCGACACTCAATCTTTAGCTCTCTTTCTTCGTTACTTTTCCTTCATTACAGATGCGCTTTATATAGCTATCTGAATTGGGCTTGGACCTGCTACAATATCTGACTTGATTTGTTATTTAAAACTGAATCTTCAAAACAGATTTTCTCCTAAAATCTTTTCAAATCTTCAACCTTTTAAATCTCCTACAAATCTGCACCAGTCCTATGCAGCAGAGAATATCTATCCCAAGATATTCACATCCAATAAGACTACCTGCTCTCCACAATTCCAACTAACACGCAAACCCTAACAACATCACAAAACCTGATGTTATTAATTCTGCATATCTAATGTCACAACATCGCTTGTGACGTCAGACATCCAAACTTCAGTAACTTAAACACTTAACACAGCCCAGTGTTAAGACTCAATGTTGTGACATCACCACCTTGACATCAACATTGAACATACTTTGTTTTACCAAAATTCTAGCCAATCCAAGAAACTAACAATCTCCCCCTTTGGCTAATTTTGCCTAAAACAATCTCCGCACCTTCAGAGACTTCAGCAGCGGAAAAAAAACTTCAATAATTTTGAACCTTCAAGCAGCAGCATCTTCAATACAAAAAGACTTCACTTCACATAAAACTCTGCTGCAGCACCATCTTCAATAGCTATAATCTTCAAACAATCAACAAAGGTGCTCCCCCTCAAAACAAGAGCCAGCATAACAGCTGTTCAGCATGCACATTCCCCCTCAACTTCTGCATCACACCAGATATAGGGTACACCTAGGCTAACTCTCCCCCTTTTTAGCCACAATTTGACAATCACCAAACACAATGTTCTGACATAAAGACATGGTCAAACACAAGTTCCAACACATGGACTGTCCAGTCGATACAAACAATGCTCCTTATTTTTCATTATAAACACAAGCCTTTCTACTAGTAGCACCACTCAGCAACTAAGAATGAGCCAGTCAAACAGCAAAGCTGCAGCAAAGAACTTCAAGCAGACGAGCACGACTTCAGATCCACCTCAGCAGGGAAACAAAATAAAGACTGCAGCTGCAACTACTTCAGGAGCCAAAAGGACAGCCAGAACCTCAGAAACAACCATGAAACCAAGCAAAAAGCTTCCTGTGCAACAACAAGCTGCTGATAATGATTGGGATGAAGACTGGAAAGCGTTTCTAGATGCAGGGGGTTGGGATAATCTGTAACTTATGATGTACTTCAAACTTGTATGCTATCAGCAGTTAAACAAAATCAATTTCTAATAAATACTACAACTGCTTAATACACTCTCTTGCACATTTAATCTTCATGTATGCAAATTCCCAATTTACTTCTCAAACTTTCAAATCGGTTTGCATCTAATGCTTTAGTGAAGATATCAGCTAACTATTTTTCTGTGACTACATGCTCCAATGCAACAACTTTGTCCTCAACCAATTCTCTTATAAAATGATGCCTTATATCAATATGCTTAGTTCTGCTATGTTGAATAGGATTCTTAGAGATATTGATAGCACTCAAATTATCACAGTACAATGTCATGACATCTTGCTTGACATTGTATTCTGTTAACATCTGCTTCATCCAAACAAGTTGAGAGCAACTACTTCCTGCGGCTATGTACTCAACTTCAGCAGTGGAAAGTGACACACAGTTCTGCCTTTTACTAAACCATGAAATTAGATTATTCCCTAGGAAGAAACAGCCTCCTGAAGTGCTTTTCCTATCATCAACACTCCCAGCCCAGTCAGCATCACAATATTCCCTTAACTCAGTCCTAGAACCATGACTTTACAGCATTCCATAGTCACTAGTGCCATTAACATATTTCAAAATCCTTTTTACTTGATTCAAGTGACTGGCCTTCGGTTCAAATTGATATCTGGCATAAACCCCGACAGCAAAAGCAATGTCAGGTCTGCTAGCTGTGAGATACAATAGACTCCCAATTATGCTTCTATATAAACTTTGATCCACACTGACACCATGTTCATCCTTGGATAATTTTAGATGAGTAGGAGCAGGAGTCCTCTTGTGATTAGCATTCTCCAAACCAAACTTCTTCACTATGTTCTTTGTATAATGTAGCGAGCGATTTCGGACGCGGTTCTTAAGCGCTGGTTGCTCTCTGCGGTTTGAGCTTACTACAGGTCGATTCATTTTTTATCCTATTAAAGCTGATGAAGGAAGGGAAATAGATGTCTCTAATTAACCCTGCTTTGCATACTGAGTTTAAACAGCGGTCTGTTAGGTTACAGATGCTATCAATGTGGGGGGCCTTTGTACTGGTTATTTGTATTTTCGCCAATACTGGTTTCTTTCTTTTTATTTTGACAGAATGTTTCTGGCGGGGAACAGGGATTAGGATGTTAGGACTGATGCTTTTTGATGTGAGAGTATGGGATTTAGTTTTTTTGTTGATTGTGCTCGCTAAGATTTTTCTTTCAATCTTATGCCTGCGTATTCCCGTTTACCGAAACAGGGAAATCAGAGCGTTCGTAGTTCCTCCTATTCTATGGGAGGAAATTGATTGTTTTGGTGTCTTGTTCAAAGCCTAAGACGTGAAGCTGAAAAGTCTATTTGTATCTTGTTCAAAGCCCAAGATGTGAAGCTGAAAAGGGTTTGACTTTAGAGAGAATTTGTCATCTCTAAAGAGGGGGTTGTATGTCACAACTGTTTATAAAGGAGAATTACTTTAACCGGGATGTGTGAATTCGGCAATGCCATAATTTCCTTTATAGGGGATTTCCAACCTGAAGGAGAAGACTTTAACTCAGTGTAGAGCAATGCTATCTTTCCTTAGGAATTTCTCATGCTAAAAGAGGGACAGTGGCATGGATGTAACTAATCCAGAGGCTTGCCGCTTACAGCGATTATTTGAAGGGGAAGGAGTTATTGATGTTTGTGTACTGTGAACAAGGCACAGCTTTAGTGCTAAAAGGTTGATCGGATCAACCAGTTGTTTCTTTATACAAAGCCTAAGAGGAGGCTAATATGTGTCTCGTACAAAGCCCGAGAGAGAGGCTAAAAGGTTTTTGACTCGACGAGGGAATCTTTTGGTATCTCGTATAAAGCCTGAGATGGAGGCTATTTGACTCAACAAGAGAGTGTTCTTGTGTCTCGTACGAAGCCCGAGAGAGAGGCTAAAATTTGTTTGGCTCAATAAGAACCTTTTTGTATCTCGTATAAAGCCCGAGATGGAGGCGAAAAGGGGATTGACTCAACGAGGGAGTCTCTTATGTGTCTCGTACAAAGCCCGAGAGAGAGGTTAAACGTTGTTTGACTCAACGAGGGAGTCTTTTGGTATCTCGTACGAAGCCCGAGAGAGAGTCTAAACGTTTGCTTCGCTAGGAAGAATCATTGTACAAAGTCCAAAAGGAGGCCATGGTAACTGTTTCAGTTAAGTGACATGTCCAGTATACTGATTTTAAAGAGAAAATCAGTTCTTATATGAGCAACACTGTACTCAGGGATTTGATTCGAGGATCAGGGATATTTTCTTTTCTTTGAGGAAACGGGAAATCCAAAGGGTATTGAGACTGTCCGAATCTGCGGGTTTCCTTCCTATTTAACGAAGGGGTCACTTGAGAATGTCTTTGAGACTCAAGGAGATTAGACTATCCGTGTCTAGAGTTTCATCTTTTGTACTATGCTTTGAGAAACAGTAGTAGAATCTATGACAGGACTGTTCTATGAGGATGACTAAGTTCTGTTCCTATACCTCTAGGAGGTAGTCGGGACAATTTGTACGAAGCCCAAGAGGAGGCTGGAAACTTTTAAGAAGCCGATCGGTCCTTGTACGAAACCCAAGAGGAGGCTATCATTCCCGGAGGAAGAGATCATTATGCGAATCCTAAGAGGAGGCTGTGAATACTTCTAAGAAGCCACGGGTCCTTGTACTAAGCCCAAGAGGAGGCGGGGTTACTTTTAGGAAGCCTGTGGGTCCTTGTACGATTCCCAAGACGAGGCCGATGCTTTTAAGAAGCCCGTGGGTCCCCAAACCCCGAGAAATTCAAGGCAATGCTATTCACCGAGAATAGATCAAAGTCAGGAAAGTTGGAGAATTTGGAAGAAACTCAAAGATGCCATTCACGGAGAATACATTCATCTTTGGGAGTAGAGTTTCTTGACGATTCCTAATGAGGACAGCCTGAGAGAAGACTGTATCTGGTGGTCCTATTGGGGATTTAGTTGTCTATTTCTACGAATAAACGAAACGGCGTCACCTAGTTCTAGACGTAGTTGCCGGGGAAACTCAAAATATCTATACTATTATTACACAGTTGATATGAGTTTATGAAAGAAGACTTACAGTGAAACATCCCCACAATACAGTTATATGTATATGAAAGCGGTAAATGAAAGCGTATAAACACTTACTCGGTTGTAGAGCTTCCATGCTGTTTGGTTAGTTGTTCAACAAGGATAGATTGAAAACAACAGTATATTCAAAATCAAAGGAGAAAGTGCTTTGAAAAAGAAAGATTTGGGGCTTACAACTCAAGGAGAGGCCCAGGGTTTTATCAGTGAGTGCACTGTTTGAATTTGTGCAGAGGGACTTATGCAAGTGACTGAGGCCCAAAAAGGTTTTCTGTACAAAGGGATGGGTCTTACACTCTCTCAAGAGGCCCAAAAAGTTTAAAGAAAAAGAGTGGGGCTTATAACACGAGGGTAGGCCCAATTGATTTTTCGTTTAAAAATGGCGATCGCGCTGAGGTTTTCTTTTAACGCAGAGGGACTTATACAATAAGTGAAGCCCAAAATGTTTTGGTTAAAAGGGGGTTAGCTCTTACACTCTATTAGAGGCCCAAAAGTTTTGAATGGGTCTTATAGCTCAAGAAGAGGCCCAGTTGTTATTTTTCCAAAGGCGATGATTGCGTCGTTTGTTTTTGACGGTATCGGGACTTATACAATACACTGAGGCCCAAAAATGATTTGGTAAAAAAAAAGGATTGGGTCTTACACTCTATTAGAGGCCCAAAAGTGTTTTAAAAATGATTTATGAGGGTTGAATTAATCCAAAACCCTAATTTGCTTTCAAAATGTATTTAATTGAATAAAAATTCAATTAAAAGGATCAAAATTGTTTAACACATGGAAAACAAATTGTGATCTTGGATTAATGCTTCAAAAATTAAGTATTGACCTACAAAATAATTAGAAAGCATTAAAAGTTGCAAAATCAAGGTGGAAAAAATATTTTAAATGTTAAAAACAATTAAAACATTAATTCTTTGCAAAAATATCAATTATATGAAATAAATAATATTTTTGGGATTTTTTGGGAAAATAAAATATTTTAACATTTTTGTGAATTATTAAAAAAATAATCAACTCAAAATCATTAAAACTCAGAGAGAAATTAATTTTTGAATCAATTAAATAAAATCACAAAATTCAAATATTTGAATTTACGAAAATGGCGCCAAGAACATGGACCAAGAACACGCGCGTGTTCTGCCTTGCCCAGATTTGCATTTTTTATCCAATCTCACTGAATACTTGATCATATCATGTAATCCACATACCAATCAACTCGTTTCAACCTCACGATCATGTTTATGGTATTTAATTTCATTTAAATTAAACATACAATAAGAAATCATGAAAAATCCTCAAGAACCCTAATTTCTGCATGAAGGCTAGGATTTTTTATACACGATTCAAACAAAGCAATTAATTGAGGGGAAACATTCCATCCATGATTATGGACATATGGCCAAAGTATTGTGCGAGGAAATATGCATAGATTGAGAGATGACCAAGTTTAGGCTTACCTCTAGGTCGTGACAGCAAGTTCAAAGTGATTTCTGAGTTGGAGGTGTTACAGATGAGTTGTGATGATCTGAACAGCTTCCCTACACCCTATGGAGTGTGTTTGAATGCCTGGACTTGACTGAAATTGGCTGGATCACTTCATGGTATCTCAACTGCACCTTGGTTAAAACCTTGAGCAATTGACTGGTGATTCTGAGAAATAAGTGTTCCAGATGTTGTTTAAGTGTTTGATCAACTCATATATGATGTATGTGAGGTGTGTGTGTGTGATTGGTTTGAGTGGAATTGCTCTCTAGCTCAAAAACTCAAAGTTGCCTTGCTAAAGAAGGCATTTTTGCCAAGAGAAGGATATTTTGAGGAAAGCATCTGTTTGATGGCTTTGGTGTACTCAAACTGATCACAATTGAGCTCTATTTATAGTAGAGCAAGTTTGTTTTGGGATCCACAGTGAATGGCAACTGCAGCAGAGGTTTGGCCAATGTTGTCCAATGGAAATCCAAGTCTCCTCTAGCTATTGACTAGAGGTTAGGGCACAGAGCTGTGGTTACCTTGGTATTGGATAAGTCTTGACTGAATTCAATTGAGAATGGCTCAGTCCATACCACCTTGATGCTTCCATTGAATGCTCTATTCCAAAATTGGAGTCTTGTCCCTATTTTGGCAATTCTAGGTTCAACATGTTATTTCTTGTTCCAAAGACTTTGGAGGCTTGGCTCAGTGATTGTCCCCTTTAGATTCAATCCTCTGAGGTGTCCAAGTGGATAGGAGCATTTGGATTTGGCTGATTTTGGTAAATCGACCAAAAGTCCAAAATCTGCCTTGCCTTGGCAGATTTCAGCAAGGCAACTTGCCAATGTCATATCTCATGGCTCAAATTGAATTTGGTAATGTTCTTGGCCATTTTGGAAAGCCCTTACATGATACAACAACTGTTTAAACATGTTTGGTTTTGATCTCTTTTGAATCCAAGTGAAAAATCCCCCTACATTTGGCAAAAAGTAAGGCAAAATCTGACTTAGTGAAATTTTCACTAAGTGTTGGAACAAAGTGACTTTTCTTGATTTTGATAACTCCATAACTCAAAATCCATGAGGAATTTGGAAATAACTTAGTATGAAGCTTTTGTAGAGGGCAATGTGATCTACAAATCAAGCTTTGAATGGGGACCAATGGCCATGTGGTTTAGGAGTTACGGTCCTCCAAAGTTGGCACATTAGTGGTACTTTTTCCATAACTTAGAAATTTTTCTAAGTTTTATGGTTAGCCCTTTTACAAGTTATCCCACTTTCTTTGATTTCTCTTGATGAATGATGATTCAAATCATACATTAACATCATTTTAGGGTTAAAAATCCATTTTGGTGAAAAATCTTAAAAAGTCAAAGTTGACTTTTGTGCACAGTTGACTTTTTATCAGATGAATTCCAAACTGTGCAATTCTTCAGGAAATCATGTCCTTGTCCTAAATCAATCTTGATGGACATGTTCCATGGGTGTCATAGGGTATATTGAATCATGTCTTAGGGTTTGGGAGCATGCCCTAGTCAAAAGTCAAAGTTACAGTTGACTTTTCCCGCGAAACCCTAATTGTGGTGCAGATGAAATTGAGACTTGTTGCTCAAGCTTCTTGGATTAATCCATTGTTCCAAATGGATCAATATGGTATATTAGAGACCCTCAAATCCTCTCTTGAGGTCTTGGTTCATGATTTGTCCCAAAAGTCAACTTAGGGGTGAATTAGGTCAAGAAACCCTAATTCCTGATTTTTTTATGTATGCATCCCCTGGGGTCAAATTGACTTGATGATTGGGTTCATGAGGCTCCATGGAGTATATTAGGTTATGTTTTGGATCATTGGCTTGTGCCCAGATGAAATTTTCCATCTGGAGGCCCTGGTTGACCAAAACCCTAATTTGGTGACACTGTCGATCTTGAGACTTGATCCACCTAGAATGGAGCAGCCTTGTGCTTAATCCTTGAAGTGGGAGTCCTTTTTGATCCTTTGTGGATGTTTGAGGGGTTAGACAAGTTGAAGATCAAGTCATTCCTTGATTGATCCTTTGTCTAAGTACTCTGAGAGGGCTTGAAACCCTGATTTTGATTGTAGTGAATGCTCAATAACCCTTGAGGCATTTGATGAGGCATGATGGTTCATCCATATTGTGATGATGATTTGCACAATGATGGGAAATCTTAGTGGCCAAAATTTGGGGTATGACAGATGCCCCTATTTAATCTTCTTGGACACGAAGGTGTGAATGACGAAGGTATTCGGGCATTCGGGGTGCAAGAGGATTAAATATCGGAATACCCAAAATTTTGATGGTGACTATGAATGGTAGCGCACGCATTCATCTTCTTTTGCTAAGCAATGACGCTTAGAAAAGGTAAAAAACTTCCCCTCGATCCTGGTCTTCAGCCAAGGAACTGGTCTAAGTTTCTGAATTAAACTTCCCCTCGATCCTGGTTTCCTACCAAGGAACTGGTCTCAGTTTCTGAATTAAACTTCCCCTCGATCCTGGTTTCCTACCAAGGAACTGGTCTAAGTTTCTGAATTAAACTTCCCCTCAATCCTGGTTTCCTACCAAGGAACTGGTCTAAGTTTCTTCCGTCAATAAACTTTATTGACAAAGGGACGCTATTTGTAGCGGTTTTCCTCAAACTTCTCGCCAGATTTTCCTGGGGAGATGCCATTTGAGTGGAAAAAATGATGTCAGACTTGCTGGGGGAACCCATTCGTCTGAGTTGTAGAGGTGCACAAACTTCTCTGTTGGAGACGCAATTTGTCAACTCTATCCGGGGAAACCGAGTCTCTTGAGAAACTGCTTCCGCTTGGGGTCTTACATCATACTTTTCTCGGGATCTTCCCGGAGAAATGCCATATGATGGGATCCAATTTTGAGGTGCCGATGACCTTTTCATCAGCGGTCCTTCGGAGAAAGGCAGCTGTACTGCCGAATCTCCGCTTAGGAGGCTTTCTCTGGGGATTTTCCTTAATCCGGGAAAGCAAGGATATCGTCTTCGATGGCAAAGAGTGATATTTGTTGAAAGTTTTCTTTGGATTTTTAGAGGTTCAAGTTATCAAAGTGGTCGAGTGCCGCCTCTAATCCAGCAATACACTGGAGGCGAGATTGTTCAAACACAGCATTTCCTGACGAGGCAAGAACTGACAACTCAATTGAGAAGACTGTTATCACTAGGGGACAAGACCGACTAGAGTGATAATGATGCAATATGAATGCAAATGTAAATCAATAATGCATGATGTATGTATGTATATGCTGACAAAACTAACGCGACATACAGACTGACGAGTGAACACGACTGGATACTCGGCCATCGCGGGGCGAAGAAGTACCGTTGGTCAAAAAAGTAGCAATTCTACCTTGCTTAGGAGAGATAGTCCCTGTGGGGAATACCATTGATCGAGCTTAGGAGATAAGAACTCGGCCGAAGAGGTCAGATGGAATAGTCGCATCTGACACTGTTGATCCTTCGTTCAGGCGTACTGGCCTAGAAGGAGTACTTTGATTCTGCACTTTGAAATTCAAACGCCTTTGGAGACGCAATCGACGCTTTTTCGATGTTCACCAGTCAAAAGAAATTGCAATATTTAGTTTAAAAGCAAAAAATTTTAACAAGTAAATTCATTTTGTTTTATTTCAAGAATTGTTGATTATGATAAAATGTCGTTCTGTAAAGCTAAAACAAATAAGAATTACAAACAAAAGCACAAGGGCTCAAATTTTATTGATAAGATGGAGATCAGCCAAACGCGTGATTCCGAAGAGTATATACAAAGTTTGAAAATGGTAATTTACAGGGAAAAGGGCTACGTTGAAACATAACGACCACTATCCTTCTACCAACTTTGAATTCGGGACATCCTGAGCTTCTGTCGAAGATGACCTTGACTGTAGTTTTCCTCCGATGGATGATGTAACTGCTGCTGAGGGACTTGCCTCTTTTGAACATAGTTACTTGCCATTATCCCTAATTTTGCCTAGATTGTACTATGATGTTTCCAATCCACCGGGATGATATTTTTATTTTGTCTCTAACTTTTGCCTGGACCGTCCTTTCGGGTTTTCAATCCACCGAGACGTTTTTTTTTTCTCTTTTTTTTAGGCGAAGTATTTCTTGACTACATCAACATTCGTGGGGTAGGCAAATTCCTCTCCATCCATGGTTGGAAGTCTCAAGGCACCGCCTGAGAAAGCTTTCGTGACCACATAGGGGCCATCATAATTTGGGGTCCATTTACCCCAAGAATCAGTGAGAAAAGATTGTATCCTCTTGAGCACGAGGTCTCCTTTCCTGAAGACACGAGGTCGGACCTTTTTATCGAACGCCTTCTTCATTCTCTGCTGATACAACTGACCGTGGCATAGTGCCGTGATTCACTTATCTTCGATCGGGTTTAATTCATCGTGTCGGCTTTGACACCATTCAGCTTCGGTGAGCTTAGCTTCCATTAGTACTCGGATTGATGGGATCTCTACTTCTATGGGGAGCACTGCTTCCATGCCATATACTAGAGAGAAAGGGGTAGCCCATGTTGAAGTGCGAACAGATGTGCGATAACCATGAAGAGTAAAGGGTAACATCTCGTGCCAGTATTTGTAGGTTACAACCATATTTTGAACGATCTTCTTGATGTTCTTGTTAGGCGCTTCTACCGCTCCGTTCATCTTGGGTCGGTAGGGAGATGAGTTATGGTGTTCGATCTTGAACTCAACGCACAACTCTTTCATCATCTTATTGTTCAAGTTAGATCCATTATCAGTAATGATCTAGCTCGGAACACCATAACGGCAGATGATATTGTCGGGTTACATTAGCGTACGACGCTGCTTCGACCCACTTGGTGAAATAGTCAATGGCTACCAGGATGAACCGATGTCCGTTTGAAGCCTTAGGTTCGATCAAGCCAATTATGTCGATTCCCCATATGGAAAAAGGCCACGGGGAAGAAAGAACTTTGAGATGTGATGGCGGTACATGGATTTTGTCGGAGTATATCTGACACTTGTGACACCTCCTCGTGTACTTGTAGCAGTCGGATTCCATGGTCAACCAATAGTACCCTGCTCTGAGAATTTTTCTCGCCATTGTGTGTCCGTTGGCATGAGTGCCAAAGGATCCTTCATGAATTTCTTTCATAAGCATGTCTACTTCTGGTCTGTTGACGCATCGAAGCAAAACCATGTCAAAATTTCTCTTATAGAGAGTGTCACTGCTCAGGAAGAAGTTTCCAGCCAATCTTCTGAGGGTTTTCCTATCTTTCCTGGATGCCCCAGGTGGGTACTCTTGTTTCTGAAGGAAGCATTTGATATCGTGATACCAAGGTCTGTCGTCTATGACTGCTTCGATCGTGAAGACGTAAGCGGGCCGTTCAAGGCGCATTATGCCGATCTTAGGTATGTCATTCCATTGACCTACACTAATCATAGAAGAGAGAGTGGCTAATGCATCAGCCATGTGATTCTCCTCACGAGGGATGTGATGAAACTCAAATCTGTTGAAGAAGGGTAACAACCTTCTTGCATAGTCCTTGTAAGGAATCAGTCCTGATTGGTATGTGTTCCAATCTCCTTTTATCTAATTGATAACCAAGGCTGAGTAACCGTATACGTCCAAGTTTTTGATCCTTAAATCAATTGCTTCCTCGAGACCCATATTACAAGCTTCGTATTCGGCCTCGTTATTCGTACACTTGAACGTAAGTCGAGCAGTGAAAGGAATGTGGGTACCCTGAGGGGTAACAATGATTGCCCCAATTCCATTTCCATAATGATTAACTGCTCCGTCAAAGATAAGTCCCCATTGGGAACCTGGTTCTGGCCCTTCACTGGGTAACGGTTCATCGCAGTCTTTCATCTTTAGATACATGACATCTTCGTCTGGGAAGTCAAACCCGATTGATTCTTGATCGTCAATCGGTTGATGAGCCAAATGATCGGCTAGAATACTTCCCTTAACGGCTTTCTGAGCGTGGTACTCTATGTCATATTCTGATAACAGCATCTGTCAACGGGCAATTCTTCCCGTGAGAGCAGGTTTTTCGAAGACGTACTTGATTGGATCCATTTCGGAGACCAACCAAGTAGGATGACGAATCATGTATTGGCGAAGACGTTTGGCTGCCCAACCCAAAGTGCAACAAGTTTTCTTAAGCATAGTGTATCGAGTCTCGCAGTCGGTGAATTTCTTGCTCAAATAGTAAATGGCAGACTCTTTCCGTTTCATTTCGTCTTGTTGGCCAAATACACATCCCATCGAGTCCTCTAGGACTGTGAGGTAAATGATCAGTGGTCTTCCTTCCACCGGAGGTGATAGAATCAGAGGATTCAACAGGTATTCCTTAATATTGTCGAAGGTGGTTTGGCAATCTTCTGACCAAACGCAATCCTGGTTCTTTTTGAGTAACTTGAAAATTGGCGCACAGGTCGCGGTCATGAGGAATATGAATCTGGAGATGTAGTTCAAACGTCCCAAGAATCCTCTGACTTGTTTTTCAGTTTTCGGAGAAGGCATTTCTTGAATGGCCTTGACCTTGCTAGGATCAACTTCAATTCCTTTCTGGATGACGATGAACCCTAGTAGTTTCCCTGAATAGACACCGAAGGTGCACTTGTTAGGATTCAAGCGGAGCTTGAATTTTCTTAGATGTTCGAACAATTTTGACAGATGTTCAACGTGCTCACTCTCTGTTTTTGATTTTGCAATCATATCATCGACATATACCTCTATCTCTTTGTGTATCATGTCATGAAACTGAGTAGTCATGGCCCTTTGATAGGTTACCCCGGCGTTCTTTAAGCCGAACGGCATCACCTTGTAACAAAAGGTACCCGATGGGGTAATGAACGAAGTTTTCTCCATGTCTTTCGGCGCCATTTTGATCTGGTTATAGCCCGAGAATCCATCCATGAAGGAGAAAATTTTGAACTTTGTTGTGCTGTCTACCAGCATGTCAATGTGTGGTAAAGGAAAGTCGTCCTTTGGACTTGCCTTATTCAGATCCCTGTAATCAACACACATTCTGACCTTTCCGTCCTTTTTGGGAACGGGTACGATGTTGGCTAGCCATTGAGGATATTCAGATGTAGCGAGGAAACCCGTGTCGATCTATTTCTGTACCTCCTCTTTGATCTTGATGGCCATGTCTGGGTGAGCCCGTCTTAACCTTTGCTTTACTGGCGGACATTCCAATCTCAACGGTAAGTGATGTTCCACGATGCTGGTATCCAACCCTGGCATGTCCTGATAGGACCAAGCGAATACATCGGGAAATTCTTTGAGAAGCTTTGTCAAACTCTCTTTAGCAGTCGGAATGAGCAGTGCCCCAATCCTGATTTCTTTTCTCTCTTTTTCTGAACCCAAGTTTGCCGTTTCCAACGGTTCTTTGTGGGGTTCAATGGACCTTTCCTCTTGTCTGAGTAATCGGGATATCTCTTCTGGAATTTTGTCGTCATCTTTTTCTTCAGCCCCAATACCGGGAACTCAAAGTTAGGAGAAGGCATCGGATCGTATGTTTCAACGGGGTTTAAAACAAGCAATCTGCATGACGTTATGATTCGTGTTTAGAAGAGATAGAGGAAAATGCAAGTGTGTGCAGTGTTTTATTTTTATTACTGCTTGTTTTTATTATTGAATTGTTTTTTAGGATTACCATTTTCTGAAAAAACGAAAAGAGAAAACAATAATTAATGCGGAAATTACAGAACGACGTTATTTTATTAATGAACAAGTCAATCCTTGAAACTACAGCCCTATAAATTAAAACTCTGTCGCGTTGGGCAAAGCGAAGAGGGAAATTTACAGAAAGCGAGCCCTATCAAAACATCTGTTTCACCTGGGCGGGGTGAAAGGTTAAAGATGGCAATTACTTTGACTGATGCACGACCTTCGGAACATCGACAGCAACCCATTGGTGGCGAACTCCTCGGTGAATCACAAAGTCTAGTACCTTCCTTGATTTGTCTTCAGAAATGACGTTGATTTCTGGTGGAGCAGGATCATTGGAATCTGTCTCCCAGGCAGAATTGTCGTAGGAGGATTCCTCTGTTCTATTTTGCATAGCATTTGTGCTCTCAGTTGTATCTCCCCATCCAGTAGGCTGGATGTCTTTGAGCCTGATACGAGAGCTTTCGGGAGCAGTGTACTTGACCATATAGTCGAATTTTCCACTCGGTTGTCCCAAGGTGTCCCACACTTTTTCCGAACTGGCGGAGTCATTCCTCTCAATGACGTTGATCTCGGGAAAAGCATAGTTGATGAATTCAAGTCCGGCAAACGTTGCGAATTCATCGTCATGCTGAGTAGTTTCTGAATGACCTGAGTGTTGATCCCATGACATGGTGGGGACACAGGTATTCTGTTCAATGAGACTCAGCTGATTTTCATTGCTCGCTGACTCTCTTGCCCCAAGTTTCCTGGGTAAGGTTGCCACATTGGCAGACCATCCATTGGGCCATAGTAGTTGTGGTCAGAGTTGTCTTTCATCGGAGTGTCTTCCTCTAATGAATTGGGCGGAGCACGGTATTCTTCCGGATCACAATCTCCATATATCATTTCGACATCTGACCATGGTATAAATCTCGGACTCTCTGTAGGAAAGCAAAATGGCGTAGGCACCTCTTCCTGAGACATATAACCGTCTATGTTAAGATAGGACTTCCATTCTTCATCTGTGTCAGAGGGATCTTCCTCATTGATAGCATGAACTGTCTGAGACACTGGGTGAAGGAAACCTCCACTATGGAAGAAGTTTTGAAGGGGATGAAGACTTTCATCGTTAGCAGCTGTCCGGGTACAGGTTGCAGAAAAACCAAGACCCTTCTTTGTTTTATTGTCAGTAGGAATGACAAGCTGTCCCCATCCGGTTGTATCGGTACTCTCGACTGCTTTAATAGCATCTTTGTATGAAGAAATCGAGGTTCCTCCTCGGTATTGATCGTCCTTGCTCACCGACAGTGCTTGGAACTGAGTTCCAATAACCTCCTCGGGTTCTATACCAGTAGATGATGACAAGTTACTCATAAGCAAGGCTTGTTCCCCACAAACCATGACAAGTTGATTGTTCTGGACGAACTTTAGCTTTTGGTGGAGGGTCAAAGTAACCGCTCCAGCCTGATGTATCCAAGGTCTTCCTAATAAACAATTGTATGTTGCCCGGATGTCCATGACCTGGAAAGTGACTTGGAAAGTGTGAGGACCAATAGTTATGGGAAGATCAACTTCGCTGATAACTGTTTTTCTGGATCCGTCGAATGCTTTGACGACGACCTCGCTGACTCTCATCGGAGGGCCTTTGAATGATAATTGCATCAAAGTGGACTTCGGCATAACATTCAGGGCTGACCCTGTGTCTACCAGTACGCTGGCTAAAGCATCGTCTTGGCAGTTAACTGTAATGTTGAGCGCCATGTTATGACGGCGACCCTCTTCGGGTAATTCCTCATCACTAAATCCTAGATTATTGCAGGAAGTGATGTTAGAGACAATACTATCGAACTGTCTGATTGTTACATCCTGTTCCATGAAGGCTTGCTCCAAGACTTTCTGTAGAGCCTCCCTGTGCGCTTCTGAACTGAGTAACAGTGATAGTACCGAGATCTTTGAAGGAGTCTGTAACAGCTGATCAACAATGTTATATTCACTCCTTTGGATGAGCTTCAGCATCTCATCATTATTTTTCGAAAGGTCGGGATTACTGGATTGACTGACTGATGGATCGGGAGCTTCTGTCTGAAGTTTCTTTTCCTTGTTAAGTTCTCCAACTCCTCGGTTGAAGATTCGACCGCTCCGTGTTACACGACTGATGTGTGCAATATTCACGACGGAGGGTAATGGAATTTCCTTTCCATTTTCAATTATCGTTGCACTGTATTTGTAAGGGATAGCCTTAGTTGATTCATATGGTAGTGGTCCCGGTAGATAGATGACTATGGGAACCTTCTGATTTTTCTGACCATCATAAGTAATCTCGATCCATTCCCGGTTGGGAACTTTAGATTCCTCAACTAGAGGGATGATGGAAAAAACATCCCTGGTCTGGTGACGACCAGAGATTGTGACAACGTCCTCGACTCGATCGGCAATGTAGCTCAGCGTCCAGTTGATGGGTCCAGAACCCGGATATAGGCGAATCTCTCCACTATCCACCTGACCCTGAAGAGCTGCTCTCACAAGGTAACACCCTTGGTTATTCTCTGAACAGACACTACAACGGTCATAATTGTGTGGTGGCACCTAGCCACGACCACTTTGAATACAATGTAACCTTACTAGGTTAGCTTCCACAGATCGGACATCCTGACTTTGACGCCGAGTGGGATTCCTGTTATTGATACTAATCTACTGAGTATCTTCATCCATGTAGATTGGCATCCACCAATGATTTAACAAGTGCTGAAGTGCCTCCTAGACAAGGGTGCAACCTCGATCGTTTTCGCAACCTGCTTTACAGCTTTGATAGTCGTGTGATATTAAGAATCCGAGTCGGACCTGCTCAGCATGTAACTCTACCAGGTTGGTATTCATTACGCGAATATCGAAGATCTGAACCATGTTGATCTGATAAGGGTTCCCATCATGGTAGTCCTGGATCCATCCAAGATCCATCTGACGCTGGAGGGCCTCTTGTATGAAAGAGCATCCCTGTTTGTTTACCGAGCAAGTCAGACAGGAACTGTAATCGTGCCGCAGCAGATTATGATACTGGCTTTGCCTTGAGTGCATTGCCACCAAGTTGACATTCATTGAACGGATGTCGTGGTTCTGAATGACGTTAGAATTCGTGTAAACCATATTAACTCCACGAACTCGGTGCTCTTGGATCCATCCGAGATCCATCTGTTCCTGTAGAGCTGCTTGCACTACAGAACATCCTTGGTGTCTTTAGAGCAGATATCACACTGGTGATAATTATTAGGTGGCACATGGCCATATTCACTCTGTCTACAATGCATCTTAACCAGATTGGTCTTTAACAAGAGTACATCGTGAATTTGATAGACATTGTTAGTCTCCCTTTCTATCAAATTGACTGCAACCTTGTCATGTTGAGGCAGCGGGTTTGTGAGAATATTGGGATTCGTATCTTTGAAAGATAAGAGCCCGCTCCTAACAAGCTTTTGCACATTGGATTTAAAATTGAGACAGATCTCAATGTTATGCCCTGGACCTCCATGATGATAAAGGCATGTCTGATCCACCTTAAACCAAAAAGGCAGATTTTCCGGTACTGTAAGAGGAGACTTAGTCTGGATGTGCCCCTTAGCCAGTAGTAACGGAAATAGTTCTGCGTACAACATGGGTATAGGATCAAACCCTGATGGTCGTGTTGTACGGTTGTTGTTATATGGAGGACGAGTCTGCTGAAGAGGCTGTTGTGTCCTTTGCTGATCAGGTTGGCTCTACGCAGCCTGAGGTTGATACGTAGGAAAAGGTGCAGGGCTGATAGCAGGAATTACAGCTGCTACCGGCTGATAACGCCGCCTTTGCTTTCTGAGAGAGATATTCCCAATATCTTGCTCTTTTTTCTTAGGGAAAGCACTGCCGTATTTTTTAGTACCGCTCGTCGATCCAGTGTCTTTTACCAAACGTCCTTCTCGGATGGCTTCCTCAAGACGTACGCCCATGCCCACCATCTCGGAGAAATCACTGGGTGCACTGGCAACCATTCGGTCATAGTAAAATGAGCTTAAGGTCTTTAAGAAGATCTTTGTCATCTCTTTTTCCTCAAGAGGCGGACAAATTTGAGCGGCAATTTCATGCCACCTTTGAGCATACTCCTTAAAGGTTTCCTTGTCCTTTTGCGACATCGATCTGAGTTGATCTCTGTCGGGTGCCATGTCCAAATTGTATTTGTATTGTTGGACGAAGGCAGTACAAAGATCTTTGAATGTACTGATCGTAGTACGATTTAAACCATTGTACCATTTTAATGCGGCACCGGTTAAACTATCCTGGAAGTAGTGAATCAGTAGGTCCTGATTCTCAATCTGAGCTGACATCCGCCGAGCGTACATCACCAGATGGCTTTGAGGGCGAGAGTTACCCTTGTATTTTTCAAAGTCGGGCACTTGGAACTTGTGCGAGACTTTCACATTAGGGACCAAGCAAAGACCTGCATCGTCCTTTCCAAATAAATCCTGACCGCGAATGGCTTGCAGTTCTTTCTGCATTTCTAAGAACTGTTCCTGGAATTCAACCATTCGGTCAAACATAGTTTCCTTTTTACCAGAAGGTATTGGCGGAATCTGTCCTTCCGGGATAGTGTGCACCACAGGGGGTGGTACCGTGACTCCGGCAGTAAATCTTGGAGTTTCCCGAAGTTTGTAACCTTCAAGAGTCTTCAGTAAGCCGCTGGCATCTTCGCTTTCCCGAAGTTTGTAACCTTCAGGCCCAGCGGCTTCTGTTGTGATTCCCTGATCTTTAGTGATCAGCGGAACATATCCTTCCGGGATATAGTTAATAGGCATGCCCCAAGGACGATCTTTCGGTATTTGATACCTAGGATCATACTTCTCCACTATAGGTGTTGAGGTGATCTCTGAGATCACAGTCCTTTGTAGCTGAGCTTCTGCCATGGCTTGCATGTCGTTACGAAGCTTTCTCATATCCTCTCTCAGAGCGTCGATCTCTTCTTTCAACTCTCTCTTTCCTTCCTCGAGATCATCCATCTTTTTCTGATGATTGGCCCGAGTATTGTACGAATGAGACAGATTGACTCTAGAATCGAGACACAAACGTGAGATTCGTAGGTAAGAAGAATACGCGGTGTGAGAATGATGAATGCAATGATTATATTAATTGTTATTTTTTTGGTTTAATCAAAATAAACTTTGACAACTCGATTGCAAATATCACATAGTGGGGAAACCCCTTTTTATTGAATTCAAATGATTACAGAAACGGAAATACAATAGATTACAAAGTGCAGAAACAGAAACCTAAGCTAATGGGTCCCGGGTCCTCTCCGAAGAGAAATCAGGTGCTGATTCTGGTATCTTCCTTTTCTTTGACCGGGGTTCTTGAGTCGTTGTCGGGTTGTCATTCCGTTGCCAAGTGAAAGGAGCGAGCAAATTCCTTTGGCCATCCTGATTATCCACAGCATGTTGCTCCAAAATTTCGATAAGAGCATCTTTCTCTCTCAGTAATTGTTGTATTTTGATGCACTCTACGTCGAGGGTGCGGTACTTGTTCTTCCAAGACCTTCTCTCCCTTTGAACTTTATTGAGAGTAACCTGAAGCTTTTCAGTTTCCGTCATGAAGTACATGACAGATTCCCTCGGCGGAAGAATTCCGTAATGAGGATAAGGCATTTTTAGCTTGAGAGCTCTAGTTTGTACCCAGTGGAGATAAGGCTCCACCTAGACACAGTCTGGTTTTCCTAGAGACTCTCGTCCTTTCTTATGAACATGCTTCCAGGCGTGCACTATTTCCGTCTTTAGTGCTCTGTCACTTTCTCCTTCCTTGAAGAAAAGACCTTCCAGATGAACACCCTGTGGGATGTGTCTCATCGGGTATCCAAATTGACGAAGTACCAATACCGGATGGTAGTTGATTCCTCCCTTAGATCCTATAAGGGGTACGTTGGGGAAGTTTCCACAACGATCAATGATTCTGATTCCATCAAAGATCCTATTACACCAATCTATGTCAGAGTTGGTGAGGGACATGATCTTCTGCGACCAACGTAAGGCACTCTTGCAATCCCAAAAATCAGCAGACTTGGGCAAGTGGGAGATAAACCATTTATAAAGCAGAGGTACACAGCATGTGATCTCCCCTCCACTGTACAAATTTCCCAAGTGTACAGAATGATACGCATCTGCGAGCAAAGTCGGCACAGGGTTTCCAATGAGAAAACCCTTAATGGAGTTAATATCGACGAAGTTATTGATGTTGGGGAACAAAAATAACCCGTAGGTGAGCAAGACAAAGATGCTTTCAAAAGCAGTCACGTTCCCTATACTGGAAAAATATAGGACTTTCTTCGTCAAGAACTGGGCTGGCAAACCTTGGATGCCACCCTTAGCGGTCATGTGAGTCCTGACCTTAGATTCGTCCAAATGAATTGCTCTTGCAATGGTCTGATTCTTTGGAATTTCTTCCAGTCCAGAAAATGGAGCTCGATCTGTAATGTGTAGATCGATCAGATGAGAATACTCCTCCAGCCTTGGTGCTAGCTGGTAATCCGGGAATGTGAAACAATGATAAACCGGATCATAGAATTGAATGAGCGCATCCATGATTCCCTCAATCACATGGACTCTTAACAGTGGTAGCAGACCCCCGTGTTTGGCTCTGTAAGCCTCAGGGCTAGTGATCATCCTTGCTAACCTTCTCAAATCCTCTAGTTTTGGAACCTTGAAGATGTACGTATGAGTTCTCCTTCTACCAAAATCCATTAACGTAATCCTCTTCTCTGATATTTGCAATCATAGTCTTAGTTTAATTTGAAAAACAGAGAGACTAGAAGAGAAGTTTTTTGAATGTTTTAATGTTTTTTTAAATGAATGTAGCACACAAAAACATAGAAAAACATGGGGTCAAAGGGTCGTTGTCATGAAGTTAAGGCTCTACCCATCCCCAAAGGTTTATACTAGGGTGATTTTTGTACCTGTACTCATTATCATCAGCTCCTCCCAGGAAAGAAAAACAACAAGCGGATCACCAGCGAGTTGTAGAGCAATCTTAGTGTAAGTGCCATTCACCGAGAATAGATCACCAGCCTCAAATGAGGGTAGTATCGCGTAACAACTATTCCCGATAGTTTCCGCACTATGAAAGGGTTTGGCTCCTCAGCTTCTCAGGCATCACAACCGACCCATTATCTAACTGAGAGAATGGTTACATTAGTTAGCCTCCACTGAGGTTGATGGTCGACCTCGTCGCCATCACTTATCTTAAGTGTATACTCAATCTTTCCACATGCGGCATCACACGCATTCCCATTAGCAGAAAAATAAACACATATAGCAATTAGGAAAAGCAGTATATATAATTGTCCTAATCATCCTAGACCTTTAAAGCTATGAATCCTAAGTTCCTGACAGAAAATGGGTTTCCCGGCGGAAGCCCCAATCGGTGGTATTCACACAAGAGATAAGAAAGACAAGATTCCTTAGAATGTCCCCACAGTGGGTGCCACTTTTCTGTAGCGAGCGATTTTGGACGCGGTTCTTAAGCGCTGGTCGCTCTCTGCGGTTTGAGCTTACTACAGGTCGATTCATTTTTTATCCTATTAAAGCTGATGAAGGAAGGGAAATAGATGTCTCCAATTAACCCTGCTTTGCATAATGAGTTTAAACAGCGGTCTGTTAGGTTACGGATGCTATCAATGTGGGGGGCCTTTGTACTGGTTATTTGTATTTTCGCCAATACTGGTTTCTTTCTTTTTATTTTGACAGAATGTTTCTGGCGGGGAACAGGGATTAGGATGTTAGGACTGATGCTTTTTGATGTGAGAGTATGGGATTTAGTTCTTTTGTTGATTGTGCTCGCTAAGATTTTTCTTTCAATCTTATGCCTGCGTATTCCCGTTTACCGAAACAGGGAAATCAGAGCGTTCGTAGTTCCTCCTATTCTATGGGAGGAAATTGATTGTTTTGGTGTCTTGTTCAAAGCCTAAGACGTGAAGCTGAAAAGTCTATTTGTATCTTGTTCAAAGCCCAAGATGTGAAGCTGAAAAGGGTTTGACTTTAGAGAGAATTTGTCATCTCTAAAGAGGGGGTTGTATGTCACAACTATTTATAAAGGAGAATTACTTTAACCGGGATGTGTGAATCCGGCAATGCCATAATTTCCTTTATAGGGGATTTCCAACCTGAAGGAGAAGACTTTAACTCAGTGTAGAGCAATGTTATCTTTCCTTGGGAATTTCTCATGCTAAAAGAGGGACAGTGGCATGGATGTAAATAATCCAGAGGCTTGTCGCTTACAGCAATTAGATGAAGGGGAAAGAGTTGTTGATGTTTGTGTACTGTGAACGAGGCACAGCTTTGGTGCTAAAAGGTTGATCGGATCAACCAGTGGTTTTTTTATACAAAGCCTAAGAGGAGGCTAATATGTGTCTCGTACAAAGCCCGAGAGAGAGGCTAAAAGGTTTTTGACTCGACGAGGGAATCTTTTGGTATCTCGTATAAAGCCCGAGATGGAGGCTATTTGACTCAACAAGAGAGTGTTCTTGTGTCTCGTACGAAGCCCGAGAGAGAGGCTAAAATTTGTTTGGCTCAATAAGAACCTTTTTGTATCTCGTATAAAGCCCGAGATGGAGGCGAAAAGGGGATTGACTCAACGAGGGAGTCTCTTATGTGTCTCGTACAAAGCCCGAGGGAGAGGCTAAACGTTGTTTGACTCAACGAGGGAGTCTTTTGGTATCTCGTATGAAGCCCGAGAGAGAGGCTAAATGTTTGCTTCGCTGGGAAGAATCATTGTACAAAGCCCAAGAGGAGGCCATGGTAACTGTTTCAGTTAAGTGACAGGTCCAGTATACTGATTTTAAAGAGAAAATTAGTTCTTATATGAGCAACACTGTACTCAGGGATTTGATTCGAGGATCAGGGATATTTTCTTTTCTTTGAGGAAACGGGAAATCCAAAGGGTCTTGAGACTGTTCGAGTCTGCGGGTTTCCTTCCTATTTAACGAAGGGGTCACTTGAGAATGTCTTTGAGACTCAAGGAGATTGGACTGTTCGTGTCTAGAGTTTCATCTTTTGTACTATGCTTTGAGAAATAGTAGTAGACTCTATGACAGGACTGTTCTATGAGGATGACTAAGTTCTGTTCCTATACCTCTAGGAGGTCGTCGGGACAATTTGTACGAAGCCCAAGAGGAGGCTGGAAACTTTTAAGAAGCCGATCGGTCCTTGTACGAAGCCCAAGAGGAGGCTATCATTCCCGGAGGAAGAGATCATTATACGAAGCCTAAGAGGAGGCTGTGAATACTTCTAAGAAGCCGTGGGTCCTTGTACTAAGCCCAAGAGGAGGCGGGGTTACTTTTAGGAAGCCTGTGGGTCCTTGTACGATGCCCAAGAGGAGGCCGATGCATTTAAGAAGCCCGTGGGTCCCCAAACCCCGAGAAATTCAAGGCAATGCTATTCACCGAGAATAGATCAAAGTCAGGAAAGTTCGAGAATTTGGAAGAAACTCAAAGATGCCATTCACAGAGAATACATTCATCTTTGGGAGTAGAGTTTCTTGACGATTCCTAATGAGAACAGCCTGAGAGAAGACTGTATCTGGTGGTCCTATTGGGGATCTAGTTGTCTATTTCTACGAATAAACGAAACGGCGTCACCTAGTTCTAGACGTAGTTGCCGGGGAAACTCGAAATATCTATACTATTATTGCACAGTTGATATGAGTTTATGAAAGAAGACTTATAGTGAAACAACCCCACAATACAGTTATATGTATATGAAAGCGGTAAATGAAAGCGTATAAACACTTACTCGGTTGTAGAGCTTCCATGCTGTTTGGTTAGTTGTTCAACAAAGATAGATTGAAAACAACAGTATATTCAAAATCAAAGGAGAAAGTGCTTTGAAAAAGAAAGATTTGGGGCTTACAGCTCAAGGAGAGGCCCAGGGTTTTATCAGTGAACGCACTATTTGAATTTGTACAGAGGGACTTATGCAAGTGACTGAGGCCCAAAAAGGTTTTCTGTACAAAGGGATGGGTCTTACACTTTCTCAAGAGGCCCAAAAAGTTTAAAGAAAAAGAGTGGGGCTTATAACACGAGGGTAGGCCCAATTGATTTATCGTTTAAAAATGGCGATCGCGCCGAGGTTTTCTTTTAACGCAGAGGGACTTATACAATAAGTGAAGCCCAAAATGTTTTGGTTAAAAGGGGGTTGGGTCTTACACTCTATTAGAGGCCCAATACACTGAGGCCCAAAAATGATTTGGTCAAAAAAAAAGGATTGGGTCTTACACTCTATTAGAGGCCCAAAAGTGTTTTGAAAATGATTTATGAGGGTTGAATTAATCCAAAACCCTAATTTGCTTTAAAAATGTATTTAATTGAATAAAAATTCAATTAAAAGGATCAAAATTGTTTAACACATGGAAAACAAATTGTGATATTAGATTAATGCTTCAAAAATTAAGTATTGACCTACAAAATAATTAGAAAGCATTAAAAGTTGCAAAATCAAGGTGGAAAAAATATTTTAAATGTTAAAAACAATTAAAACATTAATTCTTTGCAAAAATATCAGTTATATGAAATAAATAATATTTTTGGGATTTTTTGGGAAAATAAAATATTTTAACATTTTTGTGAATTATTAAAAAAATAATCAACTCAAAATCATTAAAACTCAGAGAGAAATTAATTTTTGAATCAATTAAATAAAATCACAAAATTCAAATATTTGAATTTATGAAAATGGCGCCAAGAACATGGACCAAGAACACGCGCGTGTTCTGCCTTGCCCAGATTTGCATTTTCTATCCAATCTCACTGAATACTTGATCATATCATGTAATCCACATATCTATCAACTCGTTTCAACCTCACGATCATGTCTATGGTATTTAATTTCATTTAAATTAAACATACAACAAGAAATCATGAAAAATCCTCAAGAACCCTAATTTCTGCATGAAGGCTAGGATTTTTGATACACGATTCAAACAAAGCAATTAATTGAGGGGAAACATTCCATGCATGATTATGGACATATGGCCAAAGTATTGTGCAAGGAAATATGCATAGATTGAGAGATGACCAAGTTTAGGCTTACCTCTAGGTCGTGACAGCAAGTTCAAAGTGATTTCTGAGTTGGAGGTGTTACAGATGAGTTGTGATGATCTGAACAGCTTCCCTACACCCTATGGAGTGTGTTTGAATGCTTGGACTTGACTGAAATTGGCTGGATCACTTCATGGCATCTCAACTGCACCTTGGTTAAAACCTTGAGCAATTGACTGGTGATTCTGAGAAATCAGTGTTCCAGATGTTGTTTAAGTGTTTGATCAACTCATATATGATGTATGTGAGGTGTGTGTGTGTGATTGGTTTGAGTGGAATTGCTCTCTAGCTCAAAAACTCAAAGTTGCCTTGCTAAAGAAGGCATTTTTGCCAAGAGAAGGAGATTTTGAGGAAAGCATCTATTTGATGGCTTTGGTGTACTCAAACTGATCACAATTGAGCTCTATTTATAGTAGAGCAAGTTTGTTTTGGGATCCACAGTGAATGGCAACTGCAGCAGAGGTTTGGCCAATGTTGTCCAATGGAAATCCAAGTCTCCTCTAGCCATTGACTAGAGGTTAGGGCACAGAGATGTGGTTCCCTTGGTCTTGGATAAGTCTTGACTGAATTCAGTTGAAAATGGCTCAGTCCATGCCACCTTGATGCTTCCATTGAATGCTCCATTCCAAAATTGGAGTCTTGTCCCTATTTTGGCAATTCTAGGTTCAACATGTTATTTCTTGTTCCAAAGACTTTGGAGGCTTGGCTCAGTGATTGTCCCCTTTATATTCAATCCTCTGAGGTGTCCAAGTGGATAGGAGCATTTGGATTTGGCTAATTTTGGTAAATCGACCAAAAGTGCAAAATCTGCCTTGCCTTGGCAGATTTCAACAAGGCAACTTGCCAATGTCATATCTCATGGCTCAAATTGAATTTGGTAATGTTCTTGGCCATTTTGGAAAGCCCTTACATGATACAACAACTGTTTAAACATGTTTGGTTTTGATCTCTTTTAAATCCAAGTGAAAAATCCCCCTACATTTGGCAAAATGTAAGGCAAAATCTGACTTAGTGAAATTTTCACTAAGTGTTGGAACAAAGTGACTTTTCTTGATTTTGATCACTCCATAACTCAAAATCCATGAGGAATTTGGAAATAACTTAGTATGAAGCTTTTGTAGAGGGCAATGTGATATACAAATCAAGCTTTGAATGAGGACTAATGGCCTTGTGGTTTAGGAGTTATGGTCCTCCAAAGTTGGCACATTAGTGGTACTTTTTCCATAACTTAGAATTTTTTCTAAGTTTTATGGTTACCCATTTTACAAGTTATCCCACTTTCTTTGATTTCTCTTTATGAATGATGATTCAAATCATACATTAACATCATTTTAGGGTTAAAAATCCATTTTGGTGAAAAATCTCAAAAACTCAAAGTTGACTTTTGTGCACAGTTGACTTTTTATTAGATGAATTTCAAACTGTGCAATTCTTCAGGAAATCATGTCCTTGACCTAAATCAATCTTGATGGACATGTTCCATGGGTGTCATAGGGCATATTGAATCATGTCTTAGGGTTTGGGTGCATGCCCTGGTCAAAAGTCAAAGTTACAGTTGACTTTTCCCGCGAAACCCTAATTGTGGTGCAGATGAAATTGAGACTTGTTGCTCAAGCTTCTTGGATTAGTCCATTGTTCCAAATGGATCAATATGGTATATTAGAGACCCTCAAATCCTCTCTTGAGGTCTTGGTTCATGATTTGTCCCAAAAGTCAACTTAGGGGTGAATTAGGTCAAGAAACCCTAATTCCTGATTTTTTTTATGTATGCATCCCCTGAGGTCAAATTGACTTGATGATTGGGTTCATGAGGCTCCATGGAGTATATTAGGTTATGTTTTGGATCAGTGGCTTGTGCCCAGATGAAATTTTCCAACTGGAGGCCCTGGTCGACCAAAACCCTAATTTGGTGACACTGTCGATCTTGAGACTTGATCCACCTAGAAGGGAGCAGCCTTGTGCTTAATCCTTGAAGTGGGAGTCCTTTTTGATCCTTTGTTGATGTTTGAGGGGTTAGAAAAGTTGAAGATTAAGTCATTCCTTGATTGATCCTTTGTCTAAGCACTCTGAGAGGGCTTGAAACCCTGATTTTGATTGTGAATGCTCAACAACCCTTGAGGCATTTGATGAGGCATGATGGTTCATCCATATTGTGATGATGATTTGCACAATGATGGGAAATCTTAGTGGTCAAAATTTGGGGTATGACACATACTTTCTCTGCGAAATAATATGGAGTCCTCCATTTGTCTAACTTGTAGGCCAAGAAAATAGTTTAGCTCACCAACAAGACTCATTTCAAATTTAGACTGCATCTATTCCACAAACTGTTTAACCATCGCATCCGACATCCCACCAAATACTATGTCATCAACATAGATTTGAGCTACCATCAGTTTCCCTCCTTCCTCTTTAACAAACAAGGTCTTGTCAATCCCTCCTTTTCTGTAGCCATTCACAACCAGGAACTCAGTAAGTCTTTCATACCAAGCTCTTGGTGCTTGCTTCAAACCATATAGAGTTTTCCTTAGTTTGTACACATGGTCAGGAAATGTTGGATCAATAAATCCTTTTGGTTGATCAACATACACCTCTTCATTCAAGTAACCATTCAAGAAGGCACTTTTAACATCCATCTGAAAGAGCTTGAATTTAAAATTACAAGCCACGCCTAAGAGCAATCTGATAGACTCCAGTCTTGCCACAGGAGCAAAGGTTTCATCATAATCAATTCCTTCAACCTGAGCGTATCCCTGAGCGACTAATCTGGCCTTGTTTCTGGTGACCACTCCTTGTTCATCAGATTTATTCTTGTAGACCCACTTGGTGCCAATCACATTAACTCCATCAGGCCTAGGAACAAGCTCTCATACTTCATTCCTCTTGAACTGCTCCAGCTCTTCATGCATTGCATTTATCCAAAACTCATCAGTCAATACTTCCTTGACATTCTTTGGCTCAATTTTGGAGACAAAACATGAACTTGCTATAACATCTCTTGAACTAGTCCTTACTCCAGAGTTTGGATCACCTATAATGAGCTCCTTTGGGTGGTCCTTCTGCACTCTGATGGAGGGATCCTTATGAGGTTGCTCAGCTTCAGGCTCAGCAACAGCAACACTAGGAGTTTGGCTTCTGTCTTCAGCTTCTGGTGCAACTTCACCAATTTATGTCTCAATAACATCTGGGACATCATCATCTTCCTGCTTGTCACTGTCATCAATCACCACATTGATTGACTCCATCATCACCTTGGTTCTAGAGTTGAAAACTCTGTATGCTCTGTTGTTAGTAGAGTATCCCAAAAATATTCCTTCATCACTTTTGGAATCCAATTTTCTTCCCTGTTCTCTATCAGCCAGTATATAACATCTACTTCCAAAAACATGAAAGTATTTAACATTAGGTTTTCTTCCCTTCCACAGTTCATACAGAGTGGATGAAGTACCTCTTCTCAGGGTAACCCTGTTGTGAATGTAGCAGGAAGTATTCATGGCTTCAGCCCAGAAATGATAAGGAAGTTTCTTGGTGTGAATCATCGCTCTAGCAGCTCTTGGATAATTCTGTTCTTCCTCTCAACTACTCCATTTTGCTGAGGAGTAATAGGAGAAGAAAACTCATGACTTATACCTTCAGCAGAGCAAAATTCTTCAAACTTGCTATTCTCAAACTCTCTTCCATGATCACTTCTTATTCTGATAACCTTACTCTCCTTTTCTCTTTGGGGTCTTTGACAAAGCTCTTTAAAGACATCAAACACCTCTGATTTATCTTTGATGAAGTTCACCCAGGTGTATCTTGAATAGTCATCCACAACTACATATGCATATTTCTTTCCACCGAGACTTTCCACCTGCATAGGTCCCATCAAGTCCATATGAAGTAGTTCCAATACCTTGGAGGTGGTGTCATGTTGAAGCTTCGGATGAGACATCTTTGTCTGCTTCCCTTTTTGACAGTCTCCACACACCTTTCCTTCCTCAATACTAAGTTTGGGAATTCCTCTGACTGCTTATGAGGAGATGATTCTCTTCATTCCCTTTAGGTGAAGATGTCCCAACTTCTGATGCCAGATTTTGACATCATCTTCTTTAGCAAGCACACACGTGGAAGAATTTGAGTTTTGAGGCACCCAAAGATAACAATTGTCCTTAGACCTGGCTCCCTTCATAATGACTTCTCCTTTATCATCTTTGACAATACATTCAGACTTTGTAAAGTCTACTTTGAATCCTTGATCATAAAGTTGACTAATGCTAATCAAATTTGCTATTAGTCCTTTAACAAGAAGAACATCCTCCAGTCTGGGAGCACCAGCACAGTTTAGTTTACCAATCCCTTTGATCTCTCCTTTGACCCCATCACCAAATGTAACATAGCCTGAAAACTGAAGTTTCACATCTACCAACAGATTCTTTACTCCAATCATGTGCCTTGAACACCCACTGTCAAAGTACCAGTCTTCTTTGGTAGAAACCCTTAAGGAAGTGTGAGCTATCAAGCTGGTAACCTTAACTTTAGGGACCCATTGCTTCTTAGGTTTGGAAACCAGCCTTCCTTTATCACAGTTCTGTTTGTGAACAGCCTGATGAGCCTTCTGTGGATACCCATGTAGCTTATAACAATAAGCTTTAATGTGTCCAAAACATCCACAATGGTGACATCTCCAGCGTCTGTATTTCTTCTTAGATGGAGTTATGTCATGATGTTTTAACATCACTGGTTTTGGGGTGATGGAACATGTATCACTGGTGAATCCCAAACCACATTTGTCTCCAGCCATCTTCCCAATGCTGAGAATTTTGTCTAACGCATCAGTACCATTGTTCAACATTCTGATAGTTTTGGTCATAGAGTCTAGCTTATAGTTGAGCATACTGACTTCAGCTTCAAGTTCAGTCTTTTCTGCTTTCAACTGTATTATGTTTTTCTTCAGCTCTTCTCCTTTAAGACACACTTGCTCACTTCTCACGAAAAGATCTTTGTAAGTGACAGCCAGTTCATCGTAAGAGACCTCATCATCACAAGACTCATCATCTGACTCATAAACCCCAACCATAGCTCTAGCAAGTTTAGGTGAATTTTCTTCAGATTCACTCTCACTGTCAGACCAAGAGGCTGATAACCCTTTCTGCTTCTTTAGAAAAGTGGGACATTCCTTCTTGACATGTCCATACCCTTCACACTCAAAGCATTGTACCCCTTTGTCATTACTGGATTTTTCTTCATCTTTAGACTTCTTCCCTTGTTCTCCCGACCTGTTGATGTCAGAGGTAATGTTCTTGACATTGGGATTATAACTCCTATTTATCCTCTTCATAACTTTGTTGAACTGTTTACCCAGCAAAGCAATAGCATGAGACAGCTCCTCCTGAGAGTCATCTACTTTCTCTTTCTTGGCTTTTTCAGAATTGGAAACTAAAGTTATACTCTTGGACTTCTTCTCAGGTTCTTCTTCACTTAACCCTAGTTCAAATGTTTGAAGAGATCTAATAAGCTCATCAACCCTCATTTTGCTGATGTCTTGAGCTTCTTCAATAACAGTCACCTTCATCTTGTACCTCTTGGGAAGGGACCTAAGGATCTTCCTTACAAGCTTTTCTTCTGACATCTTTTCACCAAGAGCACTGGATGCATTGGATAGCTCAAGAATACTCATGTGGAAGTCATGGATAGTCTCGTCTTCCTTCATCTCCAGGCTTTCAAACTTTGATTTTAGAATCTGAAGTCTTGACATCTTAACTCTAGATGTTCCTTCATGTGTAGCCTTCAAAATATCCCATGCTTCCTTAGCAACTTCACATGAGTTGATCAATCTGAAGATGTTCTTATCAACTCCATTGAAGATAGCATTTAGGGCTTTAGAGTTACCAAGGGCAAGTTCATCTTCTTCCTTGGTCCATTCTTCTTCAGGCTTCAGCTTAGCGGTGCCCTCCTTATCTTTCCCAGCATCATCTTTTTCAAACACAACAGGTGCTTTCCATTCTTTAACAATAGCCTTCCAAGCCCTGCTGTCCAAGGACTTCAAAAAGGTGATCATCCTTGGCTTCCAATAGTCATAATTCGAGCCATCCAAAATGGGGGGTATGTTGAAAAATCCTCCAACTTCCTTGTCCATCTTTACACCAGAAAGTAACTTCCCTAGATCTCACCCAGAGACAGACAGGATGCCTGCTCTGATATCAATTGAAATTCTGGTATCAGACGTGTGATGTTAAGTGCGATGTCACAACAACACACTCTGCACAATGGCCAAATAAAACAGCAGAATAACACACCAAATTGTTCACCCAGTTTGGTCTAACTACCTACGTCTGGGGGCTACCAAGCCAGGGATGAATTTCACTACTTGTAGAATTAAATTACAGACTCAACAACCTAGTTGAAAATATCCTAATCTTAATTCCTACTAGTGACTTTCTACCTAAGAACCCACTTAGATATGAGAACACTACTCAATCCCTAAAAACACTTCAGTGATATACTTCAAAGATCACACACTTTGAATAACACTACTTGATTCTGCTTCACAGATTTGATCAAGAACAACTCAAAATAACAATACCAATTCACACTCGAATGGTTTACAAAACATACACGAAGACACAATCGACACTTAGTCTTTAGCTCTCTTTCTTCGTTACTTTTCCTTCATTACAGATGCGCTTTATATAGCTATCTGAATTGGGCTTGGACCTGCTACAATATCTGACTTGATTTGTTATTTAAAAATGAATCTTCAAAACAGATTTTCTCCTAAAATCTTTTCAAATCTTCAACCTTTTAAATCTCCTACAAATCTGTACCAGATCTCCTATGCAGCAGAGAATATCTATCCCAAGATATTCGCATCCAATGAGACTACCTGCTCTCCACAATTCCAGCTAACACGCAAACCCTAACAACATCACAAAACCTAATGTTATTAATTCTGCAGATCTAATGTCACAACATCGCTTGTGACATCAGACATCCAAACTTCAGTAACTTAAACACTTAACACATCCCAGTGTTAAGACTCAATGTTGTGACACCACCACCTTGACATCAACATTGAACATACTTTGTTTTACCAAAATTCTAGCCAATCCAAGAAACTAACAGTATGTTCTAATTGAATATATTGTGCTTATTTTTGTTCTATGTTCTAATTGAATGTTATCATGTAGAGATTAAGTGAAAGCCTCGAACAACGAACTAATGAAGATCGTCGTTGCGTTGGTGATGATCAAACTCCAAGTAGAAGTGTCGTAAATCACGCTTCTACAAAAGGGAGTAATTGTACAGCTCCTCCCCCACCTGTAGATAACCGCAATGGGATATTGGACCCTAGTCCAAATGAAATAACAAGTTTATACTATTCTATTTCAACAACAGACCTTGCGCAAGCTCTCCCGCTAGAACATTGCCCAAAATTGGATTTAGTGTATTACACTCCTGAAGATGTGAGGGATTTTCTCGTAGGATATAAGTGGCTTGACATATCTATTTTGTAAGTTTGATGCACGTAAGTATATAGTCGAATATACATGTCATTATAGAACATTATAATTTTTTGTATTTTCTCCCTTAATTTATTCATTTTCTTTGACCATTTAGGTACATTCACCGTGTTTGTATAGAATTGAATAAATCAAGTACCTATGGAATCTTGGACCCAAGTTTTATTGCTTGGGTGTATAATGATAAAAATATCAGAGAAAAGTACTTGAAAAGCCGACTAAATGACGGAGGAAAAGAATGTTACCTTGCACCATTCCTATGTAGGTTAGTATTGTTGTAATTTATTTCTATATTCTATATTTAGTTTTGTTTTAGTAACAACTAATAATATATATATATATATATATATATATATATATATATATATATATATATATATATATATATATATTCTCCTGTTCATTCAATGGTCATTGGCAATTGATCGTAATATTGTTTAGGACAAATACGATGACATTACTGTGTTCCTTGCACGATCCACTCCACAAACCAATGAAAGATCTTGTATTAACGTAAGTGTCTTTGTTTAATATCATTTTCTTTGGCATTAATTGTAATTAGTTTATCATGTAATATGTTTAATTCAATTTTCAATGTGCAGTATTGTGGAGCAAGTTAATATATTGAATAATGTTAGAAAAAAGCCCACATACCTTGCTCCTAAAGTAAGTGGCCCGATTACCTGTTTATTTCATTTACATTCATGCATGTGTGGTTGTATTCATGTTTTTATATTCATGTAACTTGTAGAAGAGGAAACAACGTGGGAGTTACGAGTGTGGGTATTTTATCATGAAACACATGTTAAACATCATCCTTGTCGGCACTATTGATTCATGGGATACGGTAATATATGCCATAAAATGTTTACATATATTAATATATAAGTTGACTATTGAATTATTGTCATGCATGATCTTCAATTTTTTTCTCTTATGTAGATGTTTAACGACGAAACCCCATTCCCCGTTGAGGACTTTGTGGATCTTCGGAAACGTTAGGCGTATATCCACAATGAGCTTAAGGGTTCTGCTCCTGCTGTATGATATATCAGTAACATTTTTGATGCACATATTTTTTGCTTTTGATGCACATAATGTGAAAAATAGTTTTGGCTTTTGATGCACATAATGAAATCAATAATATTGGCTTTTGATTTAAACAATGTTAGCAGTTTAATTTAATGATTCATTTAGCTTTTGATGTAAATTTCTTTTGATGTAAATTCTCTGATTCATTTATAAGGATAAAATATAGGAAAAATTGTGTTTAATGCACATATTGTGTTTGCATGTAAACAGAAGCTGTTTTGACAGGATAAATTATGAGAATAATTTGATAAGCAGATAAATTTTATATTTAAAACAGTCTATTTTTGGCAGCGGTTATAAACCTATCCGTAGTTGTATGTCTAACGCTAATATAAAAAAAATGTTGTTGCTAAGAATCGAACTAGATCACAGTTAGTATATCACAACGGTTGACTAAACTAATCGTCTTGAAATGGTGCGCACATACTCCAATACAATAACGTTTCCATGACCGTCATTGTACGTACCTCATATACAACAACACTCTACATAACAACTCCTTCGCCCCCGTCATTATATGTCATTTCCAACCGTTGTTAAATGGTTTTTTCGTAGTAGTGTGACTATCCACTCTAAATCCTATGTGTATGCTCAAGCCTGGGAAGTGGGCTTATCTCTCAGAACACCCTGCCCAACAAACAGAAAAACTAGCACAGTCCAGCACAAAATATATGGCAACAGTAAATGTAAAGCAAGTAAATGCAATAAAATAGTAAACATGCAACAATGCCATAAATAAAGCGAGTAAAGCAAGCAGATAAAACACCCTATAATAAAAAACAAACAAGCGCTAGGATTGACTCGCTTAGGAAGCCAGGATCCCCAGCAGAGTCGCCAGCTGTCGCTCCCGGGATTTTCATCCAAGTACAAATGCGAAAGTGGCGCGGAAACAGAGTCGCCAGCAATGTGTATTTATCCCAAGAGAGGGAACGGAAACATTGCGTAAACCTGAGGGGAAGGAAAAAGCATGGTCTCGCGACCAATAGAAATGGGCAAGGGAGTCGGTTATGCGAGGGGAAGGTATTAGCACCCCCTCGCGTCCATCGTACTCGATGGGATCCATGCTTGTTGTCTTAATCAAAGGGTGTCGGCATCTGGAGCTCCGCTGCTACTGGAAAGGAAAAGGAACAGGTACGAGAAAGAATGAAGAAACGGGGAAGAAAAGGAAAAGAAGAGACTCGGTAGGACATCCTCGGAGTCCTAGGCCTACGTATTCCCTCGGGAGCGGGAAAGTCAGAGTCAACGTAGTTCGGACACGAACTAGGGAGAGGTTGCTCGCCAAGACATCGCCGTCTCATGCCTACGTATCCTCAATCTAACTAGAAGGAGGAAATTAGAGCAGTCGTAGTTCGACTTAACAGGGATGGATTTGCTTTGTTTATGTTTTTAACGGAAGATGCCAAGGTTCGCGTTCCAGCAGTTAGGTGTCGCAGCTCGTTGTACGGAGTCTTAGGCATTTACCTGTTTGCGGTAGAACGAAAGTGACACATCCTTTATGAGTGGAGTGAGGAAGATGAGAAGAGAATTGTTTGTTTTTTTGTCTTTTAAGAAGAAGTGTTTTGATTATTCTGTGTTCATAACAAATATTGCACTAAAGTCTATGACATAGGAAGGAATGTCTCGCATGGTCATCCTAACAGGACGTATGCTAAACACTCTAGAAAGGCGAAGGGAACCCTTCTCCTTCCATTTCTCATGTACTTAAGGCTCATGGCGTACAATACTTGTTGCATTTATTACATGCTTTTTTATTTTTGTTTTAAGATGAGAGAAGAGACTCAAAGGAAGAAAGGAAAAAGTCTAAGTGGGGGAAAGACTAACAATCCTAATATTGTCATACATGGATGTCCTATGGTTATGTGGAGCATAAGAACCACCTAAATCTAAAGATAGGATAGGGATAGCACTATCTAATGCTTATCCTGCCTCACCTTAATCAAAAAATTAAGGATGAGCTAGGATCCCTAAGGGTTGTGAGAAAGTTCTACACAAACAAACATTATATCATGTTATTCATAAAAGAGAAATGGTAAGTAAAAGAGATGAGAGATGAAAGAAGAGATGAGTATGGATTAACATCCACATACTAAAATGTCTTACCTCTGCCCCTACACAAAAGGTTAGTGCATAATCATCACAAGTAATGAAGATAAGTGCAAGAAACTAAACCAAACAAAACCACTTGCTTTAAGAAGGCAAATTAAGAAGAAAATAAAGTTCAAACCAAAAGGGAAAGGTCCTAATGGTTAAGGGACATGCCAAGTCATTATGTACATGTTAAATGATCCTTACTAATGTAAACATGCCACAAGAAAGCAAACAAGATCAAACTATACACCAAATGTTCATACAATTACAAGTGAGACATTAACAACGTAATATGAATGCAAATGAATCATGAATATGGATGAATGCGCATGTAAGCATCAAAGTCAGAATTGAATGAAATTTAAGGATGCATCAAGATGTCATTAATGTAGCATATGATTCATGAATGCAAGCATTGAACAAGTATGAAAAAGTGTGAGCAAACATCGTTTAAATTCCAACAATGAAGCATACTTGTAATGTAAGTAAGAGATGAAAATGGAAAATGAATAATCATGCCATATGAATGCAAGCCAGTAGCTCAAGACACTTAAAATGATGTTTAAAATTCAAGAATAGAAGCACCAAGTATAAACAAGTATCATATTGAAGCACATTGGAGATTAAGAACAAACTAAGTTCAAACAAGTTCAAGTAAACATCCAAAGATTTATGAACTTAAAAAAATGTAAAGTGCAATTAAGGGTCATGGAATATGGTTGAGGATGATTACAAATAGAAGTGAATCATGTTGGAGTGGGGGTGCAAGATCATGCAAGTTATGATACAAACAAGTCATCAAAGAAAGACAAGTGAAGATGCATAAGTTCCACAACACATTTCAAGTCCCAATATGTACACAAAAATCAAACAAGGATGCATCAAGAATGACTTGTAACATGAGAAAGGTGACCGATAATATTGACATAACATGTACCAATAGGTCTCAATAGGGGTCAAAGAGGAATGGCAAACAACAATCAATAAACCCTAAGCATACGTCTTCTAACATTTACACAAAACAAACATGCTTTCAAACAATCCAAAGAGTCATGCTTAGATGATGAGCAAATTAAGAAAAGATAAAAGAATTAAGGGGAAATCAGAGAGCAAATATACTTCAAAATAATGGCTCAAGAACCATTATCAAACACGCACAAACATGCCTCATAATGCCATACAAAACACACAAACAATTGGTTCAAAGACCTCACTCAAAATTCAACAAGAAAAGACCTAAAAAATCCATAAAAAATGCATACCATGCCTCAACATATCAAAAATGTATGTACCAATTATTAGGAAAAGAATTAGTGTACAACTATGTCAAACAAAATCAACATGAAGCATATGTCATGATTAAATGCACACTCAAAAGAAAATAAAAGAAAATTCAAGAAAATATGGAAAAAATGATAAAATCAGAAATAAAAATAATAAAAAATTATTTAAATGTTTCTAGATGCTTCATAAATTTTTATAGAATTTTTTGATGTTCAAATGTATTTTTAAAAATTAACAATGAAACATGTAAGAAAAGAAATTAAAATACAAAAGAAAATAATCAGGGGGGTGCAGCGCAAGTAATAGACCAATTCAAAAATGTTTGGGCTCAGGAAAGTGGGGTGTGGATATCAAGCGAAGTCCAATCCAAATACACGTTCAGGGATGGTCCATACCATGGATGTTAGTCAAATTCTTTGACTCATCCTGAGCCATTGGATGAAGTCAACATCTGATGATAAAAAAAGTAAATACGATCACATGCATCTCAATGAAAGTACATGATAAGCAATCACACACCACACACACGTGAGCACAAATATGAAATTAAATCAGAAAAAGATGGCACGTGAGTGGTGCGTGGTTCATTAATGTGCTGGCATGTTATCATCCCTTGGATCAAAAGCATCTAACGACCACGACTTAAACTGGACTCAGGCTAGGGTTTATGTGAGTTCATCAATTCAGGTGGCCGGAGAAGACTCCAGTCGTCTTCTCCGGTGATCCTCCGCCGTGCTCAGCCTCCAACCACCACAGAAATGGACAAGAGCTATATCAATCTCTTCCTCTCTCCACTTAGGTTCCAAATCCCGCTTCCAAATTCACAAATAACACACACACAGAGAGAATCAAAGCCACAAAAGTTTGCCCTAAAAATTGAAACTACGCACCTATGGTGCCTATCAACTAGCCAGATATCACATTGCTCCTATTGAGCTCAAATCAAGCAAAAACAATTGAAATCAGATCAAAAGAGAACAAGAGGCTTGAACTGAAACCTGTGCTTTTTACTGCTTCCTTAGCTTCAAAGAATACCAGACGTGAAGTTCCACTTGTTTCTTGAACTTGATTTTGGCCAAATAAAGGCTATGAAGAAGCTTATAAATTCTTGAAAATCAACTGCTGAATGTGTGAATCAATCTGGATATAGCAGCTTGAATGTCTTCCTTTACTTCATTGATGCTTCTTGATGAAGAATGGAGGAGAAGCTTGCAAAGAGAATGAACAAAGCTTCGAGAGAGAGAGAGAGAGAGAGAGAGAGAGAGAGAGAGAGAGAGAGCAAACTTGAGAGAGAGTGTGAAAATTTTCAGAGAAAATGAAGAATGAGCCAACCCCTTTCAAATTCCGTTATGAAATGGTTTTAGACCTTGAGTTAACTCTTAACTGTCATGGTTGACAATTAGAACCAAGGGTAAAATGAGTGAGGTTAACTGAGTGAGTGAGTTGAAAATGAGTTCAAGTTTGTTAGACACGAGTTGTGTGGTTTTTGTTTAAGTGTGGAAAAGATCATGAAGTGTTATGGTGAGGGTTAGGATGGATGGTGATGATGCTCTGAGTTTGCAGCAATTACACATCTTGTCATGCAAGCTTTTCCTCCTTTTTGTTTGGTTTACACTTATGTGGTAAAGAGTGCATGATCATGTATGTTGTGTAAGGGCATGGTTTGGTTTAAAATAGCAATGTTTTGATGACATATGTTGATGCATGATGGCATGCGCATGAGAATGAGAGTGACAACCCTTTCCCTTGACTGAACCCTTTTTCTTGAGAATGAAGAAACAGATGGAAAGAAGGTGAGTTTGAAGCATGATATCTTTATGATCATGGAGTTAAATGACATAGCCAAGGGTTCTTTGGAAAGACGGCATTGAGTAGAGCAAGATTGGAGTGGAAAACAAAATCAATGGAAGCCTCTAAGGTGCTCAAGAATGATCATGAAGACCTGTGTGCATAACTGGTGTAGCAGGTCAGCTTGACCTGGCCTGGCCAGCTCATGTGCGTGTGGAAAAATCAGTGAGAGGCTGCCCACTTTAACTCACCATAACTCCCAAAGCAATGATCAAATGAAAAAATGTTGAACACCAAAGTTGAAGAGGAGATGGAAATGAACAAGATTGATGTTGAACAATTTTCCAAATGAAACCTCCATCAATGAGATATTTGGCCATGAACTTGGGCACAACATGCACACCAAGTGTTTGTGAAAATTATGGCACACTGACTAGTCATGACTTGCCATTTTGCCTTGATTTCTCTCCACTTTGAAACATCATATCTCTCTCAATTTTAGTCCAATGGGGATGTTCTTGGTATGGACTTGAAGCTTAAAATGTGAACTTTTGATTGGCCTCCCTAGCCTTTCAATTTGGTGCTTGGAATATGGAGAAAGAATGCTCTAAAGTTGACCTCTCACCTTGCCAAAACTTGCCATAAATAGAAACCATAATTCCTATTTTTGGCAACTTTGTACATTTCTTATTTTTGATGAATCTCTTATTATTTCTTGATCAAATCCTCACCAATGATCATATTTAAGATGAGGAGCATGAATTTGACCTTAAAAAGTCAAGAGTTGACTTTTTCCTCTGCACAGTTGACTTTCCCCCAAATCTCCTGATTCTCAATCAATTGATCAATTGAGACCCTTCCAAATCAAATTGATGGACAATTCTTCATCCTTAGACCCTTGAGGACATGTAGAATACCATAGAATCAAGTATTGCCCAAAAAATCAGAAATAAACTGATTTTATGGTAAACCCTAATTTTGACCCCTCAGTCTAGGAGAAATCAGCACATCCTCCAAATCTAAATTCCTCTGAGTATGATGTATATCCTCTCCAACAAAGATGAGATATGCCATTTGGAAATGATAAAAGCTCAAAGATCTTGCCCATTGGGGTGTTATACTCAAGAATTCCAAAACCCTAGTTTGCACTGGTTAGGAGAATATGACTTCCTTCAATCTTCTATTGAATTCTCATCTTGTGATACCTTGAGGACTCAAATGAGATGAATTGAGATATGAGGAGCCCTTGTGACTTGTTTGGAAAAGCTTTTTACTCTTGTCCTTTGGCTTTAAACTGTCCACACCTTGATGTACTTGATACCATGCCTTGCAACCAATGATGTGTATGATTTAGTATGACCTATTATGAAATGCAAATGAATGAAACATAAGCCAATTATTGGAGAGAGATAAAAGGGAAAATTTTGAGGTATTACACCTACGTACCTTCAATTTTGAAGGGTCAGAGTAACCGTAGTTCACCTCCCCTATTTCTACCCTCTAATCTTATTCCTAACCCTAATCCCAAACCCAATCCACTATTTATACTCTTGGATAAAGAGTTCTATCCCCAAATTTATTGTTTATACTCCTAGATAAGGAGTTATATCCCTTAATCTATTATTTATACTCCTAGATAAGGAGTTTTATCCCTTAATCTATTATTTATACTCCTAGATAAGGAGTTCTATCCCTTAAAAATCCCTTATCCATTGTTTATACTCTTGGAGGAAGACTTTTATCCCATATCCTTGTCCATTGTTTATACTCTCGGATGGAGAGTTCTATCCCTTAATCTATTATTTATACTCCTAGAAAAGGAGTTCTATCCCTTAAAAATTCCTTATCCATTGTTTATACTCCCGGATGGAGAGTTTTATCCCTTAAAATCCTCTATCCCTTGGCCTATATTTATACTCTTGGAACCTAAGAGTGATATCTCTAAACCCCATCCCTTTTTTAGGTCTTGGACAAAGAGCTTTATCCCAAATTTTAAATCCTTAAAAATCCTTTTATATCCCTTATATTTAAAAATAAATTCTTAAAAAAAATCCCATAGACTTTAATAATAAAAAAAACCCAAAATACCAGCATGCTAAAAATATAGCAAAAGTTAATCCTTAAATTATTTAAAAAATAGTTTCTAAACTCAAAATAATCCCCCCAAAAAAGAATCTTAATCCAAGAATTATATTAGATTTGGCTATAACTTATTTCCATTCCATAATAAAAATCTACAAATACCTTATCCCATTAAAATAAATCATCAAAATAAATTACCCATATTTATAAATTGGATCCAAAATAACTTATCTTGCTTTAACTAATTTCTTAAAATAAATTCAAAATCCAATTAAAATAAAAAACTTCTAGATTCCCAAAAATACCTTATCGCAAGTTTTAGGAACAAAATCCCATTTCATAGAAAAAACCCTTATATATAAAAAAAATAACTTTAAATTTATAAAACTTTTATTTAAAATAGAACAAAATCCACAATTATCCCTAAAATGCCATAATTATTTATCCTAATAATAATAACCTAAAAATCCTATTTTTTATTCTAATTAACTATTTAACTCCTAATTAATTAATTAAATAAAGTAATCAATTTAATTAATCAAAATAAAACTCAGGGGTGTATTTTTTTTACTGAGTTAGTAATGGGCTAAATGAGGTAGGGTGTAAATAGCATTCTGGGCGCAAGGCCCAAACATCCCAAAGACCCAAACCTGGCGAAAAAGAAAAAAAAAACCACGGTGGAGAGAGTCAACGATTGACTCCCTCAGAAACGTCTGATGATGATCAGACGATCATCTTTCCGTTGGACCTCCACCCTTTGATCTTACAGTATGCTAATCGTGCGGACGAGATGGAAAGTCAGTGCAAACTCACCATGAAACCTCACACGCGAGATCCCTTGGTTGACTGGATAGTCAACCAATCCAAGAGGAGACTAAATGCCACATGGCGCTGATCTGACCCATTCATGAGGAACTACAAAACCCTCTTTCGCTTTAGAAATTCCTCAATTTTCCATTTCCTTTCTCTCTCTACTTCTTTCCCTCTCTCAATGCTCTCTCCTCTCTCTAAACGCCCTTATCCCTTTCTCTTCTTTTCCATCTCCGGTCTGGCTTTCAGCCACCGCGTGCCGCCCCTCAAACCTCCGTCTGAACTCAGAAGCCGGTTGAACTTCAACCGAAAAACCCAATCCTCAAGAACCCTACCCAGAAATAACCCAGTTCCTTCGGGTTCGTGAAGAACCCTAGGAACCCTAACCCCCAAGACCCAGATTTTTCAAGCATCCAAAGAACTCTAACTGGGTTCCATGAACCCTAACCCTAGACGACGAACCCTAGGGTTCTTAGCTATGAACCCTAACCCTAAGAAAAATCCAGAAAACCTTTAAACACACAGCAGACAACAATCAAAGCTATGTTTTTTTGCGTTTACCTTCCTTGCAGTGATACTGGTAGTATTTTATCCTATTATACTTGTTTTTCCCCTTCTAATTTATTTCTTCTTCTGGTTTGCCGGTACGTTATAAATATCAAGGATTCGTCGCTCTGGGTTTTTTCGTCTCGTTTGCTTGGCCCCTTTTCTGTTTATTGATTTCTGATTTATAGTCTTAAGAATTAGGTTAGGAATTAAATAGGCTTAGATTCATTTTTGGAAGATTTGATGTAATTTTTATGTTTTGATCTGATTAGAACTTGATTGAGATTTTTTAGAGATTTTGCTCTGATTTTGATTCATCTATTGTATTTAGAATTAGGGTTTCAGTTGTACAGTTGTAATCGATTTGAAAAAATTAATGAAATGATCCTGTTTGTTAGCAACAGATCCAAATTGATCTGATTTGATTTCCAAATCTACGCAGATTTAGGGTTTCTCCATGAAGAAGATGACCCCTTTATTGGTCAACAATTTTGACCCACAAATAACAAAATAAATAAATAAAATGAAAATAAATAATAATTATTAATATAATAATAACCACAAAAACGCGTAAATGTTTATAATAGCCCAATTACTCAATAATAATAAAAATAACCCTAGATAATAAATATTAAAAAAATGACCATATTAAAAAATATATATTAATTAACAATAACTAATAAAATAGAAATGAAGTAAATAATAATTATAAACATCCAATAATAATAAAACAAGACGTAAATATTGATAAATAATTAGTAAAGAAAATCTTAAACGTTAGTACTAATATGACACTAATTATTTTAATAAAATAATAAAACATAATGATCCTAATTAATAAAATAACAATAATCCTAAACATTATATAACACCAAACTAATTAATAAATAAATAGGAAAAACAATAACTATTAAACATAAAATTGGTCCCTAAATTAAGACTTAATAAAACTCCCTCTTATATAACCCAAATAAATACTTTGGTTAAATCTAATGACCCAATAACCTTAAGTCTAATTAGAATTAGTAGATTAACAACTCAACATAATTAATTCTTAATACTTTAACTCCTAAATAATGATAATAAAAATCTTTTAATCTAAACCTATATATTTCTAAATTAAATTAAAATGAACCAGATATATACAAAAAAAAAATCTGTTTACCTTGATAAAACAATAAATAATTGAAGAAAACTAAAAATGATTAAGCTTGCCAATAATATAAAATAAAAAAACCAAACTCCCAAAATAAAACCCTTATACCAGATTAAATCAGAAATGGACCTAAAAACAATCTCAGAGGCCCAATGACATCAAACGGATACCTCCGGTAGCACAAAAATCCCTAAAAAGATGAAAAATCCCTGGTCAAAATTTAGGGTACTACACCCTATAAATAGCATGCCTTGTCCTTGCATTTCACACCAACATCCTTCACATACTCACTTTAAAGCATATGAGTTTAAAGTTCCGTAAGAGAAGAAGGAGAGTGAAGCTTGTCCTGGAGCTTTGGTTGGTTCAGCAAGAAGGAAGCTTGTGCATAATTGAAGTTGCAGTGGACATATTCCACTTGGTAACATCCCTTTCATTCTCTATATTCCTACTCATTGTTTATACTCCCATACATGTTATCATCATACCTAAGTCATGGCTGATACTAATATATATGTCTTGTGTATTTTTACTCCATTCATCCATAATATGTAAACAATGTGTGTTTGAGTTTTCTGTCCACAACCTTCAACCATAGTTTGGTTACTCTATTAATATGCAGTAGACATATGCATTGGCTTTTGTTTTTTTTATCATGTTTGAAACATTACAATACACTTGTACTGGTCACTAACTGGTTTTTTTTAGCCTATGTGACTTTATTGTTGAGTGAACATGTCAATACTTGGATGCAAAGAGCAATAGCAGGCTCATGGCTTTTTCTGGTATGTTTGGATGTTATTATGATAAGGTCCTTAAATATAACTCATCCCTGCTAGTTTGAAGTACTTGCATTCTTATGACTTGTGAGTTTCATGTTTCAGCTGTTCATGTTGGTACGGTTCCAAGATTACAATAAACTTTATTAGCAATGAAACCTGGCTATTTTTCACTAAAAATAACTTGTATCATTTGTTGTCATCACTGTTTCTTTTTAGTCAGTTTGTATACAAGAACTCATGCTATATCTTGTATCCAAGAGGCTTTGCTTTTGAGTTTTGCTTTTGAGCAGGAAATTTGCTCTTTACTCAGTCTGTTACAAGATTTCCCTTTTGTGTTTATCCATGTGTTTATCCATATCCTGATGTATACACAACTTTGACATGTCATGATCTTGTATTTTGAACTAAGTTGGCTCTTGTGCTTGAGGTTGACATTTTTGAACTGCTAACCTACTGAAGTTATGCAGCTGGTTATGATTTATGGTTTTAACTTGTTATTTCAACCTGCGGATATGACTGGTTCCTCCTTATGTGCTAAAACTTATGCTATGTGTTCAAGCTTGTATGGAAATTTTCAATATGCCATCTGATTTACATTTGGGTTGAGCTATTGTTGCCTTGCTGTTCAGGTCATGTATGTGAGTTTTGTGAAACAAATCCTCTGATCTAAGTAATAGAGTACATCCTCTATATTTGCTTATGTGAGAAGTAACATGATGCTACTTTGTGATAACTGACTGCTTGTGTGTATGTACCTGCTGATGTTTGTCTCTAAACTAAAAGTTGGTTGAGAACTCATTTTGACATAGTACCACATTCATACACTTTTTCACATCTTATTGTGCACACAAATTGCTATACCATGTTCACATTGCTGTCATTATGGATTGGTGGTTAGCTAGCATATATAACTCATGATGTGTATGTTCTTACTTTGTTAAGCTTGTTTTGCCCATGTGCCTGTCTAAACCCCATAATGATGCATCTCTATTCATGCCATGCCATATGTTTTATTTTTAAAGCTTGCATATCCATGTTAACCTATTTTATTGGGTTTGTCTTTGAAGATGTGTGTGCTATCCTTTTCATATGATTTGCCTAGCATGTGTTCAAGTTGTGCCAACTGCCATTTATGTTTGGATTCGAATTATGTGAACCAGCCTGCTAATAAACTGTTTTGTTTTGGCTCTCAATCTATGTCTGCTTGTGTGTAACATAGTTTGGTCTGTTTACCACCTGTTGGTCATGTGCTAATGTCTGGGAGTTTGGAATGAGAGTTTTGCTGTGAATCCCTTTTGTCATAGCTATAGACCATATCAAATCTGCATTTCTTAATAAAACACAAGAGCATCTTTGCTTAGCATGCTTGATCTTGGAGCTTTACAATATGCATTATTTATCATTTGCAATATGTCTTTAAGATTGGTTATGCCTGCTCACTACCAACTGATGTTGAACCTCTTAAACTCTTGCTTGTGTTGTGTTTACCTCATTTTATGCTATGTACACACCATGCCATATTAACTGGTGCCATGATAATTTCCTCTGCTCCATACACTTAATCCTCAGCATGTTTTAATTTCATGCTACAAATCATTTGCTTTGATTTAATATTGCACATGATCACTAAGTCATCTCTTGACATCTTATTTTGAAAAACCATGGTGCACATCAACTCAAGTTGTTCATCATTTAAAACACCATTTATGCTTTTTGTGTTGATCTCTGCTTATGTATTGCCAATTGGACCTGCATTTTTGAATCTCTCTATTGGTATATGTGGATTGACAGATTGTTTGTGAGCTTCACACTTGAAGTTGACCTATCCCTTTCACTGCTTGCACTTATGTATTACTATGTATATGATGGTTGTGCACTCACCTCAGTCATGGTTCTATTGATAATTTTGTGGCTGGTATCAGACAGAGATTATCATTTGCTCTCCATTGTTTTGATCTGTCAACATTCTGGTTTGAATTTCTTAATGATCAAGTCTCATTGTTCATTCTCCCATGATGATAACACCTAATTTTGTACACCATGATCAAACAACCTATTTTGATATTGAATGACTTTGTGATATGCATGCCCTGCACCTTTGGTCAAGATAATTTGTGTTTGGTTTCGAGCAGCATTTTGTTTTTTTCATACTCATTTATACCTAACATGAATAACTGGATTCTCATTCATGAATGGTAGTTTGAACCTTTCGGTTGAGTAATGTTATGGTGAATTGATGGCTTGTTACAATGATTTATGAATGATTAGTACATGCTTAATCTATTAAGGCTCAGGTTTGCTTTGACCTTGGATGATTGCAGCATAGCTTTAATGGCCCCTTGGATTTATGTCTCATGCTTCATAAGCTGTTGGAGTTTTTTATTACATTATTTATTATTATATGGTTTGAAGGCCTGGTAGCATAGTTGAATGATCTTTGTTTAAAGTTACCTTGATGAGAGTTGGTTGTGTCTCTTATGCCAAGATTATTCAAACGCCAAATCTACCTTTTGCATGCGTGAAGGCTTATGTGTTTATTGAGTCATGTTTGTTACCGGATGTAAAAGCCACCCCAGTGGCAAGCCCACACATACACACGCCATATGACTCTTAGGACTGGGGTTCGAATCCCCCTCTCCCCAATCCTTTTATTTTGATTTTTCAAATACGTTTTGTTTCACATATATTGAAATGATTTCCATAACTGGTAAGCACGCGCACGTTGGTTCAATTGGCAAGGCTTTTAGGCTGAATGCGCAGGGTTCTGGGTTCAACACCCATAGGGACCTCTCCTATTATTTGTATATCATGCTGCTTTGAATTTTTATGGTTTATGCTTAAATTTCAAACCTTCATAACTCAACCATTTTTTCTCCTTTTTCACTCATTCTTTTTGCTAAGTGTTCCTAAATGAATTTACTTTTGAACATAAAAAGAGATTGATGAAAATATTTAATTTGGAGGCCTTTATTCATGATGGAATTGGAAGTATCTTTTTAGGGTTTTATTGCACTTCTTGGTTTGATCTTGAGTCTCTCATCACCTTTGCTTAATTATTGCCTAATGCATGTTGATACTAACCTTGTGTGATGTTATATCCTTTGGTTCATATTGGATGCTTTGTTATTTGATATTGAATCTTCATGTAAATATCCATTGTAAGCTTCTTGTTTCATAAACATGTTGTGCTCCCTATTCCAAAGGAAAATCCTCCTCAGTTGACTCATAAGTCAATAAACAAATCATACCACCTTGGCCTCATAAGAGCCTTTCTCTTTTCTTGGCCTCATAAGAGCCATTTAATCATAACTAGAAGTAGGATGGAGTTTCTAAACTCTATGTGGTACTTACCATGTTGAGCACTCACTTCCCCCCATCATAACCTATACTTAGAGAGTTTCCTAAACTCTACATGAGCTCATACTCATTCCCCTTGGAACTTTGACCATAGTCAATGGTTCCTCTCTCACCCTTAGTTAGGTGAACTACGGTTGCTCTGAGTCTTTATTCAGATACGTAGGCATAAGATGCGACGTCTTGGCGAGCAAACTTAGTGTACATACCCTTAGGTCTTTACCATACCCTTTAGCAGATTTTCTTAGCAAGCAAACATAACATAACACAAACAAAACAAGAGGTCCCTGTAGAGTACTATAGATATTAAGGGTGTTAATACCTTCCCTTAGTATAACCAACCCCTGAACCTTAGATCTCCCCCCTTAAGTTTTCTCGATCTTGAACCTTTCCTTTGGATAAATCAAAGTCGGTGGTGAATTCAAAGAAATGCGATGCAAGTTAATAAATAGCTTATTATCCGATTCTCACCGTAACATAATGGTACACTGGATCATAGAACTGAACCAATGTAGATAGGACTCCTTCCACCATGTTAACTTTTAAAAGGGAAAAAATCCCTCCATACTTAGCTCTAAAAGCTTCAGGATTAGTAATCAACCTTCCCAATCTCCTCAGGTCTTCCAGTTTTTGACTTTTGAAGGTGTACTTCTGAGTTTTTCTTCTACTAAAATCCATAGCACAATTTCTGATATTTGCAACAATCTGTTTCTTTTAGTTCTTGAAAAACTTGAAATTTTTTGAAAGATTTTGATGAATGCATGAATGCATAAATGCACGTATGTACAAACACATATATTTACAGACATGGGTTTAAGGGTTTATCGTCACGAGCATAGGGCCATGGATCTACCCATCCCAAAGGTATGTACTAGGGGTTTATTTTGTACCTGTAGAATGGGTTCTAACAAGGTTCCAAAAATCATTGGCCCCTCTTTATGATATTACTAGTAAACCGATTGACTCATAAGAGCTATAATATCCCCAAGATGGATCTCATTCGAGTGTAGTATCACGTATTAACTATTACCGATAGTCCCCACACTACATCAGTTTCACGGGTTCCCAGTGGAAAAAGTAATGCATTCGCGGATGTTCCGCTCAACATCTCTACTGATTTGGTGAACTTTCAAGTTATCTTGGTCGGGACTCACTCCCTATAAGCCTTCTTGATTTTGCCACCTCCTATCTTAGAATATGCTCTCAATCCCACTGAGGACTTTTAGACTCACCACATGTGTATTAATCACATTCCCAGATAAAAGCAAATTGAACAAGTAGGGCAAATAAGTAGATAGTTTGATGGAAAACAACATATGATATCAAATGAGAAAGTAAATAGGCAAATGAAACACTAAAATATATGCAATGCAAGGCTTAACCCTCTTAGATGAATAAGTGTTCCCCAATGGAGTCGCCATTTATCTGTAGCTCCGCTTTTCGTGACGCGACCACTACCGCATTTAGTGCTACTTTTGGATTTCTAATATTTATCCTATGATGCTTAAATGGAAGGGGAAGATACCTTAAACTAACCCTGCTCGCAAGTGTTTTTCTTACAAATGCTAAGAGATCTGGAATCGGGGGTTGGTTATACTAAGGGAAGTTATTAACACCTTGAGTAGCTATAGTAATCTATAGGTACCTTTATTGTATATATTTCTACTGTTGAATTACTTGCTTGCTTAAGTTTGTTTGCTGTTTAATTGGGAAAATTTCTCCTTTGTGAAAATTGAGGAAATGTTTTTGTTGTTTTTCTAGTTTTCTATTGTTTTTGGAAGGTACTTAAACCTAAGGTTTTTTATTAGTGTGCTAGCTAAGATCTCGCAATCTTATGTTTTTGTTGTTTTTCTAGTTTTCTATTGTTTTTGGAAGCAATCTTAAACCTAAGTTTGTTTTGTATCTTGTTTAAAGCCCAAGATGATGAAGCTAAAGGAGTGTTTGAAATATTTAACAAATTGTCATCTTTAAAGGAGATATCTCACCTATTCACTACAATCATTTGAGAATGATGTCATAAGGGAAAGAGCTTTAAACTTACTGTGTTAAGCAATGGTACTTTTTCCTTTATGAATTCTTTACATTCTAATAGAAGGGCCTTAAATTGGATATAAAATCGACAAGTGTGTCACTTACATCAATTAGATGAAAGAAAAGTTTTGGACCATGATAAGAGAAGGACTCTAGCTTGGATATTGAATCAACAAGAGTGCCACTTACATCAATTATCTGGAAAAATAGTTTTGATTGTTTGATTTCAATTGTAGTGCTTAGAAGAGATATCTTTCTACAGAGATGGCTCAAGGTCTCTTCTATGAGGAGATGGATTTATTTAGGTATCTTGATTGAAGCCCTAGACATGAAGCTAAAAAAGATTGAAAAATGACACAACTGGGGAGTTTTATCTCTCTTGTATAAAGCCCAAGATTGAGGCTAATTGACTGGAGAAATTATTTGTACAAAAAACCTAAGAGAAGGCTAATAGTTGTTGAGGAAATATTGAAGAGACTGGCTCAATACTGAGGATTTGACTGACTCTTTTGGGGATTTTATCCTGTACAAAGCCCGGGGTGAGTAAGGCTAAAATAACTTATTTGTGTCTGTAGCACCCCAAAATTTTCCCTCCTATTTATACCCTCATTAGTGGCTTATGCTTCACATTTCATGTACTTATAGGTCATAGGCATTGCATATGTATCATTAGTTTTCCAAAGACATGGGATCAAAGCATCTTTCTTTCCCTATTTTCAAGGTGAGACAAAAGTTTGAACTCTCGTCATCCTGAGTGTATTCTTATCAAGGTTCATCAGGAAAAGCTCTTCTTTTTCAAGGATCCCAAGGAGTGTGAGTCAGGGTTTATTTCCCTAGGTATGTGGTTTTCAAGGGTTTACTTGTGAAGACATATTCGTCAGTGCATCAGTCTAAATTCCATCATTACCTGAGGAACAAGTTATTGAAGATCATGGTTTTGCTCCAAGATGATTCATTATGCAATACATGGAAAGCTATCATCAAGAAGAATTAGGGTTTTATTCATGGTTAAGTTTGTGGACTTTCGTCAACTGGAGATTGTTTTTGGGTTTCATGTCAAGTATGCTTATCCTCAAAGTTTCGTCAAGACAAGACATCATTTTGAGATCATCTATCATCAATTCAAAGACTTGTAATTAGAGTTGCAAAGAACAAATCATGATACAGAAGATGAAGTTGCAATCAAGGAATCTGTTTGTTTCTTTTAGTGCAAGATACCAAGTTTTGGCTTGAAGTTGATTTGGGATCACAAGTGTGCAAAAGATCGTGTGTCTTAGACAAAGAAAGTTGGAAGAAAGTTTGTGCGGCCATTCCGAATATCCAATTGAATGTCGTCTCAGTTGTCAACCTCGTTATGTCAGTAGGCATTGTTGTCGTGTTTTTGTGTGCACATGACTCATTCTTTCACTGCTGCAAGCGGAGATAAAGATCAGCGTGTTATGGAGGCTCTAGGTATAATGGATGCTTCAGTGGTATCCCACTAACAAAGTTGGTTGGAGTTATTATTCTTTGCTTCTCGAGAACAGAAGTTTGTGTGGTTTATTACTTTCAAATGTACTTGTCTTTAGTTCTTCTCGGTTCTTTGCACGGACTTGTTTTCCTGCCAGCGGTATTAAGCCTGTTTGGTCCACCTTCAAGATATATAATCACCTAACCAACAATAAGGAAAGCTTGAAAGCATAAAATGGAAGAGCATCAACGAATACTTGAGGTAAAGCATGACCAAGATGTTCCTTTAGCTTCCTTTCACCAATTGGATATCCTTGAAACAACTACATGGAAGCATTGTACAAGGCTATGAGAAGGGAAATATAGGAGTGAAAGGCGATGAGAAAAAATACAGCAGTTCTTCAGTGTGCAGTAACAGAGTTCCAAATAAAAGAAAATACAACATAGAAAAAGAGCTCACATAACAGCTCCAAAAAAAGTTTCGTATAAGTAGAAAACTGACCAAACAGAAGGAAAAGTACACGATAACAAAAGAAAAATTATTACAGATTCTCTGCACAATTCCTTAACATTTCATAACAGTTTTCATCAGTTCCACAAAACTAACTGATATAACAGAAAATCACATCCTAACAACCGCTAACAGTCAATTCTTAGCAGACTAATTCCTAACAAAAATTCACAAAATAACCTAACCGTTTTTACTAATCCAAAAACGATCCTAACAGAATTCAAGGGGAAGGCTCAAAAGCTCAGACGATAACTGGATTTTTCCAACTTCGCTCTACAAGTCTTGAATTCACCAAGCTTCAAAGAGAGGAAGATTCCGCAGCATCAGTTCACAAATTCATCCACCAAAAATCTCCAACAACCTTCTTAAATTCACCTCATCATCAATTCCTCAAGCGGCGGAAAATTCTTCATCAAGTCTTCCCAATCCGTCTTCACGAGAGCCCTGGGATTTCACAGCACAACATCACCGTCATTCCAATTCAAGCACAATTCCACAACAACAACTAATTCAAGACCAGAAAGAAGAGGAAGAAATTCGCAAATTGAAAGAAGAATGAGTTCACGACACCAATTCAGAAACTCGCAGAAAAAGAGAAGAAGAAGAACTCACGCGCAAGAATAGAGGAAGAAGGAGAAAGAAAATAGAAACGAATACCTATCGTGTCTCCATTAGTGTCGTCATCAAGGTACGAAAACCTTCGCTTTCATCTGGTAGCTCTGGCTTTGGACTTAGTGTCCATCGTGGATTAGGTAACTTGAATTTGATTAAATTTGATTCCTGTATATTCGATCCCGTTGTTTGATTGAATTCTAGGAAAAATCGTTTCCGGGACGAGGGAGAAATTTTAGATAGGGTCTGTGTAGGGTGTTTTGAATTTGGAGGTGGTTGGCCGGAGGAGGACGGCGGCGGCCACCACACGCCACCACCTTCTTCGAAGAGTAATTAGGGTTCTTGGAATTTAATTTTCAGTCTTGCAGAGATAGAGAAGGCGTTAGGAGAGAGAGAGGCGTGATGAATTGAGTTCATGTTTCTGAATATGTGTGATTTAATCCACCATGCATGTTTTAGATAGGGATAAGGTGGTGATTATGTCCAATCCAGCGATGACATGTGGTGCCCCAGGGGACAGTTGTCATCGTCCGGTGATTCCCCTCTATGATACCACACGTGTTCCCCCACGGTTGTTACTGTGTACCCACGCATCAAGTCCCCTTGATTGATCCCCAACGTTTGATCTAGTGGCTCAGATTAGTTTCTAGATTGTGAAGGATCACCATGCACCCTCAGGCCTTGAGTTTCTTGGGCCTAATTTCCATGGCTAATCGCACCCCCCATTTAAGCCCAAGGGGAGAATTTGAACTAGGTTATTACTATGCGTGCACCCCCAGTTTTTCTTTCCACCTTTTCTAGTTCTTTCATATACACGTTTCAAAATTCAATATTAAAAATAGTAAACAATGTGAAAAATTCTGAAATAACTCACACATCATCTTGAGGGTTTTAAATAAATTTTTGGTATTTTTAATTCCAATTTCAAGCAATTTTGGTATTTTTTTCATGAATTTTGGAAACATTGTGTGTTCTAAATGATGCCTTGTGATGTAACCATCCAAAAGGGACCTTCCCTTAATATTTTGTCCCTGATTTTTGACATGCCTTTGGTATTTGGATACTTGACATGTTGATGGGTGGTTGGTGTTTAGCTCATGTGTTTTAACTTGGTTTTGGACCTCATTTTTGTAATTTGTACTTATATGAGCACCAATGGGAACATGCTTAACCTTTGCATTTATTTGAGCACTCTTAATGCGTCTTTTTAGTTCAATATCTTGTATGTGGGTACCTACTGACTTTGGGATAACATGATTAATTAATCCCAATTTTTAAAGGCTTTTTTTTTCACCAATTTGTCAAAATGAACATGTGGTAGGTGAGTTTGCCTAGAAGTAGGCCATAGTTTAGGATTTGTATGAGGCTCCTTGAAGCCAACTTTGGGGATGATTTAGAGCACTCTCATAAGTGTATTTTGGTGCTTAATTGAGGCATGTTGAATGTTGTATGTGTTCATGGTTCATTTGCTTTGAGTGCACTTAATTTGTATACTCGATAATGCTTAATGATTGGTGATGCTTTGGATTGCTCATGCCTTTATGCCTCCTCCCTTTGGATGTCATTTGTGCACCTTTTCATACTTGTTATAACATGACATAGGGCCTGCCCACATGTATTTGTATGCCATTTCTTATGCATTTGGTTGATGTTTGCTCATGTGTGAATGATAACATGAATGAGGCTTCTTAGTGCCTAATGCCTTGTGCTCACTTGCTTGCTTGTCTTTGCATTGGTTTTGAGGTTTAATTAAGACCTATCATAGGTTATCCACTTTTGACTTGAGTTCTTGAATGTCACATTGCCATTCCATTTCATTTCTTTTCTTTGTGCGACAAATAGCATGCATAGAAAAATGTTTAGATGTTTTGTTTGTTTAATTTGAATGGACTTTGGAGAGGATATTTGTTGCCAACTTGTGTGACATTTTAACATTGATTTCAAGCATTTATACATGTTGTCTCACCTCTGACCTTGGTCTTCATTTACCAACTTAATGGTTGCTTAATTGATGTCTTGATTCATGAACATTTGAAACATGTTTAGGTACTTTCTCCACTTAGAATTGCCTATTTTTTTAATGCTAATTGGTGTGAATACCATGGTGATTTTTTGACATTCCAAGCATCATTTATATGTCATTCACCACTGCCCCTTGTACTTAGGTACACGTTTAGTATGATTTGGATTCACTTCCTTTGTTTTCCATTTAACCTGATTTTATGGAATTGTATGAATACTAGTTAGACAATTATTTGCATTGTCTTCGGATATTGATTTACCATGATGACATAAGTCATAACATGACATGTTTATACGTTGAATAACATGATTCAATTCTGACCTTAAGCTTTCACGAATGCCTTTCACACTTGTTTACTCCTTACATGTTCATAATTGTCCAAAACATGCTTAAGATAGGATTTTTGTGTCTACTTTGCAAATCATTTGAACATAACCTAAAGTGAATTCCATAATCATTTCTTAATGCTTCAAGCATTCCTTTAACTTGTTTCCATGATGTATGTTGCTTATCCATGGCTTGGTTCCACTTATGTTAACTTTGAGGAGTTTATTTGGTATAGCTTGTAAGTGATACATGTTTAGGTGATGGTGTAGGATAAAACTTGACACTTTTGTATGCTCCCTTAGGACATTAACCTGGATAAGATTAGGTGTGTTTAGCTACTTCCCCTATTAGGATTTCATACCTCTAGGACACTTCTAACTTTGATTGTTGTTGGATGTTCATCTTAGCATAGTCTTAGGACGTTAGCATAGTCGTAATTGCATGTTTGCACCCTTTGCTTTCAACTATTCATTAGTTTAGCTTGGGTTGGACAAGGTAAGTTTGTGGTGATTTACATTGATGTTTACACTCATATGAAAGCTATTTCATCTTACTTATCCTTTCTCTTTTCATTTGGTGATTGTTTAAGCGAATGTTTACTTGTGTTGTTCACATGATCCCTTAGGATTCCTAGCTCCACTTAATTTCGATTAAGATGGAGGTAGGAGAGACATTAGTTTTGCAATCCATGTATGATAACAAGTGGGATAGTCCCCTAACATCAATCTTAGGACCATGAGGCATGACAACATTAGACTTAGTCCTCCTTAGTTGTTTTCCTTTACAACTTTGAGTCTTTCTCTTCTCACCTCAAAACAAGTTTAAAATACATAATAAATACAATGAGTATTGTATGCCATGAGCCTTAAGTACATAGGAAATGGAGAGTGGGGGTTTTCTTTCACTTTCCTAGAGTGTTTAGTACGCGTTTCGTCTTGGGTCGATGTGTGACGCATTCGATCCTATGTCATATACTTTAGTACAATACAAGTTTCAAACTAACTTATGGCACTTCTGTCTAAAAAACACAAACAAAATTCAAATCATTTTCATCCTTTGGGATTAACTGGGTTCCAATCATTTTCATAAAAGAGCATGTTACTTCCGTTTTGTCACAAACAGGCATCGACCCTAACTCCCGGACGCGAACTTGACGTAGCTCATAAAAAAACACTTAATGACCTTGTAGGTCGAACTACAACTGCTCTGACTTCCTCTCTCTGGTTATATTGAGGGTACGTAGGCACGAGACGGCGATGTCTTGGCGATCAACCTTCCCCCCATCAAACCTGTAGTCCTCCAAACTACGTTGACTCTGACTTTCCCGCTCCCGAGGGAATACGTAGGCCTAGGACGACGATGTCCTATCGAGTCACCTCTTTTCTTTTCCCCCGTGTCTCTGTTTCCCATTCCTTTTCCTTTTAGTTAGCAGTTGAGCTTCAGATAACTCACCCTTTGATCGATAATAACATGCGTGGATCCTATCGAGTACGATGGACGCGAGGGGGTGCTAATACCTTCCTCTCGCGTAACCGACTCCCGAACTCAGGCTATGGTTTTGATGAACATTCCTTTCCCTTTGTTGAGGTTTTCTTTGATCGTTTCCTTTCCTTGCATCGAGATAAATAACGTTCGGTGGTGACTCTTTTGTTCCTTTCCAACGGTTAATTTTTGCAGGTGCGACAGTTTCCTGTACAAAGCCCGAGATGACGAGGCTAAAAGTTTTATTGTGTAGATGGCCAAGGCTTAAATTATACATTTAAGAAGCCTAAGGGTCCTTGTATGAAGCCCAAGAGGAGGCTGGGGAATTGAATGAGACTTCCCAAGTCTCCTTGTATGAAGCCCAAGAGAAGGTTATCTTCTGGGGAGATTCCTTGTATGATGCCTAAGAGGAGGCAATGATGCTTGTATAAGGCCCAATAGGAGGCTAGGGAACTAGTAGTTTGAACTAAGTTGTGATTGAAGGTATCTTATTGTTTGACTTATGTCTAAACTAAGGATGATATAAATGTCAAGAGAAACTTAACAAAATATGAACAAACATGATTGAAGATTAAGAAATGTAGACATTGATATGACATGTTTGAATTCATGGAAAATTTTGGCATCTGTAGGATTTGATGTGTTAAATGTTTTATTCTATTCACAAATGTGTTGGGTCTTATACTCTAAGCAGAGACTAAAGATTTATTTTAAAAGAAAAGGTGGTGGCTCTAACACTCTTGACAGAGGCCCAAAGAGTTATCCTATATACAAAGGTGTTGGGTCTTACACTCTAAGTAGAGGCCCAAAGATATTGATGATTTGAAAATTAAAATGGGTTGGGACTTACACTCTAGCAGAGGCCCAAGGGTTTATTCTTGTTTTGAAAACAGAAGATGATTTTGAAAAAGAGAGATGGGACTTACACTCTGATAGAGGCCCAAAATTTTAAGCATTTGTATATCACTAATGTTGTGAAAGTTGAAGATTGAGATTTGAAAGATTGAAATTTTTGAGAAATTAAAATAGGTTTTGAGAAATTGAAGAAAGTTTTGAGAAAGAGGGGAGCGACTTACACTCTAATAGAGGCCCACAATTTTTGAAAATGAAATTGAATCAAACCAAGAGATGTATTTATCACGGTGAGAGTTTTATGAAGGAAATACTTGAACATTGAATCAAGGATACAAGTTGAACATGTTAAGATAAGTTGATAAAAATCAAACATTCATGTTAGGGTTTAAACATGGTCTTGGACAAAGTGGAAACATCACAAAGGTTCATACAAATAAACATGTATATAAAAGCATTTCCAGGGCAAAGTTCAAATGTTTTAGGAGCATATAAACATGGTATGATCAACACAAAGGCACATAAACATATCAAAGTCATGTAAACATGGAAGAAAATCAACATGTTAAGGAAAAGGATCAAGCAAAAAAATTCATGGCATGATTGAAAGTTCATCATTATGTAAACATACACTTGAAAATGCATTAAAATCAAGTAAGGACAAGGATGTACAAATTCACAACAACATTTAAGGTTCATACAAGATGTATATGGTTCAAACAAGTCATTGTAAGCAAGGAAAGGCAAGGAACCATTCAAAAGAATCAAGAAGAAACTTAAGAAACCCTAAAAAAAGTCACACACTTTAAGCACTCATAAATATAAGAAAAAATAATTATTTTTGATATTTTCTTTTCACAAATAGAAAATAGACATTATCATGAACAATTTGCAAAAAGAATGGATTTAAAATGATAAAAAAATGAGAGAGTTATGATAGTTTGAAAATACAAAGGAAAGTGAAGAAATTAACTACTAAAAAAATAATGGAAAGGGTCCCCATGGGTGTTGAACCCAGGTTCCCTCGCTTGCAGCACAAAATAATAGTGAAATCTACTACACGCGCGTAGTGATTATATATGGAAAGAAACATATTATATGTGTTATTTAATTTAAATTCAGAAAAATAAAATGAAACTGGGGCGAGGGGGATTCGAACCCCAATTTCAAAGGTTCAGAGGACACAAGGTGCGCAAGTTAAACCAATGGGGTGGTGATACACCCGTGTATCAAACCCCAGCCATTATTGATAAGGGTGGACATGACCTGAGGCCAGACCAAGCAAAAGGGCGCCATGGCTGGTTTCTTGGCCAAGAAAATCAGGTTTTGTGTCATTTACAAAACCAACCATAACTTGGTCTATACTTAATGAAATTAAGTGAAATAAAAATGAAACTTGCTTGAAATTTCATGAGGATCACAGTGGTGGCATTGGTTTTGGCTAAAAGTGTTTTTATTTTAAAACCCAATAGTGGTTCCTAAAAGGCTTCAAATTTGCAAGTTCTATGCTACACCTATATACAATAAATAATAGCATGATAAAATAGTTCAAACACAACAAGTAAGACATATATGACATGATCATGATCAATGTACATCAAAGCAAATCATATTTCTTAAAGTTCAAGTTCTTTAGAAGATTACCTCTTAAAGCTCACTTGCCAATTTCCAAGAGACTTGTTACAGAAGCAAACCAATGCCTTAGACACCTCCATTACACCTTATAGAAGCTTTTTGGATGCTTGGAACCAAAGGGAAACCTCTGGAACATAATCTGGCTCTTTCTTGCAAAATATGTCAAAAGTGGTCAAATGGAAACTCTACCAAATGGTGTTACAGTTGAGAAACTATGGTTGGAACAGTTTAAGGATGTTATTTGGAGAGTTGGATGGTTTTGAAATGGACAGAATCAAGACATGGCTTGAAAAATGCAGAAAGTCAAAGATATGAGGTTTTGATAGTTGACTTTCTGATTTTGGTGGTTTGAGATGAAGATGAAAGTTTGAACACCTTCTAGGGATGATTTGTGATGTGTTTGGATGGTTGTTTGAGTGGTTTAAGCTCTGGTTCTGAAAATTCTAAGTTTACTCTTTGAAACTTTGAAAACTTGAAGTAAAAGAGGGAGAATGAGAAAACAAGTTTTTGGTATTATTTTGGTGTGTTTTAATTGATGCAAGATGACCTCTTTTTTAGGAAAACTGGTTTGTTTTGGATGAATAGTGTTGGATGAGGGAGCATGCTATTGTCCAATGGATATAACCATGTAGCTCTAACTTAAAGGCTAAGGTACCAAAAGTCTTCTATAGCATGACTAGAATGTTGACTCAATTGCCATTTCCAGGTTTGAATACTCATTATTTTTGAATTGATCTGAACTGGTGTGGCTCATTTCATTCCAATTCAAAGCTTCAAATAAATGCCAAATGACAAACTTGAATTCATGGCTTTGTAATGATGGTTTTCACATGCTAAGAGATAGAATCCTTGACTTATGGTTCAAAGTTGAAGATATTATGTGATTCAACAAGATTCCTTCTGATCTTGGAGGATAACAAGGCTTGTAAAGTGACAAAATTTGAAGGTGAAAATCGTGTGACACAAGTAATGCATCAAATATTGTCTTAAAAATCAGTTTGATCATGGCATGTTGTGAGGATCATATCTCCTTGCTTAAGTAGAATCAATGGATGTTCTTGTACTTTTTGGAAAGCTGAAATATCCTACTTTAACTTTGACATTTACATTTTGTCTTAATTCATATTGGATTTTGGAGAAAAAGGCCTCAAATTTGGCTAAAACACAAAACAATTATGCCTAAAAATTTGTCTCAGTGTCAAGATTCAAAAGTGTGGAAACCCTAACTTTATGGCTTCATATCTCAAAATCTATGCATTTTTGGTGATGATTCAGCCTAGCAATCTTGTTGTATGGAAGAAGATCTATCATTTGAGCTTTGGAGTGCAAAAGATGGTTGCTTGGATCACAAGTTATGGCCTTGTAAAGTTAGATACTTGAACATGAATTTCCATAACTTAGTGAAATTTTCAATTCTTCCAATTTTGCTTCTTTTGCAAGTAACTTTGATTCTTTGATCAATGCTTGATTAAATGCGACTATGGATCATATTTTCTTGAATAATAGTCCTTGATGATCAATTTTGCTCAAAAAGTAAAACTTTGACTTTGGGTATCAGATGAATTTTGTGCAGAGAAACCCTAATTCTTGATTTTCAATGAATAAATACCCTAAGGTGATTTTAAACTTATGAATGGACCTCAATGGTTATATTTGAGTGTCTTGAATCATGTCCCAAGATGTTAGATCATGCCTTGCTCAAAATTCAAAGGTATGGTTGACTTTTCATCAAAACCCTAGTTTGTGGCTCAGATGGATTTGAATTCTTGCATTGTTTATGAATCAAGTCCTTTGGATCAATCCAACCATATGAATGGTCTAATATGGTGTATTTGAGTTCCTTGAAACATATCTTGAGGTCTTGGAACATGCCTTGCTCCACAAGTCATCCCAGGGATTGAATTAGGTCAAAACCCTAATTTTGGTGTACATAGGGTCTTGAGGCTTGATGAGCTTGTCATGACGCAATTTTGCACTTAATTTTTTATGAGTGAAAGTTCTTAATCTCCATGTGTGATATAGAGACTTATGGTGTTGAATATGATATTTATTCCTTGATAGTTCATCTGCTTGAGCTTTAGGGGGATCACCTAACCTGTGAAGCAAGTAAGCACGCATATCTTGTACTTGTAATGGGTTAGTGATGCATGAAAGTATATTCATATGATATGCAAATGATGTGAAATCTTAGGGTCAAAATTTTAGGTATGACACTAAGTCACCGAAAGAAAGGCTAAGCTCTAAGTGGTTAGCAATGGGTATACCTATTAGTATAGGATGGTTAAAAAGGCTCAAAGTTTAAAATAAATAACTGCCTTAGTGTGTGTCAATCAAACCAGATAATCATAATTGGAATTAGATTAAACCTAATAAAACCATAATGCATGGATACACTCAATAAGAAATAATAATAAACAATGGAATTTTTTTGGCTCAAACCTTACTAATTGAGGTATCTAAAGGTTGAGTATAAGTCCTTTGATTCTTTTTTCATCCTCTGCCTTCTAGTTGCAAGTTTCTTTCTTGATGATCAAGTTTCCTTTTGGTTCATTTGTTCAAAGCTAAAGTTGCAAATTTGTAAATCTGAAAGAAACAACAACTACAAACTTGTTCATTAAAGACAATATAACTGAATAATACAATGGGAGAAGAGTGCTAATAGGTGTTATTAATCTTCTCTAGGGATACATTTGAAAATAAAAAGAAAATCTTCTAAGAAATAAAAAAAACTACATGTCTTTTCATATGTTATCATTGCGGAAAAGATCATGCATGTCATTCATTGTGTTATTGAAGCCGTTATTCTGCCTAGTCCATTCTGGTCGCATATGGTTTCTCTTCCTTGCTCGCTATTGATCTTGGCTGATGAAGTAATTCTCCATTTCTTTAGTGGTTGCAAACCGTGCTCTTAAGCTCTGAGCGGGCATATGGTTTTCTTGCTGAATATAGAAGTCTCGAAATACAGGAGCAAATCTCGGAGGTTCAACATACAAAGTGGGTGAAACTTTCATTATCTACCTTGTAACCCCACTGCATGATGTTCCATTCTTCCTTGAAACTTTGAAGCATGTTGGTCTTGCATTTGTTCTGGTTTGTTGTAGAGATTAAGGCAAAACCTATAAGATCTGCATAACCAAGTCTCTGAGGTGGCTTGATGACTCTTCTCGACCTATCTCTTGCCAGTAGGTAGTCATCGACAATTTTCTCAGTCTCTCCAGCATCTCGCTCTTCTTCTTCAACTTCATCTGGGTTATACACTTCAGCATCACTATGCTCCACCTCAACAGGAATCTCTACCTGTTCCAGCTCCTCTTTAGAGATTTTTGCACTTCGACCAGCATCACCAGTTTTCTTGAACGCCATCTCGACTTCATTGAAAACTATATCACGACTTGTGATACATCTTCTGTGACCTGGCTCTAGGCACCACAGCCTATAACCTTTGACTCCCTCAGGATATCCAAGGAATATTCATCTCAGAACTCTAGGTTCGACCTTGTCTTACCTAATGTGAGCATCAGGTAAATAGCCAAATACTCTCAGTTTGTCGAGATCTAGTGGCTGGCCCGACCAAACTTCTTTAGGTGTCCTTATTCCCAAGGCAGTCAAGGGACATCTATTTATCAAATAAGTTGCTCTCGAAACAGCCTCCGTCCAAAACACCTTCTTCAATCCAGCACTAACCAACATGCAGCTAACCCTTTCAAGGATTGTTTGATTGAATCTCTCAGCTAAGATATTTTGTTGAGGAGTACCTGCTACAGTATTATGCCTTGTAATCCCAGACTCGACACAGTAACTTTTGAAAGCTTCATTGCAGAACTCAAGGCCATAGTCGATTCTCAACCTCTTAACCATTCTGCCAGTTTGAGTTTCGATAAGAACCTTCCAACTTTTGAAATTCTCAAAAGTTTCATCCTTAATCTTCTGAATGAATACCCATAATTTTCTGGAATTGTCATCAACTATGGATAGAAAATACCTTGCACCTACATGTGAAGGATTCCTTGCAGGCCCCCAAAGATCAGCATGAATGTAATCAAGGGATCCATGTGTTCTTTTTTTACCTTTATTAAACTTCACCCTATAGGATTTGCCAAATACAAAAGGTTCACAAAACTCCAACTTCTCGACTTTGTCACCACCTAGCAGGTTCTGTTTCCCCAATTCGACCAAGCCTCTTTCGCTTACATGACCCAATATCATGTGCCATAATTTTATTTTCGACACCGGTTTCGTGGATGCAAAATCTGCTGAACCCCTTACAACCTCAGCCTCAAGGGTACACAACCCTTGTTTCTTCACGCCTCTCAAGACATCCTTCGACCCCTTCATGACTTTTAGGATACATTGCTCTCCATTGAAGACATATCCTTTCTTGTCGAATTCACCAAGAAGAATCAAATTTCTCTTAAGGTTAGATACATACCTAACCCCAGTCAATAGCCTCATTGACTCATCATGGAGCTTGAATTTTACAGATCTAATACCTGCAATCGTGCAAGCTTTATTGTTTCCCAACAACACTGATTCACGATATTGATCACATAATTCTTCAAACACATCCTTGTTTGGAGTCATATGCCAAGTACATCCTGAATCCATAATCCACTCTTTGCAAGAGTTGCTGCTCGACACCACAAGGACATCAGATGATTCATAATCATCTTGCACAATAGATGCATTTCCATTGTCCTTACCTCCATGATTATTCAGGCGCTTATGGCACATCTTTCTTGTGTGACCCTTCTTCTTATAGTGATAACACTTAATCCCAGAAATATCACCACCATAAGATTTTTGCTGAGTTTTACCTTTCTTCTTCTCAAACCTACCATTTCTCTTCGAGGATTTCCCCTTCACGGACAACCCTTCGCGAACTGATGATGATGGTTTCTGCTCATTTCTTTCGTTTAAATCCTTCAAATACAAGGCTGCTTAAACTTCTTCAAAGGTCAGGGACTCTCTTTCATACAAGAGGGTTTCTTTGAAGTGAGCATGCGACTTAGGTAAAGAACACAACAATAACAACGCTTGATCTTTATCATTGATGGTAACATCAATATTTTCAAGATCAAGAATCAGCTTGCTGAATGTATCCAGCTGCTCCATCAATGCTTTATCTTCATTCATCTTGAATGAATACAAAGCTTGCTTCAATTACAAATGATTCACCAATGACTTTGTCATATATAATCCTTCGAGTTTCAGCCAAACACCAGTTGTCGTCGTCTCCTACGAAACCTGCCTGAGAACCTTATCACCAAGACTCAAAACAATTGTAATGTGGGCTTTCTCGATCATCGTTGTCTTTTCCTTCTCCATCAATGCAGCATCCATGGCATCTTCTCCCTTTAACGCTTCTAGCAAACCCTGTTGAACAAGAAGGGCTCGCATCTTCAAGCCCCATAAACCGAAGTCATTAACTCCGGTGAACTTCTTAATTTCAAACTTTGTTGATGACATCTTCTCCATGCTCACCGCACCAGTTTGTTATGAAACTATGTCGTCAATAACAAAACAAAGTTATGAGATAAAGATAGAGTTTCTTGAACAAACAAAAGAAACCCTATTAGGTTTTACAAAAGGGAGAGAAGAAGGAAGAAGAATAGTAATTGGTTAAATATATTTTACTATTCACTTTCTCAATAAGGGTTCAAAGATTACAAGTGAATACCAACAATTAACCTCCTCTCACCCTAATTAGGATTTGCACCACTCCTTACAAGGATGAAAGACTAGGATGCTATTTATAAGAAAAGTAACATACTAACTTAATGAGCTTTTAAACAGAGACTCATTACACAAGCTAACTTAGGGAACAAGCTAACTTAAACAATTGGATCCTTAACACAAGGCCCAATCCAACAGCTACATACTAGAACATAATTCGACTACAGCATGTAGGTCTTCGACAATAGCATGTGAACAGACTTCGACGGCGTGCTAACCTAGAGTTCGATCCAATATCTCACAAAATATATTTTGAATCTATGTACCTATTATTTATCATCATAATATATCATGTGGATTCTGATGGAACCCTTTTCTCTAATACTTCATGATAAAGTGATAATAGATTATAAAGTAGTAATTTTTTAACTTATTGATCCCTTTGGGTTGTACATCTTAATTTTAGGCATTAAACACTTGCATTTGCATATAGACATTTGCATTCTTATTTGAATTTTTTTGTTTCTTTAGTTTGGTTAGAGGTTTGGTTGATGTCTCGTGGGTCTTTCAAAATTTCCGGCTGACACAACAAATCAACACTGGTCTTTTCAACATGTTTTTATCCTCACTCACATGCTTTTTGGAAAACTTTCTAGAATGTCACTCATCCAAATACTACTCCAAGTCAAGCACGCTTAGCTATGGAGTTCTTATTTGTTAGGCTACAAAAAAGAAGATGCGTCTTGTTGATATAGGTAGTATCAATCAATCCTTATAAGGCTTCCTTCAACCATGCAGTCTTATACGTACACAGTCATCGAATCATTCTAATGTGAATTCGTATGACGATTCCCCACCCTCTTCATCTTTGGGTGTTACAACCTCTCCCCTCCCTCTTTGGCCTCAGATATTACAAGCATGGCTGCTCTTAGAAGGTTACCGAGTTTTGTTCATCCAAATGATGTTGGTTGGGTGTCGTTTTCCTTCACGAACTTTATAGATAAAGTTCAAGAGTTGGATCTCCTTAAGCTATTTTATATGTTTGTCTTGGTAGGAGATGTGTTCATTTCGACAAAGTGAGATATACGTGGTTGTAGATTTTCAATTTTTCTTTTGGAAGAGAAAATTTCATTAACTTCATGTGTTTATAGTAGGGATCTATAGGTTCATCATTTTCAAATTTGGATTCCTATGTAGATGGTTTTCAAGTCTTTAAGAGAGCGTTTTTTGGATAAGAGGAATTAATGGAGATGACAAATGGAGAATATGATGTGTGTGTAGGGAGCAATTTTTGTCGGTGTCGCGACCACCTTATCGCTGAAGTTTGGGTTTTCCTCCTCAAGGAGAAAGGGTGTTACTTTCTGATTTCTTATTTATCCCATGAAGCTGGAAGGGAAAGGGAAGCTATCTAAAACTAACCTTGCACGCGAATACTTAACTGAACAAAAGCTTAAAAGAGATTGGGGGGTCCGGGTCAGGTTATACAATAGGTAGTTGTCAATTACCTATCCTATATGTGGTTATCCACAAGATATTAGCTTTAGGGCTTCGCTTTGTAATTGATGGTGTTTATCTGGTAATGGGCTGGGAAAGTTTCTTGGGAAGTATGAGTGAATGAGTGAGATTTTGTTTGTGTTCGGGTTACTCCCAATGTTTTTGGTAAGGTACTGGACCTAAGTTTTGATTGATGTGTGAAGGTACTGGACCTAGAGTTTTTTTTAAGTATGCTCGCTAAGATTTCGCAATCTTATGCCTACGTATTCCCGTTTAAATGAAACAGGGAAATTAGAGCAATCGTAGTTCCTCCTCTTCTAAGGGAGGAAAATGAGGTTTTGGTGTCTTGTTCAAAGCCCAAGATTGAAGCTAAAAGGGTATTTGCGTCTTGTTCAAAGCCCAAGATTGAAGCTAAAAAGTTATGACTGAGAGAGAATTTGTCATATCTAAAAAGGATTGTTGATTTTTGGGTGCCTTGATCAAAGCACAAGGTTGATGCTAAAAGGTTAATTGGGTCGGCTAGGGGATTTCTTTATACAAAGCCTAAGAGGAGGCTAGAAGTGTCCGACTCAACAAGTGAGTGTTTTTTCTGTCTTGTACAAAGCCCAAGATTAAGGCTAAAAGGGATTTTGCCTCAGCTGGGGAGGGTTTGTTGGTGTCTTGTGCAAAGCCCAAGATTTGAGGCTGACCTTACTGGGAAAATCATTATACAAAGCCTAAGAGGAGGCTGAAATGAGTTTGACTCTTCTTGGGGAAAATCATTCCCCAAAGCCTAAAGGAAGGCTGGAAGGAAATGACTCTGTTGGAGAAGATATATGTCCCAAGCTTAAGAGAGGGATATTTATGTCTTGTACAAAGCCCAAGATTGAGGCTAAAAAGGGTTGACTCAACAAAAGAGTCCGAAAAGGTGATTGACTCAACAAGAGAGTCTAAAAATTGATTGACTCAACAAGAGAGTTTCAAAAGTGATTGACTCAACGAGAGAGTATGAAAAGGTGATTGGCTCAACAAGAGAGTCTAAAGAGTGATTGACTCAACAAGAGAGTCTGAAAAGGTTAGCTCCACTGGGGAGAATCATTTGTACAAAGCCCAAGAGGAGGCTGACTTCTCTGAGGAAAGATCATTATACAAAGCCTAAGAGGAGGCAAGCTTTCTGCTGAGGAAAGGTCCTTATACAAAGCCTAAGAGAAGGCTAGCTTTTACCGGGGATAATTGAGATCCCCAGGCAGGTCCATGTGGGGAATCAACTCTTACTGAGGATTACAGAAGAGTTGAGATGTCAGATACCTTGAGGTTATGATTTGAGATAGTGATGACCCTGGTCGGGGAACTCTCATGAGAGAGGCAGGGTTTCTGCTGGAGATCGACCCATAACGCCCGGGGTTTTTTCCTATAGTCGTAAGGAACTTGAGAATGTCTTTGAGACTCAAGGGGATTAGACTGTCCAAGTCAGCTGGTGTGGAAGAGTTTCATCTTTTGTATGATGCCTCCAAGAGGAGGCCAGGGCATTAAGGGATGAGAATCAACCCTAAAGTGGCCTGAGGTCTGACACTGGAAAGACTGCTCTAGCAAAGGATGACTAAGTTCTGTCTTATACCTTTAAGAGGTCGTCAGGGTCCTTGTATTAAGCCCAAGAGAAGGCATGAGAACTTTTAAGAAGCCGAATGGTCCTTGTACAAAGCCCAAGAGGAGGCGGGGATACTTTTAGGAAGCCCCTGGGTCCCAAACCAAGAAAAGTTCAAAAAATGCTATTCACCGAGAATAGATCATTTAGTGAAAGTTCTGTGATTTGAAGAAACTTAGGAGATGCTATTCACAGAGAATAGATCAACTCTAGGGAGTAGAATTTCTTTGACAATTTCTAGGGGTGACAATCTGAGAAAAGGTTCACCGAGAATACTGCCTTTCTCTTTGTTCCATATTGTTTAACCCCAAGAGAAGGGAAGACTGTATCTGGAAATCCTATGGGGGATCTAGTTTTGTTTGTATTTAAGAATGACCAACATGGCTTTACCTAGTTCTAGACCTAGTTGCCGGGGAAAACTCTAAATAACTATACTAGTATATATACAGCTGATATATGACAAGTATTTAAAAGGATATGAAAGAAGACTAACCATGCGCAGCTTCCCACAATATATATATATATATATATATATATATATATATATATATATATATATATATATATATATATATATATATATATATATATATATTTGACATGTATTTAAAAGAGATGAAAGAAGACTAACCATGCGCAGCTTCCCACAATGCAGTTTATATATATATTTGACATGTATTTAAAAGAGATGAAAGAAGACTAACTGTGCGCAGCTTCCCACAATACAGTTATATATATTAAAGCGAGTAAATGAAAGCTGTTAAAACTTACAGGTGAACGAGCTTCCATGTTGTATTGTTAGTTGTTCAGAGAAATTAAAGAAAGTTTTGATAACAACTGTATATTTGAACCTAAATCAAAAGGGAGTTGTTTGTGAAAAAATTGTTGGGGGCTTATACTCAAGGAGAGGCCCAAGGTTTGAACAGTGATTGTACTATTGTTTTGAATATCGTATCGGGACTTATACAACAACAGAGGCCCAAAAAGTTTTATATACAAAGGGATGGGTCTTATAACTCAAATAGACGCCCAAAGGTTATTTAAAGAAAAGAAATGGGACTTACAACACAAGGGTAGGCCCAGTTGAAAATAGTTTGAAAACGACGATCTCGTCAGAGTTTTTGAAACTGTATCGGGACTTATACAATACACTGAGGCCCAAAAATGGTTTTGGTTAAAAGGGGATTGGGTATTACACTCTATTAGAGGCCCAAAGTTTATTTTTGTACAGGAGGTGGGACTTACAACTCGGGGAGAGGCCCGGATTATTTTGAAAAGGCGACGATCACGCCGTTGTTTTGAAAATATACAGAGGGACTTATACAATATTTGAGGCCCAAAAATGTTTATTTACAAAAATGGGTTAGGTCTTACACTCTATTAGAGGCCCAAAGTGTTTGAAAAAGTTTGTTAGGGTGAAAATCAAAGAAACCCTAATTTCATCATTTTTTAAAAGTAATCCTTTTAATAAAATGAATAAAATGACAAAAATACCAAATAAGTCTAAATAGACTACTTGTGATTTTTGGTTAAGGTTTGAAAAATGAAGTTTTAATCACAAGATGATTTATAACTCATTTGGTTTTGGTTTTTCAAGGTGAATACTCATTTTTAAAAGGTTTAAAATCAATAAAAATGAATTTATTTACAAAAATATCAACTATATTAAATAATTAATATAAATATGATTTTTTTGTGGAATAAAATATTTTAACATTTTTATGATTTTTTGCAAAAAGAACCAATAAAAAATAATTAAAATTGAAGGAGAAATTAATTTTCCAAATCATTTAAAATATAACAAAATATATAAAAAAAATGGAAAGAAAGTGGTAAAAAGAGGATCTAGGGAGAGGGGGATTCGAACCCCAGACCTCTAGGGTGCAGCGCGCGCCTTCTACCATTGGGGTGGTGATACATCCGTGTATCAAAACCACCACATGAATATACGAGGCATGCCTTGTTTTTGGCCTGGCCAAGGCAAGGCAAGGCAAGGTTTTTGCCAAAAACGTGAAGTTTGTAACTTTCTCATTTCTCCATGGATTGGGACAAAATTTAGGTATATCTTGCCTAGAATTTCACAAGGAATCCAATGGTGGTGGTGGTTTTTTCAGATGAGACTCCTATTTCAAAACCCGGTGGTGTTCTTGAAATAGGCCTATAATTGCATTCTCTATGCTACCTCTTGTTACAGGCATGAATTACATGATGAATTAGTTCAAACACAACATATATAACATGTATGAGATGTGCATGATCAGTGGACTTCAAAGCAATGCATATTTCAAAGAGTTCAAGTGTGATGCTTACCTCTTTAGGAGCTTTTTGGGCTATCTGCCAAGTTTCTTGTGCCATAAGTAATTTGATGCTTTAGACACTCTCAGTTGATCCCTTAGAAGCTTTTAGAATGGCTGGAACTAGCTAGAATCCTCAGGAACAAGTTTGAGCTCTTTCTTGCAAAAAGGGCAAAAGTGACCAACATAGCAACTCTCTCAAATGGTGTTCAAGATGTGGGGAACCATTTAGGACAGTTCAAGGATAATATTTGGAGTGTGTTTGAGGTCTTATCTGGTTTTGAAAGTGACTGAATCAAGACATGGCTTGAAAAATGCAAAAAAGTCCAATTATGAGGTTTTGATATGGGACTTTGTGATTTTGGTGTTACAGGTCACATATGAGAGTTTGGATAGCTTAGATATGACATATTGGATGTGTTTGGATCATGAGTTATGGTGGAAATACTCTCTAACTCAAAAGCTCAGAGTTACCTTGCAAAAGAAGGCATTTTGGCCTAGAGAAAGAGATTTTGAGGAAATCATCAGTTTGGTTGCTTTGGTGTACTTAAACTGAGCACAAATGAGCTCTATTTATAGTAGAGTAAGTTTGTTTTACAAGCAATAGTGAATGGTGGCTGCAGAAGGCCTTTGGCCAATTGGATCACTTTGGAATCTCAAGTCTCCTCTAGCCATTGACTAGAGGTTAGAGCACATGCCTATGGTTCTTTGGTTCAGAGCTTATCCTTAACTCATTCAGTTGGAATAGGCTCAGTTCATGCCACCTTGGTGCATCCATTGAATGCTTGGAAACAAAATTGGAGTCTTGGCCTCTTTTAGGCTTTTTTAGGGTTGACATGCTACTTGTAGATTCATGGACTTGTGAGGCTTGGAGCTCAGATCATCCCCCTTGGATTTGATCCTCAGATGTGTCCAAAATGATGACAAGGCTTGGATTTGTCAGATTTGATCAAATCGAGCAAAATGAATCAAATCTTACAAATCTGTCTTGGAAAAAATCAGTTCATGAGGCCATGTTTCAAGACTTGTATCTCCTTGCTCAAATGGAATTTGGAGATGATCTGGTACTTGTTAGAAAGCCCTTGTGGCATACTTTGACTTTGATGTCCACCCCTAGACCTGGTTTGACTTGGATCAAGGTGAAAAATGTCCCTACATTTTGGAAAAAGTAAGGCAGATTTTGACTTAGTGAAAATTTTACTAAGTGTTGGAAAAATGTCATTTTCATGTTTTTAGCCATTTTAATCACTCCATAACTTAAAATCCATGAGGAATTGAAATGAGATATAGTTGACACTTTTAAAGTATGCCATGAGAGGTACAAATCCATCTTTGAACCATCCAAAATGGTTGCTTGGATCTCAAGTTATGATCCTTGGAAGTTGGTACCCTAGCCACTTTGTTCCATAACTTAGAAAAATTCTAAGTTTTTATGGTTACCCCTTTTACAACTTATCCCACTTTCTTTGATTTTTCTTGATGAATGCTGATTCAAATCACATATTAACATTGTTTTGGGGTCAAGGAACCATAATTGTGAAAAATTCCAAAAAGTCAAACTTGACTTTTGTGCACAGTTGACTTTTTATCATATGAATTCTAAACTGTGCGATCCTTGGTGAAATCAAGTCCTTGACCTAAATGAAACCCAATGGATATGTTCCATAGGGGTTGTAGGGTGTATTGAATCATGTCTCGAGGTTTGGGAGCATGTCCAGGTCAAAAGTCAAAGGTACATTTGACTTTTTCCTCAAAACCCTAATTGTGGTACTGATGAAATTGAAACTTGGGGATCAAGCTTCTTGGATCAATCCATTGTTGGAAATGGATCAATGTAGTGTATTTGGAGACCCTCAAATCATGTATTGAGGTCTTGGCTCATGCTTTGTCCCAAAAGTCAACTTAGGGGTGAATTAGGTCAAGAAACCCTAATTCCTGATTTTTGGTAAATGCATCCCCTGAGGCTAAATTGACTTGGTGATTGGGTCCATGAGGTCCCTTGGAGTATCTTGGGTTGTGCTTTGAAGCATTGGCTCATGCCTAGAGGAATATTTCCATCTGGAGGCCCTGGTCGACCAAAACCCTAATTTGGTGACACTGGCGATCTTGAGGCCTAACCCACTTGGAATGCTGCAACCCTGTGCTTGATTCCTGATGTGGGAGTCCTCTTGATTCCTTTATGAATGTTTGAGAGGTTAGACAAGTTGAATATCATGTCATTTCTTGATTGATTCTTTGTCTAAGCTCTAAGAGGGCTCAAAACCCTAAAGCTTGACTGCAGGGAATGCTCAACAATTCTTGAGGAGATTGATGAGGCATAAAGGTACATCCATATTGTGATTATGATTTGCACCATGATGGGAAATCTTAGTGGTTAATATTTAGGGTACGACAGATGCCCCTATTTAATCTTCTTGGACCCGAAGGTGTGAATGGCGAAGGTATTCGGGCATTCGGGGTGCAAGGTGATTAAATATCGGAATACCCAAAATTTTGACAGTGGTTATGAATGGTAGTTTACGCATTCATCTTCTTTTGCTATGCAATAATGCTTAGAAAAGGTAAAAACTTCCCCTCGATCATGGTCTTCAGCCAGGGAACTGGTCTCAGTTTCTGAAATAAACTTCCCCTCGATCCTGGATTTCTACCAAGGAGTGGGTTTTAGTTTCTGATATAAACTTCCCCTCAATCCTGGTTTCCTACCAAGGATCTGGTCTCAGTTTCTGATGTAAACTTCCCATCGATCCTGGTTTCCTACCAAGGAACTGGTCTCATTTTCTGATATAAACTTCCCCTTGATCCTGGTTTCCTACAAAGGAACTGGTCTCAGTTTCTGATATAAACTTCCCCTCGATCCTGGTTTCCTACCAAGGAACTGGTCTCAGTTTCTTTCGTCAATAAACTTTCTTGACAAGAAACGCTATTCGTAGCGGTTTTTCCTCAAACTTCTCGCCGAATTTCTTTTACTAGGGAGATGCCATTTGACGGAAAAGGGTTGAGGTCAGACTTGCCGGGGAAACCCATTGGTCTGAAATGTAGAGGTGTTCAAACTTCTCTGGTTGGAGACGCCATTTGTCGACTCTACTGTGGAAAAACGAGTCTCTTGAGAGACTGATTTCTGCTTGGGGATACTACATCATACTTTTCTTCGAGACCTTCTCGGAGAAATGCCATACAATGTAACCTAATTTTGAGGTGCTGATGACTTTATTAAGATTGATTTTCTGGAGATAAGAACCACTGTGTTGCTGAGAGTCTTTAGTTGCGAGGCTCTCTCTGGGATTTTCCTTAATCCGGAAAAGCAAAGATATCATCTTCAATGGAGAAGAGTGACGTTTGTCGAGAGTTTTCTTGTTTTTCAGAGGTTCAAGTTATCAAAGTCGTCAAGGGCCTTCTCCATCCCAAAAATAAACTAGAGGAGAGATCGCTCAGATGAGGCATTTCCTGATGAGGAAATAACTGACAACTCGATTGAGAGGACTTTTATCACTTGGGGGGTATGACCGACTAGAGTGATAGTGATGCAATATGAATATGAATGTAAATCAATAATGCATGATTTATGTATGTATATGCTGACAAAACTGACACGACATACAGACTAGTGGATGAACACGACTGGATACTCGGCCACTACTGAGGACGAAGAAGCACCATTTGTTCAAGATAGAAATTCTGCCTTGCTTAGGAGAGATAGTCCCTGTGGGGAACAACCGTTGGTCGGGCTTAGGAGATAAGAACTCTGTCGGGGGTGTCGAATGGAATGTTCGCATCTAACACAGTTGATCCTGCATTTCGGTGTACTGGTTTAGAAGGAGTATTTTGATTCTGCACCTTGAAGCTTAATTACTTCTGGAGAAGCGATCGATGTTCTTTCGATGTTCAACAGTCAAAAGAATTTCCATCTTTATTTTAAAAGCAGAAAAAGTTTGTGACAAGTAAATTCATTTTTTTTGTTTTATTTCAAGAATCATTGATCATATTAAAATGTTGTTCTGTAATGCTAAAACAAATGAGAATTATAAACAAAAGCACTAAGGCTCAAATTTTATTGATAGGATGGAAATCAACCAAACGCGTGATTCCATGGAGTATTTACAAAGTTAGAAAATGGTAATTAAAGGGAAAGGGATACATTGAAACATAAAGACCGCTATCCTTCTACCAACTTTGAATTCTGGACTTCCTGAGCTTCCGTCGAAGATGACCTTGACTGGAGTTTCTTCTGAGGGACGGCACTACTGTTGCTGAGGGATTTGCCCCTTTGTTGGACATAGTTACTTGCCATTAATCCCTAACTTTTGCCTGGATTGTACTTTGAGATTTCCAATCCATCGGGATGATTTTTTATTATGTCTCTAATTTTTGCCTGCACCGCCCTTTCGGGTTTTTAATCCACCGAGACAATTTTTTTTAATTTTATTTTATTTAGGCGAAGTATTTCTTGACTACATTAGCATTTGTGGGGTAGGAAAATTCCTCTCCATCCATGGTTGCGAGTCTCAAGGCACCGCCTGAGAAGGCTTTCTTGACCACATAGGGGCCGTCATAATTCGGAGTCCACTTGCCCCGAGAATCAATGAGAAATTATTGTATCTTCTTGAGCACAAGGTCTCCTTTCCTGAAGACACGGGGTCGAACCTTTTTGTCAAATGCCTTCTTCATCCTTTGCTGATACAACTGACCATGGCAGAGAGCTGTTATCTGCTTTTCTTCGATCAGATTCAGTTCTTCGTGTCGACCTTGACACCATTCAGCCTCTGTTAGCTTAGCTTCCATCAATACCCTGATTGATGGGATCTCTACCTCTATGGGGAGCACTGCTTCCATGCCATATACTAGAGAGAAAGGGGTTGCCCCTGTTGAAGTGCAGACAGATGTGCGATAACCATGAAGAGCAAAGAGTACCATCTCGTGCCAGTCTTTATAAGTTACAACTATCTTTTGAACAATCTTCTTGATGTTATTATTAGTTGCTTCTACTGCACCGTTCATCTTAGGTCGGTAGGGAGATGATTTATGGTGTTCGATCTTGAACTCAGCGCACAACTCTTTCATCATCTTATTGTTCAAGTTAGATCCATTATCAGTAATGATCTGGCTTGGAACACTATAACGGCAGATGAGATTTTTTTTATAAATCGGACCACCACTTGTCGAGTTACATTGGTGTATGACGCTACTTCGACCCACTTGGTGAAGTAATCAATGGCTACCAGGATAACCTACTTGTCGGGTAACAATCTTCTCGTGTAGTCTTTGTAAGGAATCAGTCTTGATTGGTATGTGTTCCAATCTCCTTTGATTTGATTAACAACCAGGGCTGAGTCACCATATACATCCAATTTTTTGATCCTTAAATCAATTGCTTCTTTGAGACCCATGATGCAAGCTTCGTATTTGGCCTCATTGTTTATGCAGTTGAATGTCAGTCAGGAGGTGAAAGGAATGTGGGTACCCTAAGGTGTTATGATGATTGCCCCAATTCCGTTTCCATAATGATTAACAGATGCTCCAAAGATAAGTCCCCATTGGGAACCTGGTTCTGGCCCTTCACTAGGTAGAGGTTCGTCGCAGTCTTTCATTTTCAAATACATGACATCTTCGTCTGGGAAGTCAAATCTGACTGATTCCTGATCATCAATCGGTTGATGAGCCAAATGATCAGCTAAAACACTTCCCTTAACGGCTTTCTGAGCGTGGTACTCGATGTTGTATTCTGATAACAACATCTGCCAACGGACAATTCTTCCCGTGAGAGCATGTTTTTCAAAGACGTACTTGATCGGATCCATTTCGGAGATTAACCAAGTAGTGTGACGAATCATATATTGGCGAAGACGTTTGGCTGCCCAAGCCAGAGCACAGCAAGTTTTCTTAAGCATAGTGTACCGAGTTTCACAGTTGGTGAATTTCTTGCTCAAATAGTAGATGGCTGACTCTTTCCTTTTGGTTTCATCTTGTTGGCCAAGTACACAACCCATGGAGTCTTCCAATACTGTTAGGTAGATGATCAATGGTCTCCTCTCTACAGGGGGTGATAGAATCGGTGGGTACAACAGGTATTCCTTGATACTGTCGAAGGCGGTTTGGCAATCTTTTGTCCAAACTCCGTCCTTATTCTTTTTTAGTAATTTAAAAATTGGCGCGCATGTCGCGGTCATGAGGAATATAAATCTGGAAATGTTGTTCAAACGTCCCAGGAATCCCCTGACTTGTTTTTCAGTCTTTGGAGAAGGCATTTCTTGAATGGCCTTGACTTTGTCATGATCAACCTTAATTCCTTTCTAGCTGACGATGAATCCTAAAAGTTTCCCTGAACGGACACCGGATATGCACTTATTGGGATTCAAGCGGAGTTTGTACTTTCTTAACTGCTCGAATAGTTTTGACATGTGGGTCACATGTGTAGCACCCCAAAATTTGCCCTACCTTTTTCTAACTTTTTCTGGCTTATGTTTTTTTTTTCATTTGCATCTCATTTAGGTCTTAACTCATAATCATGCATTGCATTGAGCTCTCGAGACGTCGGATCACGGTATCCTTGTGGCTAAGGACTTCTCTTATTTTAAGCAGCAAGCATTAGAGTGCCCAACAGTTATTTTGCTCGGTAATTTGGTACCAGATCATTCTTTTTGCAACAGGGTATTTTGAGAGTTCACAGCTTATTCCAGGCATTTTTTATTTTCGTATTTTCATTCATCTGACTGTATTTCCACTCTGCATCATCTAAATAGCATAAAATAGTGCTTTCCATCTCGCATACCGCCTAAAATATTGGTCGGAATAATTTCTCGGAAATTTACAGACAGAGTGGTCAAATTGAATTTCAGCGGCGCTTAAAATCAGGGGACGGAAAATTTTAAAATCGAACTTGCAGACGTCAATTATATTATTCTATGGTTCGCGTAGTTTAACTCGGCGTGTTCGTTTTAATTTTTCGTCATATTTTGATCAATTTGAACAATTTTACGGATCAAAATTTATTTTAAAATCTGACCAAATGCTGTATTTTTTCGAGTCACATATTTCGTACTAATCATTTTAGTGTACTCGGTTTATTTTTTCGATCACTAGGGCATTCGATTTTTATTTCATGTTTGTTTATTTTACTTTTTTACTAATATTGTTTAGAATAGATAAATAGGATAATTAGTATTTTTATTTTTATTTTAAATATTTATTTTTATTTTTAACTAATATTGTTTTTCATAAATAAATAGGATTTTTAGTTTCTGTTTTAAATTTATTTTAATTGAATTGTTTAAATTTTATTTTAGTATTAGTTATTTGGGCTTTAAAATGGGCATTAGGGATATTATTGACAATTTAGAGATAACCATAATTTAGTCCCTATATATTGTTGTTACTGTCAAAAGAAAGAAAAAAAAAAGAGGACACGGAGGCGGCGGCATTCCAGCTGTACTTATTCTCATACTATATATCGGTGCCGCTACTGCCAATTGCTAAAACACTAGCATATGCCGGTACTGTTCCTATATATTCATATAATATTATCTTATATATGTTCATACGCCGCCGGCATCGTTGCAATTTTCTTATATATATTCATACGCCGACATTGTTGCATTTTTTTATTAATATATTACTAATACGTATAGTCAGTTTCATTACTATATACATATAACCCATATTTTAATACATAGTACAATATATATAACAATTTGTCTACTGTATATACATAACTCACATTTCGTTTTCACATATATAATTTGCGGTTTGCATGACGTAACTCGCCGCCGTACCGTCGGCCTTGTCCTTTGATTTACTGTTTGGCTTAAAATTCTTGTTTTTTCACATATATTTATATATAACTTGCAGTCACGTTTTTTATATAAAGTTCTTGTTTTTCACACACATATATATTATAATATGAATAATATTTAGAGTTTTAGTTTTGATATAATATGATTTTGTTTTAGTTTTTTTTAATTATTCGGATCGAATCGTGTCGATACGCTACTCGCATATTTGCGTATATAATGCGTGACATTCATGTTTGGTTCGATCCGGTTGCGATGATCGTGTTTTTACGTTAGCAACACTTTTGTTTTGAAATGTTTTAAATTTTTCTTTTATTTGTAAAAAATTTAGATCCGTACAATTCGGATCTGGTTGCGATGACCGCGTTTTCGCGATAGCAATATTGTTTAGGTTTTATCAAAGTTAAATTTCTCTTTTTTTGAGTTGCCTTTTTTCGTTATATTTAGATCCGTACAATTCGGATCTGGTTGCGATGACCGCGTTTTCGCGATAGCAATATTGTTGAGGTTTTATCAAAGTTAAATTTCTCTTTTTTTGAGTTGCCTTTTTTTGTTATATTTAGATCCGTACAATTCGGATCCGGTTGCGATAACCGCGTTTTTGCGATAGCAATATTGTTGAGGTTTTTTTTATCAAAGTTAAATTTCTCTTTTTTTGAGTTTCTTTTTTTTTGTTATATTTAGATCCGTACAATTCGGATCCGGTTGCGATGACCGCGTTTTCGCGATAGCAAAGTTGTTGAGGTTTTTTTTTTATTTTCTTTTTTTGTAATATTATTTGAATAATTTCCTTTTGAATTTATTTCATGCATGCATACATACCTAATTTGTTCATTTTATTTCTCTGCATCCATAAAATATTTCCAATCCATTCCTTTTGCATTCACTCACTAACATCCTAAAATGCATCCAAATATTTTTAAATCATTTTTAATTATTATTTTATATTGCATTCTGGTCCTTTCCTTTTGCACACTGAACCCCACTCCTCACCTGAGCTTTGCCCAATTGTTTGAATGACTAACCCTTTGAATTTTTGCAGGGATTTTTGATATTTGGTTTACCTCTAGTTGAATAATATTGATGTCTAATTTGGGAATTTTAGGAGTTATTTCTCTAATTGTTTGATTGGTTTTCACTTGAGATTTTCTTGTATACGCATCTTTGGACCTTGTCTGATTATCTGTTTGGAAAGGCACTTGTGCCATTTGTTTTGGGGCTGTTTATTTGACTTTGTAATTCATGTTTGGATTGTTATAGTTCATTTAATCATTATTGTTGGGTTTTACTTGTTTTAACTTCTACTTATGTCCGTTTCGTACTAACTCTTTATGTAGGGGTTGAGGTAAGTCCTTGGAGGGTGTGGATAGTCATCCACCCTCACCCTTACTCTTTCCTTCTCTCATCTCTTTCCTTTCTTTAGGCTTAGGTCATCTTCAAACCTCACTAACCGTAGGTCACCCGTGCATGATAACGTTAGGGTTCTTTGTCCCCCTTTAGAGTTACCTTGTGTCTTCTCTCTTCTCATCTCAAATTTCTTTAAAGCACTTAATAAGAATAAGGTGTATTGCGCACGAGCCTTAAGTATGGGGAATGAGAAATGAGGGGCTTCCTCTCATCTTTCTAGAGTGCTTAGCGAGCGTCCTGTCTTGGGACGATGAGTTAAGTATTCGCCCCTGTGCCCTAGACTTTGGTGCAATGCAACTTAGGAACTAACTTAAGCCACTTCTGTCATAAAAAACACAAACCAACTTCAAACTTTTTTTGTCCTTCGGGATTTTCAAACTTAAAGGCTATTTTCAAAAAGGGCACGTTACTTTCCGTCTGAGACGCAAACAGGCATCGACCCTAACTGCCGGACGCAAACTTAACGTCGCTCATAAAAAACACAAAAAGAACTTGGTCCGAACTACGTTGACTCTGAATTCCCCATTGCACAAAGGGGGTACGTAGGCCTAGGACGTCGACGTCCTACCGAGTCTGTCCTAGTCTTTCCCTTCCCCGTCTTAGTACAACCATAGATGATAGGATAACTCACCCTTAGAATAGACAACAAGCGTGGATCCCATCGAGTACGATGGACGCGTGGGGTGCTAACACCTTCCCCTCGCGTAACCGACTCCCGAACCCAGGCTATGGTTGCGATGACCATTCCTTTCCCTCTTCCTCAGGTTTATGCGGTGTTCCCTTTCCCTCTCTCGGGATAAATTTACACGGCTGGCGACTCTGTTTTTCTGCGCCACTCTCACGTTTGTACCTGGATGAAAATCCTGGGAGCGACAGCTGGCGACTCTGCTGGGGAATCTGGTTGACCTATGTTGGTCCATCCCTAAGCGAGTTAATCCTAACGCTTGCTTGTCTCTTTGGGTGTTTTGTTTTTGTTTTGCTTTATGTTGTATTTTATTTTTATTTTTACCGCATTTTCTGCATTTCATTCTTTACTGTCATGCTGCTGTGCTGTGCTGGCTGTCTTTGTTTTGCAGGTTGGGTGGGTCTGAGAGCTAAGCCCAATACCCAGGCTTGAGAATACCCTAGGACTAGAGTGGAAAGTAGTGGGACCTACGTGCCCGCTTGGTACATTTGTGTGTTCACGAAATTCACAACCAGACGAGGCTATCTTGGGACACATTCTAACGTGTGTGTCTTGCGCATGTTGGGGTGTTGATCTAGAGAGCTGTCGACTCTAGTGACCGATCATTGAGGACCTTAGTGGAAACATCCCTCTTTAGTGGTGACAGTGGCAGACCACATCCTGTGGCAAACCCATTCGCACCTGAGGGCCCGCTTCGGAACTCGCATAGGATGGCCCCTACGTTTTGAAGAGAATCAGTGGAGGCACTCCTCAATTGACGATAGTACTGTACCCCGAGGGATGAATGTACTATTGTTTCTCGACCTCAGTGCCAAAGCTGAGGACCTTCCGCTTTGGAGAATCGGCTGAGGCCTCCTCGATTGGTGATGATGCCAAACCAGAAATGGTGAATGTATCATCATTTCTCGACCTGAGAGCCCGGGATACTGAACATCCTAGTACCCACATGTGAGAGGGGATGGGCATTTGCAGGTAACCGAGACTTTCAACCTACCCGGTTTTCTGGATTTCTCATCAATGTATGATTATTTGGGTCCTGGTTATCTCAGTGGTTCAGAATTCTGGTTTTCTGGGTTGTGGTTCTCGTTCAGTTAACAACACAGCACATCCAGCAGTGTGCCTTGACCCCATGTTTGCATGAGCATATCATTTTTCTTGCATTCTGACATGTTTGACATTTTGTAGGGCTTGCATCTTACTCTTGATTCCGGTTTTCTGAGGTTACTTCAGCATGGATGTTCAGAGAAAGAAGACTGTTGCCTATTCGTTCCCAGAGCCGACTTTGACACTGATTCATAAACTAATTAATATGGCTAGTTCCGGGGTTCGTACAGAGTTCAATGGAAGGTATGGAAGACTTCTGAAATTTGTCTATAATATCTCCAAGTATGAGAAGGATGCCATTCACACACTTCTTCAGTTTTACGATCCGTCTTTGCGCTGCTTCACTTTCCCAGACTACATCTTGGCTCCAACGTTGGAGGAGTTCTCATTTATTTTGGGAATCCCCATCAGGCATGATATAGTTTTCTTTTCTGAAGAACACCCCGGTATAAAAGAAATGGTTGTGGCTCTTCATATTAGTGAATTCGTTCTGAACAGTAATATTGAAGAAAAACAAGGAGTTAAGGGTTTCCTATTGAAGTTCCTGTTTGATCAAGCCTGCATACATGTCAAAGAGAAGAACTGGACTGCTTTCCAAGCTATCCTAGCTATGTGCGTCTATGGGATTGTCCTGTTTCCAAATATTCCTGATCTGGTGATATGCATGCCGTCAGAATCTTTATTTCGAAGAATCCTATACCTACCTTGCAAGGTGATGTGTACCACTCCGTCCACTATAAGAATGAGAACAGGCGTGGGAAAACTGTAAGTTGCTGTGCACCGCTCTTAGCTACTTGGTTTCTGAGTCATCTCCCTGAATCTGGCGCTTTCGTTGATACGAAAGATTCTCTAAAGTGGTCTAAGACGGTAATGGGCTTGACTGTTGATAACATTGTCTGGTTTAATCGTGACTTGCTAGGAATGAAGATTATTTGCAAATGCGGAGAATTCCCTAATGTACCCTTAATAGGGAGGAAAGGTGGAATTAACTACAATCCCTCCCTAGCTATCAGACAGTTTGGCTATCCTTTGAAAAATCCACCCGAAGAGCGAGATGTCCGAGAATCCTTATTCTTCAATGGTATTGAGGATCAAGGGTTGATAAGGAAAGTTGTGAATGCTTGGAAACAGGTGACCAAGAAGGGTAAAATTCCATTCGGAAAAAGTAACAATCGGGCTTTCCCTTCCTATAAAGAGTGGGTTAAGAAGAGAGCAGAAGATGAGCTTCTTCCATTCCCGGTGGAACCACCTTTGTATCCTTTGGTGATCGAGCCTCCTACAACCGTTGAGTTGGAGAAGTATAGTAGATTATGGGCTGAAAAGGAAAGGTTGTGGGAAGAAAATAGTGAGCTAAAGAGAGAAATTTATCAGTGGAAGCATGAGCGGGGTGAAGCTGTTCATACCGCCAAGTTGAAGACAAAGCTCCTTGCTAAAGCAGAAAAAGAGCTTGCTGACATGGTCGCATCCAGAGAAAGGATGAAATAAGCTTTGGATGGTATCAGTAATGTTCTCAGGTCCAAGGAGGAGGAATTAGGCAAGGCTTTGTTGAAGATTCACAGGTTCGATGATCACCGAGAAACCGCCATGGCTGAGAATAAGAGAAAGGAAGACGCTTACCTAGCTAAGATTGATCAGTTGAAGTCGACGCTCAAGAAGAAAGACGCCGAGATCTTATCAGGGATATTCAAGAGACAAGCAGTCCAAGACCAACTCAATGAAGCTATAACCTCCATAGAGGAACTGAAGGTCCAGGCCGAGGTGAAAAGATCTAGACATAAGGGACCTGGCATGGAGGGTGTTACTGGAGAAGACGCTTGGGAGCTACATTGCCGATACTTGGATGGGATCATACACAGGAGAGACCTTCTCATTCAAGGGCTAATTTAGAGGCCGAAGCATCCCGACACCAGAAAGCTGTTCAAAGAGATTCAAGACTGGAGCTAAAAGCATAATGGATGGGGGGATTGACACTTGTGGACTTTGATGACATGTCGTAGTTTTCTACTTTTCTCTTATTGTATTTGGATCACCACCAGACTTGTTGGTTGGGACCTATGATTTGTGTTCAGACTCATTTATTTTGGGTTGTGATTGTTGACGTTTGGTTTTCTTAATATATGAGCAGAAGTTTCGTTCTATCGTACTGTTAAACTGGAATCAAGGGGTGGATCGCCCTGCGAATTATTCAAACATGTTCATTTGCATTTTGCATAATCATAATCATTTTGCATAATCATTTTGCATAACAGGTGTTCAAGGCTGGGTATTCTTATTTTGATCTGGTTTTCTTCAGGATTGCCGACTTAACTCCTCAGGCCATTCAAGAGTTGATCATGGAGCAAGTTCAAGCTGAGTTGAGGGAAATGCGAGGCCAGATGGGGCAGCTTATGGGGAATATGCAAACTCTCATGCAAGACCAGAAGATGTTGAGGGAGGAGGTCAATCAGATGAAGACCCAGATGGGTTTTGTCATGGAAGTTTTGAATAGGGTGTTGAAGAAGGAAGATAGTCCTGTGCCCGCGTCCACAACAGAGATCTTTACTCCTCCCATCTCTTTGGGATTTGATCGTGAATTACCTCGTGAATCTCATCCACAAGCGGTAGTTTCAGAACTTTCCCAACAGCAGCTAGGTCTTGGCTCCCAAGAGAAGCCCAAGAGCAAAAAGTGTACACCGAGACAGAAGAAGTCTGAAAGAGTTTTTCATCCGCTCCCTCCCTATGCCATATTCTCAACTATTGCAGCATCTTCTTCAGTTGCAATTGGTACAGAAAAGGACTTTGGCTCCTCCCTCTGGTACTCCCCCACCAAGCTACGATGCAAGAGCCCATTGTGATTTCCATTCCGGGGCACCGGGGCATAATGTGGAAGATTGTATGCCATTTCAGCATGTTGTCCAGGATCTGATAGATTTGAAGGCAATTGAATTTGCGCCGAGCGGCATAAGCATACATGGTGGTCCTACTCTAGCTGTTAAAAAAAAGGTGGATATCCCTGTTGCCTCTCCCAAAGCCATATCAGGTCAGGGGCATTTCTTGCAGTCCCTGGTCTTAGAATCCCCACATCCGCAAATGCTGCCTACGCCTCGACCAAGTCTAAAGAGAAAAGTGCCTGAAAATATTATGCGCTCGAATCAGCATCGACAACAGAAGTACCAGCGTCGGAATCAGCATAGGCCGCGCAACAACTTGGAAAGAAGGAATACTCCTCTTCATCCAGTTCCCATGTCGTACAGTCAACTCTTGCCGCACCTGGTTCGAAACTCATTGGTAGAGCCTAAGACTTTGAAGCCTGTTCCAGAACCATACCCTCCGGGGTATAATCCCCATGTGCAATTTGGATATCATGGAGGGACTATGGGGCACATAACCGAAGATTGCAAAGCCTTCCAAGCCAAAGTGCAACAATTGATTGACCAAGGGTACATATCATTTCCAGAAGGAGACTTGGTTGTGCATGTCGACCTCTCATCTGTTTGAAGACTCCAAGGGTCGTCTCCTAAAGCCAGTAGTCCAAGCGGAGTCAAGTCTTCTCAACAGCGGCAGTCATCAGTTTCTTTACTGCATTTTCATTTGTAGTTTTTCATTTCTTGTTAAAGCATCGTATGCATGTAAGACTTGTTTGTTTTTATGATGATATTAATGCAATGAGTATGTTTTCCTTGAAGTAATCCATTCGTGTTCACTCTTAAATGTTTATATGCGCTGCAATACCAATTTTCTTGTTTAGAACTCTTGAGGGAGGATGATGAGATGAAAACGCAAAATCTCCGGTTGTATGTTCAAGGATAGAACCCTGTTGAGGATGTACAGGCATTGTTTCAAATCCCCCTAACACTGGAGATATAAGGGAGATAGACCTTCGTTAACCCCTTCGAGCCTTGAAGTAGGAGTCTTTTTCGTACGAAAAAACCCTCATACTTAACCCAGGGGCAGGGTAGGCGTCAGTTAGTTTGACCAAGCGTTCAAATTTCAAGGAGAGGGTGCGTCTGAGGAACCATTACCTTCTATCCCACCGTCGAGAGGTCAAGAGATGTGAAACCACAATGGTTATCCTTCAACAATCAAGGAGTGAGGCAGTCACAACCCTTTCAAGCAAGTAAGACAACCAGTGTCACACGCTTTGTTCAAAAAGGGGAATATAAAAATAAAAAAAAAAAGCCCGCTAGGTCGAGATTTGAAAATAAGCGACTTAGGCAAAAGTTAGGGCATCCTGCTGGACTTCAAAATAGAAAAACTCAAAAGATTCAGTCCAGGCAAAAATTAGGGATCAAAAAAAAGCAAAAGAAAGAAAAAAGCGAAAAGCGTTACAACAGAAAATCCTCGATAAGAACAAATTCGTGTGATTACAGACACAAAAGATAAAAAGGGGTGACTGTCATTAGTGGCATAGGTTCCTTAAAGATCATAAACCTTTGGAGAGATGAGTGTTTGGGTCGGATTAACTGAACATAGAACTGGAGAACATCACGAAGAGTGGGTGGGCACCGATAAATTTTGAGCCATACATCCTTTTTCTGAAACCGTGAACCAAACCACGTTACAGCCCTTAAAAGTCCTAATTGAAACAGGGTTTATTCCGAGAGCGTACTTCAACAGGATAGCGTTCCTGACTCCTATAAGTTGTGCTAATAAGATTTGTTGGTATTGCATGTGCGCATTGTTTTTCCATTCAAAAATCAAGGTTGCATCCCAGCTAGTGATTCGTTCACAATGGCAGGCGACGCATTTTCAATAGAACTTCAAGGTTAACATGAGTGTTGCATTAGAATTATCATTCTCATAATAAACATTTTCTATTTGCATATGTGTGCCTAAGCATCAATGCAGCTTACACAGTGAAAGTCGGTCAAGAAGCTTGTCCTGCCAAGTTGGGGTTGCTTGAAAATTCTGAAGGATAATCATATCAAAAGGCATGCTGCCAAGAGACTCAGTGTAGAGTGGGCTCTCCCTAGTAAGTCGTGTTAAGATGTAGCCAATCTGGGGCAGTCACGTCGAGAAATCTCTCCGAAATTCAGTTACTCCGAGGCATTTATTGTAAGATCAGGGGCAAAGTCACTTCAAAGCTCATATTGAGGCAGGTCATCCCTAGAGCATGAGAAGTTGTCCACTCTTGAAAATGGTTAATTGAAAACACCTCCTCAAGGTTCAAGGTACTAAAGAAGAGTACTTTCGAGTCATTACAATCCCTTTCGAGGTAATGTACTTCATGGATTATAAAGACTGGGGCAGTTACGTCGAGATATGATAAATCTCTCCAAGAGTTTGAAGACCCTAGGGCAGTACGAAAGCCCGGTCTTCTGTAAAATCCTCTTGAGACGATTTCTTCCATTAGACCTGGTGGTCTGGGGCAAGTGGAGAGTTCAAAGGGCTGTTTATGAACATAGAGACAGGTCAGGTTGAATGGCAACAGGATTGTACATCCCCAGCAGTTGGCTCTCCCCAGCATTGAGATTGAACTTTCCTCAGCAGAGCAGACCTCCCCCAACAGGAGACTTGGGGAGTATTTTCTCTGGATCAAGACATTATTTCCCCACAGAGTCTGAACACTTATTTTACTCAGCCAGTCAGGAAATGTTTTTCTCAGCAGCAACAATGCGATCTGATCCCCGACAGATGAGTAAGCTTGATGTTATCCGCTAGCATGGTGGATGTCAGCATCTACCGTTCCCCCAAGCAGAGTTTGGTGGTAATCCTCGCAGCAGTTTGTTCAACGGTCGTTGACATCCCCGGCAGGTTTTAAATCCCAGTGATATTTGGCACTCTTCTGATTCAGGTCGTGGCCTCCCTGTTCAAAGAGTTATGTATAATCCCCAGTAGAGCGGGTGTTCTTTTGGGACTTCATCCCCAGCAGAAGTTGTTGATCCAAAGAGTCGGTCAGTGTGATCCTTCTTAGCAGAGTTCTCGGATTCAGAAGACAATTTATTTTTGTCATCCCCAAGTATTGGTCTTTCTCTCCGGCATTTATTTTGCTGGAGGGACCCCTGTTGCATATCATAAGCATTTGCATTGCATTCTCAAACGCGTAGCATTTCCATTTCGCATGGAGCATTACGGCAAAATTCAAACATTTGCATTTGAAGCATAAGCCAGGGTTGATACTTTCTTTGCCAGTTCTCTTTCTCAACAGAGATGGCATAACTCAGGAGATTTTTGGAGGGAAGCGTTCCTCATACTTGTGCTCCCCGGCAGAGTCTTTTATTTAGACTTCAACTTCCCCAACGGAGTCATCTTACCAGTAGATTTTGAGACGGTTGGGAGTTTGCCTTTGTTTGACCCTTCTCTTTTGGAGATTTTCGTCCGTCAGTTTCCCTTTATCAGCAGGGATGGCATTTATTTTGCTAGTTTCTCTTTATCAGCAGAGATAGCGATCCTTTGGAGATTTTCTTTCGTCAGTTTCCCTTTATCAGCAGGGATGGCATTTATTTTGCTAAATCTCTTTATCAGCAGAGATGACAATCTTTGGAAGATTTCATTTCGTCAGTTTCCCTTTATCAGCAGGGATGGCATTTATTTTGCTAAATCTCTTTATCAGCAGAGATGGCAATCTTTTGAAGATTTTCTTTCGTCAGTTTCCCTTTATCAACAGGGATGGCATTTATTTTGCTAAATCTCTTTATCAGCAGAGATGGCAATCTTGGGAAGATTTCATTTCGTCAGTTTCCCTTCATCAGCAGGGATGGCATTTATTTTGCTAAATCTCTTTATCAGCAGAGATGGCAATCTTTTGAAGATTTTCTTTCGTCAGTTTCCCTTTATCAGCAGGGATGGCATTTATTTTGCTAAATCTCTTTACCAGCAGAGATGGCAATCTTTGGAAGATTTCATTTCGTCAGTTTCCCTTTATCAGTAGGGATGACATTTATTTTTCTAAATCTCTTTATTAGCAGAGATGGCAATCTTTTGAAGATTTTCTTTCGTCAGTTTCCCTTTATCAGCAGGGATGGCATTTATTTTGCTAAATCTCTTTATCAGCAGAGATGGCAATCTTTGGAGATTTTCGTCCGTCAGTTTCCCTTTATCAGCAGGGATGGCATTTATTTTGCTAGTTTCTCTTTATCAGCAGAGATAGCAAGCTTTTGGAGATTTTCTTTCGTCAGTTTCCCTTTATCAGCAGGGATGGCATTTATTTTGCTAAATCTCTTTATCAGCAGAGATGACAATCTTGGGAAGATTTCATTTCGTCAGTTTCCCTTTATCAGCAGGGATGGCATTTATTTTGCTAATTCTCTTTATCAGCAGAGATGGCAATCTTTTGAAGATTTTCTTTCGTCAGTTTCCCTTTATCAACAGGGATGGCATTTATTTTGGTAAATCTCTTTATCAGCAGAGATGGCAATCTTGGGAAGATTTCATTTCGTCAGTTTCCCTTTATCAGCAGGGATGGCATTTATTTTGCTAAATCTCTTTATCAGCAGAGATGGCAATCTTTTGAAGATTTTCTTTCGTCAGTTTCCCTTTATCAGCAGGGATGGCATTTATTTTGCTAAATCTCTTTATCAGCAGAGATGGCAATCTTTGGAAGATTTCATTTTGTCAGTTTCCCTTTATCAGCAGGGATGACATTTATTTTTCTAAATCTCTTTATTAGCAGAGATGGCAATCTTTTGAAGATTTTCTTTCGTCAGTTTCCCTTTATCAGCAGGGATGACATTTATTTTGCTAAATCTCTTTATCAGCAGAGATGGCAATCTTTGGAGATTTTTGTCCGTCAGTTTCCCTTTATCAGCAGGGATGGCATTTATTTTGCTAGTTTCTCTTTATCAGCAGAGATAGCAAGCTTTTGGAGATTTTCTTTCGTCAGTTTCCCTTTATCAGCAGGGATGGCATTTATTTTGCTAAATCTCTTTATCAGCAGAGATGACAATCTTGGGAAGATTTCATTTCGTCAGTTTCCCTTTATCAGCAGGGATGGCATTTATTTTGCTAATTCTCTTTATCAACAGAGATGGCAATCTTTTGAATATGTTCTTTCGTCAGTTTCCCTTTATCAGCAGGGATGGCTTTTATTTGGCTAGTTTCTCCTTATCAGCAGAGATAGCGAGCTTTTGGATATTTCCTTTTGTCAATTCCCTTTATCAGCAGGGATGGCATTTATTTTGCTAATTTCTCTTTATCAGCAGGGATGGCAATCTTTTGAAGATTTATTTTGTCGATTCTCTTTATCAGCAGAGATGACGTAACCTGGGAGAGTTTGTTTCACTTTATATCCAGCATAGCAGCATTTATGGCTAATTCTCCAGTGGAGGATTGCAAATTTCCAGGTTCTCTGGTATTCAATCTCCGTGCATCCTGATTGTCTGAAAGCCGTCGCTATCATACCCTCAGGACCAAGTTGATTGAATAGGGGCAGGTGTAGCACCCCAAAATTTGCCCTACCTTTTTCTAACTTTTTCTGGCTTATGTTTTTTTTTTTCATTTGCATCTCATTTAGGTCTTAACTCATAATCATGCATTGCATTGAGCTCTCGAGACGTCGGATCACAGTATCCTTGTGGCTAAGGACTTCTCTTATTTTAAGCAGCAAGCATTAGAGTGCTCAACAGTTATTTTGCTCGGTAATTTGGTACCAGATCATTCTTTTTGCAACAGGGTATTTTGAGAGTTCACAGCTTATTCCAGGCATTTTTTATTTTCGTATTTTCATTCATCTGACTGTATTTCCACTCTGCATCATCTAAATAGCATAAAATAGTGCTTTCCATCTCGCATACCGCCTAAAATATTGGTCGGAATAATTTCTCAGAAATTTACAGACAGAGTAGTCAAATTGAATTTCAGCGGCGCTTAAAATCAGGGGACGGAAAATTTTAAAATCGAACTTGCAGACGTCAAATATATTATTCTATGGTTCGCGTAGTTTAACTCGGCGTGTTCGTTTTAATTTTTCGTCATATTTTGATCAATTTGAACATTTTTACGGATCAAAAATTATTTTAAAATCTGACCAAATGCTGTATTTTTTCGAGTCACATATTTCGTACTAATCATTTTAGTGTACTCGGTTTATTTTTTCGATCACTAGGGCATTCGATTTTTATTTGATGTTTGTTTATTTTACTTTTTTACTAATATTGTTTAGAATAGATAAATAGGATAATTAGTATTTTTATTTTTATTTTGAATTTTTATTTTTATTTTTAACTAATATTGTTTTTCATAAATAAATAGGATTTTTAGTTTCTGTTTTAAATTTATTTTAATTGAATTGTTTAAATTTTATTTTAGTATTAGTTATTTGGGCTTTAAAATGGGCATTAGGGATATTATTGACAATTTAGAGATAACCCTAATTTAGTCCCTATATATTGTTGTTACTGTCAAAAGAAAGAAAAAAAAAAAGAGGACACGGAGGCGGCAGCATTCCAGCTGTACTTATTCTCATACTATATATCGGTGCCGCTACTACCAATTGCTAAAACACTAGCATATGCCGGTACTGTTCCTATATATTCATATAATATTATCTTATATATGTTCATACGCCGCCGGCATCGTTGCAATTTTCTTATATATATTCATACGCCGACATTGTTGCATTTTTTTATTAATATATTACTAATACGTATAGTCAGTTTCATTACTATATACATATAACCCATATTTTAATACATAGTACAATATATATAACAATTTGTCTACTGTATATACATAACTCACGTTTCGTTTTCACATATATAATTTGCGGTTTGCATGACGTAACTCGCCGCCGTACCGTCGGCCTTGTCCTTTGATTTACTGTTTGGCTTAAAATTCTTGTTTTTTCACATATATTTATATATAACTTGCAGTCACGTTTTTTATATAAAGTTCTTGTTTTTCACACACATATATATTATAATATGAATAATATTTGGAGTTTTAGTTTTGATATAATATGATTTTGTTTTAGTTTTTTTTAATTATTCGGATCGAATCGTGTCGATACGCTACTCGCATATTTGCGTATATAATGCGTGACATTCATGTTTGGTTCGATCCGGTTGCGATGATCGTGTTTTTACGTTAGCAACACTTTTGTTTTGAAATGTTTTAAATTTTTCTTTTATTTGTAAAAAATTTAGATCCGTACAATTCGGATCTGGTTGCGATGACCGCGTTTTCGCGATAGCAATATTGTTGAGGTTTTATCAAAGTTAAATTTCTCTTTTTTTGAGTTGCCTTTTTTCGTTATATTTAGATCCGTACAATTCGGATCTGGTTGCGATGACCGCGTTTTCGCGATAGCAATATTGTTGAGGTTTTATCAAAGTTAAATTTCTCTTTTTTTGAGTTGCCTTTTTTTGTTATATTTAGATCCGTACAATTCGGATCCGGTTGCGATGACCGCGTTTTTGCGAGAGCAATATTGTTGAGGTTTTTTTTATCAAAGTTAAATTTCTCTTTTTTTGAGTTTCTTTTTTTTTGTTATATTTAGATCTGTACAATTCGGATCCGGTTGCGATGACCGCGTTTTCGCGATAGCAAAGTTGTTGAGGTTTTTTTTTATTTTCTTTTTTTGTAATATTATTTGAATAATTTCCTTTTGAATTTATTTCATGCATGCATGCATACCTAATTTGTTCATTTTATTTCTCTGCATCCATAAAATATTTCCAATCCATTCCTTTTGCATTCACTCACTAACATCCTAAAATGCATCCAAATATTTTTAAATCATTTTTAATTATTATTTCATATTGCATTCTGGTCCTTTCCTTTTGCACACTAAACCCCACTCCTCACCTGAGCTTTGCCCAATTGTTTGAATGACTAACCCTTTGAATTTTTGCAGGGATTTTTGATATTTGGTTTACCTCTGGTTGAATAATATTGATGTCTAATTTGGGAATTTTAGGAGTTATTTCTCTAATTGTTTGATTGGTTTTCACTTGAGATTTTCTTGTATACGCATCTTTGGACCTTGTCTGATTATCTGTTTGGAAAGGCACTTGTGCCATTTGTTTTGGGGCTATTTATTTGACTTTGTAATTCATGTTTGGATTGTTATAGTTCATTTAATCATTATTGTTAGGTTTCACTTGTTTTAACTTCTACTTATGTCCGTTTCGTACTAACTCTTTATGCAGCGGTTGAGGTAAGTCCTTGGAGGGTGTGGATAGTCATCCACCCTCACCCTTACTCTTTCCTTCTCTCATCTCTTTCCTTTCTTTAGGCTTAGGTCATCTTCAAACCTCACTAACCGTAGGTCACCCGTGCATGATAACGTTAGGGTTCTTAGTCCCCCTTTAGAGTTACCTTGTGTCTTCTCTCTTCTCATCTCAAATTTCTTTAAAGCACTTAATAAGAATAAGGTGTATTACGCACGAGCCTTAAGTATGGGGAATGAGAAATGAGGGGCTTCCTCTCATCTTTCTAGAGTGCTTACCGAGCGTCCTGTCTTGGGACGATGCGTTAAGTATTCGCCCCTGTGCCCTAGACTTTGGTGCAATGCAACTTAGGAACTAACTTAAGCCACTTCTGTTATAAAAAACACAAACCAACTTCAAACTTTTTTTTGTCCTTCGGGATTTCCAAACTTAAAGGCTATTTTCAAAAAGGGCACGTTACTTTCCGTCTGAGACGCAAACAGGCATCGACCCTAACTTCCGGACGCGAACTTAACGTCGCTCATAAAAAACAGAAAAAGAACTTGGTCCGAACTACGTTGACTATGAATTCCCCATTGCACAAAGGGGGTACGTAGGCCTAGGACGTCGACGTCCTACCGAGTCTGTCCTAGTCTTTCCCTTCCCCGTCTTAGTACAACCATAGATGATAGGATAACTCACCCTTAGAATAGACAACAAGCGTGGATCCCATCGAGTACGATGGACGCGTGGGGTGCTAACACCTTCCCCTCGCGTAACCGACTCCCGAACCCAGGCTATGGTTGCGATGACCATTCCTTTCCCTCTTCCTCAGGTTTATGCGGTGTTCCCTTTTCCTCTCTCGGGATAAATTTACACGGCTGGCGACTCTGTTTTTCCGCGCCACTCTCGCGTTTGTACCTGGATGAAAATCCTGGGAGCGACAACATGCTCCTCTTTTGTCTTAGATTTGGCAATCATATCATCGACATATACCTCGATTTCTGTGTGTATCATATCATGAAACAGAGTAGCCATGGCCCTTTGATAGGTTGCCCCGACGTTCTTTAAACCGAACGACATTACCTTGTAGCAAAAAGTGCCCTATGGGGGTGATGAAGGAAGTTTTATCCATATCTTTCGGCGCCATTTTTATCTGATTATAGCCCAAGAATCCATCCATGAAGGAGAATACTTAGAACTTTGCTGTACTGTCTACCAATATGTCAATGTGTGGTAAGGGAAATTCGTCCTTTGGACTGGCCTTGTTCAGATCTCTGTAGTCTACACACATTCTGACCTTTTCGTCCTTTTTTGGAACTGGTACTATGTTTGCTAATCATTGAGGATATTCTGATGTGGCGAGAAAAGCCGTGTCAATCTGTTTCTGTACTTCCTCTTTAATTTTGATGGCCATGTCCGGATGAGTCCGTCTTAGTCTTTGTTTTACCGGCGGACATTCTGATCTCAACGGTAGATGATGTTCCACGATGTTGGTAACCAACCCTAGCATATCCTGATAGGACCAAGCGAATACATCGGGAAACTCTTTGAGAAGCTTTGTCAAACTTTCTTTGACAGTTGGACTGAGCAGTGCCCCAATCTTGACCTCTTTTCTCTCCTCCTCAGAACCCAAGTTGACCGTTTCCAACGGCTTTTTGTGAGGTTCTAATCGGGAGATCTCTTTTGGAATTTCTCCATTGTCTTCTTCTTCAGCCTCAAATACCGGGAATTCAAAATTGGGAGAAGGCATTGGATTGTATGTTTCGATGGGGTCTAAAACAAGCAATCTGCATGACGTGATGATTTGTTTTTAGAAGAGATAGAGAGAATGCAAGAGTGTGTGCAGTGTATTTTTTGAAAACTGCTTGTTTTTATTATTTGAGTTGTTTTTTAGGATTACCATTTTCTGAGAAAGCGAAAAGAGAAAACAGCAATAAATGCGGAAATTAAAGAACGACGTTATTTTATTTATGATCTTGTAGATTCCTGAAACAACAGCCCTATAAAACAAAACTCTATCACTTCGGGCGAAGCAAAGATGTACATTTACAGAAAGTGAGCCCTATCGAAACATCCGTTTCACCTAGGCAAGGTGAAAGGTTAAGATAAAGAAGGCAATTACTTAGACTTATGGACGACTTTCGGGACGTTGACAGCAACCCATTGGCTGCGAACTCCTCGGTGAATCACAAAGTCTGGTACTTTCTGTAGCGAGCGATTTTTGGACGTGGTTGCGAAGCACTACCGCTCTTTGGTATCTACAGCTCGATTCATTTTTTATCCTATTAAAGCTGATGAAGGAAGGGAAATAGATGTCTCAAATTAACCCTACTTGCAAACTGAGGTTAAACAGTCAAAACCGTTGGTTTACAGATGCTACAAAGATTCGGGGTCTCTATTAGGTTTATTTTGTTAAAAGTGGTGTTCGGTTGATTGCTGGGAGGTTAAGATGTTAGGACGGATGTATGAAAGTATGGGATTTTGGGTTTTTGTTTAGTGTGATCGCTAAGATCTTTTCTTTCAATCTTATGCCTACGTATTCTCGTTTACCAAAACAGGGAAATCAGAGCGTTCGTAGTTCCTCCTATTCTATGGGAGGAAATGGGTGTTTTGGTGTCATGTTCAAAGCCCAAGATGTGAAGCGAAAGGTGTTTGTATCTTGTTCAAAGCCCAAGATATGAAGCTAAAAGGTCTATTTGTATCTTGTTCAAAGCCCAAGATGTGAAGCTAAAATGGTGTTGACTTTAGAGAGAATTTGTCATCTCTAAAGAGGGGGTTGTATGTCATAACTGTTTATAAAGGAGAATTACTTTAACCGGGATTTGTGAATTCGGCAATGCCATAATTTCCTTTATAGGGGATTTTTAACCTGAAGGAGAAGACTTTAACTCAGTGTAGAGCAATGCTATCTTTCCTTAGGAATTTCTCATGCTAAAAGAGGAACAGTGGCATGGATGTAGATGATCCAGAGGCTTGCCGCTTACAGCAATTAGATGAAGGGAAAGGAGTTGTCGATGTTTGTGTACTGTGAATGAGGCACAACTTTGATGCTAAAAGGTTGATTGGATCAGCCAGTGGTTTTCTTATACAAAGCCTAAGAGGAGGCTATGGGGTTAATCCTACAAGAGGATCTTTTATACTCAACAAGAGAGTGTTTTTGTATCTCGTACAAAGCCCGATATGGAGACTAAAATTTGTTTGGCTCAATAAGAACCTTTTTGAATCTCGTATAAAGCCCGAGATGGAGGCGAAAGGGGTGATTGACTCAACGAGGGAGTCTCTTATGTGTCTCGTACAAAGCCCAGGAGAGAGGCTAAACGTTGTTTGACTCAACGAGGGAGTCTTTTGTGTCTCGTACGAAGCCCGAGAGAGAGGCTAAACGTTTGCTTTGCTGGGAAAAATCATTGTACAAAGCCCAAGAGGAGGCTATTGTAACTGTTTCAGTTGAGTGACAGATCCAATATACTGATTTTAAAAGAGAAAATTAGTTCTTATATGAGTAACACTGCACTCAGGGATTTGATTCGAGGATCAGGGTTATTTTCTTTTCATTGAGGAAACGGGAAATCCAAAGGGTATTGCGACTGTCCGAGTCTACGGGTTTTCTTCCTATTCTTGAAGGGTACTTGAGAATGTCTTTGAGACTCAAGGATATTAGACTATCCGTGTCTAGAGTTTCATCTTTTGTACTATGCTTTGAGAAACAGTAGTAGACTCTTTGAAAGGATTGTTCTATGAAGATGACTAAGTTCTGTTCCTATACCTCTAGGAGGTCGTCGGGACAATTTGTACGAAGCCCAAGAAGAGGCTAGAGACTTTTAAAAAGCTGAGAGGTCCTTGTACGAAGCCCAAGAGGAGGCTATCATTCTCGGAGGAAGAGATTATTATACGAAGCCTAAGAGGAGGCTGTGAATACTTCTAAGAAGCCGACGGGTCCTTGTACTAAGCCCAAGAGGAGGCGGGGATGCTTTTAGGAAGCCTGTGGGTCCTTGTACGATGCCCAAGAGGAGGCCGATGCTTTTAAGAAGCCCGTGGGTCCCCAAACCCCGAGAAATTCAAGTCAGACTATTCACAAGGAATAGATCAAGCCAGGAAAGTTCGAGAATTTGGAAGAAACTCAGAGATGCCATTCACGGAGAATACATTCATCTCTAGGAGTAGAGTTTCTTGACAATTCCTAATGAGGACAGCCGAAGAGAAGACTGTATCTGGTGATCCTATTGGGGGTCTAGCTGTCTATTTCTACGAATAAACGAAACGACTTTACCTAGTTCTAGACGTAGTTGCCAGGGAAACTCTAAATATCTATACTATGATTACACAGTTGATATGAGTTTATGAAAGAATACTTACAGCAAAACAGCCCCACAATACAGTTATATGTATATGAAAGCGGTAAATGAAAACTTATAAACACTTACTCGGTTGTAGAGCTTCCATGCTGTTTGGTTAGTTGTTCAACAAAGAAAGATTGAAAACAACAGTATATTCAAAATCAAAGGAGAAAGTGCTTTGAAATGAAAGATTTGGGGCTTACAGCTCAAGGAGAGGCCCAGGGTTTTACCAGTGATTGCACTGTTGAATTTGTACAGAGGGACTTATACAAGTGACTAAGGCCCAAAAAGGTTTTCTGTACAAAGGGATGGGTCTTACACTCTCTCAAGAGGCCCAAAAAGTTTTTAAAGAAAAAGAGTGGGGCTTATAACACGAGGGTTGGCCCAGATGACTTTTCGTTAAAAATGGCGATCGCGCCGAGGTTTTCTTTTAACGCAGAGGGACTTATACAATAAGTGAGACCCAAAATTGTTTTGGTTAAAAGGGGGTTGGGTCTTACAATCTATTGATCGCGCCGTTTGTTTTTTACGGTATCGGGACTTATACAATACACTGAGGCCCAAAAATGATTTGGTCAAAAAAAGGATTGGGTCTTACACTCTATTAGAGGCCCAAGAGTGTTTGAAAATGATTTGTTTGAATGAAAATCAAAGAAACCCTAATTTTATTCTTTAAGAGTAAATATTTAAAGAAAATCAATGAAAAATACCAAATAGGTTTGAATAAACCACTTGTGATTTTTGTTTAAGGTTTGAAAAATGAGGTATAAATCACAAGAGATATTAAAACTCATTTGGTCTTGATTCTTCAAGATGAATATTCATTTTAAAATGTTAAAAAACAATTAAAAATGAATTTATTCACAAAAATACTAATTATATTAAATAAATAATATAAACTTAATTTTTTTGTGGAATAAAATATTTCAACATTTTTGTGATTTTTTGCGAAAAGAACCAATAAAAAATAATTAAAATTGAAAGAGTTATTAATTTTCCAATTAATTAATAAAACATGAAAATATTGGAAAAAATGGCAAAATGTGAAGAAAACACAAAATGGCATGGGTGGGGTTTGAACCCAAGACCTCAAGGTTACAAGGCGCGTGCCTTACCACTGGGGTGGTGATACATCCATTGTTTGAAACAAAACAACAAATATACAAGGCATGACTTGGTTTTAGGCCTGGCCCAAGGCAAGTTTTGGCAAGTTTTGGCTCAGAAACGTGAAGGTCATAACTTTCTCAATTCTTAATGGTTTGAGACAAAATTTATATGCATCTGGACCAGAATTTCATAAGGAATCCAATGGTGGTGATAGTTTTTTCAGATCACACTCCCTCCTCAAAACCCGATAGTGGTTTTGAAAATGACCTATAATTGCATTTTCTATGCTACAACTTGGTACAGGCATGGATTACATGGTGAATTAGCTCAAACACAACATATACAACATGTATGAGATGTTTATGATCCGTGGACTTCAAAGCATTGCATGATTCAAAGATTACAAGTTGTGAGGCTTACCTCTTTTTGAGATTTTGGAGCTTTTGTGCAATCTGTCAAGCCTTTTGTTCCATAAATGATTTGATGCTTTAGACACACTCAAACAATCCCTTAGAAGCTTTTAGGATGATTGGAATTGACTGGTACCTGCAAAACACAAACAGTCCCTTTCTTGCAAAAGGGGTTAAAAGTGACCAAAATAGCAACTCCCTCAAATGGTGTTCCAGATGGTGGGAACCATTTGGGACAGTTCAAGGATGATATTTGGAGTGTGTTTGAGGTTTTACCTGGTTTGGAAAGTGACTGAATCAAGACATGGCTTGAAAAATGCAAAAAAGTTCCATTTTGAGGTTTTGAGAAGTGACTTTGTGATTTTGTGATTACAGGTCACTTGTGATAGTTTGCACAACTTACATATGATATATATGAGGTGTGTGTGTGATTGATTGTGATGGAAAAGCTCTCAAGCTCAAAAACTCAGAATTACTTGATTTGGAAGGCAAATTTGAGGTGAAAGAAGAGATTTTGAGGAAAGCATTTGTTTGATGGCTTTGGTGTACTCAAACTGAGCACAAATGAGCTCTATTTATAGTAGAACAATTTTGTTTTCGCAGCAATAGTGAATGGTGGCTGCAGCAGAGGTTTGGCCAATGTTGTCCAATGAGAATCCAAGTCTTCTCTAGCCATTGACTAGAGGTTAGGGCACAGGGTTGTGGTTCCCTTGGTCTTGGATAAGTCTTGACTGAATTTAGTTGAGAATGGCTCAGTCCATGCCACCTTGATGCTTCCATTGAATGCTCCAATCCAAAATTGGAGTCTTGTCCCTATTTTGGCAATTCTATGCTATTTCTTGTTCCAAAGACTTTGGAGGCTTGGCTCAGTGATTGTCCCCTTTAGATTCAATCCTCCGAGGTGTCCAAGTAGATAGGAGTATTTGGATTTTCACAATTATGGCAAATCGAGCAAAAGTGCAAAATCTGTCTTGCCTTAACAGATTTCAACAAGGCAACTTGCCATTGTTATATCTCATGGCTCAAATTGAATTTGGTAATGTTCTTGGTCATTTTGGAAAGCCCTTACATGATACAGCAACTGTTTGAACATGTTTGGTTTTGATCTCTTTTGAATCCAAGTGAAAAATCCCCCTACATTTGGAAAAACGTAAAGGCAGATTCTGACTTAGTGGAATTTTCACCAAGTGTTGGAACAAAGTGACTTTTCTTGATTTTGATCACTCCATAACTCAAAATCCATGAGGAATTTGGACATAGGTCAGTATGAAGCTTTTGTAGAGGGCAATGTGATCTACAAATCAAGCTTTGAATAGGGAACAATGGCCTTGTGGTTTAGGAGTTATGGTCCTCCAAAGTTGGCACATTAGTGTCACTTTTTCCATAACTTGGAAATTTTTCTAAGTTTTTATGGTTACCCCTTTTACAAGTTATCCCACTTTCTTTGATTTTTCTTGATGAATGATGATTCAAATCATACATTAACATCATTTTAGGGTTAAAAATCCATTTTGGTGAAAAATCTCAAAAAGTCAAAGTTGACTTTTGTGCACAGTTGACTTTTTATCAGATGAATTCCAAACTGTGCAATTCTTCAGGAAATCATGTCCTTGACCTAAATCAAACTTGATGGACATGTTCCATGGGTGTCATAGGGTATATTGAATCATGTCTTAGGGTTTGGGAGCATGTCCTGGTCAAAAGTCAAAGTTACAGTTGACTTTCCTCGCGAAACCCTAATTGTGGTGCAGATGAAATTGAGACTTATTACTCAAGCTTCTTGGATTAATCCATTGTTGCAAATGGATCAATATAGTATATTAAAGCCCCCCAAATCATGTCTTTAGGTCTTGGTTCATGATTTGTCCCAAAAGTCAGCTTAGGGGTGAATTAGGTCAAGAAACCCTAATTCCTGATTTTTGATGTATGCATCCCCTGAGGTCAAATTGACTTGATGATTGGGTCCATGAGGTTCCATGGAGTATATTAGGTTATGTTTTGGATCATTGGCTTGTGACCAGATGAAAATTTTCCATCTGGAGGCCCTGGTCGACCAAAACCCTAATTTGGTGACACTATCGTTCTTGAGACTTGATCCACCTAGAAGGGAGCAGCCTTGTGTTTAATCCTTGAAGTGGGAGTCCTTTTGATCCATTGTGGATATTATAGAGGCTAGAAAAGTTGAAGATCAAGTCATTCCTTAATTGGTCCTTTGTCTAAGGCTCTGAGAGGGCTTAAAACCCTAATTTTGATTGTAGTGAATGCTCAACAACCCTTGAGGCATTTGATGAGGCATGATGGTTCATCCATATTATGATGATGATTTGCACAATGATGGGAAATCTTAGTGGTCAAAATTTGGGGTATGACACTTTCCTTCTTGATTTGTCTTCAGAAATGACGCTGATTTCTGGTTGAGCAGGATCATTGGGATCTGTCTCCCAGGCAGAATTGTCGTAGGAGAACTCTATTATTGTATCTTGCATAGTGCTTGCACTCTCAGGTGGATCTCCCCATCCAGTTGGCTGGATGTCTTTGAGCCTGATACGAGAGCTTTCAGGAGCGGTGTACTTGACCAAGTAGTCTTACTTTCCACTTGGTTGTCCTAAGGTGTCCCACACTTCTTTGGAACTGGATGAGTCATCTATCTCGATGACGTTGACCTCGAGAAAAGCGTAGTTAATGAAATCTAGTCCGACAAACTTTGTAAATTCATCGTCGTGCTGGGTATTTTCTGAATTCCCTAAGTGTTGATCCCCTGATTCTGTGGGGACGCATGTATTCTTTCCAATGATGCTCAGCTGATATGCATCATTCAGCTGACTCTTTTGTCCTGAGTCTCCTGGGTATGGCTACCAAATAGGCAGGCCATCCATTAGGCCATAATAGTCGTGGTTAAAGCTGTCTTTCATCAGAGTGTCCTCCTATAATGAGTTTGGTGGAGCACGACATCCTTCCGGATCATAATCTCCATATATCATTTTGACATCTGATCTTGGTATATATCTCGGACTCTGTACGGGATAGCAAAATGGTGTAGGCACCTCTTCCTGAGACATATAACTGTCCTCATTAAGATAGGACTTCCACTCTCCATCTGTATCGGAGGACTCACCCTCGTTGATGGTATATACTTCTTGAGACACTAGGTGAAGGAAGCCTCCACTATGGAAGAAGTTATGAATGGGATAAAGACTCTCATCGTTAGTAGCAGTCTGGGCACAATTTGAAGAAAAACCAAGACCTTTCTTTTTCTTGTTATCAGTAGGAATGACAAGTTGTCCCCATCCTTTTGCATTGTTACTTTTAATTACTTCGAGAGCATCTTTGTACGAGGAAATCGACATTCCTCTTTCAGATTGATTGTCATTGCTCACCGAAAGTGCTTGGAACTGGGTTCCAACAACCTCCTCTGGTTCCACATGATTGGATGACGATAGGTTACTCACGATCAAGGCTTACTCTCCGCAGACTGTGACGAGTTGGTCGTTCTTGATGAACTTCAGCTTTTGGTGAAGCGTCGAAGTGACTACCCCAGCCTCGTGTATCCAAGGTCTTCCTAACAAACAGTTGTATGTTGCCCTAATGTCCATGACCTGGAAAGTGACTAGGAAAGTGTGGGGACCGATAGTATGGGAAGGTCAACTTCGCCGATAACTGTTTTCTGGGATCCATCAAATGCTTTGACGATGACCTCACTGCCTCTCATCGGAGATCCTTTGAATGATAGTCGCATTAGAGTGGATTTTGGCATCACGTTTAGAGCTGATCCACTGTCTACCAGTACACCGGCTAAAGCATCGTCCTGGCAGTTGCCTCTAATATTGAGTGCCATGTTATGACTTGGGCCCTCTTTCGGCTGTTCCTCATCACTAAATCCCATGTTGTTGTAGGAAGTGATGTTGGCGATGATGCTGTCAAATTGTCTTATTGACACATCTTAATCCATAAAGGCTTGCTCTAAGACTTTCTGTAGAGCTTCCCTGTGAGCTTCGGAACTGAGTAAAAGTGATAGAACTAAGATTTTTGAAGGAGTTTGCAACAGCTGATCAACAATGTTGTATTCACTCCTTTGGATGAGCTTCAGCATCTCATCGTTGTTCTTTGAATGGTCGGGATCACTGGATTGACCGACTGGTTGATCGGGAACTTCCGTTTGAGGTTCCTTTTCTCTGGTAGGTTCTCCAACTTCTCGGTTGAAGATTCGACCGCTCTGTGTTACTCGACTGATGTCTGCAATATTCACAACGGAGGGTAATGGAATTTCCTTTCTATTCTCAATTGTTGTTGCACCGTATTTGTAAGGGATATCCTTAGTTGATTCATACGGTAGCGGTCCCGGCAGATAGATAACTACAGGAGCCTTCTGATTTTTCTGACCATTGTAAGTAATTTCAATCAGTTCCTGGTTGGGAACTTTTAATTCGTCAAGTAAAGGGATGATGGTACAAACGTCTTTGGTCCTCTTATGATCAGAGATTATGACAACATCTTTGATTCGATCAGCGACAAAGTCTGGCATCGAATTGGTTGACCCAGAACTTGGACACAGTCGAGTCTCTTTATGGCCCAACTGACTCTGAAGGGCTACTCGCACGAGGTAACGTCCTTAATTATCTTCAGAACAAACTCTACAGCGTTCATAGTTGTGTGGTGGCACCCGGCCACGTCCGCTCTGTATGCAGTACAACCTCACTAGATATGTTTCCATTGATCGAACATCTTGACTTTGATGTCTAGTAGGGTTCCCATTAATCATACTGACTTGTTGTGTGTCTTCGTCTAAATAGATCGGAAGCCACCAGTGGTTTAAAAAGTGTTGCAAAGTTCTTTGAACGAGAGCGCATCCTTGGTCGCTCTCCCGACATCCCTTACAGTTCTGATAATTATGCAAAGTCAGAAAACTGAGTTGGACTTGCTTAGCATGTAACTCCACCAAGCTAGTATTCATCAAGCGAATATCAAAGATTTGAATCATATTCACTTGATATTGATTTCTATCGCGGTAATCCTGAATCCATCCAAGATCCATCTGACACTGGAGGTTATCTTGTACAAAAGAGCATCCCTGATTGTTTATTGAGTAGATAGGACAGGAATCGTAATCGTGTCGAGGCAAGTTGTGATGTTGGCTTTGCCTTGTGTGCATTGCCACCAAGTTGACATTCATTGCCAGAATGTTGTGGTTCTGAATGATGTTGGAATTTGCATAAGTCATGTTGACTTCACGAATTCGGTGATCCTGGATCCATATGAGATCCTACTGTTCCTGTAAAGGTGATTGCACCACAGAACATCCTTGATTGTTTTTAGAGCAGATATCACACTGGTGATAGTTATGAGATGGTACATGCCCATATCCGCTCTGTCTGCGATGCATTTTGACCAAGTTGGCCCTCAATAAGAGTACATCATGAATTTGATAGTTGTGGTTAGACTCTCCCTCTATCAAATTTACCGCAGCTTTCTTGTGTTGAGGCAGCGGGTTCGTCTGAATGTTTGGATTTGTATCCTTGAAGGATAAGACCCCGCTCCTAACAAGCTTCTGTACATCGGATTTGAAGCTGAGACAGTTTTCTATGTTAGGCCCTGGTCCTCCTTGGTGGTAATGGCAAGTCTCATCCGCTTTGAACTAAAAAGGTGGATTCTCCGGTATCGCAATAGAAGCCCTGTTTTGGACATGCCCCTTAACCAGTAGTAGTGGAAACAGTTCTGCGTACAACATTGGTATAGGGTCGAACCCTGGTGGTCGCGTTGTACGGTTGTTGTTGTACGGAGGACGAGCCTGCTGAAGAGGTTATTGTGTCCTTTGCTGATATTGTTGTTGTTTCGGTTGGCTTTGAGTAACCTGAGGTTGATACATAGGAATAGGCGCAGGGTTGATAGCAGGAGTTACAGCTGCTACTGGTTGGTACCATCGCCTTTGCTTTCTGAGAGAGATATTACCGAAATCTTGCTCTTTTTTCTTAGGAAGAGCACTACCGTATCTTTTGGTACTGCTTGATGGTCCGACATCTTTGACCAAGCGTCCTTCTCGAACTGCTTCTTCAAGACGAACTCTCATGCCTACCATTTCAGTGAAGTCACTGGGCGCACTGGCGACCATTTTGTCGTAGTAAAATGAGCTCAAGGTTTTCAAGAAGATCTTTATCATCTCTTTTTCCTCAAGAGGTGGACAAATCTGGTCGGCAATTTCACGCCATCTCTGAGCGTATTCCTTGAAGGTTTCCTTATCCTTCTGTGACATGGCTCTGAGATGATCTCTGTCTGGTGCCATGTCCAGGTTATACTTATATTGTTGAACGAAGGCAGCGCCAAAATCTCGGAAAGTGACGATCTTAGTGCGATTTAACCCCATGTACCATTTGAGTGCGGCACTGGTTAAACTATCTTGGAAGTAGTGGACCAATAGTTGTTGGTTCTCTGTCTGAGTTGACATCCTTCGAGCGTACATCACCAAGTGACTTTGAGGGCAAGAGTTACCCTTGTACTTTTCAAATTTGGGAACCTTGAATTTGTGCAGAACTTTCACATTGGGGACCAAACAAAGGTCTGCGGCGTCCTTTCCGAATAGATCCTCACCGCGAATGGCTTGCAGTCCTTCTGCATCTCCAGGAACTGTTCCTGGAATTCCTTCATTCTGTTGTCCATACTTTCAGTTCCACCAGAAGATATCTGTGGAATCTGTCCTTCCGGGATAGTGTGTACCATAGGTGGTGGTACAGTCATTACGGCAGTTACTCTGGGTGCCTCCCAAAGTTTGTAGCCTTCAGGAGTTGTTATCATGCCCCTAGCATCTTCGCTTTCCCGAAGTTTGTAACCTTCAGGCCCAGCGGTTCCTGCTGCAGTTTTCGGATCTTCCGTGATCGGTGGAATATATCCTTCTAGGATATAGTTGAGTGGCATGCCCCAGGAACGATCTTTAGGCATGGTATATCAAGGATCATACTTTTCCACTATGGGTGTCGATGTGATCTCTAAGATCACAGTCCTTTGTTGTTGCATCTGGGCTGCTGCCAGAGCTTGCATATCGTTGTGAAGCTTTCTCAAGTCTTCTTTCAGAGCGTCGAGTTCTTCTCTCAACTCTTTGTTCTCTTCCTCAAGATTATCCATTTTCTTTTGTTGACTGGCCCGAGTATTGTACGAATGAGACAATTTGACTCTAGAATCGAGACACAAACGTGAGATTCGTAGGTAAGAAGAATGTGTTATATGAGAATGATGAATGATATGCAATGATTATATTATATATTTTTTGTTTAATCAAAAGAAACACCGACAATTGGATTGCAAATATCACACAGTGGGGAGACCCCGTTTTATTGAATTCAAAGATTGCGGAATGGAAATACAGTAATTTACATGGTGCTGTAAAAGGAAATGTCTAAGCTAATGGATCCTGAGTCCTCTCTGAGGAGAGCTTAGGTGCTGGTTCTGGTATTTTCCTTTTCTTTGACCGGGTTGTCATTCCTTTGCCAAGTGAAAGGAGCAGGCAAATTCCTTTGGTCTTCTTAATTTTCTACAGCATGTTGTTCTAAAATCTCAATCAGAGCGTTTTTTTCTTTTAACAGTTGCTGTATTTTCTTACACTCCACATTGAGAATACGGTACTTGTTCTTCCAAGAATTCTTCTCCTGTTGAACTCTGTTGAGAGTAACCTAAAGTTTTTCAGTATCAGACATAAAATAAAGGGCAGATTCCTTTAACAGAAGAACTTCTTGACGAGGGTAAGGCATCCTCAGTTTGAGAGCTCTAGATTGTACCTAGTGAAGATAAGGTTCCACGGAGACACAGTCCAGTTTTCCTAGAGACTCTCTTCTTTTCCTGTCAACATGTTTCCAAGCATGCATTATTTCTGTCTTTAGTGCTCTATCATTTTCTCCTTCCTTGAAGAAAAGACCTTCCAGATGAGCATTACGCGGGACATGCCTCATCGGGTATCCAAATTGACGACGAACTAAAACTGGATGATAGTTAATTCCTCCTTTAGTTCCTATGAAGGGTACATTAGGGAAGTTTCCATAACGCTCAATGATTCTGACCCGTCATAGATTCGATTGTACTAGTCTATGTCAGAGTTGGTAAGTGACATGATTCTCTGTGACCAACGTAAAGTATTATTAGGATCCCAAAATGCAGCAGACTTGGGCAAGTGGGAAATTAACCATTTGTACAGCAGAGGTACACAGTAGGTGATCATTCCTCCGCTGTACAAATTCCTGAAGTGTATAGAATGATAAGCATCTGTGAGCAAGGTCGGTACAGGGTTTCCAATAAAAAATATCTTAATGGCATTGATATCTACGAAGTTATCGATGTTGAGAAACAAAAATAACCCGTATGTGAGCAAAACAAAGATGCTCTCGAAAGCGGCCACGTTCCCTATACTGGCAAAGTACAGGGCTTTCTTTATCAAAACCCAGGCTGGCAAACCTTGGATTCTACCCTTAGTGGTCATGTGAGTCCTGACTTCTGACTCGTCCAAATAGATAACTCTTGTAATGGTTTAATCCTTTGGAATTTCTTCCAGTCCAGAAAAGGGAGCTTGGTCAGTGATATGTAAATCAGTCAGGTGAGACTACTCCTCCAGTGTTGGTGCTAGTTGATAATCCGGGAATGTGATACAATGATAGACCGGATCATAAAATTGAATGAGTGTAGCCAGTATTCCTTCAATTACATAGACCCTTAATAGAGACAACAGTCCCCCGTACTTGGCTCTAAAAGCATCAGGGTTGGTGATCATCCTTGCCAGACCTCTTAAATCCTCTAGTTTTGGAACTTTGAAGGTGTACTTGTGAGTCTTCCTTCTACCGAAATCCATAACGCAATCTCCTTTCTCTGATATTTACAATCATTGTCTTAGTTTAATTTGAAAAAAGAGAGAGTATAAGAGAATATTTTTTTGTTTTAATGTTTTTTTAATGAAATGAATGCATGAATGCAACACACAAAAACATAGAAAAAACATGGGGTCAAAGGTTCGGTGTCATGAAGACATGGCTCTACCCATCCCTAAAGGTTATACTGGTGATTCTTGTACCTGTCCTCACAATCATTGACCCCTCTTGGGATAACAACATCAGGCTGGTTCACCCGAGCGAGCTGCAGTATCTTAGAGTAATATCAAATGAGGGTAGTATCGCGTGACAACTATTTTCGATAGCTTTTGCACTACAAAATAGTAACATGGTTTCAGTCTACTAAAATCCTCAGCTTCTCAGATAACCCAATCGAACAATTTTCTTTCAACAACCGAAGTCGTATAGGCATTGATTCCGCAAAGGGTATCTCCACTGATTCGATGGTCGACCGGGGTCTCTTATTTGGGAGTCACACCCTGTAAGATTACCCGTCTAGTGCCATCACTTATCTTAGGTGTATACTCAATCTTTCCAGATGCGGCATCACCCGCAGTCCCATTAGCAGAAAAATAAACACAGATATCAATTAGGAAAAGCGATATATATATTTGTCCTAAAACTAACATCCTAGACCTCTTAAGAGCTATAGCTATGATCCTAACAGTCAATGGCTCCCCAACAGAGTTGCCATTTTACTGTTGGAAAATAGGGACGATGCCCCAAAGATCATTCTAAGGACTCCCAAGCAGAGTCGCCATTTTACTGTGGAAAATGGGGACGATGATGACTATAGTAAAAAAAATTCTCACAATGACGTCCCCAGCAGAGTCGCCATTTTACTGTAGCGAGCAATTTTTGTCTATGACGCGACCACCTTATCGCTGAAGTTTGGGTTTTCCTCCTCAAGGAGAAAGGGTGCTACTTTCTGATTTCTTATTTATCCCATGAAGCTGGAAGGGAAAGGGAAGCTTTCTAAAACTAACCTTGCACGCGAATGCTTAACTGAACAAACGCTTAAAAGAGATTGGGGGTCCTGGGTCAGGTTATACAATGGGTAGTTGTCAATCACCCATCCTATACGTGGTTATCCACAGGATATTAGCTTTAGGGTTTCGCTTTGTAATTGATGGTGTTTATCTGGTAATGGGCTGGGAAAGTTACTTGGGAAGTATGAGTGAGTGAGTGAGATTTTGTTTGTGTTCGGGTTACTCCCGATGTTTTTGGTAAGGTATTGGACCTAAGTTTTGATTGATGTGTAAAGTTACTGGACCTAGAGTTTTTGTTTAGTATGCTCGCTAAGATTTCGCAATCTTATGCCTACGTATTCCCGTTTAAACGAAACAGAGATTTCAGAGCAATCGTAGTTCCTCCTATTCTAAGGGAGGAAAATGAGATTTTGGTGTCTTGTTCAAAGCCCAAGATTGAAGCTAAAAGGGTATTTGTGTCTTGTTCAAAGCCCAAGATTGAAGCTAAAAAGTTATGACTGAGAGAAAATTTGTTATCTCTAATGAAGGATTGTTGATTTTTAGGTGCCTTGATCAAAGCACAAGGTTGATGCTAAAAGGTTAATTGGCTCGGCTAGGGGATTTCTTTATACAAAGCCTAAGAGGAGGCTAGAAGTGACCGATTCAACAAGAGAGTGTTTTTTCTGTCTTGTACAAAGCCCAAGATTGAGGCTAAAAGGGATTTTGACTCCGCTGGGGAGGGTTTGTAGGTGTCTTGTACAAAGCCCAAGATTTGAGGTTGGCCTTACTGGGAAAATCATTATACAAAGCCTAAGAGGAGGCTGAAATGAGTTTGACTCTTCTTGGGGAAAATCATTCCCTAAAGCCTAAAGGAAGGTTGAGAGGAAATGACTCTGTTGGAGAAGATATTTGTCCCAAGCTTGAGAGAGGGAGATTTATGTCCTGTACAAAGCCCAAGATTGAGGCTAAAGGGGTTTGACTCAGTAAGAGAGTGCTTTTATCTATCTTTTACAAAGCCCAAGATTGAGGCTAAAAAGGGTTGACTCAACAAGAGAGTCTGAAAAGGTGATTGACTCAACAAGAGAGTCTAAAAAGTGATTGACTCAACAAGAGAGACTAAAAAGTGATTGACTCAATGAGAGAGTCTGAAAAGGTGATTGACTCAACAAGAGAGTCTAAAGAGTGATTGACTCAACAAGAGAGTCTGAAAAGGTTAGCTCCGCTGGGGAGAATCATTTGTACAAAGCCCAAGAGGAGGCTGACTTCGCTGAGGAAGGATTATTATACAAAGCCTAAGAGGAGGCTAGCTTTCTGCTGAGGAAAGGTCCTTATACAAAGCCTAAGAGGAGGCTAGCTTTTGCCGGAGATAATTGAGATCCCCAGGCAGGTCCAAGTGGGGAATCAACTCTTGCTGAGGATTACAGAAGAGTTGAGATGTCAGATACCTTGAGGTTCTGATTTGAGATAGTGTTGACCCTGGTCGGGGAACTCTCATGAGAGAGGCGGGGTTTCTGCTGGAGATCGATCCAGAATGCCCGGGGTTTTTTTCCTATAGTTGTAAGGAACTTGAGAATGTCTTTGAGACTCAAGAGGATTAGACTGTCCAAGTCTACTGGTGTGGAAGAGTTTCATCTTTTGTATGATGCCTCCAAGAGGAGGCCAGGGCATTAAGGGATGAGAATCAACCCTAAAGTGGACTGAGGTTTGACACTAGAAAGACTGCTCTAGCAAAGGATGACTAAGTTCTATCTTATACCTTTAAGAGGTCATCAGGGTCCTTGTATTAAGCCCAAGAGAAGGCATGAGAACTTCTAAGACGCCGAAGGGTCCTTGTACAAAGCCCAAGAGGAGGCGGGGATACTTTTAGGAAGCCCGTGGGTCCCAAACCAAGAAAAGTTCAAGAAATGCTATTCACCGAGAATAGATCATTTAGTGAAAGTTCTATGATTTGAAGAAACTCAAGAGATGCTATTCACAGAGAATAGATCAACTCCGGGGAGTAGAATTTCTTTGACAATTTCTAGGGGTGACAGTCTGAGAAAAGGATCACCGAGAATATTGCCTTTCTCTTTGTTCCATATTGTTTAACCCCAAGAGAAGGGAAGACTGTATCTGGAAATCCTATGGGGGGTCTAGTTTTGTTTGTATTTAAGAGTGACCAACATGTCTTTACCTAGTTCTAGACCTAGTTGTCGGGGAAAACTCTAAATAACTATACTAGTATATATACAGTTGATATATGACAAGTATTTAAAAGGATATGAAAGAAGACTAACCATGCGCAGCTTCCCACAATACAGTTATATATATTAAAGCGAGTAAATGAAAGCTGTTAAAACTTACAGGTGAGCGAGCTTCCATGTTGTATTGTTAGTTGTTCAAAGAAATTAAAGAAAGTTTTGATAACAACTGTATATTTGAACCTAAATCAAAAGGGAGTTGTTTGTGAAAAAATTGTTGGGGGCTTATACTCAAGGAGAGGCCCAAGGTTTGAACAATGATTGTACTGTTGTTTTGAATATCGTATCGGGACTTATACAACGACTGAGGCCCAAAAAGTTTCTGTACAAAGGGATGGGTCTTATAACTTAAAGAGAAGCCCAAAGGTTATTTAAAGAAAATAAATGGGACTTACAACATAAGGGTAGGCCCAGTTGAAAATAGTTTGAAAACGACGATCTCGTCGGAGTTTCTGAAACTGTATCGAGACTTATACAATACACTGAGGCCCAAAAATGATTTTGGTTTAAAGGGGATTGGGTCTTACACTCTATTAGAGGTCCAAAGTTTATTTTTGTACATGAGGTGAGACTTACAACTCAAGGAGAGGCCCGAATGATTTTGAAAAGGCGACGATCACGCCGTAGTTTTGAAAATATACAGAGGGACTTATACAATATGTGAGGCCAAAAAATTTTTATTTACAAAAAGGGGTTGGGTCTTACACTCTATTAGAGGCCCAAAGTGTTTGAAAAAGTTTGTTAGGGTGAAAAATCAAAGAAACCCTAATTTCATCATTTTTTTTAAAAGTAATCTTTTTAATAAAATGAATAAAATAACAAAAATACCAAATAAGTGTAAATAGACTACTTGTGATTTTTGGTTAAGGTTTGAAAAATGAAGTTTTAATCACAAGATGATTTAGAACTCATTTGGTTTTGTTTTTTCAAGGTGAATATTCATTTTTAAAGGGTTTAAAATCAATAAAAATGAATCTATTTACAAAAATATCAACTATATTAAATAATTCATATAAATCTGATTTTTTTGTGGAATAAAATATTTTAACATTTTTGTGATTTTATGCAAAAAGAACCAATAAAAAATAATTAAAATTGAAGGAGAAATTAATTTTCCAAATCATTTAAAATAGGCTTAAATAATATTTTCGTCCCTGTAAGTTGGCGAGTTTTTGGTTTTGGTCCCTGAATCTTTTTTTTTTGTCCAAGTCCTTAACATTTGATTTCTTTTTGCGATTAGTCCTTGGCGTTAAACTTCCGTTACAAAAATGATGATGTGGCTAACATCGCTGACGTGGCAAGTGTTTTTTTTAATCATTTTTTATTTATTTTAATCTCCAATAATTCCACATAACATGTTTTATTTATTGAGTGTGACCCTATGTGGTATTGAAACCAAGACCTTTTGTTTTCACAAGTAGGAGTTTCCACCAAGTCATTTACTTCTTCTTGTTTATATTTGTAATGCATATAATAATATTCTAATATTATTTCAACTATTTAATAATTCAATTATTAATATTTTAATTATTTAATTTTTTTACAAGAATTTTTTAATTTATTAAATAATTAGTTTATTAAATATTTCATTAGTTTAATATTCCAAATATTTAATATTTCAATTATTAATTATAATAATTATTTATTATTTAGTATCGTAATTATTTACTATTAACTAATAATACAATATTATTTACTAATAATTATTTATTATTTATTATCGTAATTATTTATTATTTATTATTGTAACTAATAATTATTTATTATTTAAATAACTAAATAATTTTAATATTAATAATCATAATTATTTAATATCTCATTTATTTAATTTACTGTAATTAATATTATAATTATTTAATAAATTAAACTATTATTAATAATTTACTGGAATTAATTAATACTCTAATTATTTAATAAATTAAACTAAATAAATTTACTGTAATTAAACTATTAAAAATACTAATTAAACTATTTAATATTTAAATTATTAAGTTAAACTAATAATACTTATAATAATTATTTAATATTTTGTTTAAATTGATTAATAATAAAGTATTATTTACTAATAATACAGTATTAACTAATACTGTTATTAACTAATAGTGAAATATTTTATAATTACTTTATTAAATATTTAGTAAATAATATTGTATTTATATTAATATATTGTAAATATTTACTATATTAATAAGTAGTTTTTATTTATTAATATTTAAATACTAAAATAGTTTAAATATAAATTAATGAAACATATGCATTATAATTTTAATTACTTTGGTGAAATATTAAAATAGAATATGAAATATTAATTTTAGTGAAATATTATTTAGTTAGTTTGTTAAATAATTTTAATTACAGTATTATTAAATAATTTCAACGACAACATTATTAATTACTGAAATAGTTACAGTATTATTAATTACAATTTTATTAAATAATTTCAATTACATTATTATTAAATAATTTTAATTTTAATATTAATCATTTTTATCAAATAATTACAGTATTATTTACTAAATATTTAATAAAATAATTATTTAATATACAAATTATTTGGTTTAATAATTTTACTATTTTAATTATTTTACTAGTTTAAAGACTAATTATTTTACTAATTAATAAAATAATTATACTAATTATATTAAATAACTTATACTAACAGTATATATAAGTATTTGTATTAAATAATTTTTATTTATATTAATAAGTATTAAATATTAAACTCTATAAAATAATTTATATTATCAGTATTTCAAATATAAGTATTAAATAGTAAATATTGGATTTATGTAATATATAAATTTGTTGCAAGTAAAAACACAAGTGAGTTGAATGGTATAGTGGCTAAAACCATGTTGTTGAAGCAAAGGTCATGGGTTCAAGTCCTTATGTGACCAAAATTTGAATCTTTGCAGGGACGAAAACATTATTTAAGCCTTTAAAATATAACAAAATATATAAAAAAAAAAAGGAAAAAAGTGGTAAAAAGAGGATCTGGGGCGAGGGGGATTCGAACCCCAGACCTCTAGGGTGCAGCGCGCGCCTTCTACCACTGGGGTGGTGATACATCCGTGTATCAAAACCACCCACCCCATGAATATATGAGGCATGCCTTGTTTTTGGCCTGGCCAAGGCAAGGCAAGGCAAGGTTTTGGCAAAAAATGTGAAGTTTGTAACTTTCTAATTTCTCCATGAATTGAAACAAAATTTAGGTCTATCCTGCCTAGAATTTCACAAGGAATCCAATGGTGGTGGTGGTTTTTCCGATGAGGCTCCTATTTCAAAACCCGATGGTGTTCTTGAAATAGGCCTATAATTGCATTTTCTATGCTACCTCTTGTTACAGACATGAATTACATGATGAATTGATTTTCAAACACAACATATATAACATGTATGAGATGTGCATAATCAGTGGACTTCAAAGCAATGCATATTTCAAAGAGTTCAAGTTGTGATGCTTACCTCTTTAGGAGCTTTTTGGGCTATTTGTCAAGTTTCTTGTGCCAGAAATAATTTGATGCTTTAGACACTCTCAATTGATCCCTTAGAAGCTTTTAGAATGGTTGGAACCAGCTGGAATCCTCAGGAACAAGTTTGAGCTCTTCTTGCAAAAGGGGCAAAAGTGACCAATATATCAACTCTCTCAAATGGTGTTCCAGATGTGGGGAACCATTTAGGACTGTTCAAGGATGATATTTGGAGTGTGTTTGAGGTCTTACCTGGTTTTGAAAGTGACTGAATCAAGACATGGCTTGAAAAATGAAAAAAAAAAGTCCAATTTTGAGGTTTTGAGAGGGGACTTTGTGATTTTGGTGTTACAGGTCACATATGAGAGTTTAGACAGCTTAGATATGACATATTGGATGTGTTTGGATCATGAACTGTGGTGGAAATCCTCTCTAACTCAAAAACTCAGAGTTACCTTGCAAAAGAAGGCATTTTGGCCAAGAGAAAGGGATATTGAGGAAAGCATCAGTTTGGTTGCTTTGGTGTACTTAAACTAAGCACAAATGAGCTCTATTTATAGTAGACCAAGATAGTTTTGCAAGCAATAGTGAATGGTGGCTGCAGCAGGCCTTTGGCCAATTGGATCACTTTGGAATCTTAAGTCTCCTCTAGCCATTGACTAGAGGTTAGAGTACAGGCCTATGGTTCTTTGGTTCAGAGCTTATCTTTGACTCATTCAGTTGGAATAGGCTCAGTTCATGCCACCTTGATGTATCCATTGAATGCTTGGAAACAAAATTGGAGTCTTGGCCTCTTTTAGGCTTTTTTAGGGTTGGCATGCTACTTGTAGATTCATGGACTTATGAGGCTTGTAGATCATATCACCCCCCTTGGATTTGATCCTTAGATGTGTCCAAAATGATGACAAGGCTTGGATTTTTCAGATTTGATCAAATCGAGCAAAATGCATCAAATATGCCAAATCTGTCTTGGAAAAAATCAATTCATGAGGCCATGTTTCAAGAGTTGTATCTCCTTGCTCAAATGGAATTTGGAGATGATCTGGTACTTGTTAGAAAGCCCTTATGGCATACTTTGACTTTGATGTCCATCCCTAGACCTGGTTTGAATTGGATCAAGGTGAAAAGTGTCCCTACATTTTGGAAAAAGTAAGGCAGATTTTGACTTAGTGAAAATTTCACTAAGTGTTGGAAAAATGTCATTTTCATGTTTTTAGCCATTTTGATCACTCCATAACTTAAAATCCATGAGGAATTAGAATGAGATGTAGTTGACACTTTTAAAGTATATCATGAGAGCTACAAATCCATCTTTGGACCATCTAAAATGGTTGCTTAGATCACAAGTTATGATCCTTGGAAGTTGGTACCCTAGCCACTTTGTTCCATAACTGAGAAAAATTCTAAGTTTTATGGTTACCCCTTTTACAAGTTATCCCACTTTCTTTGATTTTTCTTGATGAATGCTGATTCAAATCACATATTAACATTGTTTTGGGGTCAAGGAACCATAATTGTGAAAAATTCCAAAAAGTCAAACTTGACTTTTGTGCATAGTTGACTTTTTATCATATGAATTCCAAACTGTGCGATCTTTGGTGAAATAAAGTCCTTGACCTAAATCAAACCCAATGGATATGTTACATAGGGGTTGTAGGGTGTATTGAATCATGTCCCAAGATTTGGGAGCATGTCCAGGTCAAAAGTCAAAGGTACAATTGACTTTTTCCTCAAAACCCTAATTGTGGTACTGATGAAATTGAAACTTGGGGATCAAGCTTCTTGCATCAATCCATTGTTGAACATGGATCAATGTAGTGTATTTGGAGACCGTCAAATCATGTATTGAGGTCTTGGCTCATTCTTTGTCCCAAAAGTCAACTTAGGGGTGAATTAGGTCAAGAAACCCTAATTCCTGATTTTTGGTAAATGCATCCCCTGAGGCTAAATTGACTTGGTGATTGGGTCTATGAGGTCCCTTGGAGTATCTTGGGTTGTGCTTTGAAGCATTGGCTCATACCCAGAGGAAGATTTCAATCTGGAGGCCCTGGTCGACCAAAACCCTAATTTGGTGACACTGGCGATCTTGAGGCCTAACCCACTTGGAATGATGCAACCCTGTGCTTGATTCCTGATGTGGGAGTCCTCTTGATTCCTTTATGAATGTTTGAGAGGTTAGACAAGTTGAAGATCATGTCATTTCTTGATTGATTCTTTGTCTAAGCTCTAAGAGGGCTCAAAACCCTAATGCTTGACTGCAGGGAATGCTCAACAATTCTTAAGGAGATTGATGAGGCATAAAGGTACATCCATATTGTGATGATAATTTGCACAATGATGGGAAATCTTAGTGGTAAAAATTTGGGGTATGACAGTGTGTCCTCTTGTAGGTGGTGGGGATTGTTTTAAACTTTGTTTTGAGTTTGTTGGGACAGGTGGCGCAGAGTTATTAGGTATTATTACATCTATCCTTCTTCGAGTGAGAGATATTGGAATTAAAATACTAAGGATGATGTTGACATATCTGATTTATTAGGAACTAGTAATGAATAGTGATGTTAGGCGGGTTGTGCATGGTTTAAAATCCAAACTAAACTTGACAAAATATATGGTTCACTTCGAGTTTTAAAACCATTTCAATAAAACCAGTTTATTTTTTTAAATCGGTTTTTAATTGGATCTATTCGGTTTAAAATTGGTTCATGTCAATAACCGTTTTTTTCGTTTGAACCAGCTTAAAAACCATATCTTCTTAAAATTGGTTTTAACTAAACTGTTTTGTGTCTTTATTCAGTTTTAACTGAATCGATTTTTTTGTTAACCGATTTTTAACTTTTTTTTAATTAGGAATTTTTTCATCAATTAATTGCATGTCTGTTTTTGTAAGTGTCATGCATTACTATAAAATATATATTTTCATAATTTCATCTTACTACGGCATGTTACTCTACCGTAGGCCGTAGTAATAACCCATTTTTAAGCGTCTTTTTTTATTGTTGTTATTTTCTAAAAGACATTACACCACAGTCAAACCTAACACCCACGGTGAAAAGTATATGGAGAGATATGTTTCGAATCCCATCACCTGCAATTATTCTTTTTTTGGTTATAAAATGAGTGTGTCACTTATATCTTATATTTATATTAAAATTAAAATACCTTTCACCACAGTCTAAAATAGAATCCGTTGTGAAACATACCAACATTTCATCACGGTTGTTATTATCAGCCGTGGTGAAATGTGTTACTTATATAAGCGAAATTTCACTCGTTTTATTATAGAACAACCGTATCTCATAATGCAAAACATAACATCTCTCTCACGCCTTATGTTAATCTCCATTAACGTTTTTACACCATTTCCTCACAAAACTGCAACATATCTTCTCCAACTCTTTTGGATCAAGAAAAGGTGTTACACAACATGTAAGACAGAAACATCAAACTCATTTATTTGACTTTCTCTTCAACTTTCACGTACATAAGATGTTTCCAGTTTTTATGTTATGATTTGTGATAGTTTTGATGTTTTGGTTGGGATATGTTGATGTTTTTATTGAGGTACCTAGTCGTTTTTGTATAAATCGTTTGTAGTTGTTGTTGTTTGTGTTATAGTGAATGTTATTGTTTAGGTATATTGATATTTTTGTCTAGTTCATACATGTTGTTTATGTATCTTATTGTTTTGTTTAGCTCATAAATCATTTGTTGTTGTTTGTGTTATTTTGAATGTTATTGTTTAGGTATATTGATGTTTTTGTTTAGCTCATATATGTTATTGTTTGTGTGTCTTGTTATTTTTTTAGCTCATAAATCGTTTGTTGTTGTTTGTGTTTCTTGTTGTTTTAGTTTATTCTATATATTTATATTGAAATATGATGATTTTTTTGTTGAAATATCTTGTTTTTTTGGTTAATGTAAATTTTAATTTTTGTTGATAAAAATAAATATTTGTGTTATTTTTGATGTTTTTGTTGAGATATGTTTTAAATATCTGTATTATTGTTATTGTTATATCTAATGTCATTCCTGCTATGAAAACTACCGTAATATGGAAAATTATTCATGTTCTTTCACTAATTAAAATTTCAGAAATAGTCGTTTCAATATGATGCTCTTTTGTAGTTATTGCACTAATACTTTTAAGGGTTAATACCCCTTTTGGACCCTGTCATATAGGTCAAATCCCAAAAACAACCCTGTAAAAAAAAAAACACAGATTCCATTCCTGCCATTTGTAGATTCCCTTGTTTTGCCCCCTGAGTGGATTTGGTCAACCATATTGATGACATGGCGCTGCTTAGTTGGAATTTTATTTATTTATTTAATTACACGCGTGACATTTTTATTAATATTTTAATATTTAATATATATATATATTTTTTTTTTTAAATTTTTTTTTTTTTATTTTTTTTTTATTTTTTATTTTTTTAATTTTTTTAATTTTATTTTAATTTTTTGTTTTATTTTTTTAATTTGTTTTTATTATAATTTTTTTAATTTTATTCTTTTTTTTATTTTTTTTCGTTTTTATTTATATTATATATATATATATATATATATATATATATATATATATATATATATATATATATATATATATTTTTTTTTTTTTTTTTTTTTTTTTTTTTTTTTTTTTTTCGTTTTTGGACCTAATTTTTATTTTTAATTCTATTTTAAACAAATTGTTTTTTTAAAAATTAGTTTCATTATACTAATCCATTTATTTCAATTTATTACCATACTAATCCATTTATTCTCATACTAATTTCAATTCAACAATACTTATGAGTGATTTATTACCATTATAACTCCACTCATCAACCATCTTTATAACCTCTCTCCACTTCTTTTTTTTCGTTACAATATTGTTTCATTTCTTCTCCATTGTTTTCAATACTCATCAACCATCCAAAACTCAATACAAAGCATACTCACAACACAACAATACCACACACCCTAATAAACAAGAATCTCAAGCTCTCATCACTCTCCACATCCTCATGAAAATGGTAACTTGCTACTGCCATGTTCACACCATAAGTTGGTAACTTACTATATCATTATCCTTTGGTATGAACAATTTTTTGTACAAAGAACATATGAATGTGCATGTAAGGGGAGGGTAAGGATGTTGTATCTCAAAACAGTTATATGATTGACAAGTAACATATATAAGTACATATGAATGTAATGTAAGGTAATAGCAGACTGTGTGTGTGCCATATTATCTCGTCGGTAATAGCAGGCTGTGTGTGTGTGCCCTATTATCGCGTCGGTAATAGCAACCCTAACTGGGAAGTGACCTGGTGGTGCGCGCGTTCGATGGTTCTAAGAGGTCCGTTTTTGGAGAAATTGTATTGCCGATCAAAGTTGGTCCTGAAATTTTTGAAGCCACTTTCTATAACATGGACATTCAGCCTGCCTATAGTTGTTTATTGGATAGTCTGTGGATCCATGGTGCTGGGGCAGTGACGTCCACTCCAAGAGTGATCAGTCAGCCTGAGGTGGTTAATCAACCCGAGGTGGTAAATCAGCCAGAAGTTTCAATGTCTTCTTTCAAAGATGCACGCGCTGTAGTTGAAGTTGGTGATTCCCAGAAGTGGGGCCAAGTCATTAATGTTCAGGTGAAGCAGAATACTTATGGACTGGGATATAAGCCACCCCGACGAGCTCAAGAGCCTCTTAAGTTTTATGGTCCAGTCCAGTTCACAAGTGCTGGTGTCTTCTTTAATCGGGTTATATAAGCCAGTCCGATTAAAGAAGACACCAGCACTTGTGAACTGGACTGGACCATAAAACTTAAGAGGCTCTTGAGCTCGTCGGGGTGGCTTATATCCCAGTCCATAAGTATTCTGCTTCACCTGAACATTAATGACTTGGCCCCACTTCTGGGAATCACCAACTTCAACTACAGCGCGTGCATCTTTGAAAGAAGACATTGAAACTTCTGGCTGATTTACCACCTCGGGTTGATTAACCACCTCAGGCTGACTGATCACTCTTGGAGTGGACGTCACTGCCCCAGCACCATGGATCCACAGACTATCCAATAAACAACTATAGGCAGGCTGAATGTCCATGTTATAGAAAGTGGCTTCAAAAATTTCAGGACCAACTTTGATCGGCAATACAATTTCTCCAAAAACGGACCTCTTAGAACCATCGAACGCGCGCACCACCAGGTCACTTCCCAGTTAGGGTTGCTATTACCGACGCGATAATAGGGCACACACACACAGCCTGCTATTACCGACGAGATAATATGGCACACACACAGTCTGCTATTACCTTACATTACATTCATATGTACTTATATATGTTACTTGTCAATCATATAACTGTTTTGAGATACAACATCCTTACCCTCCCCTTACATGCACATTCATATGTTCTTTGTACAAAAAATTGTTCATACCAAAGGATAATGATATAGTAAGTTACCAACTTATGGTGTGAACATGGCAGTAGCAAGTTACCATTTTCATGAGGATGTGGAGAGTGATGAGAGCTTGAGATTCTTGTTTATTAGGGTGTGTGGTATTGTTGTGTTGTGAGTATGCTTTGTATTGAGTTTTGGATGGTTGATGAGTATTGAAAACAATGGAGAAGAAATGAAACAATATTGTAACGAAAAAAAAGAAGTGGAGAGAGGTTATAAAGATGGTTGATGAGTGGAGTTATAATGGTAATAAATCACTCATAAGTATTGTTGAATTGAAATTAGTATGAGAATAAATGGATTAGTATGGTAATAAATTGAAATAAATGGATTAGTATAATGAAACTAATTTTTAAAAGAACAATTTGTTTAAAATAGAATTAAAAATAAAAATTAGGTCCAAAAACGAAAAAAAAAAAAAAATATATATATATATATATATAAAATATATAAATAAAAACGAAAAAAAATAAAAAAAAAGAATAAAATTAAAAAAATTATAATAAAAACAAATTAAAAAAATAAAACAAAAAATTAAAATAAAATTTAAAAAATTAAAAAAAAAATTAAAAAAAAAATAAAAAAATAAAAAAAAAATTAAAAAACAATAAAAAAAATTTTTAAAAAAAAATAAAAAATAAAAAAAATAAATATATATATATTAAATATTAATAAAAATGCCACGCGTGTAATTAAATAAATAAAAAATAAATAAAATTCCAACTAAGCAGCGCCATGTCATCAATATGGTTGACCAAATCCACTCAGGGGGCAAAACGAGAGAATCTACAAATGGCAGGGATGGAATCTGTGTTTTTTTTTTTACAGAGTTATTTTTGGGATTTGGCCTATATGGCAGGGTCCAAAAGGGGTATTAACCCTACTTTTAATCATAAACATAGTTTCTTTTTTAGAGTAAAATTTTAATTGGTTCTCAACGATTATTCAGAGGCTCTTTCAAGCTCGCTTTGATGCACAATCCTTTTCCCATAATGAATGGAAGTTTAAGCTTGCAAATTAAAGAATTAAATTTATCGACAATTAATATCACTATTTAATATATTTTATATTACAAGAACATGACGTGATTTGAGAATGCTCAAAGGCATTGTTTGGTAAAAATAACGATTGACTGATAAGTTAGCTGATAGTTTATAGTTTATGACTGATAGTTGGTGACTGATAGCTTATAGCTTATAATTGATGGCTGATGATTTATAATAAGCTAATTAAAGTGTTTGGTAAAATTAACGGTTTAATTAAATAATAAAATAAAATGATATAAAAAATATTTAATAATTATTATTTTATTTTAAATTAAAATAAATTATAAAGGATAGTGGTGGATTTTAGTTAAAATAATAAGGGTAAAAGTGAAAGAAAAAATGATAAGCTATAAGCTATAAGTTAAAATGATATTTAAAATAGCATATGAAAAATAAGCTATAAGCTAATAAAATAAGCTATAAGTTCGTGATGAAAACACCGTTACCAAACAGGTTTTTTATTATCATATTAACTTATAAATTATAAGACATAAACTATAAACTCAAAAAATATTTTCCCAAACAGAGCCAAAATAATTTGGATATTTTGTTGAAGAAAATTAAGCGCGATATTTTCTTTTCCAAGTTTTTTTATAGACATATGAATTTTTGTATTCCATAATTTAAAATGATCAAATAATATTACATATGATGTTTTTTTTTTTAATTTCTTGTGAAATGGATGGCTGCCATTTATCCATTAAATTTTTTTGTGCCAAATGATGGTTTACCTGTTTGTTAGGGGACAAGTCTCATTCATAGAGAGAGAATACTTGTGCGAGTGATGTTTCCTAACAGTGCTTCTGGTTATTAGAGTTTAATTTGGTTGGGTAATGAAAATTGTATTAGGCAAAATTTCTTTTGGAGCATGTGTGTGTGGGTTATATTCCCTCTTTCACAATATATTATGCTTTTATTATTATTATTATTTTTTTTACTTTGTCTGCACTGCACTCTTATCTTCCTTGAGTTTTATCCATAAAATTTATTACGAGATAATTACTTGTAACTGTTCCTTCCTTGGGATTTGACATAGTTCCTCCAAGATGTTTGTTCCCTCTTGCAATTATTTAGTAATATTTCTCATTGAGATATTACTTTAGGCGGTCATGGTTACCAACCTAGTTTGAATTCTCCTCTTCATCTTAAGCGCTCCTTCTTTTTTTCCTTAACTAAAATTTAACTGATTTATAAAAAAATATTTAAGTTCAAATTTGTATTTAAAAGATATCGATAAAGTAAACTATTGTTCACATTTCTCAAAACATAAAGAATGATTCCACTTTTTAAAAGTTGAATTGAAGTAAAGGCTTACTCTACAAAATATACATTTAATCACAGTTGATGGTACATGATATTTTCTTTTTTAATTAACCAATGCATTACTAAAGAGCACGAATAGTACTCAACAAATAGAACATCACAAATCCGACTTACATACAAGAAAGTGGCATCGTATACCACTCGAAAAAGGAACAAACCTTCGATGAACTAACGACCGAATTAAACTTTCCAAGAGGACAACTTAATACAATGTATAACATCACCAAGGTTAAAAGGAATATCCCTAAAGATGTAGTCATTTCTACTCTTTCATATAGCTCAAATCGCATAAGCCCACACCATACTACCGACTTCGAATCCCGAAGAAGACTTCAATTGAGCAGAGAAGCTTAAGAAGAACTCAACAACATTGTTCTTCCTATCAATTTCAACACCAAGCCATCTCTCAATGTTGCTCCAAACTTGACCCGCAAAAGGACACTCCATAAAGATGTGCCGAGATGATTCGATGACGTTACTGCAGTAAGAGTAATTAGGATCAAAATTATCAGTAAAAATCCTCCTCTTTAACAACTGATCCTTTGTGCCTAACCTATCCCAAAACAGTCTCCAAAGCAGAACTTGAATCTTAGAAGGGATAAGAGAAGCCCACATCGACTTCATCGCAACTTCTGTCCTTCCATCCCAATCGATATAACTGACAACCCGCAGCAAAAGAGAATACGCAGAGCAGACAGAAAATATACCCTCAAAACCAGAATGGGATAGATTTACCATTCCCCACCACACCTTTAATAGAGCCTGCAAACATATCTGATTGGAGATGCTTATCGAAACCATTCAACACCATATCCCTCCACCAAATTGAATCCGTTTTAGAAACTCATGTGCCACCGTTACACAACACCGCCAAACCTAAGTTATCAAAGTTTTGAGCATAGCTAGCCTCTAATATGCCCTTCCACTGAGCAGAATATTTCGTGACCATCCGCCATTTCCACTTCAATAAAAGAGCTTTGTTGAAACACTTTATGTTCTTAATTCCCAAACCTCATTGCTCTTTCGGTAGACAGACCTTCTTCCAACTCATCCAGTGGATGTTCCTTCTCTTCGACATACCACCCCACAAGAAGTTGGCTTGAATTCTGGTTATTGTTCTCAATATCTGGACCGAAGCTTTGTAGAATGAAAGAGAGAAGATTGGTATCGAGTTCAGCACCGAATTTATTAACGTAACCCTACCTCTAATGCTCAAGTTATTACTCTTCCACGCCGCCAATTCACTCCTAAATAACTCTACCACATGCCTCCACCATAGATGCCAAGGAATTTAAAAGGCAAGGTACACACCTCACAATTAAAAAATACAGCAGCAGACTCAAGAAAGTTAGCGTTACAATTGACTCCGTATAAACTACTTGTGTAGAAATTAACTTTTAAACCAAAGATCAACTCGAAACCTCTAAGAACAACTTTCATATAAAGAGTGTAGTAGATAGTGAATTTCTTATTACCACGGGTTATTGGTTATGATAGTAAACTATAAAGTGTACTACATATCATCATGATTGGAATAAAAAACCATAGTGAAAAGTTGAATGGTCATTTATTTGATACCCCATAGTGTTATTTGACATTTATTAAACTAGACCTACATATCATCATGATTGCAAGAACCAACCGTAATGAATTATTTTTAAATAAATATTTTTTTTTATTTTAAAGAACTCTCAATTTTTCAACATGTATTTTTATGAATCAGAAACAAAACCAGAAACATCAACACAATATATTTGTGAATTAAAAACAAATTGGCAACTATTAAGATCCAAAAATTGTATTACGTAAAAATCAAATGGCACCAAAAAAACATACATTCTATACATCATTACATCAAATAAGAAACCAATGAACATACAAAATTATTGTGTACTACATTCATTAGTTTGAAGGAATCAAGATTCACAACGTGATCGGGGACCTGTTTTAGTGTCTTATCTCTAAACACCTATAATTTCAAATAATAATACTTCTTATTATTTAACACATATAAATTATAACATATAATAAATTATGAGTAAACAATAAAAATATTTACTTGTTAATTTTCACATATGCCTTCTTCATGATCATAACGAATAATAGGCACATCATGCGTATCAACTTTTTCATATGAAGTAGGCACTTGTGTTGCTTAAGAAGAAGTCTCGGGAATCTCAAAATTTAAATCATGAATTTCATCACTATGAGGAATGTGTTTTTCTTTGAGAACAATTGATAATATTCAGTCAGAAGGGCTAATGACATAAAACACTTGTTTTGCTTGGGATGTCATGAAGAATGGTTCGACATTTAAGTTGTCTTGCCAAGATCAACCAGTGTGACTTCTAACTCATCATTTTGTACACCAGTGTTATTGTCAATCAACTTGCACTTAAATTAAGGCACTTTGAATAAAATATAATCAATCTCCAAATCCCACTATTTTACATCACCATAATCCCACTATTTTACATTGTAGTAGTACGATCATATTTTTATTTTTTATAAAAGAAAAACTTACTAATGTTGTATGCAGTCCAAGTTAATACATTAAATTTAGGCATGTTTGACACCCATTTAATTGTCTTGATAATGTTTTACAATTGTACTTGGAGAAATATATCTCGAGCCATTGACTTAAAATTTAAACCTTGAGTAACTCTACCTTTATATCTATTATCATGAAGAGAGTTTATATTTCCAATAATGATCGAAGCTTTCGGTCGGTGATGATTCTTTGTATACACTTTCAAGATCTTCAAGTATATCTCTATTGAATACATCGACCTTAAATAAATTGGACCACAAAATCAAAATTTTCTGACTAGATGAATAATTAAGTAAACTATGATGTCAAAAAATGATGGAGGGAAATACATATCCATTTAACATAAGATTACTGCAGCCTCATCTTTCAATTTATATAATTTTTTGAAATCAAGTACTTTATTACATATATCCTTAAAGAATAAGCACAATCTAGAAATGGTTACCCGTACATTTTTATAAATGTAAATAAAGAGCCACGTGTAGAAGTTGTTGCATCAAGACATGATAATCATGAGATTTTAAGCTAATTAACTTGAGATCTTTCATTGATACAAATTTCTTGATGTTTGATGAGTACCTTTGGATAGCTTTGACACCATGCAAACACTCGCAATAACTTTTATTTTCCATTATAGATTGAGCGTGAAATGGCGGAGGGAAGTAAGTTCTTTTTCCTAATTCTTCAGGAGCCAGTTGTTGTCGTATACACATCACAACCATATGTAGAGAAGAATTCTTACTATATTTAATATTGCCTTGAAAATTTAGAAGTGTTCTAGACAAACTATCACACACATTTTTCTTTTCATGCATCACATCAAGACAATGTCTTACATTGAGGCTATACCAATATGAGAGATCAAAGAACAACACCCTATTTTTGAAATGTTTTTCTTAATGGTCCATTGTTTATTTATTCCAAAGACAAAATTAATGTGTTATTGTCGTTTATAAACTTCACCCCTGGTTAAAGGTTTATGAGCGATATCAAACCCCCGCTCTCCATTTAAAGCCTTTCGCTAGGTAAATAGTCTTTTGTACAAACTTAAGTTAGTTGAAACACATATTAGACTAACATATGGGACACACGTTATGTCCCTTGACACTATATCGAGCCAAATCACCATATGTAATAAAGTCTTTGATCGTGTAAAATAACATGGCATGCATCTTAAACTTTTCACCTGAATACACATCATCAACGTCAACGACTTCCTCTCACAAAAATCTTAAAACTTAAATTAATGGGCTTATATAAACATTTATGTCATTTCCATGTATTTTGGCTCCAAATCATCATAGATAACAACATATGTTTGCGCTTCATGCATAACAAAAGAGGTATGCTGTAAATTGTGAGAAGAACAGACCAAGAAGTATGGTTAGTACTCAAATTACTAAATGGGGTTGTGTCATCCGTACCAAGTCTAAGCCTAATGTTTATTAGCTCATGGCCAAAATTCAAAAACAACAAATCAATTTTCTTCCATTGGAATGAATCAACTACATGGCGAATTTTTCCATCATATTTTCTTTCACTTGCATGCCATATAATATTTTTTGCATTGTTCTCATAAGAAAATAGTCTCTTGAACCTTGTAATTATTGTCATGTACCATAACATTTTGGCAAGAGAACTCTTCTTGCTAACATCACCATCATCATCATTATTGTCCTTCACCTTGTAGTGCGACTAACCACATTTCGAGCATTGATTAAATTTTATATACTCTTTTATGTATAATATTAGGTCATTACATAACGTATGTATTTTGATATACTGCAACCCTATTGGACACAATATATTGTTTGCCTCATAACTGAAAGCTCTCTTGGTTTGACTAAATTTTGGTAAAACTTATTATCAAAGAAGATGCTGAAACCTGAAGATCAAAACTGCATAAGGCAAAGATGTCATTGAAGATGTCCTAACATCCGGATACGACATCCTGAACAGATGCATCAGGTTTTTAATTATGTAACAAATCTGATAAAGATTTTATACATGGATCCAGACAAAGATAGAAAGCCCAACAGCAGAAGACTATATAAGGAGACTTAGACCTAGGGTTAAAAACAACCTTTGTAACTTTGTATCACTTGTAACTTTGTAACCTAATCTTTTAGTAAAATAAGGGTTTAGGGTTTGAGAGTCGTTGGTTCTCTTAGGAGTTGTAAGTCTCCACTCTGCAGTATGGGATGCAGGGTGGAAGGCATATGTACAAGGGGCATGACCAGAAGCCTTTAAGTAATGGTTTGTGTATTGTTCTTGGATGAAGCTTTGAAGCAAGTCCAAGATAACTTGGAGGTCAAGAAACCGTGACAGGTTCTGAAGATTAGCAGAAGACAGAGACAACACAGGTTGTGAAGGAGGATGTGATGAGGTCTCTCATATCAAGGTTGTAAACGATGGAGTTTAACCTTGGTAAAGATGTTCATTAAGGGTAGTGATTAGGATAAAGTAGTAAACACGGCAGTTTAACTTTAGGGCAATACTACAGATAGTGAAATCTTCATCGTAGATTGGTATCCCCCGGAGTAGGTGAATTACACCGAACTGGGTCAACATATTCTTGTGTTATTTATTATTCTGCTATTTACAGTTTTCTGTAATTGTGTTCTTGACTGACATGTCCCAACATGATGTCGTAACATATGTTGGTGACTTTGCTGCTGCACTTCATATCAGTAGCTGTGTATTCAACCTTGTTTATTATAGATGGAGTAATTAATGTCTTAACATTTAGATGGGACATTAGAGTATCTGCATAACCAGAATTTCAATTGGTATCAGAGCAGGCATCCTGGTCTGTTTCTGGATGAGATCCATGGAGTACTTTCTGGTGGTTAAACAAGGAAGAGTTGGAAGAAGCAGTTCAGTCGTCTGATGATTGAAGAGGAGTGTTCTGGTTCTTTATTGTCTGAAGGGTTCTGCAACAACAAACAGGAGGAGTGGTAGTTCTCTTGGTTGGTGTCCTGAAAGATGTCTTGACATCTTGTCTAGGGCAAGTTGAAGTTGTTCTTTAGTGATTTCGCTGCATATGTTTCTGATTGAATAGCTCTAGAAGTATGGGATTCTGGAGTCATGATTGAAGGAAGATTGTATCTGTCCTTACATGGTTCTATTCTTGTAGATGTCATCCGGTTTGAAGACACAGAGCATTCCAAAGTCAGGAGCAGAGGGATGTTATTGTGATGGTTGAGTCTTATGTGACTTGGTACATGGTTGAGTGGCGTCATCATGTATGCTGAAGTCAGACTGAAGAGAATGGGTAAGATGAATTATCAAACTCATGCTCTAGGGGTTTGATGATTTCTTGTTGGCTAATTTATTGAAGATACTTGATACGATGATCAAGTCCAATCAAGGAAACTCAGTCGTGTTCTGGAGTCTTTTAGTTATTCTTCAGACTAGGAGGTGCTTTCTAGGAAGCATAGGAGTAAAGACCGTGGAGGTGATTTATTTTCACCATCCACATAAGTGTGCAAGGAAGAACTCATACTTCTCAACCCTAAGGATGAGTTCACACAGTTGAGGTAATTAGGATTCGTTCAGAGAGAATCTTCAAAGCTTGAGTCAAGGGGGCAGCCTTGATATCTCAACAACTTGCACAAACAGAAGAAGAAAACATGAAGAGGAATATCTTGGTGATATTCAGAAGATGTTGGAATCAGATAAGGGTTAAACTACAAGGATTTAAGATCAATTGCTATTGTGCAGATTGATTATCCTTGTGATTCAAAATTGAGGATGTTCTGTCAGATGTTCTAACATCTCTTCATCAGGGGCTTGGAGAATCATAGGAGGGGTTCTACATTCGCTCAGAAGTCTCCTAGGTGTTGACCTGGGATTATTGGCTTAGCATCTTTTCTTGGAAAGTTCTATGAATAACTTGTCCAGATGGTGATGCTGTTGAAGATGGAGATGAAGACTATGAAGACATCATAATCTTGATGACTACTTGGATTAGTTTATTTCTGATCCAAGTACCTTGGGGTATTCTTGAATGCTCGTCATGGAGTTCAGATAGGTGGAAATATTAGCAACTTCGTGAAGACGGCTCTACTTAAGGAAAGGTGGCATCCTTGGTACAGCTATGAGGTGTAGTCCCTGACTATTCCTTCTGAAGATTCAGACAGTGGCAGGTTTGAAGTCTTTGGAGAAGCACTGACAGGTATTCATCAAGGTGTGAGCTTGTATGACATAACTGCAAATCAACAGGATAGAGGTTGTCTACTCAAACTTGGTTGGTGAATCAAATCTATGAGAGCATGGAACTCTTGTTCTGTTAAGAGAGGAAGTTCTTTCAAGTGGAAGAAGAAGAAACTGAATTCAACAATTAGATGTCAAATTAGAATGTTCGGACATCTAGTTCAACATCAGAATCTCAGTTGGTGAAGTGGCACATCAACTTAAGATAAGGTGATCTACAGGAATGAACAATGAGATGCTTCAAAAAGATCGTTCTCATGGCAGTTTGCAGGAGCTGCAGGAAGGAGAAGATGTTACATGTCCATGGCTTAGGGAGTCTAAGTGTGTTTGCTATTGAGCAAGTGGAACATGTGACTTGAAGATAAAGTTTCATTGGTAGATCAGGATATCTTTGTGAGAAGTTCTGATAAAAGAGTGAAATAATCAAACTGTGGCAATTGATTGGGTTCACATAAGGATTCATGAAGGAGGTGATCAAATTGTGGTATTTGGTTGATCTCAGAAGTGGATTCGAAGAATCAAGATAATCAGAGTGTGGTAGCTGGTTAGTCTTGAGGATTGTCTTGGAACAAGTCACTCTGGGGCAGAAGGGTGATGAGTTAAAGACTCAAGGAGATTATTCTTCTTAAAGGTGGATGAGAGTTTATTTCTCTCTTTCTGGAGTTCTTATTGATGAGGCTTGTGGAGAAGAAGTCATTGAAGTTCTTCAGTTTTGGATTACTATTCTATGGTAAGTCCAGTTGGTGGAGCATATCAAGAATCATGGTGTGATGTCTTGGTGTGTGGAAAATGTTCTAACATGATGTTGGACCATTATCTGGGTTAGATATCCTTGGTGAAGGATTATTAAGCTCTGGTCCAAGAGCTTGTTGCCTACATTATGCCTAAGGAGTGTCTATCTTGTCATACGGGAGAATGCTTAAGTAAAAGGACCGCCTTGGATGGAGAATGTAGAGAAGACTGAAGTAGATCAGGTATTGATTGCTTGGAAGTCTGAATGAAGATACTCATTAACTGATCAGGAGTATTCCAGATTATCATATGGGAGAATGATATGGAATGACTGCCTTTGGATAGTTGGGTGATTATCTGATGGAGGTCCTTACTAAGGCCAGTTGAAAAGCTTGTGGAGGGGATACCCCCCCTAATTGGCAAGTCATGCTTTTCTAAAGCATGTGTCCGGTATCTGACACCGATGAGAGAAACAAACTAAGAGGTATGGTATCTCTTTTAGGGAGTGTGCTACATTCCAGGCCATTTAGATTATATCTCGAGCAGCTGGAGGTCTATACATGAGAATTCAGGTGGAATTCATGAGATGTGTAGATGGATGCAGGAAGAGGGGGATAAATGTGACTTTGATCTTAATCTAACAGTTTGTTTGAAGGAGGATGGCGATCCTTATGTTCTTCACGAATAGCATGATGTGACTTCATGTGTGAGTGACTGCTATTTCTTGTCAGAAGGGATAGTGGTTCCAAAATGAATGTGCTTCAGTAGGTGATTGGACAGGGAGTGAGCTCTTGAAGACTTTGAAGATGCGTCTTATATTTTCCATTCATCAGCGCAGGTGGTTATTGGAGGAGCACATATTATCTTAGATAGGGGGAGTTGCCTCTTGATCTAAGGTACTATACTGCAGGGGGCAGTCTGAACCAAGCTTGTGGTTGGTGTCAAACAGGTTATTTCCATCCAGGGAGGATGAAGATGTTAAGTGAGATGTCTTGACATTGTATTGTTGCAAGTTGGGGGAGACTTGATAATGCAGAATATGTGGTTCTAATTGGATGCTCAAGAATCATTGATTATGTCTGGGAGAATTTATTTTTCTCTGTAGATTCCTGTGAAGATGCTGTGGATTTGTCAAATCAGAAGAAAAGCGAGTAAAGAGTAGACCTTTTCTGACACGATGTCAGGACATTATCTTGGAATATGTCTGCATGTAACTGGTTTCCTTGGAAGGTTCTCTCAAAAGAAGAAACAGTCAACAGTCTTGGACGGTGCGCATTTAGTGGAGTTATTGGCTCTTTGAATTGACCAGCGTTATGTTCGGTGGTTCGTTACTTTCAAAGGAAATTACTTGCTATAAATAAGATTGTTGTGACACTTCTTGGTCTCATAATTCTTTCTCTTTAAGTGAGTGTTTGATGGTATTTTTCAAGATCTGGATGAGTTACATCTGGATATGGAGTTCTCTTGGTCACTTTTGCCAAGTTTTGGCTAAAAAGGGGGAGAAGAATAATGTTCTGATTTTGTTCTGGTTTTTGGGTTCATTCGTGCAGTGGCTGTGCAAGAATGTTGGAGGAAGATGTTCTATCATCTTAACTTTCTAATTTCTATTTTTGTGGCTTGTGACCCGAGTTACATAATCTATGTACTCTGTGTTATGAAGACCACAGTTGTTTCTGTTGAAGCTCATAAGGGAGAAGTTTTAGCCAAAATTTGTTAAAAGGGGGAGATTGAAAGCTCTCTTGGTTTGACTAAATTTTGGTAAAACTTATTATCAAAGAAGATGCTGAAACCTGAAGATCAAAACTGCAGAAGGCAAAGATGTCATTGAAGATGTCCTAACATCTGGATACGACATCCTGAACAGATGCAGCAGGTTTCTAATTATGTAACAAATCTGATAAAGATTTGTTACGTGGATCCAGACAAAGATAGAAAGCCCAACAGCAGAAGACTTTATAAGGAGACTTAGACCTAGGGTTAAAAACAACCTTTGTAACTTTGTATCACTTGTAACTTTGTAACCTAATCTTTTAGTAAACTAAGGGTTTAGGGTTTGAGAGTCGTTGGCTCTCTTAGGAGTTGTAAGTCTCCACTCTGGAGTATGGGATGATGGGTGGAAGGAATAGGTACAAGGGGCATGACCATAAGCCTTTAGGTAATGGTTTATGTATTGTTCTTGGACGAAGCTTTGAAGCAAGTCCAAGATAAATTGGAGGTCAAGAAACTGTGACAGGTTCTGAAGATTAGCAGAAGACAGAGACAACATAGGTTGTGAAGGAGGATGTGATGAGGTCTCTCATATCAAGGTTGTAAACGATGGAGTTTAACCTTGGTAAAGATGTTCATTAAGGGTAGTGATTAGGATAAAGTTGTAAACGCGGGAGTTTAACTTTAGGGCAATACTACAGATAGTGAAATCTTTATCCTGGATTGGTATCCCCCAGAGTAGGTGAATTGCACCGAACTGGGTTAACATATTCTTGTGTTATTTATTATTCTTCTATTTACCGTTTTCTGTAATTCTGTTCTTTACTGACATGTCCCAACATGATGTCGTAACATATGTTGGTGACTTTGCTGTTGCACTTCATAACAGTAGTTGTGTATTCAACCTTGTTTATTATAGATGTAGTAATCAATGTCTTAACATTCGGATGGGACATTAGAGTATCTGCATAACCAGAATTTCAATAACTACTGTCTAGAAAATTACTATCTTTTGATAGCATTTGTTTCACCAACTCAAGCTATTTTTTGAAACCTTATCCATCTACCCACAAACAATCCTGTAAAACTTGTTCACCCATTATATAACGGTGCATCCTTGTCACTACATAAAGTATCATAAATATGGACTTTCCTAAAAGAAGATTCTCCAATATCACAGATCATATCTTCTAATGGATCATCCATATCTACATTGTAATGCCTCAGCTCCAATTATCGACTAATTAACACACTAATGAATTGTTAGTGTGATTTGTTAGGATATTAGTAGTGAAATTTCCCTACTAATTGAGAATTTTACTATTAATTGACCAATTAGTTGAAAGGCTAATTTCTTCCTTTCAACCCTTGAGTTTAAATAGGAAATATTGGCTTGTTTTCATTCCAAACTCTCACTTATTTTGTACCAAAAAAAAATAAGATTGTGAGAGAAGAGAGCAAGGGAAATGTGAAAAGGGAAGGAAAAGTGGAAACAACTAAAATCTTCATCACCTTCCATTTCATGCATAATAATCTACCCAATTCAGTTGAGATCATCATCAAGCTCACCTAATTTCTTTCAAGATCCTTCTTCCATCATCATCTCTGAACCTTTCAAAAATGAGCCATTAGTTAGGACTATGGGGGTTTAGAAATTAGGGCTTAATGATCAAGGGTTAGTATTATCGTTAATACTTAGAAATCATGTTGTGTGATGATAAAATGTTGTTATGAACTCATGATTTTGATTGCATGTTAGAAATTAGGAGTCGAGTGCTCTGCTGACATGTCTAATTGAAGATATACTTTGTGTTTGAAATTTTGGTATGACAGATCCCAGATGTCCTACGGGATGTCGAGACATCTGATCTGTTACAGAAAACATGGCAAGGTATAAACAATAACAGTACTAAAAGGCATAAACCACACACATAATTTGTTCACCCAGTTCGGTCCTACAACCTACATCTGGGGGCATACCAAGCCAGGAAGGAAGTCCACTATTTGTAGTATTAAATTACAGATCAACAATCCCAGTTGACAATCTCCTAACTTAATCACTACCCAATGACCCTTCGACCTAAGTCCTCCCTAGGTAAGAGACTCCATCTCACTTCCAATCATCGCAATGATGTCTAGCAGTCAACACCTCAGCCACTGCATCAACAACTTGATTTCCAACAGCTCTTCAATCACAGAAAAATAGAAGACACACATCAATAACAATACCTAGACATGACACACATGACTAAGAACAATACTCAGAGTTGCTTAACAGCTTCCTCCAAGAACTACACTCACTCTTGCTTAAAAGTTTCGAGGAGTACAGAGACCATCTCACAATCCGAGTAGTTCACACATACCAACTCTCCTAGAGAGTGGTTCACAGGAACGAAACCCTAATAATTTTACATCTTGGAATCATCTTAAAATCAGGTTACAAAACACTCCTATTTATAACCTACATCCCAACTGGATTTGGGCTTCAAATCACAGCAAATAAGCTGTTACAAATCTGCAGAAACTTCTGCTACATAATAGGTCTTCAATCAAATATTTCCTAATATGTCTCCATATTTAGAAAGTAGTGAAAATCCGAAAACCAGCATAAAATCTCAACTCAATTACTTTGGACGCCACATAGGATAACTAAATATTCAGTAACAAATAACAACTAACAAAATCTTCCTTTTAATCCAATAACAGACGCGATGTCCTATGATCCAGGATGAGACATCTTTATCCGACATGTTGAATATAGTAAGTTAAAGCATCTTGATTAACCACTACATGACAACAACATTGTTTTACCAAAATTAACCTTGCACTATATCAGCTTATTGCAGCACAACATGTCAAGACATCACACTTGACATCTCCACAACCTGCAACTAATCTAATATGGCAGATACACATAATGCAGTAGCACCTGCTGTACTGGACCCAGATGTCATGACATCTGTTGTAACACATGACAGCAGTATTGTCATGACAGTTGAAGATGTTTCCATATCAGGTTCAGCATCTGTAGTGATGTCTGAGCAACCATGTCAGGACTTCTAATCTGACATCTTGTACCACCTGCTATAGATCATCATCTGTTCTGACATTGACACATCCTGCAGTGATGTTCTACTCTTATGTCAAGACATTCTTCATAACATTTTCCTGAGTAACATGTTTTGAAAAAATTGCTGCCAACGCAGAACTTACAATCTCCCCCTTTGGAAATTTTTTGGCCAAAACATAATTTGATCATACACATCATATTAAAGGAAAATAAAGCAGCATAAAATAGAAGTCAGAACATCTATTTAGGGATATATCAATCACAATCAGTTTTACCAAAATTAATGCCAACACCAAAAGCTGCAGAACCATCAATCTCCCCCTTTGGCATATTTTGGCTAAAACATTCTTCTTTGAACACCCATCCAGCTCCTCCTCAACCAAGGGACACCTGGTGTTTCTTAATTCTCCCCCTTTTTAGCCATAATAGGAGCAAACCAAACAAATGACATGCACCAGCTAGAACACCAATAAGAACACTGCTCCCCCTTAACATCACAAGTGCAGCTGCACAAAATTGTAACACTCTCCCCCTATCAAGGATAACATGTGCTTCTTTGTACCTTGATGAATGGAAAACATAAGACGCATCTTCATGTCTTCAAGAGGTCACTCTTTGTTCAACTCACAAGTTGAACACAATCATCCCTTGTACCAATACTTACATGATTCCCTCTTGGTTTGTTATTTCACATGCTCCACAACTCACATTTTGCCAAACTGATCAACTTCTCTCTATCTAAGACAACCAGTACTCCTTTGCAAGAAGGGCACCTTAAATGAATGGAGAACATAAGACTCATCTTCATGTCTTTAAGAGTGCACCCTCTGTTCAACACACCTGCTGAACATATTCACCTACTGCTTGACCCTCAAGCAAACCATGTACCACAACAGTACATAAATCAGATAGAAGCTTGTGATCTCAGGAGACAAAAACCATAACATTCTGAATATAATATTTTGTCAATAGATGTTAAGACATCAGTCTTGACATCATGAACAGAATCTACCTGCACTAAGAAAAACACCACATTCCAAAACAAAATCTCCAAGCTCCCCCTTAAGCCAAGGAACCAAAAATCCAGAAAACCAAACAACACAGAGCATCACATCACCACAGAACATCTACTTCAGAATACTACAACACTACATGATACCAACCACCACAACACACATAATACTAGACTACAACACTATCTACTCTCTACTCTCCCCCTATCTTTCTCAACAGATGCTTCTTCAGCAAGAAACACTCCAAAACCACTACATGATATCCTATGACAGCTTCATGATCATATAGTGTGTGGATACCCAGAAATAAACACTCATCCACCTTCAAAAATAATAGAACTCCTTGAGTCTTCAACTCATCACCCTTCTGCCCAAGAGTAACTTGTTCCAAGACAATCCTCAAGACCAACCAGCTGCCACACTCTAATTATCTTAATTATTTGAATCCACTTTATAGATCAACCAATTGCCACAGTATGATCACCTCCTTTATGAATCCTCATATGAAAAATCCAACTGCCACAAATTGTCTTCTTCACATTTGTCAAAATTCTCACAAAGATATCCTGATCTACCAAGGAAACTTGATCTTCAAGTCACAAGTTCCAATTGCTCAATAGCAAGCACATTTAGACTCCCTAAGCCATGGTCATGTAACATCTTCTCCTTCCTGCAGCTCCAGCAAACTGCCATGAGAACAATCTTTTGAAACATCCTATTGTTCATTCCTGTAGATCACCCTATCATAAGCTAATGCGCCACATCACCAACTGAGACTTCTGATGTTAAGCTAGATGTCAGAACATTATGACATCCAACTGTTGAATTCAGCTCTTCCTTCTGCCACTCAGAAGAACCTCCTCCCTTTGCAGAAACAGATTTCCATGCTCTCATAGACTTGATTCAACAATCAAGTTTGAGTAGACAACCTTCATCCTGCTCAGAAACTCCAAAGACTTCAAATTTTCCATATTTGAATCTTCAGAAAATAAGTAGTTCAAGACTATCCCATAGCCACCCAATCTCATATTTATAATCCCAAGCTTCTTTTAACCATCATGATAGTTTCAATATCATGTATGACATCAACACAGAGTTCCTTGAACCCAGGATGATCTCCAAGGATCACACCTTCAGTAGCTAATTCAGGTAGTCACACACCAACACACCACGAAGAGAAATAAATAGCCACATAGAGAAAAGTAAATTCACAACACTTCAGCAGTCCTACACTTTTACATCAGACTTATACATAGTCTTCCGTCAATGTATATTGTCATTAGTTGAATGCACAACATCTTAGATAAACACTCAGCTCCTGCCAGAGTATTCACTATCGGTTAGATGCACGTCCTTATCAAAAGCAGACAAATACTCAACTGCTGTCAAGCTATTTATCATATGTGATAAGGTAACCTTCTCACACAAGGTACGACATTTGATATAGTCTGACATTCTTTTCTTGCACCCTTGTGGCACTAGTTGATCCCTCATTTATTAATCCACAACACTGATCACTTTAGATTAGGTAAATGGCTTGACCTGATACTCCACCATGAGCACAACTAACTTTCTTTGGCTGAGGAAGAAATGAACTGAAATGATGTTTCAACATCAGTTCCGACATCAGTCTAAATCACATTAAACAACTACTATGGCTTTGGAGACAACATCCGTAGTAAGCCATGTACAAATCTTTGCAGGGGATACAAGATTTCACCAGTAGCTGATCATCCTTTCTGATCAGACCATAAATACTTGCATGATACACACCATCAACACGTCTGCATCTTTTACTCTTCCAAGTGTTCATCATGTGGGGGACATCACATAGCTGAACCTAAGCTAGATGAAGACTTCCCTTGATCATCTTAAAGGTCTTCAAAACTAATCCAAGCTCCAGCAAAACTAAACAACAGCAAGACTCAGAGTCACTTTCCTAATTAGGTCAAGTATTAGAAAGACTCTTCTAGAGACCAAAATAAATGGATCTATCCTTTCTTCAACAGATTTCTTGAAGAGTAAATCAACCACACACTATAGTGCCTTTAAGAGTGGACTTGAGAAATAAAACTCAAGTATCGTTGGCAACTTTACACAGTTGGTTGAAACAGTCTTGCATACACTACATCATCACACAACAACTCTTCTGAGGAGACCAACCCTACTGCCCTTCCTTTACTAACGACACAAGGACCCCCAGGGTTCCATCAGATACCATGCAACGGAATACACAACAATCACAACCTCCTCAACAGTCTTCAGGTACAGCATATTACACAAAACCACCACACATCATTTTCTGCGAATAGTCTATCCTCCACTTCTAGGGACCATTCAAACACCAATATGAACCTATCACGTTCAATCAGCTTTTCAGTATAACATCCTTCTTCCTTTACCATGAACCAGAAAGTATCCCCCTCGGATCTCACCCATAAACAGAACAGGATGCCTGCTCTGATACCAATAGAAATTCTGGTATGATAGATCCCAGATGTCCTACGGGATGTCGAGACATCTGATCTATTACAGAAAACATGGCAAGGTATAAAAAATAACAGTACTAAAAGGCATAAACCACACACAAAATTTGTTCACCCAGTTCGGTCTAACAACCTACATCTGGGGGCATACCAAGCCAGGAAGGAAGTCCACTATTTGTAGTATTAAATTACAGACTCAACAATCCCAGTTGACAATCTCCTAACTTAATCACTACCCAATGACCCTTCTACCTAAGTCCTCCCTAGGTAAGAGACTCCATCTCACTTCCAATCATCACAATGATGTCTAGCGGTCAACACCTCAGCCACTGCATCAACAACTTGATTTCCAACAGCTATTCAATCACAGAAAAATAGAAGACACTCTTTAATAACAATACCTAGACATGACACACATGACTAAGAACAATACTCAGAGTTGCTTAACAACTTCCTCCAAGAACAACACTCACTCTTGCTTAAAAGCTTAGAGGAGTACAGAGACCATCTCACAATCCGAGTGGTTCACACATACCAACTCTCCTAGAGAGTGGTTCACAGGAACGAAACCCTAATAATTTTACATCTTGGAATCGTCTTAAAATCAGGTTACAAAACACTCCTATTTATAACCTACATCCCAACTAGATTTGGGCTTCAAATCACAGCAAATAAGCTGTTACAAATCAGCAGAAACTTCTGCTACATAATAGGTCTTCAATCAAATATTTCCTAATATGTCTCCATATTTAGAAAGTAGTGAAAATCCGAAAACCAGCACAAAATCTCAACTCAATTACTTTGGACGCCACATAGGATAACTAAATATTCACAGAATATTCAGTAACAAATAACAACTAACAGAATCTTTCTTTTAATCCAATAACAGACGCGATGTTCTATGATCCAGGATGGGACATCTTTATCCGACATGTTGAATGGAGTAAGTTAGAACATTTTGATTAACCATTACATGACAGCAACATTGTTTTACCAAAATTAACCTTGCACTCATATCAGCTTAGTGCAGCACAACATGTCAAGACATCACACTTGACATCTCCACAACCTGCAACTAATCTAATATGGCAGATACACATAATGCAGTAGCACCTACTGTACTGGATCCAGATGTCATGACATCTGTTGTAACATATGACAGCAGTACTGTCATGACAGTTGAAGATGTTTCCACATCAGGTTCAGCATCTGTAGTGATGTCTGAGCAACCATGTTAGGACTTCTGATCTGACATCTTGTACCACCTGCTATAGATCATCATCTGTTCTGACATTGACACATCCTGCAGTGATGTTCTACTCTTATGTCAAGACATTCTTCATAACATTTTCCTGAGCTACATGTTTTTCAAAATTTACTGCCAACTCAGAACTTACAGTGTTGATGTCATGCTTTAAGGCTAGAATTAGTCCATGATGTTATGATATTATTGTATGCTTGATTCTTGATTTCTTTAGCATGTTTAGAGTGTATATGATTGTGAATTCTAGGTTGTTGGGCATGAAAAATGTGTTGTGTTTTGCTGAACTCACTAAGCAACCCAAGGGTTTTGATGAGGAAGTTGAGCTTTCTTAGGTTACTAGTTGAGCGTCCAGAGGTTACCTAAGCGGAACCTCGCTTGAGCTCCCTACCCATGGCTAAGCGAGACTGTTGCTATGGGGAAAGAGTTTAATTATGTTTGGCCTTGCTTTGACCTTGTTGGGTCGTGGCTAAGCGAGCCTTGAAGAAGGAATTAATTTTTTCACTAATTTTGACATATCTTGCATTTCGTAACTCAGAATGAGGCGCGGTCAGATGGGTTGGGAAGCTAACGCATTGAGTTATAACATATTGGTGAGTTTCATGTTTTTATTCCAATTCAATCCCTATTTTTGTCCTTTTCATAATAACTTTGAATGTTCCGACATGGTTTTGATTCGTATGTTCGAGTGATAAAGTGAGCTTAAATTAGTAGGCGGTATACACTTGGATACTCACTATGTCCATTTAATGGTTTTCTTGTGTAGCTTTATTAGGCAGATACACTTGCATAGTCAACATGTTCATTTAATGGTGTGCTTGTGTAGCCTTAGTAGGAAGTATACACTTGGATACTCACCATGTTTATTGATTGGTGTGCTTGAGTATCCTAATTCAGATGGAAGAACTACTTCGGGAATATCTCGGTACGCTCATATAAATACAAGTAAGTTGATTAATATTATTGTTAGAGTGAATCACTAACAGTCCCTGATTTATGATGGTAATGGAATCCTAATATCAAGTTAATAATTGCTATTATAGTTCTATAATTGGTAAATAAGGAAACTGTAGGTCAAGTGTATAACCTGATTAAGGATAATATACCTTGTAGAGCCAAGAGAAACCATAAGATAAGGGGGACTCATTGAGATTTAGTAATCTCAACCCAATGTTGTTGATTATTTTTCAAGTTGCTTGAGGAAAGATAAAGGCAAGGGTAAGTTAAGTTGAATAGCCTGAAGATGTTTTAGTGGTAGATTCTTCCGATGTGTTTTGGGCTTTTATGTATACTCTTTTGGAATTATGTATATATTAGTACTATCAGTTGTTGTATATTTTGGCCAAGACGTATTCGGATTTTTTATCTCGACTAATACTTGTCCTAACTCTTATACTTATGTATGATATTCAGTACCAAAATTAGCACCACTGCGTAATATTCTAGACATAAATATATGTGGTGTTAAATACATGAACTTCATGTCTTTGTGACGTCATAGTTTGCTTTTTATCTACTTCACCATCACATATCCATATTGTATAATTTTGACAAATTTTATCACAGCATAGATGATGGAATATTTATTTCTTTATAAATTTTTGATATTCCCGTATATAACACAAGGATAATAAAAGAATTCATTATTGTCATAAAGATTTTGTTCCACGTATTAAAAAAATTCAAGAAATTCTTTCTCATACACCAGACCTAAACTATAAGCTTTCATCCAAGTACGATCCATAATGCATTTAAATATTTATAGCAAAAGCTTGTAAAATCATTTAACAATACAAAAATACAAAAATACAACAACACAATAACATTATCAATAGAATAACTTACTAAATCAATTTTCAACAATATGGAAAAAAAAATATACCATAATACAACAACAACAACAACAACAACGTCAACAATCTCAACACAACAACATAATAAGAATGAAACAACTACAAAAATAATATATAACATTCTTAACAACACAAAAGTAATCTCAATATCACTCAATCGCAACAACATATAATATTAAAAAAACAACAAAAACCTAAAACTCAACATGAATGGTGGCGAAATAGATAACGCATTGTAACTGTGAAGAAGAGGAAGAGGCCCATAAATGATTTTTGTGTACGCTACTTAAATTTTTTATACTTCCCCTCCTTGAATCGAACCTAAAGTGATGGAGTTTGAATTATCTCTCCTATCGCTTTCTTCCGTTCTTTTGCTAGGACACTTGCGTTATGAAGGAACTAAACTAAAACATGTTATAATTTAATTATAGAGAAACACTTTTCACCATGGTTGACAAAAACAACCATAATGATATATTATACATATTACTACAATCATTCTTTTTTTTATTAAATCTAACTCATTCCGCCTTCAACCTTTGTATTCCATTTTATAAAAATTAATACAGTATATTGAAAAACTTGGTTTAAAGATTCAAGTTAAGATTCACTTTATCAATTAAACAATATGTTTGAATCTTAACATTGATCTTTAATGCCAAAGTTTTGAAGGTATCGTAAAAATGAATCAAGATATTGCACACAAAGTCTATCTGAGATTGTAAAAATTATGAATGACTATAAAAACTAAATTGCGTGTTATTGTAAAAACTAAACTCTTTGCGAGCTTTTGAAAACTAAACTCCCCGAGATTGAATAAATGAACACCAGATTTTACTACGGTTGGTAAAAATGACCATGGTGAAAAGATTTTTTATATTAATATAAATATACAAATTAAGAGGACACACCCTTTTTTGTAATAAAAAATTGGAAAATTGCTGGTGTTAGGATTCGAAGCGTATAATCTTTATCCTATCGCTACAATTGTTGGTATGGACCATAATGAAAGTAATTTATTAAATAAAAAAATGAGGTAATAAAATGTTACAAAATTTATATTTTGTAGTTTTGAAAATTACACTTGGAAACACTGTGACATAAAAATATAATATAAAATATTTATAAAAAAATAAAATTTAGAGTGACCATTTTATTATTAATCCCGCATACGTATAAATTAAAAAAAAAAGGGTATGATTTATGTTTTCTTAGTCATATTATTTGGGTTATGCTTAACTCGTCCCTACAAAGCCAATTTCTAAAATCATGATTGCACATTACTTATAAATACTACACAAGGTACATCTCTAATAAATGAGGGACTAAATTCATCATATCAGACCCAACACAACATATGTGTTCGAGGTTGTAAAGAAGGCAAGCCAAATGCCACAATTAATTAAGTGATTATGAGTGGATTGCAATAACGTGAAAATTCCAAAAATTACAAAAGCCCTAAATGGATCTAAGTTGATCCCATCTTATAATTGTGGTTGGACCTAACTCAGCTTTATAAAACCAATTAGTAAGGCGATGACTACCCCCACTCAAAAATATATGTTCATGCCACATATTTTCCGATGACTACCCCTACTTAAATTTAGATAACGAAAACCTTATAGCAGGTGACCCAATAGATTTTGAACGAGACTCCGATAGCACCTCAGGATTTGGATTGATCCTAATTCATTTCAACAAAATGGTTTATCATGTGAGGGTTATCTCTAAAAAAAAGTGGGGCTAAATCTACCTCTTCAAATCCAACACAATATAAGTGTTATACGCTGCAAAGGAAGAAATTCAAAGGTAAAAATACCAACATCTAGTAATCAACTTTTTTTGGGATTAAACAGATGAGTATGATACCAATGACATTTAAGTCTATTAAGGAGAATTAAAACTTCTGCAACATGGCGGATGAAATTTTGAACCTTTAATAAGAGAAGTATCCATGTTTAATGTCTGACACACCTTATTTATCATTATATCCATTTAAAAACATACGATAAATACAGAAAAAAGAACATGTTTGAAGAATAACATTTAAAACATATTTTATTTTATAAAAAGATAAGGTGTTAATGATAACATGTAAATCTTAGAAAAATTACAATAAAGATAATAAAAATAAAATACAATTTACTTTTAGTTGATAGAGAATAAAAAACGAACGATCCTAACTTTCATTGTTTAAAAATAATTATAACATTGTTTGTAAATGCATATTTAGTTTTACCTATAAAAGATAAATTATGTTTTTTAGAGTTGGGAGAAGAAAGGCAATTTCTAAAAGAATTAGAGTTGGGAGAAGAATTAGAGTTGGGAGAAGAATTAGAGTTTTACCTCCCAAAGGTAACATAAGAAAGGCAAAAAAATTAGAGTTGGGAGAAGAATTAACTCTCAAAGAATCCCACTTCCAAACCAAAAACTTAATATCCCAGCATATATTGTTAAAGTTAATGGGACAATTTCTAAAAATACAAGAATTTCTAGCTTTCCATATACACCAACATGTCGCTATCCAACAACAACATAACTTGTTAGCCATAGATGCATTCCGCCCCTGCCTGTACCAAGAGTTACAGAAGGAGTAAATGCTGCCTTCATAATTAGTCATGCATCCCAGCCAATTCCCTATACCAATCCAGATTTTTTTCGCAAAAGGGCACATAAATAATAGGTGGGACAGACTCTCAAATTCCACATTGCAGAAATAACAAAGCTCATCAGTAAAAGTCATACCTCTCTTTATCAAATTATCCTTGGACGGTAATCTATTCCACAATAACCTCCATCCAAACGTCTTGAATTTAGGAGGCATCCACAACTTCCAAACAAGAGAAATATGTTCACTCATTTCCTGCAACGATTCCGGCAACGTATCGTATTTGATAGCTTTGTACACATCTCTAACTTTAAACTCAGAGTAGCCACCACAAGACCAAACTGCTTTGTCTTCGGTTCCTTCGCGAGGGTGATGAGAAAGCAGGTCCAACTTCAAGGATTCCAACATAGTGGAATCCTCCTGCGATAAAGGATGAGGAATTCCAAGATCATTCCACTGCCACCTTCCACCCTCGAAATCACCCATATTTGAAACAGTGGCTTCCTTAGTTTTACTTCTTACGAAAAGAGCTTCAAACTTGTTAGCCAAAATACCGACTCCGTTCCAATCAACTAACCAAAACGGGGTAAAGGTTCCATTTCCCAATGACATCTTGATATTACCTGCAAAAGAAAAAACATTGTTAGTAGAAACTGCGCCCGCCTTGAGCAAATCCTTCCACCAACACGAAGAGGAGTAATTGGTGTTCGTTTTGTTTTCCGCCAAAACCTTGCTAACAACAGAGCCATATCTTCTTTTCAGAACCTTCTTCCATAAAGCGTGACTGTTGTCCAAGAGCTTCCACTTCCATTTCATCAGCAAACTAATATTAAAGGCCTCTAGATCAATGATCCCCAATCCACCTTTATTTTTTGATCTGCAAACATTCTCCCACGAGATCCAGTGTATTTTTTACTTTGAATCCAAACCTCCCCACAGAAAGCTTTTCCTTAAGTTATCTATTCTCTTAAGGACCATTTTAGGCAATCTGAAGAAAAATAGCCAGAATATCGGTAAACTCGTCAGAGTAGAATTTAACAGACAAATTCTTCCACCCAGAGACAAAAACTTCCCTTTCCAAGCACTAAGTTTTTTTTTTGAAAATGTCAACAAGGAACTCCCACGAGGAAACCCTTCTTGGATTGATTCCAAGAGGAATTCCCAGAAAGCGGAAACGATAAAACTGGATCTTGCAGGCCAGGAATAGAGATGCAGCCTCGAGGAAATGAGGGCTTATATTAATGCATATTATACTGCATTTACTAAAGTTAATCTTCAAACCCGAAACAAGCTCGAAGCTTCGAAGAACCGTTTTAATGCTCCACAAATTCATCCAGCTTCCTTCTCCAAAGATCAGAGTATCATTCGCGAACTGAATTATGTCCATTCTAAGGTTATCGCCAACCATGAAACCTTTGAAGGAACCAATTTCAAATGCTCTTCTCATGAGTTGTGTTAACCCTTCAGTGACCAAGACAAAAATGAAGGGTGACAGAGGGTCTCCTTGTCGAAGGCCCCTCTCCACTGCAAAATCCTTCGTTGGGCTTCCATTCACCAAAATCGAAAGATGACAATTAAATAGACAAGTTTCCATCCAGCTGCACCAAGTCCTACCAAAACCCATTACTCCAAATAGATTCCTCAAATAGTTCCAATTCACACAATCGTACGCTTTCTCGAAGTCCACCTTAAAAAGTAAACACTTTTTACCTTCTCTAGTTGCCTTATCCATAATCTCTTTTGCGATCACCACCCCTTCCAACATCTATCTTCCAGGCACAAATGCTGATTTTCTTTGATCCACCAAACTGCCTATAACCTTCTTCAACCTGTTGGCCAGAACTTTCGCCAGGATTTTTTAAAGACCAGCAACCAAACATATAGGCATGTAATTGCCCAAATGGAGAGGAATATCCACCTTAGGGATCAATGTAACGAAAGGTGAGGAAAAAGCTTTAGGCAAGTAAGCTCTGCTATGGAATTCGTTGAAGAACATAACTATCTCCTTCTTCAAAAATTCCCAACACTTTTTGTAAAAAAAGAAGTTAAATCCGTCCGGGCCGGGGGTTTTAGAGCTCTCATAACTCCAAACTGCCTGCCTTATCTCCAGCTCATCAAAAGGGGTTTCCAAAGACTTTGCTTCCACATTTGATAGTCTCTTGAATAAACCCGCTGGCAGAAATGGTCGAAGCTTGTGTGGCTCAGTGAACTTGGCTTTGAAGAATTTCCAAATTTCCTTTTTAACTCCATTAACCGAATCCACTCTACCTTGCTCTGTTTCCACCATCCCAATAAACTTCCTTTTTATCTTCCTTTAATTTGATGTTGGAAGAATTTAGTGTTTCCATCTTCATCTCTCAGCCACATATATCTTGCTTTTTGAGATAATATACGATCCTTAATCAGTAAGTTCTTCCACATGAGGCTTTGAGTTTCAGCCCTTCTAGCCACCAGCCCCTCAACCTCGTCGTCTACACAGCTAGAAAGATCTTCATCTAACTCGTTTAGCTCAACAACTCTCTCGTCTACCTTCAACTCGTGCCATCCATACACATTAATACTCCAATCTCTAATTCTTTTTTTAAGAAGTTTAAGTTTCTCCTTTAAAACGTAATCACTTCTTCATTCAATTCTCATTTCATCCCACTCCTTTCTCACAAAGACGAGAAAACTAGGATAGTCGAACCAGCAATCGAAATATTTAAACGGTTTGGGACCCCAATTGATCAATTTGAGATGGATCCAAAAAGGGCAGTGATTCGACACGTCCCTTTTCCCAATCTGTTGACCAATTAAGCCCCATTTGTTTGACACAGAAATATCAACCAGGAACCTGTCAATTCTTCTCATTGACAAGCCATCTCCACTAAACCACGTATATCTATTACCACTAACCGGTAAATCCACCAAACCACTATCATAGATAAATTTAGCAAACTCCCTCGTTTCACCCCTTCTCGTAGAAGAACCGCGACTTTTTCTCTCCTTTCACTAGAGAAGATATTTTGGAAGCAATAAAATTCTGTGATGGAGATAGGAGCCCTGGACCTGATGGGCTCAATATGAAATTTATCAGAGTGACTTGGGAAATAATTGGACAAGACATTGTCAAATGCATCTCTGAGTTTTATGAGAAAGCCCTACTGTCCAAATGTTTTACCTCTGCTTTCTTTGTTCTTATCCCAAAATGTGACAATCCTCAATCTTTAAAGAAATTTAGACCTATTGCTTTGATAGGATGCATTCACAAAATAATGTCTAAAATCCTCGTGGGACGACTAAGGAAAGTTATTGGAAAGCTGGTCTCCCCTTCTCAGATAGCATTTGTCCCTGGAAGACAATTGATGGATGGTGTTTTAGTGGCAAATGAAGTACTAGATTTTCCCATTAGGAAAAAGAAAAAGGGGATTTATGTTCAAGATTGACTTTGCACAAGCATATGACTGTGTAAGTTGGAATTTTCTATTCAAGATTTTAGATGCAATGCATTTCAGACCTGTATGGATAAGATGGATAAAGGGCATGCTTTGCAATAATTTTGGGTCTGTCCTTGTGAATGGTAGTTCTTCTAGAGATTTTAAGTTACATAAGGGTCTCAAGCAAGGAGATCCACTCTCTCCTTTCCTGTTTGTGTTAGTATCAGAAGTTCTTGCCTTGCTTATTAAGAAAGCTGAAGAAAAAGGTCTTTTTAGAGGTATGAAGATAGAAGGGGAGTCAGTCAACTCATTGTTATAGTTTGTCGATGATACCTTGATAATATGTGATGACTCATGGTTTAACATTTGGGCAATTAAATCAGTTTTGAGAGGCCCGGAAGTATTGACTGGTCTGAAGGTGAATTATAGTAAAAGTAAGTTATTGGGACTGGGCTTAAAAGGAGACATAGTAGAAGCTGCAACAACATTTCTATTCTGCAAGGCTGGGGAGTTTCCATTCAAATTTCTAGGACTGTATGTGGGAGGCAGACATAGAATGGAAGAGATGTGGAAACCAGTAATTTCATCTATTAAATCTAGACTAGCTACTTTGAGGGGAAGAAGATTATCAATAGGAGGGAGAGTAACTCTAATCAACTCAGTCATATCCAACATCCCAATACACTATTTATCATTTTATTTAGCACCTGTCAAAGTGGTAAAGATAATCAGAGCAATCCAAAGAAATTTTCGTTGGGGCAGTGATTGTGACAAGAAGTCGATAGCTTGGGTGAGATGGAATCAATTCTGCAAACCTAGACAGCTTGGAGGATTAGGAATTAAAGAGGTATCCACTTTTAATAGAGCTCTAGTATCCAAATGGATTTGGAGGATTATGTATGAACCAGATGCCTTGTGGAGTGGAATTCTGAAAGTCAGGTATGGAGAGTCTATACTCTGTATGCTAACCAATCAATTAGAGGCAAATCCAAGACATTGGTCTAGATGGTGGAATGATTTCTTAAACCTTGCCAAACACTCAAATGAACAAGGGATATTCAATCAACTGATCTGGAAAGTGGGTAATGGAAGGAAGACTTTATTTTGGCATTCAAGGTGGTTGGGTGGAAAGGCTCTCAAAACTCAATTTTCAAACCTGTTCAATTCTTCTATGAATCAGAATGCTTTAATAGAAGAATGGGGAGAATGGAGTGGTGATAGGTGGTGTAACGCCCCAGTTTTGTTAGTTTTATTTAATTGTGTCGTTTTAATTATTTTTATTATTATATTATTTTATTTTTAACTTTTATTTGAAAATATATTATTTTTCATCGTTGTTTATGTTTTATCGCGTTTTGAGAGCGTTTGTGAGATATTTGAGCTGAGGGGTAAAATAGTCTTTTTAGGGGTTTAGATATTTATATAAATAGAAAGTGGAGAGAAAAGAAAAGAAAAGAAAAAGAAGAGAAAGAAAAGGAAAAGAAATAAAGAGAGAAGAGGAGAAAGAGGAAAAATTGGGAAAACTCCGTTTCGAGCGCGATTAATCGGGTAAGGGTGAGAAGTTTCAATTATATCCTGCTTGTGTATGTATATGCGTTGTTTGTGGTAATTGTTTTGGTTGTTTTACAACTTTTTCTCATTTGATAAATTGACGAACAATTGATAGAAATCGATGTTTCCACGGTCGGAAATCGTTATAAGTCGCGTTGTATGATCCTTCTATGCATATGAACATTTGCTGATACATGTTTTTGCTGTTGGAATTGATTTGGGATGAAAATGGGATTTTTGGAGGTTTTGAACCATGTAACCCGTAGCAGGAAATTCTGGGTCCGGTGCGATTCGCCAGGCGAATTAGGTATCGCCACTAGTTCGCCAGGCGAAGTGCTGGCGAAGGGTGATTCGCCAAGCGAAATCGTAAGTCGCCAGGCGAAATCGGGAAGACAGAAATGTGTTAGCTTCTGTAACTTTTGGGTTTTCTAAAATTTGTGGTTCGCCACTAGGTCGCCAGGCGAAGTGCTGCCGAAGGGGTATTCGCCAGGCTAAATCCTAAGTCGCCAGGCGAATCTGGCTGTTTCTCAATAAATTATTTTCTTTGAAAATTCATAACTTTTGATCCGTAACTCGGATCGAGGCGTTCTTGGTACCGTTGGAAAGCAAATAAAATGTTCTTTCTTATTAAAATGGTTTTGAGGTTGTTGGCCGGTTTAATTATGTCGGGAATTTGGAAACATGTCGTTTTGTCGACTTTTACCGTTGTAATTGCGTGTAATTGATGTGATATCATGCAATGTGCTTTTAATATGTATCGTATAGCTTGTGTGCTGTTATATGGGGTGAATATATATGATGAGTGTTGGTAATGATGGTTTGTGGTCTGATGGAGAACTAAATGTGTTGTTTTGGGTTTGATTTCAATGTATGATAATGATGTTGTTGTGTGGTGAAATACATTGTTGGATTGAATATCAATGTATATTGTTACGATGTGTTGTGGGTAGCCTTTGTGGTGTGAATTCCTTGTGGAAGTAATTGTGATTCCATGATTGTTGTGGTTTGTGGATTATGATGAAATGCATTGTGTTGTGTTTGATTTCAATGCATGAATTATGAGATGATTCATATTGTTGGTTTGTGAAGATGCATTTGATTGTCATGAGTCAATGTATGCCAAGCATCATGATATGCATCTTGTGATGTCGTGTGCCCTAGTGGGTGTGAGCGACGAATCGATTCCAGAGGGAATCTTCTATAACATCGTGAGCCTTAAAAATAAGAGGACTGAAAGCGATCGGATCGGATCGGATCGTGCGCCTTAAAAATAAGAGGACTGAAAGTGATGGTTATAGACGATCGTGAGCCTTATACAAAGAGGACCGAAAGCGATCGGAGTGTGAGCCTTATACAAAGAGGACCGAAAGCAATCCATAAACGTCGTGAGCCTTAGAAAAATAAGAGGACCGAAAGCGACGGGGAACATCGTGTGCCCGACGGGGAGTTACATTAAGTAACAAGCGATGATTCCAGCAGAGTTCCTAAGTGAACTGGTGACGAGAAATGATGGATGGATGGTACCGCATATGCATTGTATAGAGTCGTTGTGTCGGTCTCTGTGCATTTGCATAAATCATAAATGGATTGATTATGTGTGAGAATTGTGAATGGATGCATTATATGTGAAAATTCATGAATTGATTGATTATGTGTTGAGATTTATGTTTGAATTGGTGAATTGATGTGCATATCTGATAAATGCATTGGTTGTGGATAATATGTTTTATGCATAAACACATGATATATGATGTGGTGGGGTATTTCTGTATGTTATGACTTGGTGTGCCTTATGTGTGAATATGTGATTATGTTAGTATAATTGGTATATGTTATGTGTATTAATACGTGATGCTTGTGGTGAGAATAACTGTGTATGTGAATTTTTATGTTTTGCATATTATTATGCAATCTTGATTTAGTTGCTATTTCTCACCCTTCTGGTGTGGTTTGTTGCTCTATGAGGCAATTACAGATTTGTAGTCTTGGAGGCTTTTGTGAAGACTAGTTCTCCATTCTTTTGTCGGTCTTGGTGTCTGCTCAGATACGTAGCACGTGAGTCGGGGAACGATTATGTTATATATGTGTACAATGGTTGAATATATTTTGTATTGCTTTTGTATGTATATTTTGACGTTATAAAACCATTCCTTGTAAAACAAGTCGGTTATGGATCTTTCCGCTTTATTCCATAATTGAATTTTAACTTTATATGGAAAAAGTTTCCCCTTTGAGGGTATTCTATTTTGTGTTATGTATCAAATTTATGAGCAGGGATTGTGTTTTATTTATTTAAATGTGGCATCCTTGTTTCTGTCGAAAAAATAAATTTTTATCTACTCTAATTTATTTATGTATTATTTATTCGCGATGGGAATTGGGGTGTTACATTAGTGGTATCGGAGCAGGTCGGTCCGTCCGGCCAAGTTGTTGAGTCAGTTGGTGTGACAGTTGAATACTGTCGATGTTGTTTGTTCCTTAGTATGTGATAGGTGTGTGAAACACTGTCAGTACTTTCTAGTTTTTCTATTCCTTTGTCTGTAGGATTTAGAATGAGATAAGTGGGGGAGAAGCTGGAACTTCTCCAAGTGGCTTCGGTTGTGGAGCGTTGGCTCAGTGTGCCGTTGGTTGTAAGAGTGTAAGTGTTGTTTGGACAGTGTTGTTCCCGGTTCCGGAGGGAATGCGGAGGTAAGGTTTATGTCAACTAAGGATTTGTGCCTTAGGTAGTTTTGTGCACAAGATGCACGAAATGCTATTATAGTTTGGTAAAGACGGTTTATGCCCCATCATGATTGTCGGCTGTATATTGACAAATTGAGGAACTGATCACCCTTAATCTCTTGTTGATAGCGGAAGGGAATTGTGTTGGATGGAATAGACGTGTCTTTCCGGCTTTGATAGTGTGTGAAATGAATTGTTTGGAATTAAGAAAATGATTACGGATTTTTTTGATGAGTCGATGAAGATTCTTATATCGGAAGATGAGGCGAATTAGAGGTTTTGTATATTGGTCAAGTTGGAATGTCTCTGAGGGAGAATGATTGGGTTTTACTAAGGGTTGTTCTCAGAGAGTAGAGTGTGAACTTAAATTGGACGAAGGTGAATAATCGAGGTTATATCTGCCAAGTGAGTAGGACACTCTTTGGAGTTGAGACTAAGGTGTTTGTTATGTTTGTGATGATAGTGCTGGAAATTGGTAGAAAGGCCACAGTGTGGGGCTGTCAGTGGTGCGTGATTTTTAGATGTATTTCCGGATGGAATATTGGATGTTAGCATTAGAAGTACCTGGACTGAAAAAGCAGTGAGCAGATTTACTGGGAAAGGGATTTGTGAGACCAAGTGTGTCGTCTTGAAAAGTTCCAGTATTGTTAGTAGAAAAAAGGAAGGATGATTGAACGAAATAACAAGATTGATGTGAATGACGGTATTGAGACTATGGAAAGCAAAACTCAGAGTTCTGGTGAGGTTTGGAGTCTTTGGAATTGTAGAGCATTAATGGAAATTTTGAGAGAACCCTTAGGTGTGGATGTAATATTTAAGATTTCTTTTCGGCTGGTGGTTGTGACATGTTGGGATTTAGGGAATTTAGATTGTTAAGAGAAGAGCTCGTGTATGGATTATTAACAATGGAATAAGGTAACGATTGGGAATAAGTGTCCACTTTCGGGAATAGATGATTGGAATGGTTTGGTTGACTTTGATTGAAATTACATTTGTTTGGAACGTTTGATAAGGATAATGATTTTTGCGAGTAACCAGTTACCTAGTGAGAAGGGTTGCAAAAGCTTTAAGAATTTATATCTTTTGGAAGTTGGTTGGGCATTACAACGTACAGTGATGTTGCTTGGTGTTAGTAATGCGTCCGTAATATTTGTGGAGTATATGAATCATATCTCCCATATTTAATTGGATAAGTTCGTGGTGGTTTTGATCAAGGATATTCGGATGTATTGTAAACTCAGAAGAGGAACAGGTAGGGTGTTTGAGAATTGAATTACAAGTGTTGAAAAGAGACGAAGTTTTATGTGAAGTTATTCAAGTGAGAATTTTGGTTGAAAAGGTTAGTTTTCTTAGTTATGTTAATCGACCCCATCGGAAGTAGATCCAGTTCTACAATGAGAGGTTCTGAAGTTGGTTAAGGAGATTAGAAACTTTTGGGCTCAGTTGGTTGTTACTGCAGGCTATTGTAGCGAGCGATTTTGGACGCGGTTCTTAAGCGCTGGTCGCTCTCTGCGGTTTGAGCTTACTACAGGTCGATTCATTTTTTATCCTATTAAAGCTGATGAAGGAAGGGAAATAGATGTCTCCAATTAACCCTGCTTGCATACTGAGTTTAAACAGCGGTCTGTTAGGTTACGGATGCTATCAATGTGGGGGGCCTTTGTACTGGTTATTTGTATTTTCGCCAATACTGGTTTCTTTCTTTTTATTTTGGCAGAATGTTTCTGGCGGGGAACAAGGATTAGGATGTTAGGACTGATGCTTTTTGATAGATATGTGAGAGTATGGGATTTTGGTTTTTTGTTGATTGTGCTCGCTAAGATTATTCTTTCAATCTTATGCCTACGTATTCCCGTTTGCCGAAACAGGGAAATCAGAGCGTTCGTAGTTCCTCCTATTCTATGGGAGGAAATGGTTGTTTTGGTGTCTTGTTCAAAGCCCGAGACGTGAAGCGAAAGGTGTTTGTATCTTGATCAAAGCCCAAGATGTGAAGCTAAAAAGTCTATTTGTATCTTGATCAAAACCCAAGATATGAAGCTAAAAGGGTGTTGACTTTAGAGAGAATTTGTCGTCTCTAAAGAGGGGGTTGTATGTCACAACTGTTTATAAAGGAGAATTACTTTAACCGGGATGTGTGAATCCGGCAATGCCATAATTTCCTTTAAAGGGGATTTCCAACCTGAAGGAGAAGACTTTAACTTAGTGTAGAGCAATGCTATCTTTCCTTAGGAACTTCTTATGCTAAAAGAGGGACAGTGGCATGGATGTAGATGATTCAGAGGCTTGCCGCTTACAGCGATTAGACGAAAGGGGAAGGAGTTGTTGATGTTTGTGTACTGTGAACGAGGCACAACTTTGATGCTAAAAGGTTGATTGGATCAACCAGTAGTTTTCTTATACAAAGCCTAAGAGGAGGCTAAAAGGGTTTTTGACTCAACGATGGAGTCTTTTGGTATCTCGTATAAAGCCCGAGCTGAAGGCTATTTGTCTCAATAAGAGAGTGTTTTTGTGTCTCGTACGAAGCCCGAGAGAGAGGCTAAAATTTTTTTAGCTCAATCAGAACCTTTTTGTATCTCGTATAAAGCCCGAGATAGAGGCGAAATGGATGATTGACTCAACTAGGGAGTCTCTTATGTGTCTCGTACAAAGCCCGAGAGAGAGGCTAAATGTTGTTTGACTCAACGAGGGAGTCTTTTGGTATCTCGTACGAAGCCCGAGATGGAGGCTAAACGTTTGCTTTGCTGGTAAGAATCATTGTACAAAGCCCAAGAGGAGGCTAAGGTAACTGTTTCAGTTAAGTGACAGGTCCAGTATACTGATTTTAAAGAGAAAATTAGTTCTTATATGATCAACACTGTACTTAGGGATTTGATTCAGGGATATTTCCTTTTCTTTGAGGAAGCGGGAAATCCAAAGAGTATTGAGACTGTCCGAGTCTACGGGTTTCCTTCCTACTTTTGGAGGGGTGCTTGAGAATGTCTTTGAGACTCAAGGAGATTAGACTGTCCAAGTCTAGAGTTTTATATTTTGTATTATGCTTTGAGAAATAGTAGTAGACTCTTTGAAAGGACTGTTCTATGAAGATGACTAGGTTCTGTTCCTATACCTCTAGGAGGTCGTCGGGACAATTTGTACGAAGCCCAAGAGGAGGCTAGAATCTTTTAAGAAGCCGACAGGTCCTTGTACGAAGCCCAAGAGGAGGCTATCATTCCCGGAGGAAGAGATCATTATACGAAGCCTAAGAGGAGGCTGTGAATACTTCTAAGAAGCCGTAGGGTCCTTGTACTAAGCCCAAGAGGAGGCTGGGTTGCTTTTAGGAAGCCTGTGGGTCCCCAAACCCCGAGAAATTCAAGGCAATGCTATTCACCGAGAATAGATCAAAGTCAGGAAAGTTCAAGAATTTGGAAGAAACTCAAAGATGCCATTCACAGAGAATACATTCATCTCTGGGAGTAGAGTTTCTTGACGATTCCTAATAAGGACAGACTGAGAGAAGACTGTATCTGGTGATCCTATTGGGGATCTAGTTGTCTATTTCTACGAATAAACGAAACGGCGTCACCTAGTTCTAGACGTAGTTGCCGGGGAACTCTAAATATCTATACTATTATTACACAGTTGATATGAGTTTACGAAAGAAGACTTACAGCGAAACAGCCCCACAATACAATTATATGTATATGAAAGCGGTAAATGAAAGCAATAACCACTTACTCGGTTGTAGAGCTTCCATGCTGTTTGGTTAGTTGTTCAACAAAGAAAGATTGAAAACAACAGTATATTCAAAATCAAAGGAGAAAGTGTTTTGAAAAATAAAGATTTGGGGCTTACAGCTCAAGGAGAGGCCCAGGGTTTTATCAGTGAGCGCACTGTTGAATTTGTACAGAGGGACTTATACAAGTGACTGGGGCCCAAAAAAGGTTTTCTGTACAAAGGGATGGGTCTTACATTCTCTCAAGAGGCCCAAAAAGTTTTAAAGAAAAAGAGTGGGGCTTATAACACGAGGGTAGGCCCAAATGATTTTTCGTTAAAAATGGCGATCGCGCCGAGGTTTTCTTTTAACGCAGAGGGACTTATACAATAAGTGAGGTCCAAAATTGTTTTGGTTAAAAGGGGGTTGGGTCTTACACTCTATTAGAGGCCCAAAAGTTTTGAATGAGTCTTATAGCTCAAAGAGAGGCCCAGTTGTTATTTTTCAACAGATGATGATCGCGTCGAACTTTTTGAAATACAACGGGAGTTATACCATAAGTGAGGCCCAAAATGGGTTGTATTTACAAAGGGTTGGGTCTTACACTCTATTAGAGGCCCAAGTGTATTTGAAAATCAATTTTGAAAGTTGAATTAAAAAAAACCTTACTTTTAATCTTTAAAAGTAAATATTTAAAGAAAATCAAACAAAATACAAAATAAATTTGAATAATCCATTTATGATTTTGATTAAGGTTTGAAAAAAATGAGGGATAATCACAAGGAATATTTAAACTCATTAGGTTTTGATTTTCAAAGTAAATATTCACTTTTACAATGTTTAAAAACAATTAAAAATGAATTTATTCACAAAAATACTAGTTATATTAAATAAATAATATAAATCTAATTTTTTGGTGGAATAAAATATTTCAACATTTTTGTGAATTATTGCAAAAAGAACCAATAAAAAATGATAAAAATTGAAGGAGTTATTAATTTTTCAAATCATTAAAAATAATAATATGAAAAATAAAAAACATAAGACAAGTGATAAAAAGAAGTCTGGGGCGAGGGGGATTCGAACCCCAGACCTCTCACTTGCTAATACACACAAAACCAGCTGATGAACCGTTGGGGCGCAATGCCAATTCAAATATAACATGGCAATGGAAAAATATATATCAAACTTAGTTGGAAAACCTGAAGAATGGCGCCATGGCCATCTTCTTCCACCAGCTCGTGCGTGAAGCACCATATCTCACTCATCTCTCAACCATTGGACATCATTCAAACACCAAACTCATGCGTTTTTTCACAAGGAAGAAGATGGCAATACCCAATTTTATTCATTTTCAGTGTATAACAAATTATATCATTGTGGCCGTATGAACACTAATTTTGCAAAAGCAATCGAGTAGGCATGATTATGAGTGCAATGATCAAATTTTCTGAGGGAAAACAATCAGCATATGATGGCGAGCAATTGGCCAAAATATCATGCGAGCAAATATGCATGGATCATGGAGTTTGAGTTTTGAGGCTTACCTTGATGCAAGCTGAAATGGAACTCTGCACAAACTTTGTTCCAGTCGTGAATTAATGATCCCTACAGCTTCAATGGATGTTATGGAATGTGTTACAAGCTTTGGAACACTTTGAAACTCTTTGGATCAAGCTGGAGACCTCCACCTGCATAATTGAGACATAATGGCTTGGTTGAAGGGTGATTTTGAGCCTGAGGTGTTACAGTCAGTGTTTAAGTGTTTGGACACCTTAAATACATCCTATGTGATGTGTTTGAGCAATTGGAATTGATTGCCTAAGGCTGCGACTCAAAACCCGATAGTGGTTACTCAAAAACCAAAAAACTTGAGGTTTAAGGAAGAATGAGAGAAAACAGTGTTGTAACTGGCTTTGGTGTGAGTTGAATGATCCATTGGGACCTCTATTTATAGGTGATCAACTTTTGTTTTGGAGGAATAGTGAATGGCTGCTGGATCAGATCACATTTGCATGGATTGGCTTGGAGGATTTCTTCTCAAGCAAGGCAAGCTAGCCATTCCCAAGAGCAGGGCTATGCCTTGACCAAAACAACATTCCTCGGATGTTTTTATTGTTGTTTAATCAGAGAATTTGATTGAGTAGGGTAGCTACCTTGATAATGCACTATTTCACATTAATGCACTTTGAATTCAAGGCAAAATGTGCCAAAGTGGATGAATTTCAAGTTGGAAGATTCCTTGGCTTTTTGACTCAGATTTATCAGTTGGATCAGATGCAATGTGATTGGTTTGAACACATGTGGCATGCTGATCCTTAGTTTTTGGCTCAAAATCGTGTGTGGCAAGCAAACATGCAAACTGATTTTTCCAAAACAGCTTGCAGTAGCATGACTTTGGGCATGGATTTCTCTTGGGTCAAGTTGAATCAATTCATGCTGTTAAGCTTTTTGAATTCTTGGCAACATATGCAAAAACATGATGTTTAACTTTGGACTTGATTCAGCTTGCATCTATGTGAAAAGATCTCACAAGTTTTGGTGTTTCAACAAAATCTGTCTTGGACAGAATTTTCTAAGTGTTGGAAAATGGTGTACTTTCATATTTTCAGCCATTTTGGCTCACTCATAGCTCAAAATCCACAATGAATTGGAGTTAGGTCTAGTTGAAGTTTTTGTAGAGGGTAATGAGATCTACAAATAAAGCTTTGGATGGGAAAAAATGGCTTTGTGGTTTAGGAGTTATGACCCTCCAAAGTTGGTACCCTAGCCACTTTATTTTTAACTTATAAAATTTTCTAAGTTTTTATGGTTACCCCTTTTTCAAGTTATCCAACTTTTCTTGATTTTTCTTGATGAATGACGATTCAAATCATACATTAACATCATTTTAGGGTTAAAAAACCATTTTGGTGAAAAATCTCAAAAAGTCAAAGTTGACTTTTGTGCACAGTTGACTTTTTATCTGATGAATTCCAAACTGTGCAATTCTTCAGGAAATCATGTCCTTGACCTAAATCAAACTTGATGGAAATGTTCCATGGGTGTCATGGGGTATATTGAGTCATGTCTTAGGGCTTGGGAACATGTCCTGGTCAAAAGTCAAAGTTACAGTTGACTTTTTCCTTAAAACCCTAATTGTGGTACAGATGAAATTGAGACTTGTTACTCAAGCTTATTGATTAACCCATTGTTCCAAATGGATCAATATAGTTCATTAAAGACCCTCAAATCATGTCTTGAGGTCTTGGTTCATGATTTGTCCCAAAAGTCAACTTAGGGGTGAATTAGGTCAAGAAACCCTAATTCCTGATTTTTAGTGAATGCATCTCCAGAGGCAAAATTGACTTGATGATTGGGTCCATGAGGCTCCATGGAATATATTAGGTCATGTTTTGGATCCTTGGTTTGTGCCCAGAGGAAAATTTCCATCTGGAGGCCCTGGTCGATCAAAACCCTAATTTGGTGACACTGGCGATCTCGAGGCTTGATCCATCTAGAAGGGAGCAACCTTGTGCTTAATCCTTGAAGTGGGAGGCCTCTTTGTCCTTTGTGGATGTTTGAGGGGTTAGACAAGTTGAAGATCATGTCATTCCTTGATTGATTCCTTGTCTAAGGCTCTGAGAGGGCTTAAAACCCTAATTTTGATTGTAGTAAATGCTCAACAACCCTTGAGGCATTTGATGAGGCATGATGGTTCTCCCATATTGTGATGATGATTGACACAATGATGGGAATCTTGGTGGTCAAAATTAGGGGTATGACAGATGCCCCTATTTAATCTTCTTGGACCCGAAGGTGTGAATGCCGAAGGTATTCGGGCATTCGGGGTGCAAGAGGATTAAATATCAGAATACCCAAAATTTTGATAGTGACTATGAATGGTAGCGCACGCATTCATCTTCTTTTACTAAGCAATGATGCTTAGAAGAGGTAAAACTTCCCCTCGACCCTGGTCTTCAGCCAAGGAACTGGTCTCAGTTTCTGATTTAAACTTCCCCTCGATCTTGGTTTCCTACCAAGGAACTGGTCTCAGTTTCTGATTTAAACTTCCCCTCGATCCTGGTTTCCTACCAAGGAACTGGTCTCAGTTTCTGATTTAAACTTCCCCTCGATCCTGGTTTCCTACTAAGGAACTGGTCTCAGTTTCTGATTTAAACTTCCACTCGATCCTGGTTTCCTACCAAAGAACTGGTCTAAGTTTCTGATTTAAACTTCCCCTCGATCCTGGTTTCCTACCAAGGAACTGGTCTTAGCTTCTGATTTAAACTTCCCCTCGATCCTGGTTTCTTACCAAGGAACTGGTCTCAGTTTCTTCTGTCAATAAACTTTATTGACAAGGGACACTATTTGTAGCGGTTTTTCTCAAACTTATCGCCGAATTTTCCTGGAGAGATGCCATTTGAGTGGAAAAAATGATGTCATACTTGCTGGGGAACCCAGTCGTCTGAGTTGTAGAGGTGCACAAACTTCTCTGTCGGAGACGCCATTTGTCGACTCTATTTGGGGAAACTGAGTCTCTTGAGAGACTGCTTCCGCTTGGGGTCTTACATCATACTTTTCTCGGGATCTTCCCGGAGAAATGCTATATGATGGGCTCCAATTTTGAGGTGCCGATGACCTTTTCATCAGCGATCTTTTTGGAGCGAAACTGGCATGCTGCCGAATCTCTGATTACGAGGCTCTCTCTGTGGATCTTCCTTAATCTGGGAAAGCAAGGATATCATCTTCAATGGCGATTGAAAGTTTTCTCTGGATTTTCAGAGGTTCAAGTTATCAATGTGGTCGAGTGCCGACTCTAATCCAAAGATATATTGGAGGAGAGATTGTTTAAACACAACATTTCCTGACGAGGCAAGAACTGACAACTCGATTGAGAAGACTGTTATCACTAAGGGACACGACCAACTAGAGTGATAGTGATGTAATATGAAATGTGAATGCCAATCAATAATGCATGATGTATGTATGTTTATACTGACAAAACTGACGAGCCATACAGACTGACGAGTGAACACGACTGGATACTCGGCCATCGCGGGGCGAAGAAGTACCGCTGGTTCAAGATAGAAATTCCACCTTGCTTAGGAGAGATAGTCCCCGTTGGGAGCTACCGTTGGTCGGGCTTAGGAGATAAGAACTCGGCCGAAGAGGTCAGATGGAATAGTCGCATCCGACACTGTTGATCCTTCATTCAGGCGCACTGGCGTAGAAGGAGTACTTTGATTCTGCACTTTGAAGTTTGCCTACTTCTGGAGAAGCGGTTGATGCTCTTCTGATGTTTAACAGTCACAAGAAATTGCCATCTTTATTTTAAAAGCAGAAAAAGTTTTAACAAGTAAATTCATTTTTGTTTCATTTCAACAATCGTTAATCATGTTAAAATGTCGTTCTGTAAAGCTAAAACAAATAAGAATTACAAACAAAAGCACAGGGGCTCAAATTTTATTGATGAGATGGAGATCAGCCAAACGCGTGATTCCAAAGAGTATATACAAAGTTTGAAAATGGTAATTTACAGGGAAAAGGGCTACGTTGAAACATAACGACCACTATCCTTCTACCAACTTTGAATTCGGGACATCCTGAGCTTCTGTCGAAGATGACCTTGACTGGAGTTTTCCTCCGATGGATGCTGTAACTGCTGCTGAGGGACTTGCCTCTGTTGAACATAGTTACTTGCCATTATCCCTAATTTTTGCCTGGATTGTACTATGAGATTTCCAATCCATCGGGATGATTTTTTTTTATGTCTCTAACTTTTGCCTGGACCGCCCATTCGGGTTTTCAATCCACCGAGACGTTTTTTTTTTAGTTTAGGCGAAGTATTTCTTGACTACATCAACATTCGTGGGGTAGGAAAATTCCTCTCCGTCCATGGTTGCAAGTCTCAAGGCGCCGCCTGAGAAAGCTTTTGTGACCATATAGGGGCCATCATAATTTGGGGTTCATTTGCCCCGAGAGTCAGTGAGAAACGATTTTATCTTCTTGAGCACAAGGTCTCCTTTTCTGAAGACACGAGGTCGGACCTTTTTGTCGAACGCCTTCTTCATTCTTTGCTGATACAACTGACAGTGGCATAGTGTCGTGAATCGCTTCTCTTCGATCAGGTTTAATTCATCGTGTCGACTTTGACACCATTCAGCTTCTGAAAGCTTAGCTTCCATCAATACCCGGATTGATGGGATCTCTACTTCTATGGGAAGAACTGCCTCCATGCCATATACTAGAGAGAAAGGGGTAGCCCCTGTTGAAGTACGGACAGATGTGCGATAACCATGAAGAGCAAAGGGTAACATCTCGTGCCAGTCTTTGTAGGTTACAACCATCTTCTGAACAATCCTCTTGATGTTCTTGTTAGCCGCTTCTACCGCTCCGTTCATCTTGGGTCGGTAGGGAGATGAGTTATGGTGTTCGATCTTGAACTCAACGCACAACCCTTTCATCATCTTATTGTTCAAGTTAGATCCATTATCTGTAATGATCTGGCTCGGAACACCATAACGGCAGATGATATTGTTTTTGATAAATCGGACCACCACTTGTCGGGTTACATTAGCGTACGACGCTGCTTCGACCCACTTGGTGAAATAGTCAATGGCTACGAGGATGAACCGATGTCTATTTGAAGCCTTAGGTTCGATCAAGCCAATCATGTCGATTCCCCATATGGAAAAAGGCCACGGGGAAGAAAGAACTTTGAGATGTGATGGCGGTACATGATTTTTTTCGGAGTATATCTGACACTTATGACACCTCCTCATGTACTTGTAGCAGTCGGATTCCATGGTCAACCAGTAATACCCTGCTCTCATAATTTTTCTCACCATTGTGTGTCCGTTGGCATGGGTGCCAAAGGATCCTTCATGAATTTCTTTCATAAGCATGTCTGCTTCTGGTCTGTCTACGCATCGGAGCAAGACCATGTCAAAATTTCTCTTATAGAGAGTATCACCGCTCAAGAAGAAGCTCCAGCCAATCTTCTGAGGGTCTTTCTGTCTTTCCTGGATGCCCCAGGTGGGTACTCTTGTTTCTGAAGGAAGCATTTGATATCGTGATACCAAGGTTTGTCATCTATGACTGCTTCAATCGTGAAGATGTAGGCGGACCGTTCAAGGCGCATTATGTCAATCTTAGGTAGGTCGTTCCATTGACCTACACTAATCATAGAAGAGAGAGTGGCTAAAGCGTCAGCCATGTGATTCTCATTACGAGGGACGTGATGAAACTCAACTCTGTTGAAGAAAGATAACAACCTTCTTGCATAATCTTTGTAAGGAATCAATCCTGATTGGTATGTGTTCCAATCTCCTTTTATCTGATTGATAACCAAGGCTGAATCGCCGTATACGTCCAAGTTTTTGATCCTTAAATCAATCGCTTCTTCGAGACCCATGATACAAGTTTCGTATTCGGTCTCGTTGTTCGTACATTTGAACGTAAGTCTGGTAGTGAAAGGAATGTGGGTACCCTGAGGGGTAACAATGAATGCCCCAATTCGGTTTCCATAATGATTAACTTCTCCGTCAAAGATAAGTCCCCATTGGGAACCTAGTTCTGGCCCTTCACTGGGTAACGGTTCATCGCAATCTTTCATTTTTAGATACATGACATCTTCGTCTGGGAAGTCAAACCCGACTGATTCCTGATCGTCAATCGGTTGATGAGCTAAATGATTGGCTAAAATACTTCCCTTAACGGCTTTTTGAGCGTGGTACTTTATGTCATATTTTGATAATAACATCTGCCAACGGGCAATTCTTCCCGTGAGAGCAGGTTTTTCGAAGACATACTTGATTGGATCCATTTCTGAGATCAACCAAGTAGTATGACAAATCATGTATTGGTGAAGACGTTTGGCTGCCCAAGCCAAAGCGCAACAAGTTTTCTCAAGCATCGTGTACCGAGTTTCGCAGTCGGTGAATTTCTTGCTCAGATAGTAGATGACAGACTCTTTCCGTTTAGTTTCGTTTTGTTGGCCAAGTACACATCCCATCGAGTCCTCTAGGACTGTGAGGTAAATGATCAGTGGTTTTCCTTCCACTGGAGGTGATAGAATCAGCAGATTCAACAGATATTCCTTAATACTGTCGAAGGCGGTTTGGCAATCTTCTGACCAAACGTAATCCTGGTTCTTTTTGAGTAATTTGAAGATCGGCGCACACGTCGCGGTCATGAGGAATATGAATATGGAGATGTAGTTCAAACGTCCCAGGAATCCTCTGACTTGTTTTTCAGTTTTCGGAGAAGGCATTTCTCGAATGGCCTTGACCTTGTCAGGATCAACCTCAATTCCTTTCTGGATGACGATGAACCCTAGGAGTTTCCCTGAACGGACACCGAAGGTGCACTTGTCAGGATTCAAGCGGAGCTTGAATTTTCTTAGACGTTCGAACAATTTTGACAGATGTTCAACGTGCTCACTCTCTGTTTTTGATTTTGCAATCATATCATCGACATATACCTCGATTTCTTTGTGTATCATGCCATAAAACAGAGTAGTCATGGCCTTTTGATAGGTTGCCCCGACGTTCTTCAAGCCGAACGGCATCACCTTGTAACAAAAGGTGCCCCATGGGGTAATGAACGAAGTTTTCTCCATGTATTTCGGCGCCATTTTGATCTGATTATAGCCCGAGAATCCATCCATGAAGGAGAAAATTTTGAACTTTGTTGTGCTGTCTACCAGCATGTCAATGTGTGGTAAAGGAAAGTCGTCATTTGGACTTGCCTTATTCAGATCCCTGTAATCAACACACATTCTAACTTTTCCATCCTTTTTGGGAACGGGTATGATGTTGGCTAACCACTGAGGATATTCAGATGTAGCGAGGAAACCCGCGTCGATCTGTTTTTGTACCTCCTCTTTGATTTTGATGGCCATGTCCGGGTGAGTGCGTCTCAACCTTTGCTTTACTGGCGGACATTCCAATCTTAACGATAAGTGATGTTCCACGATGTTGGTATCCAACCCTGGCATATCCTGATAGGACCAAGCGAATACATCGGGGAATTCTTTGAGAAGCTTTATCAAACTCTCTTTGGCAGTTGGACTGAGCAGTGCCCCAATCGTGATTTCTTTTCTCTCTTTTTTCGAACCCACATTGATCGTTTCCAACGGCTCTTTGTGAGGTTCAATGGACCTTTCCTCCTGACTCAGTAGTCGAGAGATCTCTTCTGGAATTTCGTTGTCAACTTCTTCTTCAGCCCCAAATATCGGGAACTCAAAGTTGGGAGAAGGCATCGGATCATATGTTTCAACTGGGTACAAAACAAGCAATCTGCATGACGTGTTGATTCGTGTTTAGAAGAGATAGAGAAAATGCAAGTGTGTGCAGTGTTTTATTTTACTGCTTGTTTTTATTTTTAATTGTTTTTTAGGATTATCATTTTCTGAAAAAGCAAAAAGAGAAAACAGCAATTAATGCGGAACTTACAGAACGACGTTATTTTATTAATGAACAAGTCGATCCTTGAAACTACAGCCCTATAAAACAAAACTCTGTCGCTTTGGGCAAAGCGAAGAGGGAAAATTTAGAGAAAGCGAGCCCTATCAAAACATCCGTTTCACCTGGGCAGGATGAAAGGTTAAAGACGACAATTACTTTGACTGACGAACGACCTTCGAAACATTGATGGCAACCCATTGGCGGCGAACTCCTCGGTGAATCACAAAGTCTGGCATCTTCCTTGATTTGTCTTCAGAAATGACACTGATTTCTGGTGGAGCAGGATCATTGGAATCTGTCTCCCAGGCAAAATTGTCGTAGGAGAATTCCTCTGTTGCATTTTGCATAGCATTTGTGCTCTCAGTTGTATCTCCCCATCCAGTTGGCTGGATATCTTCGAGCTTGATACGAGAGCTTTCGGGAGCGGTGTACTTGACCATATAATCGTATTTCCCACTCGGTTGTCCCAAGGTGTCCCACACTTCTTTCGAACTGGCGGAGTCATCCCTCTCGATGATGTTGACCTCGGGAAAAGCATAGTTGATAAATTCAAGTCCTGCAAACGTTGTGAATTCATCTTCATGTTGAGTAGTTTCAGGATGACCCGAGTGTTGATCCCATGACATGGTGGGGACACAGGTATTCTGTTCAATGATGGTCAGCTGATTTTCATTGTTCGGCTGACTCTCTTGCCCCAAATCTCTTGGATAAGTGTAGCGAACGATTTTGGACGCGGTTCTTAAGCGCTGGTCGCTCTCTACGGTTTGAGCTTTAAACTACAGGTCGATTCATTTTTTATCCTATTTTGAGCTGAATAAGGAAGGGAAATAGATGTCTCCAATTAACCCTGCTTGCATACTGAATTTAAACAGCGGTCTGTTAGGTTACGGATGCTATCAATGTGGGGGGGGGGGGCCTTTGTACTGGTTATTCGTATTTCGCCAATACAGGTTGTTTCTTTCTTTTTTTTCTAGGCAAAGGGTTTCTGGCGGGGAATAAGGATTAGGATGTTAGGACTGGTGCTTTTGAATTACTGCTTTTGATTGATGGGGATATGGGATTTGGGTTTTTTTGTTGATTGCGCTCGCTAAGATCTTTTCTTTCGATCTTATGCCTACGTATTCCCGTTTACCGAAACAGGGAAATCAGAGCGTTCGTAGTTCCTCCTATTCTATGGGAGGAAATTGGTTTTTGGTGTCTTGTTCAAAGCCCAAGACGTGAAGCGAAAGGTGATTTGTATCTTGTTCAAAGCCCAAGATGTGAAGCTAAAAGGTCTATTTGTGTCTTGTTCAAAGCCCAAGACGTGAAGCTAAAAGACCTCGGCTTTAGAGAGAATTTGTCATCTCTAAAGAGGGGGAAGGATAATTACTTTAACTGGGATACGCGGATCCGAGCAATGCCATAATTTCCTAAGAAAGGGTTTTAACCTGAAGGAGAAGACTTTAACTCAGTGTAGAGCAATGCCATCTTTCCTTAGGAATTTCTCATGCTAAAAGAGGGACAGTGGCATGGATATAGATGATCCAGAGGCTTGCCGCTTACAGCGATTAGATGAAGGGAAAGGAGTTGTTGATGTTTGTGTACTGTGAACGAGGCACAACTTTGATGCTAAAAGGTCGATTGGATCAACCAGTGGTTTTCTTATACGAAGCCTAAGAGGAGGCTAATTTGTGTCTCGTACAAAGCCCGAGAGAGAGGCTAAAGGTTTTTGACCCAGTGGGGCATATCGTTATACAAAGCCTAAGAGGAGGCTAGCAAAGAGTTCGACTCTTGCTTAAGGGATTTATATCTCGTACGAGGCCCGAGATGGAGGCAAAAAAAAGGGTGATTGACTCAACGAGGGAATCTTTTGTGTCTCATACAAAGCCTGAGAGAGAGGCGAAAAGGTTGTTTTAACTCCACTGGGGAGAATTTTGGTATCTCGTACGAAGCTCGAGATGGAGGCTATTATAACTGTTTCAGTTGAGTGACAGATCCAATATACTGATTTAAAAGAGAAAATCAGTTCTTATATGAGCAACACTGTACTCATGGATTTAATTTGAGGATCAGGGGTATTTCCTTCTCTTTGAGGAAATGGGAAATCCAAAGGGTATTGAGACTATCCGAGTCTGCGGGTTTCCTTCCTATTTAACGAAGGGTGCTTGAGAATGTCTTTGAGACTCAAGGAAGCTAGACTGTCCAAGTCTAGAGTTTTATCTTTGGTACTATGCTTTGAGAAACAGTAGTAGACTCTATGAAAAGACTGTTCTATGCAGATGACTAAGTTCTGTTCCTATACCTCTAGGAGGTCGTCGGGACAATTTGTACGAAGCCCAAGAGGAGGCTGGAAACTTTTAAGAAGCCGACGGGTCCTTGTACGAAGCACAAGAGGAGGCTATCATTCCCGGAGGAAGAGATCATTATACGAAGCCTAAGAGGAGGCTGTGAATACTTCTAAGAAGCCGTAGGGTCCTTGAATAATGCCCAAGAGGAGGCGAGGTTGCTTTTAGGAAGCCTGTGGGTCCTTGTATGATGCCCAAGAGGAGGCCGATGCTTTTAAGAAGCCCGTGGGTCCCAAACCAAAGAAAAGTTCAGGAAAACTCTTTTAGAGTTAAAACCACTGGTAAACGTGTGAGGTTTACTATCCAGTGACTTTAACTTTTAGAGAGAGTCCGAACCGTTCGGCGGTTTGAAGAAATTCAAGAGAAGTTTCACCGAGAATAATTCATCTCTGAGGGATAGAATTTCTTGACGATTCCTAAGGAGGACAGCCGAAGAGAAGACTGTATCTGGTGCTCCTATTGGGGATCTAGGCGTCTATTTCTACGAATAAATGAAACGGCGTCACTTAGTTCTAGACGTAGTTGCCGGGGAAACTCGAAATATCTATACTATTATTACACAGTAGATATGAGCTTATGAAAGGAGACTTACAGTGAGCAGCCCCACAATACAGTTTATAATATGAAAGCAGTAAATGAAAGCGATAACCACTTACTAGGTTGTAGAGCTTCCATGCTGTTTGGTTAGTTGTTCAACAAAGAAAGATTGAAAACAACAGTATATTCAAAATCAAAGGAGAAAGTGCTTTGAAAAAGAAAGATTTGGGGCTTACAGCTCAAGGAGAGGCCCAGAGTTTTATCAGTGAGCGCATTGTTTGAATTTGTACAGAGGGACTTATACAAGTGACCGTGGCCCAAAAAGGTTTTCTGTACAAAGGGATGGGTCTTACACTCTCTCAAGAGGCCCAAAAAGGTTTAAAGGAAAAAGAGTGGGGCTTATAACACGAGGGTAGGCCCAAATGATTTTTCGTTTAAAAATGGCGATCGCGCCGAGGTTTTCTTTTAACGCAGAGGGATTTATACAATAAGTGAGGCCCAAAATGTTTTGGTTAAAAGGGGGATTGGGTCTTACACTCTAATAGGGGCCCAAAAGTTTTGAATGGGTCTTATAGCTCGAGGAGAGGCCCAGATGTTTTTTGAAAAGGCGACGATCGCGCCGTTTGTTTTTTGATGGTATCGGGACTTATACAATAAGTGAGGCCCAAAGATGATTTGGTCAAAAAAAGGGTTGGGTCTTACACTCTAATAGAGGCCCAAAGTGTTTTGAAAATGATTTATGAGGGTTGAATTAATCCAAAACCCTAATTTGTTTTCAAAATGTATTTAATTGAATAAAAATTCAATTAAAATGATAAAAAATTGTTTAACACATGGAAAACAAATTGTGATCTTGGATTAATGCTTCAAAAATTAAGTATTGACCTACAAAATAATTAGAAAGCATTAAAAGTTGCAAAATCAATGTAGAAAAAATATTTAAAATGCCAAAAACAATCAAAATATTAATTCTTTACAAAAATATCAATTATATGAAATAAATAATATTTTTGGGATTTTTTGATAAAATAAAATATTTTAACATTTTTGTGAATTATTAAAAAAAGAATCAACTCAAAATCATTAAAACTCAGAGAGAAATTAATTTTTGAATCAATTAAACAAAATCACAAAATTCAAATATTCAAATATATGAAAATGGCGCCAAGAACAACACCAAGAACACGGGCGTTTTTTCAGTTTGCCCAGATTTAAATTTTCCATTCAATCTCACTGAATACGTAATTATAACATGCAATCCACATATCATTATGCTCGCCTCAACCTCACGATCATGTCTATGTACTTTAATTTCATTTAAATTAAACATACAACAAGAAATCACGAAGAGACCTCAAGAACCCTAATTTCTGCATGAAGGCTAGGATTTTTGATACACAATTCAAACAATGCAATTAATTGAGGGAAAACATTCCATGCATGATTATGAACATATGGCCAAATTATTGTGCGAGGAAATATGCATAGATTGAGAGATGCCCAAGTTTAGGCTTACCTCCAAGTCGTGGCAGCAAGTTCAGATGTGATTTTGAGTTGGAGGTGTTACAGATGAGTGGTGATGATCTGGACAGCTTCCCTACACCATATGGAGTGTGTTTGAACACTTGGATTGAATTGAAATGGACTGGATCAGTTTATGGCATCTCAGCTGCAACTTCACTTCAAACTTGTGCGAATGGCAAGTGATTTTGAGATTTTGATGTTCCAGATGTTATGTGAGTGTTTGATCAGCTCATATGTGATGTATGTGAGGTGTGTGAGTGATTGGTTTGTGCAGAATTGCTCTCAAACTCAAAACCCGATAGCTACCTTGCTAAGAAAGGCATTTTTGCCAAGAGAAAGAGATTTTGAGGAAAACATCTATTAGATGGCTTTGGTGTACTTAAACTGACCACAATTGAGCTCTATTTATAGTAGAGCAAGTTTGTTTTGCAAGGAATAGTGCATGGCAGCTGGTAAGTAGGTTTCCTCAATGTTGGCCAATGAGAATCCAAGTCTCCTCTAGCCATTGACTAGAGGTTAGGGCACAGAGCTTTGGTCCCCTTGGTCTTGGATAAGTCTTGACTGATTTCAGATGAGAATGGCTCAGTCCATGCCACCTTGATAGTTCCATTGAATGCCTCATTCCAAATTTGAAGTCTTGTCCCTATTTTGACCATTCTAGGTTCAACATGCTATTCTTTGTTCCTTGGACCTTGGAGGCTTGGCTCAGTGATTGTCCCCTTTGGATTCAATCCTCTGAGGTGTCCAAGTGGATTGGAGCAATTGCAATTGGCTGATTTTGGCAAATCGAGCCAAAATGCAAATTCTGCCTTGCTTTGACAGATTTCAGCAAGGCAACTTGCCAATGTTGTATCTCATGATGTAGGTTGAATTTGGCAATGTTCTTGGCCATTTTGGAAAGCTCTTACATGATACAAAAACTGTTTGAACAAGTTTGGTTTTGATCTCTTTTGATTCCAAGTGAAAAACCCCCCTACATTTGGCAAAAAGTGAAGCAGAATTCTGACTTAGTGAAAATTTCACTAAGTGTTGGAAAAAGTGACTTTTTCACTTTTCAGCCACTTTGATCACTCCATAACTCAAAATCCTTAATGAATTGGAATGACTTGTAGTTGAAGTTTTTGTAGGTTATAATGAGGGCTACAAATCCATCTTTGGATGAGAAAAAATGGCCTTGTGGTTTAGGAGTTATGGTCCTCCAAAGTTGGTACCTTTGCCACTTTATTTTTAACTTAGAAAAATTTCTAAGTTTTATGGTTACCCCTTTTACAAGTTATCTCACTTTTCTTGATTTTTCTTGATGAATGATGATTCAAATCATACATTAACATCATTTTAGGGTTAAAAATCCATTTTGGTGAAAAATCTCAAAAAGTCAAAGTTGACTTTTGTGCACAGTTGACTTTTTATCAGATGAATTCCAAACTGTGTAATTCTTCAGGAAATCATGTCCTTGACCTAAATCAAACTTGATGGACATGTTCCATGGGTGTCATAGGGTATATTCAATCATGTATTAGGGTTTGGGAGCATGTCCAGGTCAAAAGTCAAAGTTACAGTTGACTTTTCCCTTAAAACCCTAATTGTGGTGCAGATGAAAATGAAACTTGTTGCTCAAGCTTCTTGGATCAATCCATTGTTCCAAATGGATCAATATGGTGTATTAGAGACCCTCAAATCATCTCTTGAGGTCTTGGCTCATGGTTTGTCCCAAAATTCAACTTAGGGGTGAATTAGGTCAAGAAACCCTAATTCCTGATTTTTGATGAATGCATCCCCTGAGGAAAAATTGACTTGATGCATGGGTTCATGAGGTTCCATGAAGTATATTAGGTTATGTTTTGGATCATTGCCTTGTGCCCAGATGAAAATTTCCATCTGGAGGCCCTGGTCGACCAAAACCCTAATTTGGTGACACTGTCGATCTTGAGACTTGATCCACCTAGAAGGGAGCAGCCTTGTGCTTAATCCTTGAAGTGAGAGTCCTTTTTTATCCATTGTGGATGTTTAAGAGATTAGACAAGTTGAAGATCATGTCATTTCTTGATTGATCCTTTGTCTAAGCACTCAGAGAGGGCTTGAAACCCTAATTTTGATTGTATTGGATGCTCACCCATCTTTGGGGAGACTGATGAAGCATGATGGTTCATCCATATTGTGATGATGATTTTCACAATGATGGGAAATCTAAGTGGTCAAAATTTGGGGTATTACAGATGCCCCTATTTAATCTTCTTGGACCCGAAGGTATGAATGACGAAGGTATTCGAGCATTCGGGGTGCAAGAGGATTAAATATCGGAATATCCGAAATTTTGATGGTGGTTATGAACGGTAGCTTACGCATTCATCTTCTTTAGCTAAGCAATGATGCTTATAAAAGGTAAACTTCCCCTCGATCCTGGTCTTCAGCCAAGGAACTGGTCTCAGTTTTCTTTTGAAATAAACCTCCCCTCGTTCTTGGTTTCCTGCCAAGGAACTGGTCTTAGTTTCTGATTTAAACTTCCCCTCGATCCTGGTTCTTACCAAGGAACTGGTCTTAGTTTCTGATTTAAACTTCCCCTCGATCCTGGTTTCTTACCAAGGAACTGGTCTTAGTTTCTGATTTAAACTTCCCCTCGATCCTGGTTTCCTACCAAGAACTGGTCTTAGTTTCTTTTGTCACTAAACTTTCTTGACAAGGGACGCTATTCATAGCGGCTTTCCTCAAACTTCTCGCCGAATTTTCCTGGGGAGATGCCATTTGAGTGAAAAAAGTTTTGATGTCAGACTTGCTGGGGAACCCATTCGTCTGAGTTGTAGAGGTACACAAACTTCTCTTTTTTGGAGACGCCATTTGTCGATTCTACTGGGGAAAGCGAGTCTCTTGAGAGACTGTTTTTGTTTGGGATCTTTCATCATACTTTTCTCGGGATCTTCCCGGAGAAACGCCATATGATGGGGTCCAATTTTGAGGTGCCAATGACCTTTTCATCAGCGGTTTTTCGGAGCAAAATTGGCGTGCTGCCGAATCTCTGATCACGAGGCTTTCTCTGTGGATTTTCCTTAATCCGGGAAAGCAAGGATATCATCTTCAATGGCGAAGAGTGACATCTGTTGAAGGTTCTCTGATCTTTCATAGGTTCAAGTTATCAAAGTGGCCAAGTGCCGACTCTGATCTAAAGATACACTGGTGGCGAGATTGTGCAGGCGCAACACTTCCTGACGAGGAAAGAACTGACAAACTCGATTGAGAAAACTGTTTATCACTAGGGGACAAGACCGACTCAAGTGATAGTGATGCAATACGAAATGTAAATGAAAATAAAATGCATGAAGTATGTATGTATATGCTGACAAAACAGACGCGACATACAGACTAAGAGATGAACACAATTGGATACTCGGCCATCGCGGGGCGAAGAAGTACCGTTGATTCAAAATAGCAATTCTACCTTGCTTAGGAGAGATAGTCCCGTTGGGAGCTATGTTGATCGGGCTTAGGAGATGAGAACTCGGCCGAGGATGTCAGACGAAACAAGGTCTCTGACACAGTTGATCCCTTCATTCAGGCATACTGGCTTAGAAGGAGTACTTTGATTCTGCACTTTGAAGTTCGCTTACTTCGGGAGAAGCGATCGATGTTCTTCTGATGTTCAACAGTCAAAAGAAATGCCATCTTTAATTTATAAGCAGAAAAAGTTTAACAAGTAAATTCATTTTTGTTTTATTTCAAGAATCGCTGATTAAGTTTAAACAACGTCGTTCTGTAAAGCTAAAACAAGTTAAGAATTACAAACAAAAGCACAAGGGCTCAAATTTTATTGATAAGATGGAGATCAGCCAAACGCGTGATTCCAAAGAGTATATACAAAGTTAGAAAATGGTAATTTACAGGGAAAAGGGCTACGTTGAAACATAACGACCACTATCCTTCTACCAACTTTGAATTCGGGGCATCCTGAGCTTCCGTCGAAGATGACCTTTGACTGGAGATTTCCTCCGATAGATGATGTAACTACTGCTGCTGAGGGACTTGCCTCTGTTGAACATAGTTACTTGCCATTATCCCTAATTTTTGCCTGGATTGTACTATGAGATTTCTAATCCATCGGGATGATTCTTTTTTTTTTCATGTCTCTAACTTTTGCCTGGACCACCCTTTCGGGTTTTCAATCCACCGAGATGTTTTTTTTTTTTAGTTTAGGCGAAGTATTTCTTGACTACATCAACATTCGTGGGGTAGGCAAATTCCTCTCCGTCCATGGTTGCAAGTCTCAAGGCGCCGCCTGAGAAAGCTTTCGTGACCACATATGGGCCATCATAATTCGGGGTCCATTTGCCCCGAGAGTCAGAGAGAAATGATTGTATCTTCTTGAGCACGAGGTCTCCTTTTCTGAAAATACGAGGTCGAACCTTTTTGTCGAACGCCCTTTTCATTCTCTGTTGATATAACTGACCGTGGCATAGTGCCGTGATTCTCTTTTCTTCAATCAGGTTCAGTTCGTCGTGTCGACTTTGACACCATTCAGCTTCGGTGAGCTTAGCTTCCATCAATACCCGGATTGATGGGATCTCTACTTCTATGGGGAGAACTGCCTCCATGCCATATACTAGAGAGAAAGGGGTAGCCCCTGTTGAAGTGCGGACAAATGTATAATAACCGTGAAGAGCAAAGGGTAGCATCTCGTGACAATCTTTATAGGTTAAAACCATCTTTTGAACGATCTTCTTGATGTTCTTGTTAGCTGCTTCTACCGCTCCGTTCATCTTGGGTCGGTAGGGAGATGAGTTATGGTGTTCGATCTTGAACTTTGTGCACAACTCTTTCATCATCTTATTGTTCAAGTTAGATCCATTATCAGTAATGATCTCGCTTGGAACACCATAACGACAGATGATATTGTTTTTGATAAATCGGACCACCACTTGTCGGGTTACATTGGCGTACGACGCTGCTTCGACCCACTTGGTGAAATAGTCAATGGCTACCAGGATGAACTGATGTCCGTTTGAAGCCTTGGGCTCAATCATACCAATCATGTCGATTCCCCATATGGAAAAAGGCCACGGGGAAGAAAGAACTTTGAGATGTGATGGCGGTACATGAATTTTGTCGGAGTATATCTGACACTTGTGACACCTCCTCATGTACTTGTAGCAGTCGGATTCCATTGTCAACCAGTAGTACCCGGCCCTGAGAATTTTTCTCGCCATTGTGTGTCCGTTGGCATGAGTGCCAAAGGATCCTTCATGAATTTCTTTCATGAGCATGTCTGCTTCTGGTCTGTCGACACATCGGAGCAAAACCATGTGAAAATTTCTCTTATAAAGAGTGTCACCGCTCAGGAAGAAGTTTCCAGCCAATCTTCTGAGGGTTTTCCTATCTTTTCTGAGTGCCCCAGATGGGTACTCTTGTTTCTGAAGGAAGCATTTGATATCGTGATACCAAGGTCTGTCGTCTATGACTGCTTCAATCGCGAAGATGTAAGCGGGCCGTTCAAGGCGCATAATGTCGATCTTAGGTATGTCATTCCATCGACCTACACTAATCATGGAAGAGAGAGTGGCTAATGCGTCAGCCATGTGATTCTCATCACGAGGGATGTGATGAAAGTCAACTCTGTTGAAGAAAGGTAGCAACCTTCTTGCGTAGTCTTTGTAAGGAATCAATCCTGATTGGTATGTGTTCCAATCTCCTTTTATCTGATTGATAACCAGGGCTGAATCGCCGTATACGTCCAAGTTTTTGATCCTTAAATCAATCGCTTCTTCGAGACCCATGATACATGCTTCGTATTCGGCCTCGTTGTTTGTACATTTGAACGTAAGTCTAGCAGTGAAAGGAATGTGGATACCCTGAGGGGTAACAATGATTGCCCCAATTCCATTTCCATAATGATTGACTGCTCAGTCAAAGATAAGTCCCCACTGGGAACCTGGTTCTAGCCCTTCACTGGGTAGCGGTTCATCGCAATCTTTCATCTTTAGATACATGACATCTTCGTCTGGGAAGTCAAACCCGATTGATTCTTGATCATCAATCGGTTGATGAGCCAAATGATCGGCTAAAATACTTCCTTTAACGACTTTCTGAGCATGGTACTCTATGTCATATTCTGATAGTAACATCTGCCAACGGGCAATCCTTCCCGTGAGAGCAGGTTTTTCGAAAACGTACTTGTTTGGATCCATTTCGGAGACCAACCAAGTAGTATGACGAATCATGTACTGGCGAAGACGTTTGGCTGCCCAAGCCAAAGCGCAACAAGTTTTCTCAAGCATTGTGTACCGAGTCTCGCAGTCGGTGAATTTCTTGCTTAGATAGTAAATGGCAGACTCTTTCCTTTTAGTTTCGTCTTGTTGGCCAAGTACACATCCCATTGAGTCCTCTAGGACTGTGATGTAAATGATCAGTGGTCTTCCTTCCACTGGAGGTGATAGAATCGGCGGATTCAACAGATATTCCTTGATACTGTCGAAGGCGGTTTGGCAATCTTCTGACCAAACGCAATCCTGGTTCTTTTTGAGTAATTTGAAAATCGGCGCACATGTCGCGGTCATGAGGAATATGAATCTGGAGATGTAGTTCAAACGTCCCAGGAATTCTCTGACTTGTTGTTCAGTTTTCGGTGAAGGCATTTCTTGAATGGCCTTGACCTTGTCAGGATCAACTTCAATCCCTTTCTGGCTGACGATGAATCCTAGTAATTTCCCCGAACGGACACCGAAGGTGCACTTGTTGGGATTCAAGGGGAGCTTGAATTTTCTTAGACGTTCGAACAATTTTGACAGATGTTCAATGTGCTCCTCCTCTGTTCTTGATTTTGCAATCAAATCATCGACATATACCTCGATTTCTTTGTGTATCATGTCATGAAACAGAGTAGTCATGGCCCTTTGATAGGTTGCCCCGGCGTTCTTCAAACCGAACGGTATTACCTTGTAACAAAAGGTACCCCATGGGGTAATGAACGAAGTTTTCTCCATGAAGGAGAATACTTTGAACTTTGCTGTGCTGTCAATCAACATGTCAATGTGTGGTAAAGGAAAGTCGTCCTTTGGACTTGCCTTGTTTAGATCTCTGTAATCAACACACATTCTGACCCTTCCGTCCTTTTTGGGAACGGGTACGATGTTGGCTAACCATTGAGGATATTCAGATGTAGCGAGGAAACCCGCGTCAATCTGTTTCTGTACCTCCTCTTCGATTTTGATGGCCATGTCCGGGTGAGTCCGTCTCAACCTTTGCTTTACTGGCAGACATTCCGATCTCAACGGTAAGTGATGTTCCACGATGCTGGTATCCAATCCTGGCATATCTTGATAGGACCAAGCGAATACATCGGGGAATTCTTTGAGAAGCTTTATCAAACCCTCTCTGGCAGTTGGACTGAGCAGTGCTCCGATCCTGATTTCTTTTCTCTCTTTTTCTGAAACCAAGTTTACCGTTTCCAATGGTTCTTTGTGAGGTTCAATGGACCTTTCCTCTTGTCTGAGTAGTCGGGAGATCTCTTCTGGAATTTCGTTGTCATTTTCTTCTTCAGCCTCGAATACCGGGAACTCAAAGTTGGAAGAAGGCATCGGATCGTATGTTTCAACGGGGTATAAAACAAGCAATCTGCATGACGTGATGATTCGTGTTTAGAAGAGATAGAGAAAATGCAAGTGTGTGCAGTGTATTTATTTTACTGCTTATTTTTATTATTGAATGTTTTTTTTAGGATTACCATTTTCTGAAAAAGCAAAAAGAGAAAACAACAATTAATGCGGAAATTACAGAACGACGTTATTTTATTAATGAACAAGTCGAATCTTGAAACTACAGCCCTATAAAACAAAACTCTGTCGCTTTGGGCAAAGCGAAGAGGGAAATTTACAAAAAGCGAGCCCTATCAAAACATCCGTTTCACCTGGGCAGGGTGAAAGGCTTAAAGATGGCAATTACTTTGACTGACGAACGACCCTCGGAACCTCAACGGCAACCCATTGGCGGCGAACTCCTCGGTGAATCACAAAGTCTGGCACCTTCCTTGATTTGTCTTCAGAAATGACGCTGATTTCTGGTGGAGTAGGATCATTGAAACTGTCTCCCAAGCAGAATTGTCGTAGGAGGATTCCTCTGTTGCATTTTGCATAGCATTGGTGCTCTCAGCTGCATCTCCCCATCCAGTTGACTGGATATCTTCGAGCCTGATACGAGAGCTTTTGGGAGCAGTGTACTTGACTATAAAGTCGTATTTTCCACTTGGTTGTCCCAGAGTGTCCCAAATTTCTTTGGAACTGAAGGAGTCATCTCTCTCAATGACGTTGACCTCAGGAAAAGCATAGTTGATGAATTCTAGTCCTGCAAACGTTGCGAATTCATCTTCATGTTGAGTAGTTTCCGAATGACCTAAGTGTTGATCCCATGACATGGCGGGGACACAGGTATTCTGTTCAATGACGCTCAGCTGAGCTTCGTTACTCGGCTGACTTTCTTGCCCCAAGTTTCCTGGGTAAGGCTGCCACATTGGCAGACCATCCATCGGGCCATAGTAATTGTGATCAAAGTTGTCTTTCATCAGAGTGTCCTCCTCTAATGAATTTGGTGGAGCACGACATCCTTTCGGATCACAATCTCCGTAGATCGTTTCGACATCTGATCTTGGTATAAATCTCGGACTTTCTGTAGGAAAGCAAAAAGGCATAGGCACCTCTTCCTGAGACATATAGCCGTCCTTGTTAAGATAGGACTTCCATTCTTCATCTGTGTCAGAGGGATCTTCCTCATTGATAGCATGAACTGTCTGAGATACTGGGTGAAGAAAACCTCCACTGTGGAAGAAGTTTTGAAGGGGATGAAGACTTTCATCGTTGGCGGCTGTCTGAGTACAGGTTACAGAAAAACCAAGACCCTTCTTTGTTTTATTGTCAATAGGAATGACAAGCCGTCCCCATCCTGTTGTATCGGTACTCTCAACCGCTTTGATAGCATCTTTGTATGAAGAAATTGAAGTTCCTTCTTCGGATTGATCGTTCTTGCTCACCGATAGTGCTTGGAACTGAGTTCCAATAACCTCCTCGGGTTCTACACAAACAGATGATGATAGGTTACTCACAAGCAAGGCTTGTTCCCCACAAACCGTGACAAGTTGATCGTTCTTGACGAACTTTAGCTTTTGGTGGAGGGTTGAAGTAACCGCTCCAGCCTGATGTATCCAAGGTCTTCCTAATAAACAACTGTATGTTGCCCGGATGTCCATGACCTGGAAAGTGATTTGGAAAGTGTGAGGACCAATAGTTATGGGAAGATCAACTTCGCCGATAACTGTTTTTCTGGATCCGTCGAATGCTTTGACGACGACCTCGCTGACTCTCATCGGAGGGCCCTTGAATGATAATTGCATCAAAGTGGACTTCGGCATAACATTCAGGGCTGACCCTGTGTCTACCAGTACGTTGGCTAAAGCATCGCCCTGGCAGTTAACTGTAATGTTGAGCGCCATAATATGACGACGACCCTCTTCAGGTAATTCTTCATCACTAAATCCCAAATTATTGCAGGAAGTGATGTTAGAGACAATGCTATCGAATTGTCTGATTGTTACATCCTGTTCCACAAAGGCTTGCTCCAAGACTTTCTGTAGAGCCTCTCTGTGTGCTTCTGAACTGAGTAACAGCGATAATACTGAGATCTTTGAAGGAGTCTGTAACAGTTGATCAACAATGTTATATTCACTCCTTTGGATGAGCCTTAGCATCTCATCTTTGTCTTTTGAAAAGTCGGGATTACCAGATTGACTGACTGGTGGATCAGGAATTTCTGCCTGAAGTTCCTTTTCTTTGTTGGATTCTCCAACCCCTCGGTTGAAGATTCGACCACTCCGTGTTACACGACTGATGTCTGCAATATTCACGACGGAGGGTAATGGAATTTCCTTTCCATTCTCGATTATTGTTGCACCGTATTTGTAAGGGATTGCCTTAGCTGATTCATACGGTAGTGGCCCCGGTAGATAGATGACTATGGGAACCTTCTGATTTTTCTGACCATCATAATTAATCTCGATCCGTTCCTGGTTGGGAACTCTAGATTCGTCAAGTAGAGGAATGATGGAAAAAACATCCCTGATCTGGTGATGACCAGAGATTGTGACAACATCCTCAACTTGATCGGCAAGGTAGTTCGGCGTCCAGTTGATGGGTCCAGAACCTGGATATGGACGAATTTCTCCATGATCGACCTGATCCTGAAGAGCTGCTCTCACAAGGTAACACCCTTGATTACTTTCCGAACAGACGCTACAACTGTCATAGTTGTGTGGTGGCACCTGGCCACGCCCACTTTGAATACAATGTAACCTTACTAGGTTACCTTCCATTGATCGGACATCCTGACTTTGACGACGAGTAGGATTCTTGTTATTGATACTAATCTGTTGAGTATCTTCGTCCATATAGATTGGCATCCACCAGTGATTTAACAAGTGCTGAAGTGCCTCCTGGAAAAGGGTACAACCTCGATCGTTTTCGCAACCCACTTTACAATTTTGATAGTCATGTGATGTTAAGAATCCAAGTCGGACCTGCTCAGCATGTAACTCTACCAGGTTGGTATCCATCACGCGAATGTCAAAGATCTGAACCATGTTGATTTGATAGGAGTTCCTATCATGGTAGTCTTGGATCCATCCAAGATCCATCTGACGCTGGAGGGCCTCTTGTATGAAAGAGCATCCCTGTTTGTTTACCGAGCAAATCAGACAGGAACTGTAATCGTGTCGCGGCAGATTATGATACTGGCTTTGCCTTGAGTGCATCGCCACCAAGTTGACATTCATCGCACGGATGTCGTGGTTTTGAATGACGTTGGAATTCTTGTAAACCATGTTAACTCCACGAACTCGGTGCTCTTGGATCCATCCGAGATCCATCTGTTCCTGTAGAGCTGATTGCACTACAGAACACCCCTGGTTATCTTTAGAGCAGATATCACACTGGTGATAGTTATGAGGTGGCACATGGCCATATCCACTCTGTCTACAATGCATCTTGACCAGATTGGTCCCCAATAAGAGTACATCATGAATTTGATAGACATTGTTAGTCTCTTTCTCAATCAGATTGACTGCAGCTTTCTCGTGTTGAGGCAGCGGGTTCGTGAGAACATTAGGATTCGTATCTTTGAAAGATAAGAGCCCGCTCCTAACAAGCTTTTGCACGTCGGATTTGAAATTGAGGTAAGTCTCAATGTTATGCCCTGAACCTCCTTAATGATAAGGGCATGTTTGATCCACCTTAAACCAGAAAGGCGGATTTTCCGGAACTGAAAGGGGAGACTTAGTCTGGATGTGCCCCTTAGCCAGTAGTAACGGAATCAGTTCTGCGTACGTTACAGGTATATGATCAAATCCTGATGGCCGTGTTGTACGGTTGTTGTTATATGGAGGACGAGCCTGCTGAAGAGGCTGTTGTGTCCTTTGTTGGTCAGGTTGGCTCTGCGCAACCTGAGGTTGATACATAGGAACAGGCGCGGGGCCGATAGCAGGAGTAACAGCTGCTACTGGCTGATAACGTCGCCTTTGCTTTTCGAGAGAGATATTCCCAATATCTTGCTCTTTTTTCTTAGGGAGAGCACTACCATATTTTTTAGTACCGCTCGTTGATCCAGTGTCTTTTACCAAACGTCCTTCTCGGACGACTTCCTCAAGACGTACACCCATACTGACCATCTCGGTGAAATCACTGGGCGCACTGGCAACCATTCGGTCATAGTAAAACGAGTTTAAGGTCTTTAAGAAGATCTTTGTCATCTATTTTTCCTCAAGAGGTGGACAAATTTGAGCGGCAATTTCACGCCACCTTTGAGCATACTCCTTAAAGGTTTCCTTTTCCTTTTGCGACATCGATCTGAGTTGATCTCTGTCGGGTGCCATGTCCAAATTGTATTTGTATTGTTGGACGAAGGCAGTACCAAGATCTCTGAATGTGCTGATCGTAGTACGGTTTAAACCCATGTACCATTTGAGTGCGGCACCGGTTAAACTATCCTGGAAGTAGTGAATCAGCAGGTCCTGATTCTCCGTCTGAGCTGACATCCGCCGAGCGTACATCACCAGATGGCTCTGAGGGCAAGAGTTACCCTTGTATTTTTCAAAGTCGGGCACTTGGAACTTGTGCGGGACTTTTACATTTGGGACCAAGCAGAGGTCTGCGGCGTCCTTTCCGAATAGATCCTGACCGCGAATGGCTTGCAGCTCTTTCTGCATTTCCAGGAACTGTTCCTAGAATTCCTCCATTTTGTCAAACATAGTTTCCTTCTTACCAGAAGACGTTGGTGGAATCTGTCCTTCCGGGACAGTGTGCACCACAGGGGGTGGTACCGTGACTACGGCAGTAAGTCTTGGTGCCTCCCGAAGTTTGTAACCTTCAGGAGTCTTCAGTATTCCCCTGGCATCTTCGCTTTCCAGAAGTTTGTAACCTTCAGGCCCAGCGGCTTCTGTTGCGATTCCCTGATCTTCAGTGATCGGCGGAACATATCCTTCCGGGATATAGTTAACAGGCATGCCCCAAGGATGATCTTTCGGCATCTGATACCTAGGATCATACTTTTCTATGATGGGCGTTGAGGTGATCTCTGAGATCACAGTTCTTTGTAGCTGAGCTTCTGCCATGGCTTGCATGTCGTTACGAAGCTTTCTCATATCCTCTCTCAGAGTGTCGATCTCTTCTTTTAACTCTCTGTTTTCTTCCTCAAGATCATCCATCTTTTTCTGACGATTGGCCCGAGTATTATACGAATGAGACAGTTGGACTCTAGAATCGAGACACAAACGTGAGATTCGTAGGTAAGGAGAATACACGATGTGAGAATGATGAATGCAATGATTATATTAATTGTTGTTTGGTTTAATCAAAATAAACTTCGACAATTAGATTGCAAATATCAAATAGTGGGGAAACCCCTTTTTATTGAATTCCAAAGGATTACAGAAATGGAAATACAGTAGATTACAAAGTGCAGAAACAGAAACCTAAACTAATGGGTCCCGAGTCCTCTCTGAGGAGAAACCGGGTGTTGATTCTGGCATCTTCCTTTTCTTTGACCGGGGCGCTTGGGCCGTTGTCGGGTTGTCATTCCTTTGCCAAGTGAAAGGAGTGAGCAAATTCCTTTGGTCATCTTGATTCTCTACAGCGTGCTGCTCCAAAATTTCAATCAGAGCATCTTTCTCTTTCAGTAATTGCTGTATTTGGATGCACTTTACGTTGAGGGTGCGGTACTTGTTCTTCCAAGATTTTCATTCCTTTTGAACTTTGTTGAGAGTAACCTGAAGCCTTTCAGTTTCCGTCATGAAGTACATGACAATTTCCCTCGGCGGAAGAATTCCGTAACGAGGATAAGACATCTTTAGCTTGAGAGCTCTAGTTTGTACCCAATGGAGATAAGGCTCCACCGAGACACAGTCCGGTTTTCCCAGAGACTCTCGTCCTTTCTTATGAACCTGTTTCCAAGCTTGCACTATTTCCATCTTTAGTGCTCTGTCGTTTTCTCCTTCTTTGAAGAAAAGACCTTCCAGATGAACATCCAGTGGGATGTGTCTCATCGGGTATCCAAATTGACGAAGAACTAATGTCGGATGATAGTTGATTCCTCCTTTAGTTCCTATGAGGGGTACGCTGGGGAAGTTTCCACAACGGTCAATGATTTTGATTCCCTCATAAATCCTATTACACTAACCTATATCAGAATTGGTGAGGGACATGATCTTCTGCGACCAACGTAAGACACTCTTGCAATCCCAAAAAGCAGCGGACTTAGGCAAGTGAGAGATAAACCACTTGTAAAGCAAAGGTACACAGCATGTGATCTCCCCCCTGCTGTACAAATTTCCTAAGTGTACAGAATGATACGCATCTGCGAGCAAAGTTGGCACAGGGTTTCCAATGAGAAAAACCTTAATAGCGTTGATATCGACAAAGTTATTGATGTTGGGAAACAAAAATAACCCGTAGGTGAGCAAGACAAAGATGCTTTCAAAAGCAGTCCCGTTCCCTATACTAGCGAAGTACAGAGCTTTCTTTGTCAAGAACTGGGCTGGCAAACCTTGGATGCCACCCTTAGTAGTCATGTGAGTCTTGACCTCAGACTCGTTCAAATGAATTGCTATTGCAATAGTCTGATTCTTTGGAATTTCTTCCAGTCCAGAAAATGGAGCTCGATCAGTGATATGTAAATCAGTCAGATGAGAATACTCCTCCAGTATTGGTGCTAGCTGGTAATCCGGGAATGTGAAACAGTGATAAACCAGATCGTAGAACTGAATGAGCGCGCCCATGATCCCCTTAATCACATAGACTCTTAACAGTGGTAGCAAACCACCGTGCTTGGCTCTGAAAGCCTCTGGGTTAACGATCATCCTCCCTAACTTTCTCAAATCCCCTAGTTTTGGAACCTTGAAGGTGTACTGGTGAGTTCTCCTTCTACCGAAATCCATTAGCGTAATCTTTTTCTCTGATATTTGCAATCACAGTCTTAGTTTAATTTTGAAAAACAGAGAGACTAGAAGAGAAATTTTTTGAATGTTTTAATGTTTTATTAAATGAATGCATGAATGCAGCACACAAAAACATAGAAAAAACATGGGGTCAAAGGGTCGTTGTCATGAAGTCAAGGCTCTACCCATCCCCAAAGGTTTATACTAGAGTGATTTTTGTACCTGTACTCATTATCATCAGCTCCTCCCAGGAAATCAAAACAACAAGCGGATCGCCAGCGAGTTGTGTGCAATCTTAGAGTAAGTGCCATTCACCGAGAATAGATCACCAGCCTCAAATGAGGGTAGTATCGCGTAACAGCTATTTCCGATAGCTTCCGCACTACGAAAAAGGTTGGCTTTTCTTAAGTGTATACTCAATCTCACCACATGCGGCATCACACGCATTCCCATTAGCAGAAAAATAAACACGTATAGCAATTAGGAAAAGCAGTATATATATATTTGTCCTAATCATCCTAGACTTATAAAGCTATGAATCTTAAGTTCCTGACAGAAATGGGTTCCCCGGCGGAAGCCCCAATCTGTGGTTCCCTGCCTAAGAGATGGACAAGCATAGGTCAATCTTTCTCTTCGGTAGAGTTCCTATTTTCCGTAGAAAACGGGGATGATGCCCTAAGGCAGAAAATGAGACTCCTCAGCAGAGTCGCCATTTGTGTAATTTTTCACACAAGAGAAAAAGAAAGAAAGGAACGGGCCCCACGGTGGGCGCCACTTTTCTGTAGCGAGCGATTTTGGACGCGGTTCTTAAGCGTTGGTCGCTCTCTGCGGTTTGAGCTTTAAACTACAGGTCGATTCATTTTTTATCCTATTGTGAGCTGAATAAGGAAGGGAAATAGATGTCTCCAATTAACCCTGCTTGCATACTGAATTTAAACAGCGGTCTGTTAGGTTACGGATACTATCAATGTGGGGGGGCCTTTGTACTGGTTATTCGTATTTCGCCAATACAGGTTCTTTCTTTCTTTTTTTCTAGGCAAAGGGTTTCTGGAGGGGAATAAGGATTAGGATGTTAGGACTGGTGCTTTTGAATTACTGCTTTTGATTGATGGGGATATGGGATTTGGGTTTTTTTGTTGATTGCGCTCGCTAAGATCTTTTCTTTCGATCTTATGCCTACGTATTCCCGTTTACCGAAACAGGGAAATCAGAGCGTTCGTAGTTCCTCCTATTCTATGGGAGGAAATTGGTTTTTGGTGTCTTGTTCAAAGCCCAAGACGTGAAGCGAAAGGTGATTTGTATCTTGTTCAAAGCCCAAGATGTGAAGCTAAAAGGTTTATTTGTGTCTTGTTCAAAGCCCAAGACGTGAAGCTAAAAGACCTCGGTTTTAGAGAGAATTTGTCATCTCTAAAGAGGGGGAAGGAGAATTACTTTAACTGGGATACGCGGATCCGAGCAATGCCATAATTTCCGAAGAAAGGGTTTTAACCTGAAGGAGAAGACTTTAACTCAGTGTAAAGCAATGCCATCTTTCCTTAGGAATTTCTCATGCTAAAAGAGGGACAGTGGCATGGAAATAGATGATCCAAAGGCTTGCCGCTTACAGCGATTAGATGAAGGGAAAGGAGTTGTTGATGTTTGTGTACTGTGAACGAGGCACAGCTTTGATGCTAAAAGGTCGATTGGATCAACCAGTGGTTTTCTTATACAAAGCCTAAGAGGAGGCTAATTTGTGTCTCGTACAAAGCCCGAGAGAGTGGCTAAAGGTTTTTGACCCAGTGGGGCATATCGTTATACAAAGCCTAAGAGGAGGCTAGCAAAGAGTTCGACTCTTGCTTAAGGGATTTATATCTCGTACGAGGCCCGAGATGGAGGCAAAAAAAAGGTTGATTGACTCAACGAGGGAATCTTTTGTGTCTCATACAAAGCCTGAGAGAGAGGCGAAAAGGTTGTTTTAACTCCACTGGGGAGAATTTTGGTATCTCGTACGAAGCCCGAGATGGAGGCTATTGTAACTGTTTCAGTTGAGTGACAGATCCAATATACTGATTTAAAAGAGAAAATCAGTTCTTATATGAGCAACACTGTACTCAGGGATTTAATTTGAGGATCAGGGGTATTTCCTTCTCTTTGAGGAAACGGGAAATCCAAAGGGTATTGAGACTATCCGAGTCTGCGGGTTTCCTTCCTATTTAACGAAGGGTGCTTGAGAATGTCTTTGAGACTCAAGGAAGCTAGACTGTCCAAGTCTAGAGTTTTATCTTTGGTACTATGCTTTGAGAAACAGTAGTAGACTCTATGAAAGGACTGTTCTATGTAGATGACTAAGTTCTGTTCCTATACCTCTAGGAGGTAGTCGGGACAATTTGTACGAAGCCCAAGAGGAGGCTGGAAACTTTTAAGAAGCCGACGGGTCCTTGTACGAAGCCCAAGAGGAGGCTATCATTCCCGGAGGAAGATATCATTATACGAAGCCTAAGAGGAGGCTGTGAATACTTCTAAGAAGCCGTAGGGTCCTTGAATAATGCCCAAGAGGAGGCGGGGTTACTTTTAGGAAGCCTGTGGGTCCTTGTATGATGCCCAAGAGGAGGCCGATGCTTTTAAGAAGCCCGTGGGTCCCAAACCAAAGAAAAGTTCAGGAAAACTCTTTTAGAGTTAAAACCACTGGTAAACGTGCGAGGTTTACTATCCAGTGACTTTAACTTTTAGAGAGAGTCCGAACCGTTCGGCGGTTTGAAGAAATTCAAGAGAAGTTTCACCGAGAATAATTCATCTCTGGGGGATAGAATTTCTTGACGATTCCTAAGGAGGACAGCCGAAGAGAAGACTGTATCTGGTGCTCCTATTGGGGATCTAGGCGTCTATTTCTACGAATAAATGAAACGGCGTCACTTAGTTCTAGACGTAGTTTCCGGGGAAACTCGAAATATCTATACTATTATTACACAGTAGATATGAGCTTATGAAAGGAGACTTATAGTGAGCAGCCCCACAATACAGTTTATAATATGAAAGCAGTAAATGAAAGCGATAACCACTTACTCGGTTGTAGAGCTTCCATGCTGTTTGGTTAGTTGTTCAACAAAGAAAGATTGAAAACAACAGTATATTCAAAATCAAAGGAGAAAGTGCTTTGAAAAAGAAAGATTTAGGGCTTACAGCTCAAGGAGAGGCCCAGAGTTTTATCAGTGAGCGCACTGTTTGAATTTGTACAGAGGGACTTATACAAGTGACCGTGGCCCAAAAAGGTTTTCTGTACAAAGGGATGGGTCTTACACTCTCTCAAGAGGCCCAAAAAGGTTTAAAGGAAAAAGAGTGGGGCTTATAACACGAGGGTAGGCCCAAATGATTTTTCGTTTAAAAATGGCGATCGCGCCGAGGTTTTCTTTTAACGCAGAGGGATTTATACAATAAGTGAGGCCCAAAATGTTTTGGTTAAAATGGGGGATTGGGTCTTACACTCTAATAGAGGCCCAAAAGTTTTGAATGGGTCTTATAGCTCGAGGAGAGGCCCAGATGTTTTTTGAAAAGGCGACGATCGCGCCGTTTGTTTTTTGACGGTATCGGGACTTATACAATAAGTGAGGCCCAAAGATGATTTGGTCAAAAAAAGGGTTGGGTCTTACACTCTAATAGAGGCCCAAAGTGTTTTGAAAATGATTTATGAGGGTTGAATTAATCCAAAACCCTAATTTGTTTTCAAAATGTATTTAATTGAATAAAAATTCAATTAAAATGATCAAAAATTGTTTAACACATGGAAAACAAATTGTGATCTTGGATTAATGCTTCAAAAATTAAGTATTGACCTACAAAATAATTAGAAAGCATTAAAAGTTGCAAAATCAATGTAGAAAAAATATTTAAAATGCCAAAAACAATCAAAATATTAATTCTTTACAAAAATATCAATTATATGAAATAAATAATATTTTTGGGATTTTTTGATAAAATAAAATATTTTAACATTTTTGTGAATTATTAAAAAAAGAATCAACTCAAAATCATTAAAACTCAGAGAGAAATTAATTTTTGAATCAATTAAACAAAATCACAAAATTCAAATATTCAAATATATGAAAATGGCGCCAAGAACAACACCAAGAACACGGGCGTTTTTTCAGTTTGCCCAGATTTGCATTTTCCATTCAATCTCACTGAATACGTAATTATAACATGCAATCCACATATCATTATGCTCGCCTCAACCTCACGATCATGTCTATGTACTTTAATTTCATTTAAATTAAACATACAACAAGAAATCACGAAGAGACCTCAAGAACCCTAATTTCTGCATGAAGGCTAGGATTTTTGATACACGATTCAAACAATGCAATTAATTGAGGGAAAACATTCCATGCATGATTATGAACATATGGCCAAATTATTGTGCGAGGAAATATGCATAGATTGAGAGATGCCCAAGTTTAGGCTTACCTCCAAGTCGTGACAGCAAGTTCAGATGTGATTTTGAGTTGGAGGTGTTACAAATGAGTGGTGATGATCTGGACAGCTTCCCTACACCATATGGAGTGTGTTTGAACACTTGGATTGAATTGAAATGGACTGGATCAGTTTATGGCATCTCAGCTGCAACTTCACTTCAAACTTGTGTGGATGGCAAGTGATTTTGAGATTTTGATGTTCCAGATGTTATGTGAGTGTTTGATCAGCTCATATGTGATGTATGTGAGGTGTGTGAGTGATTGGTTTGTGCAGAATTGCTCTCAAACTCAAAACCCGATAGCTACCTTGCTAAGAAAGGCATTTTTGCCAAGAGAAAGAGATTTTGAGGAAAGCATATGTTAGATGGCTTTGGTGTACTTAAACTGACCACAATTGAGCTCTATTTATAGTAGAGCAAGTTTGTTTTGCAAGGAATAGTGCATGGAAGCTGGTAAGTAGGTTTCCTCAATGTTGGCCAATGAGAATCCAAGTCTCCTCTAGCCATTGACTAGAGGTTAGGGCACAGAGCTTTGGTCCCCTTGGTCTTGGATAAGTCTTGACTGATTTCAGATGAGAATGGCTCAGTCCATGCCACCTTGATAGTTCCATTGAATGCCTCATTCCAAATTTGAAGTCTTGTCCCTATTTTGGCCATTCTAGGTTCAACATGCTATTCTTTGTTCCTTGGACCTTGGAGGCTTGGCTCAGTGATTGTCCCCTTTGGATTCAATCCTCTGAGGTGTCCAAGTGGATTGGAGCAATTGCAATTGGCTGATTTTGGCAAATCGAGCCAAAATGCAAATTCTGCCTTGCTTTGACAGATTTCAGCAAGGCAATTTGCCAATGTTGTATCTCATGATGTAGGTTGAATTTGGCAATGTTCTTGGCCATTTTGGAAAGCTCTTACATGATACAACAACTGTTTGAACAAGTTTGGTTTTGATCTCTTTTGATTCCAAGTGAAAAATCCCCCTACATTTGGCAAAAAGTGAAGCAGAATCCTGACTTAGTGAAAATTTCACTAAGTGTTGGAAAAAGTGACTTTTTCACTTTTCAGCCACTTTGATCACTCCATAACTCAAAATCCTTACTGAATTGGAATGACTTGTAGTTGAGGTTTTTGTAGGTTATAATGAGGGCTACAAATCCATCTTTGGATGAGAAAAAATGGCCTTGTGGTTTAGGAGTTATGGTCCTCCAAAGTTGGTACCTTTGCCACTTTATTTTTAACTTAGAAAAATTTCTAAGTTTTATGGTTACCCCTTTTACAAGTTATCTCACTTTTCTTGATTTTTCTTGATGAATGATGATTCAAATCATACATTAACATCATTTTAGGGTTAAAAATCCATTTTGGTGAAAAATCTCAAAAAGTCAAAGTTGACTTTTGTGCACAGTTGACTTTTTATCAGATGAATTCCAAACTGTGCAATTCTTCAGGAAGTCATGTCCTTGACCTAAATCAAACTTGATGGACATGTTTCATGGGTGTCATAGGGTATATTCAATCATGTATTAGGGTTTGGGAGCATGTCCAGGTCAAAAGTCAAAGTTACAGTTGACTTTTCCCTTAAAACCCTAATTGTGGTGCAGATGAAAATGAAACTTGTTGCTCAAGCTTCTTGGATCAATCCATTGTTCCAAATGGATCAATATGGTGTATTAGAGACCCTCAAATCATCTCTTGAGGTCTTGGCTCATGGTTTGTCCCAAAAGTCAACTTAGGGGTGAATTAGGTCAAGAAACCCTAATTCCTAATTTTTGATGAATGCATCCCCTGAGGCAAAATTGACTTGATGCAGGGGTTCATGAGGTTCCATGAAGTATATTTGGTTATGTTTTGGATCATTGCCTTGTGCCCAGATGAAAATTTCCATCTGGAGGCCCTGGTCGACCAAAACCCTAATTTGGTGACACTGTCGATCTTGAGACTTGATCCACCTAGAAGGGAGCAGCCTTGTGCTTAATCCTTGAAGTGAGAGTCCTTTTTGATCCATTGTGGATGTTTAAGAGATTAGACAAGTTGAAGATCATGTCATTTCTTGATTGATCCTTTGTCTAAGCACTCAGAGAGGGCTTGAAACCCTAATTTTGATTGTATTGGATGCTCACCCATCTTTGGGGAGACTGATGAAGCATGATGGTTCATCCATATTGTGATGATGATTTTCACAATGATGGGAAATCTAAGTGGTCAAAATTTGGGGTATTACAGATGCCCCTATTTAATCTTCTTGGACCCGAAGGTATGAATGACGAAGGTATTTGAGCATTCGGGGTGCAAGAGGATTAAATATCGGAATATCCGAAATTTTGATGGTGGTTATGAACGGTAGCTTACGCATTCATCTTCTTTAGCTAAGCAATGATGCTTAGAAAAGGTAAACTTCCCCTCGATCCTGGTCTTCAGCCAAGGAACTGGTCTCAGTTTTATTTTGAAATAAACCTCCCCTCGTTCTTGGTTTCCTGCCAAGGAACTGGTCTTAGTTTCTAATTTAAACTTCCCCTCGATCCTGGTTTCTTACCAAGGAACTGGTCTTAGTTTCTGATTTAAACTTCCCCTCGATCCTGGTTTCTTACCAAGGAACTGGTCTTAGTTTCTGATTTAAACTTCCCCTCGATCCTGGTTTCCTACCAAGAACTGGTCTTAGTTTCTATTGTCACTAAACTTTCTTGACAAGGGACGCTATTCATAGCGGCTTCCCTCAAACTTCTCGCCGAATTTTCCTGGGGAGATGCCATTTGAGTGAAAAAAGTTTTGATGTCAGACTTGCTGGGGAACCCATTCGTCTGAGTTGTAGAGGTACACAAACTTCTCTGTTTTGGAGACGCCATTTGTCGATTCTACTGGGGAAAGCGAGTCTCTTGAGAGACTGTTTTTGTTTGGGATCTTTCATCATACTTTTCTCGGGATCTTCCCGGAGAAACGCCATATGATGGGGTCCAATTTTGAGGTGCCAATGGCCTTTTCATCAGCGGTTTTTCGGAGCAAAACTGGCGTGCTGCCGAATCTCTGATCACGAGGCTTTCTCTATGGATTTTCCTTAATTCGGGAAAGCAAGGATATCATCTTCAATGGCGAAGAGTGACATCTGTTGAAGGTTCTCTGATCTTCCAGAGGTTCAAGTTATCAATGTGGCCAAGTGCCGACTATGATCTAAAGATACACTGGTGGCGAGATTGTGCAGACGCAACACTTCCTGACGAGGAAAGAACTGACAAACTCGATTGAGAAAACTGTTTATCACTAGGGGACAAGACCCACTCAAGTGATAGTGATGCAATACGAAATGTAAATGCAAATAAAATGCATGAAGTATGTATGTATATGCTGACAAAACAGACGCGACATACAGACTAAGAGATGAACACAATTGGATACTCGGCCATCGCGGGGCGAAGAAGTACCGTTGATTCAAAATAGCAATTCTACCTTGCTTAGGAGAGATAGTCCCGTTGGGAGCTATGTTGATCGGGCTTAGGAGATGAGAACTCGACCGAGGATGTCAGACGAAACAAGGTCTCTGACACAGTTGATCCCTTCATTTAGGCATACTGGCTTAGAAGGAGTACTTTGATTCTGCACTTTGAAGTTCGCTTACTTCGGGAGAAGCGATCGATGTTCTTCTGATGTTCAACAGTCAAAAGAAATGCCATCTTTAATTTAAAAGCAGAAAAAGTTTAACAAGTAAATTCATTTTTGTTTTATTTCAAGAATCGCTGATTAAGTTTAAACAACGTCGTTCTGTAAAGCTAAAACAAGTTAAGAATTACAAACAAAAGCACAAGGGCTCAAATTTTATTGATAAGATGGAGATCAGCCAAACGCGTGATTCCAAAGAGTATATACAAAGTTAGAAAATGGTAATTTACAGGGAAAAGGGCTACATTGAAACTTAACGACCACTATCCTTCTACCAACTTTGAATTCGGCGCATCCTGAGCTTCCGTCGAAGATGACCTTTGACTGGAGATTTCCTCCGATAGATGATGTAACTACTGCTGCTGAGGGACTTGCCTCTGTTGAACATAGTTACTTGCCATTATCCCTAATTTTTGCCTGGATTGTACTATGAGATTTCTAATCCATCGGGATGATTCTTTTTTTTTTCATGTCTCTAACTTTTGCCTGGACCGCCCTTTCGGGTTTTCAATCCACCGAGACGTTTTTTTTTTAGTTTAGACGAAGTATTTCTTGACTACATCAACATTCGTGGGGTAGGCAAATTCCTCTCCGTCCATGGTTGCAAGTCTCAAGGCGCCGCCTGAGAAAGCTTTCGTGACCACATATGGGCCATCATAATTCGGGGTCCATTTGCCCCGAGAGTCAGAGAGAAATGATTGTATCTTCTTGAGCACGAGGTCTCCTTTTCTGAAAATACGAGGTCGGACCTTTTTGTCGAACGCCCTTTTCATTCTCTGTTGATATAACTGACCGTGGCATAGTGTCGTGATTCTCTTTTCTTCAATCAGGTTCAGTTCGTCGTGTCGACTTTGTCACCATTCAGCTTCGGTGAGCTTACCTTCCATCAATACCCGGATTGATGGGATCTCTACTTCTATGGGGAGAACTGCCTCCATGTCATATACTAGAGAGAAAGGGGTAGCCCCTGTTGAAGTGCGGACAAATGTACAATAACCGTGAAGAGCAAAGGGTAGCATCTCGTGTCAATCTTTATAGGTTAAAACCATCTTTTGAACGATCTTCTTGATGTTCTTGTTAGCTGCTTCTACCGCTCCGTTCATCTTGGGTCGGTAGGGAGATGAGTTATGGTGTTCGATCTTAAACTTTGTGCACAACTCTTTCATCATCTTATTGTTCAAGTTAGATCCATTATCAGTAATGATCTCGCTTGGAACACCATAACAGCAGATGATATTGTTTTTGATAAATCGGACCACCACTTGTCGGGTTACATTGGCGTACGACGCTGCTTCGACCCACTTGGTGAAATAGTCAATGGCTACCAGGATGAACCGATGTCCGTTTGAAGCCTTGGGCTCAATCATACCAATCATGTCGATTCCCCATATGGAAAAAGGCCACGGGGAAGAAAGAACTTTGAGATGTGATTGCGGTACATGAATTTTGTCGGAGTATATCTGACACTTGTGACACCTCCTCATGTACTTGTAGCAGTCGGATTCCATTGTCAACCAGTAGTACCCGGCCCTGAGAATTTTTCTCGCCATTGTGTGTCCGTTGGCATGAGTGCCAAAGGATCCTTCATGAATTTCTTTCATGAGCATGTCTGCTTCTGGTCTGTCGACACATCAGAGCAAAACCATGTGAAAATTTCTCTTATAAAGAGTGTCACCGCTCAGGAAGAAGTTTCCAGCCAATCTTCTGAGGGTTTTCCTATCTTTTCTGAGTGCCCCAGATGGGTACTCTTGTTTCTGAAGGAAGCATTTGATATCGTGATACCAAGGTCTGTCGTCTATGACTGCTTCAATCGCGAAGATGTAAGCGGGCCGTTCAAGGCGCATGATGTCGATCTTAGGTATGTCATTCCATCGACCTACACTAATCATGGAAGAGAGAGTGGCTAATGCGTCAGCCATGTGATTCTCATCACGAGGGATGTGATGAAAGTCAACTCTGTTGAAGAAAGGTAGCAACCTTCTTGCGTAGTCTTTGTAAGGAATCAATCCTGATTGGTATGTGTTCCAATCTCCTTTTATCTGATTGATAACCAGGGCTGAATCGCCGTATACGTCCAAGTTTTTGATCCTTAAATCAATTGCTTCTTCGAGACCCATGATACATGCTTCGTATTCGGCCTCGTTGTTCGTACATTTGAACGTAAGTCTAGCAGTGAAAGGAATGTGGATACCCTGAGGGGTAACAATGATTGCCCCAATTCCGTTTCCATAATGATTGACTGCTCCGTCAAAGATAAGTCCCCACTGGGAACCTGGTTCTGGCCCTTCACTGGGTAGCGGTTCATCGCAATCTTTCATCTTTAGATACATGACATCTTCGTCTGGGAAGTCAAACCCGATTGATTATTGATCGTCAATCGGTTGATGAGCCAAATGATCGGCTAAAATACTTCCTTTAATGGCTTTCTGAGCATGGTACTCTATGTCATATTCTGATAGTAACATCTGCCAACGGGCAATCCTTCCCGTGAGAGCAGGTTTTTCGAAAACGTACTTGATTGGATCCATTTTGGAGACCAACCAAGTAGTATGACGAATCATGTACTGGCGAAGACGTTTGGCTGCCCAAGCCAAAGCGCAACAAGTTTTCTCAAGCATTGTGTACCGAGTCTCGCAGTCGGTGAATTTCTTGCTTAGATAGTAAATGGCAGACTCTTTCCTTTTAGTTTCGTCTTGTTGGCCAAGTACACATCCCATTGAGTCCTCTAGGACTGTGATGTAAATGATCAGTGGTCTTCCTTCCACTGGAGGTGATAGAATCGGCGGATTCAACAGATATTCCTTGAAACCGCCAATCTTATGACCAAACGCAATCCTGGTTCTTTTTGAGTAATTTGAAAATTGGCGCACATGTCGCGGTCATAAGGAATATGAATCTGGAGATGTAGTTCAAACGTCCCAGGAATTCTCTGACTTATTGTTCAGTTTTCGGAGAAGGCATTTCTTGAATGGCCTTGACCTTGTCAGGATCAACTTCAATCCCTTTCTGGCTGACGATGAATCCTAGTAATTTCCCCGAACGGACACCGAAGGTGCAATTGTTGGGATTCAAGCGGAGCTTGAATTTTCTTAGACGTTCGAACAATTTTGACAGATGTTCAACGTGCTCCTCCTCTGTTCTTGATTTTGCAATCAAATCATCGACATATACCTCGATTTCTTTGTGTATCATGTCATGAAACAGAGTAGTCATGGCCCTTTGATAGGTTTCCCCGACGTTCTTCAAACCGAACGGTATTACCTTGTAACAAAAGGTACCCCATGGGGTAATGAACAAAGTTTTCTCCATGTCTTTCGGCGCCATTTTGATCTGGTTATAGCCCGAGAATCCATCCATGAAGGAGAATACTTTGAACTTTGCTGTGCTGTCAATCAACATGTCAATGTGTGGTAAAGGAAAGTCGTCCTTTGGACTTGCCTTGTTTAGATCTCTGTAATCAACACACATTCTGACCCTTCCGTCCTTTTTGGGAACGGGTACGATGTTGGCTAACCATTGAGGATATTCATATGTAGCGAGGAAACCCGCGTCAATCTGTTTCTGTACCTCCTCTTCGATTTTGATGGCCATGTCCGGGTGAGTCCGTCTCAACCTTTGCTTTACTGGCGGACATTCCGATCTCAACGGTAAGTGATGTTCCACGATGCTGGTATCCAATCCTGGCATATCTTGATAGGACCAAGCGAATACATCGGGGAATTCTTTGAGAAGCTTTATCAAACCCTCTCTGGCAGTTGGACTGAGCAGTGCTCCGATCCTGATTTCTTTTCTCTCTTTTTCTGAACCCAAGTTTACCGTTTCCAATGGTTCTTTGTGAGGTTCAATGGACCTTTCCTCTTGTCTGAGTAATCGGGAGATCTCTTCTGGAATTTCGTTGTCATTTTCTTCTTCAGCCTCGAATATCGGGAACTCAAAGTTGGAAGAAGGCATCGGATCGTATGTTTCAACGGGGTATAAAACAAGCAATCTGCATGACGTGATGATTCGTGTTTAGAAGAGATAGAGAAAATGCAAGTGTGTGCAGTGTATTTATTTTACTGCTTGTTTTTATTATTGAATGTTTTTTTTAGGATTACCATTTTCTGAAAAAGCAAAAAGAGAAAACAACAATTAATGCGGAAATTACAGAACGACGTTATTTTATTAATGAACAAGTCGAATCTTGAAACTACAGCCCTATAAAACAAAACTCTGTCGCTTTGGGCAAAGCGAAGAGGGAAATTTACAAAAAGAGAGCCCTATCAAAACATCCGTTTCACCTGGGCAGGGTGAAAGGCTTAAAGATGGCAATTACTTTGACTGACGAACGACCCACGGAACCTCAACGGCAACCCATTGGCGGCGAACTCCTCGGTGAATCACAAAGTCTGGCACCTTCCTTGATTTGTCTTCAGAAATGACACTGATTTCTGGTGGAGTAGGATCATTGGAATCTGTCTCCCAGGCAGAATTGTCATAGGAGGATTCCTCTGTTGCATTTTGCATAGCATTGGTGCTCTCAGCTGCATCTCCCCATCCAGTTGACTGGATATCTTCGAGCCTGATACGAGAGCTTTCGGGAGCAGTGTACTTGACCATAAAGTCGTATTTTCCACTTGGTTGTCCTAGAGTGTCCCAAATTTCTTTGGAACTGGAGGAGTCATCTCTCTCAATGAAGTTGACCTCAGGAAAAGCATAGTTGATGAATTCTAGTCCTGCAAACGTTGCGAATTCATCTTCATGTTGAGTAGTTTCCGAATGACCTAAGTGTTGATCCCATGACATGGCGGGGACACAGGTATTCTGTTCAATGACGCTCAGCTGAGCTTCGTTACTCGGCTGACTTTCTTGCCCCAAGTTTCCTGGGTAAGGCTGCCACATTGGCAGACCATCCATCGGGCCATAGTAATTGTGATCAAAGTTGTCTTTCATCAGAGTGTCCTCCTCTAATGAATTTGGTGGAGCACGACATCCTTTCGGATCACAATCTCCGTAGATCGTTTCGACATCTGATCTTGGTATAAATCTCGGACTTTCTGTAGGAAAGCAAAAAGGCATAGGCACCTCTTCCTGAGATATATAGCCGTCCTTCTTAAGATAGGACTTCCATTCTTCATCTGTGTCAGAGGGATCTTCCTCATTGATAGCATGAACTGTCTGAGACACTAGGTGAAGAAAACCTCCACTGTGGAAGAAGTTTTGAAGGGGATGAAGACTTTCATCGTTGGCGGCTGTCTGAGTACAGGTTGCAGAAAAACCAAGACCCTTCTTTGTTTTATTGTCAATAGGAATGACAAGCCGTCCCCATCCTGTTGTATCGGTACTCTCGACCGCTTTAATAGCATCTTTGTATGAAGAAATTGAAGTTCCTTCTTCGGATTGATCGTTCTTGCTCACCGATAGTGCTTGGAACTGAGTTCCAATAACCTCCTCGGGTTCTACACAAACAGATGATGATAGGTTACTCACAAGCAAGGCTTGTTCCCCACAAACCGTGACAAGTTGATCGTTCTTGACGAACTTTAGCTTTTGGTGGAGGGTTGAAGTAACCGCTCCAGCCTGATGTATCCAAGGTCTTCCTAATAAACAACTGTATGTTGCCCGGATGTCCATGACCTGGAAAGTGATTTGGAAAGTGTGAGGACCAATAGTTATGGGAAGATCAACTTCGCCGATAACTATTTTTCTGGATCCGTCGAATGCTTTGACAACGACCTCGCTGACTCTCATCGGAGGGCCCTTGAATGATAATTGCATCAAAGTGGACTTCGGCATAACATTCAGGGCTGACCCTGTGTCTACCAGTACGTTGGCTAAAGCATCGCCCTGTCAGTTAACTGTAATGTTGAGCGCCATATTATGACGAAGACCCTCTTCAGGTAATTCTTCATCACTAAATCCCAAATTATTGCTGGAAGTGATGTTAGAGACAATGCTATCGAATTGTCTGATTGTTACATCCTGTTCCACAAAGGCTTGCTCCAAGACTTTCTGTAGAGCCTCTCTGTGTGCTTCTGAACTGAGTAACAACGATAATACTGAGATCTTTGAAGGAGTCTGTAACAGTTGATCAACAATGTTATATTCACTCCTTTGGATGAGCCTTAGCATCTCATCTTTGTCTTTTGAAAAGTCGGGATTACCAGATTGACTGACTGGTGGATCAGGAATTTCTGCCTGAAGTTCCTTTTCTTTTTTGGATTCTCCAACCCCTCGGTTGAAGATTCGACCACTCCGTGTTACACGACTGATGTCTGCAATATTCACGAAGGAGGGTAATGGAATTTCCTTTCCATTCTCGATTATTGTTGCACCATATTTGTAAGGGATTGCCTTAGCTGATTCATACGGTAGTGGCCCCGGTAGATAGATGACTATGGGAACCTTCTGATTTTTCTGACCATCATAAGTAATCTCGATCCATTCCTGGTTGGGAACTCTAGATTCGTCAAGTAGAGGAATGATGGCAAAAACATCCCTGATCTGGTGATGACCAGAGATTGTGACAACATCCTCAACTTGATCGGCAAGGTAGTTCGGCGTCCAGTTGATGGGTCCAGAACCTGGATATGGACGAATTTCTCCATGATCGACCTGATCCTGAAGAGCTGCTCTCACAAGGTAACACCCTTGATTACTTTCCGAACAGATGCTACAACTGTCATAGTTGTGTGGTGGCACCTGGCCACGCCCACTTTGAATACAATGTAACCTTACTAGGTTACCTTCCATTGATCGGACATCCTGACTTTGACGACGAGTAGGATTCTTGTTATTGATACTAATCTGCTGAGTATCTTCGTCCATATAGATTGGCATCCACTAGTGATTTAACAAGTGCTGAAGTGCCTCCTGGACAAGGGTACAACCTCGATCGTTTTCGCAACCCATTTTACAATTTTGATAGTCATGTGATATTAAGAATCCAAGTCGGACCTGCTCAGCATGTAACTCTACCAGGTTGGTATCCATCACGCGAATGTCAAAGATCTGAACCATGTTGATTTGATAGGAGTTCCTATCATGGTAGTCTTGGTTCCATCCAAGATCCATCTGACGCTGGAGGACCTCTTGTATGAAAGAGCATCCCTGTTTGTTTACCGAGCAAATCAGACAGGAACTGTAATCGTGTCGCGGCAGATTATGATACTGGCTTTGCCTTGAGTGCATCGCCACCAAGTTGACATTCATCGCACGGATGTCGTGGTTTTGAATGACGTTGGAATTCGTGTAAACCATGTTAACTCCACGAACTCGGTGCTCTTGGATCCATCCGAGATCCATCTGTTCCTGTAGAGCTGATTGCACTACAGAACACCCCTAGTTATCTTTAGAGCAGATATCACACTGGTGATAGTTATGAGGTGGCACATGGCCATATCCACTCTATCTACAATGCATCTTGACCAGATTGGTCCCCAATAAGAGTACATCGTGAATTTGATAGACATTGTTAGTCTCTTTCTCAATCAGATTGACTGCAGCTTTCTCGTGTTGAGGCAGCGGGTTCGTGAGAACATTAGGATTCGTATCTTTGAAAGATAAGAGCCCGCTCCTAACAAGCTTTTGCACGTCGGATTTGAAATTGAGGCAAGTCTCAATGTTATGCCCTGAACCTCCTTGATGATAAGGGCATGTTTGATCCACCTTAAACCAGAAAGGCGGATTTTCCGGAACTGAAAGGGGAAACTTAGTATGGATGTGCCCCTTAGCCAGTAGTAACGGAATCAGTTCTGCGTACGTTACAGGTATAGGATCAAATCCTGATGGCCGTGTTGTACGGTTGTTGTTATATGGAGGACGAGCCTGCTGAAGAGGCTGTTGTGTCCTTTGTTGGTTAGGTTGGCTCTGCGCAACCTGAGGTTGATACATAGGAACAGGCGCTGGGCCGATAGCAGGAGTAACAGCTGCTACTGGCTGATAACGTCCCCTTTGATTTCCGAGAGAGATATTCCCAATATCTTGCTCTTTTTTCTTAGGGAGAGCACTACCATATTTTTTAGTACCACTCGTTGATCCAGTGTCTTTTACCAAACGTCCTTCTCGGACGACTTCCTCAAGACGTACACCCATACCGACCATCTCGGTGAAATCACTGGGCGCACTGGCAACCATTCGGTCATAGTAAAATGAGCTTAAGGTCTTTAAGAAGATCTTTGTCATCTCTTTTTCCTCAAGAGGTGGACAAATTTGAGCGGCAATTTCACGCCACCTTTGAGCATACTCCTTAAAGGTTTCCTTTTCCTTTTAGGACATCGATCTGAGTTGATCTCTGTCGGGTGCCATGTCCAAATTGTATTTGTATTGTTGGACGAAGGCAGTACCAAGATCTCTGAATGTGCTGATCGTAGTACGGTTTAAACCCATGTACCATTTGAGTGCGGCACCGGTTAAACTATCCTGGAAGTAGTGAATCAGCAGGTCCTGATTCTCCGTCTGAGCTGACATCCGCCGAGCGTACATCACCAGATGGCTCTGAGGGCAAGAGTTACCCTTGTATTTTTCAAAGTCGGGCACTTGGAACATGTGCGGGACTTTTACATTTGGGACCAAGCAGAGGTCTGCGGCGTCATTTCCGAATAGATCCTGACCGCGAATGGCTTGCAGCTCTTTCTGCATTTCCAGGAACTGTTCCTGGAATTCCTCCATTTTTTCAAACATAGTTTCCTTCTTACCAGAAGACGTTGGTGGAATCTGTCCTTCCGGGACAGTGTGCACCACAAGGGGTGGTACCGTGACTACGACAGTAAGTCTTGGCGCCTCCCGAAGTTTGTAACCTTCAGGAGTCTTCAGTATGCCCCTGGCATCTTCGCTTTCTAGAAGTTTGTAACCTTCAGACCCAGCGGCTTCTGTTGCGATTCCCTGATCTTCAGTGATCGGCGGAACATATCCTTCCGGGATATAGTTAACAGGCATGCCCCAAGGATGATCTTTCGGCATCTGATACCTAGGATCATACTTTTCTATGATGGGCGTTGAGGTGATCTCCGAGATCACAGTTCTTTGTAGCTGAGCTTCTGCCATGGCTTGCATGTCGTTACGAAGCTTTCTCATATCCTCTCTCAGAGTGTCGATCTCTTCTTTCAACTCTCTGTTTTCTTCCTCAAGATCATCCATCTTTTTCTGACGATTGGCCCGAGTATTATACGAATGAGACAGTTTGACTCTAGAATCGAGACACAAACGTGAGATTCGTAGGTAAGGAGAATACGCGATGTGAGAATGATGAATGCAATGATTATATTAATTGTTGTTTGGTTTAATCAAAATAAACTTCGACAATTAGATTGCAAATATCAAATAGTGGGGAAACCCCTTTTTATTGAATTCCAAAGGATTACAGAAATGGAAATACAGTAGATTACAAAGTTCAGAAACAGAAACCTAAACTAATGGGTCCCAAGTCCTCTCTGAGGAGAAACCGGGTGTTGATTCTGGCATCTTCCTTTTCTTTGACCGGGGCGCTTGGGCCGTTGTCGGGTTGTCATTCCTTTGCCAAGTGAAAGGAGTGAGCAAATTCCTTTGGTCATCTTGATTATCTACAGCGTGCTGCTCCAAAATTTCAATCAGAGCATCTTTCTCTTTCAGTAATTGCTGTATTTGGATGCACTCTACGTTGAGGGTGCGGTACTTGTTCTTCCAAGATTTTCTTTCCTTTTGAACTTTGTTGAGAGTAACCTGAAGCCTTTTAGTTTCCGTCATGAAGTACATGACAATTTCCCTAGGCGGAAGAATTCCGTAACGAGGATAAGGCATCTTTAGCTTGAGAGCTCTAGTTTGTACCCAATGGAGATAAGGCTCCACCGAGACACAGTCCGGTTTTCCCAGAGACTCTCGTCCTTTCTTATGAACCTGTTTCCAAGCTTGCACTATTTCCATCTTTAGTGCTCTGTCGTTTTCTCCTTCTTTGAAGAAAAGACCTTCCAGATGAACATCCAGTGGGATGTGTCTCATCGGGTATCCAAATTGACGAAGAACTAATATCGGATGATAGTTGATTCCTCCTTTAGTTCCTATGAGGGGTACGCTGGGGAAGTTTCCACAACGGTCAATGATTTTGATTCCCTCATAAATCCTATTACACTAACCTATATCAGAATTGGTGAGGGACATGATCTTCTGCGACCAACGTAAGACACTCTTGCAATCCCAAAAAGCAGCGGACTTAGGCAAGTGAGAGATAAACCACTTGTAAAGCAAAGGTACACAGCATGTGATCTCCCCTCCGCTGTACAAATTTCCTAAGTGTACAGAATGATACGCATCTGTGAGCAAAGTCGGCACAGGGTTTCCAATGAGAAAAACCTTAATAGCGTTGATATCGACGAAGTTATTGATGTTGGGAAACAAAAATAACCCGTAGGTGAGCAAGACAAAGATGCTTTCAAAAGCAGTCTCGTTCCCTATCCTAGCGAAGTACAAAGCTTTCTTTGTCAAGAACTGGGCTGGCAAACCTTGGATGCCACCCTTAGTAGTCATGTGAGTCTTGACCTCAGACTCGTCCAAATGAATTGCTATTGCAATAGTCTGATTCTTTGGAATTTCTTCCAGTCTAGAAAATGGAGCTCGATCAGTGATATGTAAATCAGTCAGATGAGAATACTCCTCCAGCGTTGGTGCTAGCTGGTAATCCGGGAATGTGAAACAATGATAAACTGGATCGTAGAACTGAATGAGCGCGCCCATGATCCCCTTAATCACATGGACTCTTAACAGTGGTAGCAAACCACCGTGCTTGGCTCTGAAAGCCTCTGGGTTAACGATCATCCTCCCTAACTTTCTCAAATCCCCTAGTTTTGGAACCTTGAAGGTGTACTGGTGAGTTCTCCTTCTACCGAAATCCATTAGCGTAATCTTTTTCTCTGATATTTGCAATCACAGTCTTAGTTTAATTTTGAAAAACAGAGAGACTAGAAGAGAAATTTTTTGAATGTTTTAATGTTTTATTAAATGAATGCATGAATGCAGCACACAAAAACATAGAAAAAACATGGGGTCAAAGGGTCGTTGTCATGAAGTCAAGGCTCTACCCATCCCCAAAGGTTTATACTAGGGTGATTTTTGTACCTGTACTCATTATCATCAGCTCCTCCCAGGAAAGCAAAACAACAAGCGGATCGCCAGCGAGTTGTGTGCAATCTTAGAGTAAGTGTCATTCACCGAGAATAGATCACCAGCCTCAAATGAGGGTAGTATCGCGTAACAGCTATTTCCGATAGCTTCTGCACTACGAAAAAGGTTGGCTTTTCTTAAGTGTATACTCAATCTCACCACATGCGGCATCACACGCATTCCCATTAGCAGAAAAATAAACACGTATAGCAATTAGGAAAAGCAGTATATATATATTTGTCCTAATCATCCTAGACTTATAAAGCTATGAATCTTAAGTTCCTGACAGAAATGGGTTCCTCGGCGGAAGCCCCAATCTGTGGTTCCCTGCCTAAGAGATGGACCAGCATAGGTCAATCTTTCTCTTCGGTAGAGTTCCCATTTTTCATAGAAAACGGGGATGATGCCCTAAGGCAGAAAAGGAGACTCCTCAGTAGAGTCGCCATTTGTGTAATTTTTCACACAAGAGAAAAAGAAAGAAAGGAACGGGCCCCACGGTGGGCGCCACTTTTCTGTAGCGAGCGATTTTGGACGCGGTTCTTAAGCGCTGGTCGCTCTCCGCGGTTTGAGCTTTAAACTACAGGTCGATTCATTTTTTATCATATTGTGAGCTGAATAAGGAAGGGAAATAGATGTCTCCAATTAACCCTGCTTGCATACTGAATTTAAACAGCGGTCTGTTAGGTTACGGATGCTATCAATGTGGGGGGGCCTTTGTACTGGTTATTCGTATTTCGCCAATACAGGTTCTTTCTTTCTTTTTTTCTAGGCAAAGGGTTTCTGGAGGGGAATAAGGATTAGGATGTTAGGACTGGTGCTTTTGAATTACTGCTTTTGATTGATGGGGATATGGGATTTGGGTTTTTTTGTTGATTTCGCTCGCTAAGATCTTTTCTTTCGATCTTATGCCTACGTATTCCCGTTTACCGAAACAGGGAAATCAGAGCGTTCGTAGTTCCTCCTATTCTATGGGAGGAAATTGGTTTTTGGTGTCTTGTTCAAAGCCCAAGACGTGAAGCGAAAGGTGATTTGTATCTTGTTCAAAGCCCAAGATGTGAAGCTAAAAGGTCTATTTGTGTCTTGTTCAAAGCCCAAGACGTGAAGCTAAAAGACCTCGGCTTTAGAGAGAATTTGTCATCTCTAAAGAGGGGGAAGGAGAATTACTTTAACTGGGATACGCGGATCCGAGAAATGCCATAATTTCCGAAGAAAGGGTTTTAACCTGAAGGAGAAGACTTTAACTCAGTGTAGAGCAATGCCATCTTTCCTTAGGAATTTCTCATGCTAAAAGAGGGACAGTGGCATGGATATAGATGATCCAGAGGCTTGCCGCTTACAGCGATTAGATGAAGGGAAAGGAGTTGTTGATGTTTGTGTACTGTGAACGAGACACAGCTTTGATGCTAAAAGGTCGATTGGATCAACCAGTGGTTTTCTTATACGAAGCCTAAGAGGAGGCTAATTTGTGTCTCGTACAAAGCCCGAGAGAGAGGCTAAAGGTTTTTGACCCAGTGGGGCATATCGTTATACAAAGCCTAAGAGGAGGCTAGCAAAGAGTTCGACTCTTGCTTAAGGGATTTATATCTCGTACGAGGCCCGAGATGGAGGCAAAAAAAGGGTGATTGACTCAACGAGGGAATCTTTTGTGTCTCATACAAAGCCTGAGAGAGAGGCGAAAAGGTTGTTTTAACTCCACTGGGGAGAATTTTGGTATCTCGTACGAAGCCCGAGATGGAGGCTATTGTAACTGTTTCAGTTGAGTGACAGATCCAATATACTGATTTAAAAGAGAAAATTAGTTCTTATATGAGCAACACTGTACTCAGGGATTTAATTTGAGGATCAGGGGTATTTCCTTCTCTTTGAGGAAATGGGAAATCCAAAGGGTATTGAGACTATCCGAGTCTGCGGGTTTCCTTCCTATTTAACGAAGGGTGCTTGAGAATGTCTTTGAGACTCAAGGAAGCTAGACTGTCCAAGTCTAGAGTTTTATCTTTGGTACTATGCTTTGAGAAACAGTAGTAGACTCTATGAAAGGACTGTTCTGTGCAGATGACTAAGTTCTGTTCCTATACCTCTAGGAGGTCGTCGGGACAATTTGAACGAAGCCCAAGAGGAGGCTGGAAACTTTTAAGAAGACGACGGGTCCTTGTACGAAGCCCAAGAGGAGGCTATCATTCCCGGAGGAAGAGATCATTATACGAAGCCCAAGAGGAGGTTGTGAATACTTCTAAGAAGCCGTAGGGTCCTTGAATAATGCCCAAGAGGAGGCGGGGTTGCTTTTAGGAAGCCTGTGGGTCCTTGTATGATGCCCAAGAGAAGGCCGATGCTTTTAAGAAGCCCGTGGGTCCCAAACCAAAGAAAAGTTCAGGAAAACTCTTTTAGAGTTAAAACCACTGGTAAACGTGCGAGGTTTACTATCCAGTGACTTTAACTTTTAGAGAGAGTCCGAACCGTTCGGCGGTTTGAAGAAATTCAAGAGAAGTTTCACCGAGAATAATTCATCTCTGGGGGATAGAATTTCTTGACGATTCCTAAGGAGGACAGCCGAAGTGAAGACTGTATCTGGTGCTCCTATTGGGGATCTAGGCGTCTATTTCTACGAATAAATGAAACGGCGTCACTTAGTTCTAGACGTAGTTGCCGGGGAAACTCGAAATATCTATACTATTATTACACAGTAGATATGAGCTTATGAAAGGAGACTTACAGTGAGCAGCCCCACAATACAGTTTATAATATGAAAGCAGTAAATGAAAGCGATAACCACTTACTCGGTTGTAGAGCTTCCATGCTGTTTGGTTAGTTGTTCAACAAAGAAAGATTGAAAACAACAGTATATTCAAAATCAAAGGAGAAAGTGCTTTGAAAAAGAAAGATTTGGGGCTTACAGCTCAAGGAGAGGCCCAGAGTTTTATTAGTGAGCGCACTGTTTGAATTTGTACAGAGGGACTTATACAAGTGACCGTGGCCCAAAAAGGTTTTCTGTACAAAGGGATGGGTCTTACACTCTCTCAAGAGGCCCAAAAAGGTTTAAAGGAAAAAGAGTGGGGCTTATAACACGAGGGTAGGCCCAAATGATTTTTCGTTTAAAAATGGCGATCGCGCCGAGGTTTTCTTTTAACGCAGAGGGATTTATACAATAATTGAGGCCTAAAATGTTTTGGTTAAAAGGGGGATTGGGTCTTACACTCTAATAGAGGCCCAAAAGTTTTGAATGGGTCTTATAGCTCGAGGAGAGGCCCAGATGTTTTTTGAAAAGGCGACGATCGCGCCGTTTGTTTTTTGACGGTATCGGGACTTATACAATAAGTGAGGCCCAAAGATGATTTGGTCAAAAAAAGGGTTGGGTCTTACACTCTAATAGAGGCCCAAAGTGTTTTGAAAATGATTTATGAGGGTTGAATTAATCCAAAACCCTAATTTGTTTTCAAAATGTATTTAATTGAATAAAAATGCAATTAAAATGATCAAAAATTGTTTAACACATGGAAAACAAATTGTGATCTTGGATTAATGCTTCAAAAATTAAGTATTGACCTACAAAATAATTAGAAAGCATTAAAAGTTGCAAAATCAATGTAGAAAAAATATTTAAAATGCCAAAAACAATCAAAATATTAATTCTTTACAAAAATATCAATTATATGAAATAAATAATATTTTTGGGATTTTTTGATAAAATAAAATATTTTAACATTTTTGTGAATTATTAAAAAAAGAATCAACTCAAAATCATTAAAACTCAGAGAGAAATTAATTTTTGAATCAATTAAACAAAATCACAAAATTCAAATATTCAAATATATGAAAATGGCGCCAAGAACAACACCAAGAACACGGGCGTTTTTTCAGTTTGCCCAGATTTGCATTTTCCATTCAATCTCACTGAATACGTAATTATAACATGCAATCCACATATCATTATGCTCGCCTCAACCTCACGATCATGTCTATGTACTTTAATTTCATTTAAATTAAACATACAACAAGAAATCACGAAGAGACCTCAAGAACCCTAATTTCTGCATGAAGGCTAGGATTTTTGATACACGATTCAAACAATGCAATTAATTGAGGGAAAACATTCCATGCATGATTATGAACATATGGCCAAATTATTGTGCGAGGAAATATGCATAGATTGAGAGATGCCCAAGTTTAGGCTTACCTCAAAGTCGTGACAGCAAGTTCAGATGTGATTTTGAGTTGGAGGTGTTACAGATGAGTGGTGATGATCTGGACAGCTTCCCTACACCATATGGAGTGTGTTTGAACACTTGGATTGAATTGAAATGGACTGGATCAGTTTATGGCATCTCAGCTGCAACTTCACTTCAAACTTGTGTGGATGGCAAGTGATTTTGAGATTTTGATGTTCCAGATGTTATGTGAGTGTTTGATCAGCTTATATGTGATGTATGTGAGGTGTGTGAGTGATTGGTTTGTGCAGAATTGCTCTCAAACTCAAAACCCGATAGCTACCTTGCTAAGAAAGGCATTTTTGCCAAGAGAAAGAGATTTTGAGGAAAACATATGTTAGATGGCTTTGGTGTACTTAAACTGACCACAATTGAGCTCTATTTATAGTAGAGCAAGTTTGTTTTGCAAGGAATAGTGCATGGCAGCTGGTAAGTAGGTTTCCTCAATGTTGGCCAATGAGAATCCAAGTCTCCTCTAGCCATTGACTAGAGGTTAGGGCACAGAGCTTTGGTCCCCTTGGTCTTGGATAAGTCTTGACTGATTTCAGATGAGAATGGCTCAGTCCATGCCACCTTGATAGTTCCATTGAATGCCTCATTCCAAATTTGAAGTCTTGTCCCTATTTTGACCATTCTAGGTTCAACATGCTATTCTTTGTTCCTTGGACCTTGGAGGCTTGGCTCAGTGATTGTCCCCTTTGGATTCAATCCTCTGAGGTGTCCAAGTGGATTGGAGCAATTGCAATTGGCTGATTTTGGCAAATCGAGCCAAAATGCAAATTCTGCCTTGCTTTGACAGATTTCAGCAAGGCAACTTGCCAATGTTGTATCTCATGATGTAGGTTGAATTTGGCAATGTTCTTGGCCATTTTGGAAAGCTCTTACATGATACAACAACTGTTTGAACAAGTTTGGTTTTGATCTCTTTTGATTCCAAGTGAAAAACCCCCCTACATTTGGCAAAAAGTGAAGCAGAATTCTGACTTAGTGAAAATTTCACTAAGTGTTGGAAAAAGTGACTTTTTCACTTTTCAGCCACTTTGATCACTCCATAACTCAAAATCCTTAATGAATTGGAATGACTTGTAGTTGAAGTTTTTGTAGGTTATAATGAGGGCTACAAATCCATCTTTGGATGAGAAAAAATGGCCTTGTGGTTTAGGAGTTATGGTCCTCCAAAGTTGGTACCTTTGCCACTTTATTTTTAACTTAGAAAAATTTCTAAGTTTTATGGTTACCCCTTTTACAAGTTATCTCACTTTTCTTGATTTTTCTTGATGAATGATGATTCAAATCATACATTAACATCATTTTAGGGTTAAAAATCCATTTTGGTGAAAAATCTCAAAAAGTCAAAGTTGACTTTTGTGCACAGTTGACTTTTTATCAGATGAATTCCAAACTGTGCAATTCTTCAGGAAGTCATGTCCTTGACCTAAATCAAACTTGATGGACATGTTTCATGGGTGTCATAGGGTATATTCAATCATGTATTAGGGTTTGGGAGCATGTCCAGGTCAAAAGTCAAAGTTACAGTTGACTTTTCCCTTAAAACCCTAATTGTGGTGCAGATGAAAATGAAACTTGTTGCTCAAGCTTCTTGGATCAATCCATTGTTCCAAATGGATCAATATGGTGTATTAGAGACCCTCAAATCATCTCTTGAGGTCTTGGCTCATGGTTTGTCCCAAAAGTCAACTTAGGGGTGAATTAGGTCAAGAAACCCTAATTCCTGATTTTTGATGAATGCATCCCCTGAGGCAAAATTGACTTGATGCATGGGTTCATGAGGTTCCATGAAGTATATTAGGTTATGTTTTGGATCATTGCCTTGTGCCCAGATGAAAATTTCCATCTGGAGGCCCTGGTCGACCAAAACCCTAATTTGGTGACACTGTCGATCTTGAGACTTGATCCACCTAGATGGGAGCAGCCTTGTGCTTAATCCTTGAAGTGGGAGTCCTTTTTGATCCATTGTGGATGTTTAAAAGATTAGACAAGTTGAAGATCATGTCATTTCTTGATTGATCCTTTGTCTAACCACTCAAAGAGGGCTTGAAACCCTAATTTTGATTGTATTGGATGCTCACCCATCTTTGGGGAGACTGATGAAGCATGATGGTTCATCCATATTGTGATGATGATTTTCACAATGATGGGAAATCTAAGTGGTCAAAATTTGGGGTATTACAATAAGGTTGCCACATTGGCAGACCATCCATTAGGCCATAGTAATTGTGGTCAAAGTTGTCCTTCATCTGAGTGTCCTCCTCTAATGAATTTGGCGGAGCACGACATCCTTTCGGATCACAATCTTCATATATCATTTCGACATCTGACCTTGGTATAAATCTCGGACTCTCTGTAGGAAAGCAAAAAGGAGTTTGCGTTTCATCCCGAGACATATAACCATCCTTGTTGAGATATGACTCCCACTCTTCCTCATTGATAGCATGGACTGCTTGAGGGACTGGGTGAAGAAAACCTCCACTGTGGAAGAAGTTCTGAATGGGATGAAGACTTCCATTACAGGCAGCTGTCTGGGTGTAGGTTGCAGAAAAACCAAGACCCTTCTTTGTTTTATTGTCAATAGGAATGACAAGCTGTCCCCATCCGATTGTATCGGTACTCTCGACCGCTTTGATAGCATCTTTGTATAAGGAAATCGAAGTTCCTCCTCCGGATTAATCATCCTTGCCTACCGACAGCGCTTGGAACTGAGTTCCAATAACCTCCTCAGGTTCTACATAAGCAGATGTTGACAAGTTACTCACGAGCAAGGCCTGTTCTCCACAGACTGTGACAAGTTGATCGTTCTGAATGAACTTTAGCTTTTGGTGGAGGGTCGAAGTGACCGCTCCAGCCTGGTGTATCCAAGGTCTTCCTAATAAACAACTGTATGTTGTCCGGATGTCCATGACCTAGAAAGTGACTTGGAAAGTGTGAGGACCGATAGTTATGGGAAGATCAACTTCGCCGATAACTATTTTTCTGGATCCGTCGAACGCTTTGACGACGACCTCGCTGATTCTCATCGGAGGGCCTTTGAATGATAATTGCATCAAAGTGGAGTTCGGAATAACATTCAGGGCTGACCCTGTGTCTACCAGTACGCTGGCTAAAGCATCGTCCTAGCAGTTAACTGTAATGTTGAGCGCCATGTTGTGACGGCGACTCTCTTCGGGTAATTCCTCATCACTAAATCCCAAATTATTGCAGGAAGTGATGTTAGACACAATGCTATCGAACTGTCTGTTTGTTACATCCTGTTCCACAAAGGCTTGCTCTAAGACTTTCTGTAGAGCCTCCCTGTGGGCTTCTGAACTGAGTAACAGTGATAATACCGAGATCTTTGAAGGAGTCTGTAACAGCTGATCAACAATGTTATATTCACTCCTTTGGATGAGCTTCAACATATCATCATTATTCTTCGAAAGGTTGGGATTACTGGATTGACCGACTGAGGGATCGGGAGCTTCTGTCTGAAGTTCCTTTTCCTTGTTAGGTTCTCTAACTCCTCGGTTGAAGATTCGACCGTTCCGTGTTACACGACTGATGTCTGCAATATTCACGACGGAGGGTAATGGAATTTCCTTTCCATTTTCAACTGTCGTTGCACCGTATTTGAAAGGGATAGCCTTAGTTGATTCATACGGTAGTGGTCCCGGTAGATAGATGACTATGGAACTTTCTGATTTTTCTGACCATCATAAGTAATCTCGATTCGTTCCCGTTTGGGAACTTTAGATTCGTCAAGAAGAGGGATGATGGTGAAAACATCCCTGGTCTGGTGACGACTAGAGATTGTGACAACATCCTCGACTTGATTGGCAAGGTAGTTCGGCGTCCAGTTGATGGGTTCAGAACCCGGATATGGGCGAATCTCTCCACGATCAACCTAACCCTGAAGAGCTGCTCTTACAAGGTAACACCCTTGGTTACTTTCCGAACAGACGCTACAACGGTCATAATTGTGTGGTGGCACCTGGCCACGCCCACTTTGAATACAATGTAACCTCACTAGGTTAGCTTCCACGAGTTAGACATCCTGACTTTGACGCCGAGTGGGGTTTCTGTTATTGATACTAATCTGCTGAGTATCTTCATCCATATAGATTGGCATCCACCAGTGATTTAATAAGTGCTGGAGTGCTTCCTGGACAAGGGTACAACCTCGATCGTTTTCGCAACCTGCTTTACAGCTTTGATAGTCATGTGATATTAAGAATCTGAGTCGGACCTGCTCAGCATGTAACTCTACCAGGTTGGTATTCATCACGCGAATATCAAAGATCTGAACCATGTTGATCTTATAAGGGTTCCTATCATGGTAGTCTTGGATCCATCCAATATCCATCTGACGCTGGAGGGCCTCCTGTATGAAAGAGCATCCCTGTTTGTTTACCGAGCAAGTCAGACAGGAACTGTAATCGTGCCGCGGTAGATTATGATACTGGCTTTGCCTTGAGTGCATTGCCACCAAGTTGACATTCATTGCACAGATGTCGTGGTTCTGAATGATGTTGGAGTTCGTATAGACATGTTAACTCCACGAACTCGGTGCTCTTGGATCCATCCGAGATCCATCTGTTCCTGTAGAGCTGATTGCACCACAGAATATCCCTGGTTATCTTTAGAGCAGACATCACACTGGTGATAATTATGAGGTGGCACATGGCCATATCCACTCTGTCTACAATGCGTCTTGACCAAATTGGTCCTTAACAAGAGTACATAGTGAATTTGATAGACATCGTTAAATTCTTTCTCAATCAGGTTGACTGCAGCTTTCTCGTGTTGAGGCAGCGGGCTCGTGAGAACATTTGGATTCGTATCCTTGAAAGATAAGAGCCCGCTCCTAACAAGCTTTTGCACGTCGGACTTGAAATTGAGACAATTCTCAATGTTATGCCCTGATCCTCCTTAATGATAAGGGCATGTCTGATCCACCTTAAACCAAAAAGGCAGATTTTCCGGTACTGTAAGAGGAGACTTAGTCTGAATGTGCCCCTTAGCCAGTAGTAACAGAAATAATTCTGCGTACAACATGGGTATAGGATCAAACCCTGATGGTCGTGTTGTACGGTTGCTGTTATATGGAGGATGAGCCTGCTGAAGAGGTTGTTGTGTCCTTTGCTGATCAGGTTGGCTCTGCGCAACCTGAGGTTGATGCGTAGGAATAGGCGCAGGGTTGATAGCTGGAATTATAGCTGCTACCGGCTGATAACGTCGCCTTTCCTTTCCGAGAGAGATATTCCCAATATCTTGCTCTTTTTTCTTAGGGAGAGCACTACCGTATTTTTTAGTACCGCTCGTCGATCCAATGTCTTTTACTAAACGTCCTTCTCGGACGGCTTCCTCAAGACGCACGCCCATGGCCACCATTTTGGTGAAATCACTGGGTGCACTGACAACTATTCAGTCATAGTAAAATGAGCTTAAGGTCTTTAAGAAGATCTTTGTCATCTCTTTTTCCTCAAGAGGCGGACAAATTTGAGCGGCAATTTCACGCCACCTTTGAGCATACTCCTTAAAGGTTTCCTTGTCCTTTTGCGACATCGATCTGAGTTGATCTCTGTCCGGTGCCATGTCCAAATTGTATTTGTATTGTTGGACGAAGGCAGTACCAAGATCTCTGAATGTGCTAATCGTAGCACGGTTTAAACCCATGTACCATTTGAGTGTGGCACCGGTTAAACTATCCTGGAAGTAGTGAATTAGTAGGTCCTGATTCTCCGTCTGAGCTGACATTCGCCGAACGTACATCACTAAGTGACTCTGAGGGCAAGAGTTACCCTTGTACTTTTCAAAGTCGGGCACTTGGAATTTGTGCGGAACTTTCACATTGGGGACCAAGCAAAGGTCTGTGGCGTCCTTTCCAAATAGATCCTGACCGCGAATGGCTTGCAGCTCCTTCTGCATTTCCAGGAACTGTTCCTAGAATTCATCCATTCTATCAAACATAGTTTCCTTTTTACCAGTAGGTATTGGTGGAATCTGTCCTTCCGGGACAGTATACACCACAGGGGGTGGTACCGTGACTACGGCAGCGAACCTTGGCATTTCCCGAAGTTTGTAACCTTCAGGAGTCTTCAGTATGCCCCTGGCATCTTCGCTTTCCCAAAGTTTGTAACCTTCAGGCCCAGCGGCTTCTGTTGTGATTCCCTGATCTTCAGTGATCGACGGAACATATCCTTCTGGGATATAGTTAACAGGCATACCCCAAGGATGGTCTTTCGGCATCTGATACCTAGGATCATACTTCTCCACTATGGGCGTTGAGGTGACCTCTGAGATCACAGTCATTTGTAGCTGAGCTTCTGCCATGGCTTGCATGTCGTTACGAAGCTTTCTCATATCCTCTCTCAGAGCGTCGATCTCTTCTATCAACTCTCTGTTCTCTTCCTCAAGATCATCCATCCTTTTCTGACGATTGGCCTGAGTATTGTACGAATGAGACAGTTTGACTCTAGAATCGAGACACAAACGTGAGATTCGTAGGTAAGAAGAATACGCGGTGATGAATGCAATGATTATATTAATTGTTTTTTTGGTTTAATCAAAATAAACTTCGACAATTAGATTGCAAATATCAAACAGTGGGGAAACCCCTTTTTATTGAAATTCAAGGGATTACAGAAACGTCAATACAGTAGATTACAAAGTGCAGAAACAGAAACCTAAGCTAATGGGTCCCGAGAGAACTCGGGTGCTGATTCTGGTATCTTCCTTTTCTTTGACCGGGGCTCATGAGCCGTTGTCGGGTTGTCATTCCTTTGCCAGGTGAAAGGAGTGAGCAAATTCCTTTAGTCATCTTGATTCTCTACAACATGCTGCTCCAAAATTTCAATTAGAGCATCCTTCTCTTTCAGTAATTGTTGTATTTTGATGCACTCTATGTCGAGGGTGTAGTACTTGTTCTTCCAAGACCTTCTCTCCCGTTGAACTTTGTTGAGAGTAACCTGAAGCTTTTCAGTTTCCGTCATGAAGTACATGACATACTCCTTTGGCGGAAGAATTCTGTAATGAGGATAAGGCATCTTTAGCTTGAGAGCTCTAGTTTGTACCCAATGGAGATAAGGCTCCACCGAGACACAGTCCGGTTTTCCCAGAGACTCTCGTCCTTTCTTATGAACGTGGTTTCCAAGCGTGCACTATTTCCATCTTCATTGCTCTGTCACTTTCTCCTTCCTTGAAGAAAAAACCTTCCAGATGAACACCCCGTGGGACGTGTCTCATCGGGTATCCAAATTGATGAAGAACCAATACCGGATGGTAGTTGATTCCTCCCTTAGTTCCTATGAGGGGTACGTTGGGGAAGTTTCCACAATGATCAATGATTCTGATTCCAACATAAATCCTATTACACCAATCTATATCAGAGTTGGTAAGAGACATGATCTTCTGCGACCAACGTAAGGCACTCTTGCAATCCCAAAAAGCAGCAGACTTGGGCAAGTGGGAGATGAACCATTTGTAAAGTAGAGGTACACAGCACGTGATCTCCCCTCCACTGTACAAATTCCCTAAGTGTACAGAATGATACGCATCTGCGAGCAAAGTCGGCACAGGGGTTCCAATGAGAAAAACCTTAATGGCGTTGATATCGACGAAGTTATTGATGTTGGGAAACAAAAATAACCCGTAGGTGAGCAAGACAAAGATGCTTTCAAAAGCAGTTATGTTTCCTATACTGGCAAAATATAGGGCTTTCTTCGTCAAGAACTGGGCTGGCAAACCTTGGATGCCACCCTTAGTGGTCATGTGAGTCCTGACCTCAGACTCGTCCAAATAAATTGCTCTTGCAATGGTCTGATTCTTTGGAATTTCATCCGGTCCAAAAAATGGAGCTCGATCTGTAATGTGTAGATCGATCAGGTGAGAATACTCCTCCAGCGTTGGTGCTAGCTGGTAATCCGGGAAGGTGAAACATTGATAAACCGGATCATAAAACTGAATGAGCGCATCCATGATTCCCTCACTCACATGGACTCTTAACAGTGGTAGCAAACCTCCGTGTTTGGCTCTGAAAGCCTCTGGGTTAGTGATAATCCTTGCTAACCTTCTCAAATCCCCTAGTTTTGGAACCTTGAAGGTGTACGTATGAGTTCTCCTTCTACCGAAATCCATTTGCATAATCCTCTTCTCTAATATTTGCAATCACAGTCTTAGTTTAATTTGAAAAACAGAGAGACTAGAAGAGAAGTTTTTTGAATGTTTTAATGTTTTTTAAATGAATGCATGAATGCAAAACACAAAAACATAGAGAAAACATGGGGTCAAAGGGTCGTTGTCATGAAGTCAAGGCTCTACCCATTCCCAAAGGTTTATACTAGGGTGTTTTTTGTACCTGTACTCATTATCATCAGCTCCTCCCAGGAAAGCAAAACAACAAGCGGATCGCCAGCGAGTTGTAGAGGAATCTTAGAGTAAGTGCCATTCACCGAGAATAGATCACCAGCCTCAAATGAGGGTAGTATCGCGTAACAACTATTCCCGATAGTTTCCGCACTACGAAAGGGTTTGGTTCCTCAGCTTCTCAGACTTAACAATCGGCCCATTGTCTAGGTGAGAGAATGGGTTGCATTGGTCAGCCTCCACTGAGGTTGATGGTCGACCCTGTCGCCATCACTTATCTTAAGGGTATACTCAATCTTTCCACATGCGGCATCACACGCATCTCCATTAGCAGAAAAATAAACACGTATAGCAATTAGGAAAAGCGGTATATATATTTGTCCTAAACATCCCAGACCTTTAAAGCTATGAATCCTAAGTTCCTGACAGAAAATGGGTTCCCCGGCGGAAGCCCCAATCTGTGGTTTTCACACAAGTAAAGAGAAAAGAAACAAAGGTTTGTCCAAGGTTTTCACCTTAAACGTTTAAGAAAGAATTTATGGCCCCACGGTGGGCGCCATTTTCTGTAGCGAGCGATTTTGGACGCGGTTCTTAAGCGCTGGTCGCTCTCTGCGGTTTGAGCTTACTACAGGTCGATTCATTTTTTATCCTATTAAAGCTGATGAAGGAAGGGAAATAGATGTCTCCAATTAACCCTGCTTGCATACTGAGTTTAAACAGCGGTCTGTTAGGTTACAAATACTATCAATGTGGGGGGCCTTTGTACTGGTTATTTGTATTTTCGCCAATACTGGTTTCTTTCTTTTTATTTTGGCAGAATGTTTCTGGCGGGAAACAAGGATTAGGATGTTAGAACTGATGCTTTTTGATAGATATGTGAGAGTATGGGATTTTGGTTTTTTGTTGATTGTGCTCGCTAAGATTATTCTTTCAATCTTATGCCTACGTATTCCCGTTTACCGAAACAGGGAAATCAGAGCGTTCGTAGTTCCTCCTATTCTATGGGAGGAAATGGTTGTTTTGGTGTCTTGTTCAAAGCCCAAGACGTGAAGCGAAAGGTGTTTGTATCTTGATCAAAGCCCAAGATGTGAAGCTGAAAAGTCTATTTGTATCTTGATCAAAGCCCAAGATATGAAGCTAAAAGGGTGTTGACTTTAGAGAGAATTTGTCATCTCTAAAGAGGGGGTTGTATGTCACAACTGTTTATAAAGGAGAATTACTTTAACCGGGATGTGTGAATCCGGCAATGCCATAATTTCCTTTAAAGGGGATTTCCAACCTGAAGGAGAAGACTTTAACTCAGTGTAGAGCAATGCTATCTTTCCTTAGAAACTTCTCATGCTAAAAGAGGGACAATGGCATGGATGTAGATGATCCAGAGGCTTGCCGTTTACAGCGATTAGACGAAAGGGGAAGGAGTTGTTGATGTTTGTGTACTGTGAACGAGGCACAACTTCGATGCTAAAAGGTTGATTGGATCAACCAGTGGTTTTCTTATACAAAGCCTAAGAGGAGGCTAAAAGGGTTTTTGACTCAACGATGGAGTCTTTTGGTATCTCATATAAAGCCCGAGCTGAAGGCTATTTGTCTCAATAAGAGAGTGTTTTTGTGTCTCGTACGAAGCCCGAGAGAGAGGCTAAAATTTGTTTGGCTCAATCAGAACCTTTTTGTATCTCGTATAAAGCCCGAGATGGAGGCGAAATGGATGATTGACTCAACTAGGGAGTCACTTATGTGTCTCGTACAAAGCCCGAGAGAGAGGCTAAACGTTGTTTGACTCAATGAGGGAGTCTTTTGGTATCTCGTACGAAGCCCGAGATGGAGGCTAAACGTTTGCTTTGCTGGGAAGAATCATTGTACAAAGCCCAAGAGGAGGCTAAGGTAACTGTTTCAGTTAAGTGACAGGTCCAGTATACTGATTTTAAAGAGAAAATCAGTTCTTATAAGATCAACACTGTACTCAGGGATTTGATTCAGGGATATTTCCTTTTCTTTGAGGAAGCGGGAAATCCAAAGGTATTGAGACTGTCCGAGTCTACGGGTTTCCTTCCTACTTTTGGAGGGGTGCTTGAGAATGTCTTTGAGACTCAAGGAGATTAGATTGTCCAAGTCTAGAGTTTTATCTTTTGTACTATGCTTTGAGAAACAGTAGTAGACTCTTTGAAAGGACTGTTCTATGAAGATGACTAGGTTCTGTTCCTATACCTCTAGGAGGTCGTCGGGACAATTTGTACGAAGCCCAAGAGGAGGCTAGAATCTTTTAAGAAGCCGACGGGTCCTTGTACGAAGCCCAAGAGGAGGCTATCATTCCCGGAGGAAAAGATCATTATACGAAGCCTAAGAGGAGGCTGTGAATACTTCTAAGAAGCTGTATGGTCCTTGTACTAAGCCCAAGAGGAGGCTGGGTTGCTTTTAGGAAGCCTGTGAGTCCCCAAACCCCGAGAAATTCAAGGCAATGCTATTCACTGAGAATAGATCAAAGTCAGGAAAGTTCGAGAATTTGGAAGAAACTCAAAGATGCCATTCACGGAGAATACATTCATCTCTGGGAGTAGAGTTTCTTGATGATTCCTAATGAGGACAGACTGAGAGAAGACTATATCTGGTGATCCTATTGGGGATCTAGTTGTCTATTTCTACGAATAAACGAAACAGCGTCACCTAGTTCTAGACGTAGTTGCCGGGGGAACTCTAAATATCTATACTATTATTACACAGTTGATATGAGTTTACGAAAGAAGACTTACAGCGAAACAGCCCCACAATACAGTTATATGTATATGAAAGCGGTAAATAAAAGCAATAACCACTTACTCGGTTGTAGAGCTTCCATGCTGTTTGGTTAGTTGTTCAATAAAGAAAGATTGAAAACAACAGTATATTCAAAATTAAAGGAGAAAGTGTTTTGAAAAAGAAAGATTTGGGGCTTACAGCTCAAGGAGAGGCCCAGGGTTTTATCAGTGAGCACACTGTTGAATTTGTACAGAGGGACTTATACAAGTGACTGGGGCCCAAAAAAGGTTTTTTGTACAAAGGGATGGGTCTTACACTCTCTCAAGAGGCCCAAAAAGTTTTAAAGAAAAAGAGTGGGGCTTATAACACGAGGGTAGGCCCAAATGATTTTTCGTTAAAAATGGCGATCGCGCCGAGGTTTTCTTTTAACGCAGAGGGACTTATACAATAAGTGAGGCCCAAAATTGTTTTGGTTAAAAGGGGGTTGGGTCTTACACTCTATTAGAGGCCCAAAAGTTTTGAATGGGTCTTATAGCTCAAAGAGAGGCCCAGTTGTTATTTTTCAACGGATGATGATTGCGTCGAAGTTTTTGAAATACAACGGGACTTATACCATAAGTGAGGCCCAAAATGGGTTGTATTTACAAAGGGTTGGGTCTTACACTCTATTAGAGGCCCAAGTGTATTTGAAAATCAATTTTGAAAGTTGAATTAAAAAAAACCTTACTTTTAATCTTTAAAAGTAAATATTTAAAGAAAATCAAACAAAATACAAAATAAATTTGAATAATCCATTTATGATTTTGATTAAGGTTTGAAAAAAATGAGGGATAATCACAAGGAATATTTAAACTCATTAGGTTTTGATTTTCAAAGTAAATATTCACTTTTACAATGTTTAAAAACAATTAAAAATGAATTTATTCACAAAAATACTAATTATATTAAATAAATAATATAAATCTAATTTTTTGGTGGAATAAAATATTTCAACATTTTTGTGAATTATTGCAAAAAGAACCAATCAAAAATGATAAAAATTGAAGGAGTTATTAATTTTTCAAATCATTAAAAATAATAATATGAAAAATAAAAAACATAAGACAAGTGATAAAAAGAAGTCTGGGGCGAGGGGGATTCGAACCCCAAACCTCTCGCTTGCCAATACACACAAAACCAGCTGATGAACCGCTGGGGCGCAATGCCAATTCAAATATAACATGGCAATGGAAAAATATATATCAAACTTAGTTGGAAAACCTGAAGAATGGCGCCATGGCCATCTTCTTCCACCAGCTCGTGCGTGAAGCACCATATCTCACTCATCTCTCAATCATTGGACATCATTCAAACACCAAACTCATGCATTTTTTCACAAGGAAGAAGATGGCAATACCCAATTTTATTCATTTTCAGTGTATAACAAATTATATCATTGTGGCCGTATGAACCCTAATTTTGCAAAAGCAATTGAGTAGGCATGATTATGAGTGCAATGATCAAATTTTCTGAGGGAAAACAATCAGCATATGATGGCGAGCAATTGGCCAAAATATTATGCGAGTAAATATGCATGGATCATGGAGTTTGAGTTTTGAGGCTTACCTTGATGCAAGCTGAAATGGAACTCTGCACAAACTTTGTTCCAGTCGTGACTTAATTATCCCTACAGCTTCAATGGATGTTATGGAATGTGTTACAAGCTTTGGAACACTTTGAAACTCTTTGGATCAAGCTGGAGACCTCCACCTGCATAATTGAGACATAATGGCTTGGTTGAAGGGTGATTTTGAGCCTGAGGTGTTACAGTCAGTGTTTAAGTGTTTGGACACCTCAAATACATCATATGTGATGTGTTTGAGCAATTGGAATTGATTGCCTAAGGCTGCAACTCAAAACCCGATAGTGGTTATTCAAAAACCAAAAAACTTGAGGTTTAAGGAAGAATGAGAGAAAGCAGTGTTGTAACTGGCTTTGGTGTGAGTTGAATGATCCATTGGGACCTCTATTTATAGGTGATCAACTTTTGTTTTGGAGGAATAGTGAATGGCTGCTGGATCAGATCACATTTGCATGGATTGGCTTGGAGGATTTCTTCTCAAGCAAGGCAAGCTAGCCATTCCCAAGAGCAGGGCTATGCCTTGACCAAAACCACATTCCTCAGATGTTTTTATTGTTGTTTAATCATAGAATTTGACTGAGTAGGGTAGCTACCTTGACAATGCACTATTTCACGTTAATGCACTTTGAATTCAAGGCAAAATGTGCCAAAGTGGATGAATTTCAAGTTGGAAGATTCCTTGGCTTTTTTACTCAGATTTATCAGTTGGATCAGATGCAATGTGATTGGTTTGAACACATGTGGAATGATGATCCTTAGTTTTTGGCTCAAAATCGTGTGTGGCAAGCAAACATGCAAACTGATTTTTCCAAAACAGCTTGCAGCAGCATGACTTTGGGCATGGATTTCTCTTGGCTCAAGTTGAATCAATTCATGCTGTTAAGCTCTTTGAATTCTTGGCAACATATGTAACAACATTGATGTTTAACTTTGGACTTGATTCAGCTTGCATCTATGTGAAAAGATCTCACAAGTTTTGGTGTTTCAACAAAATCTGTCTTGGACAGAATTTTTCTAAGTGTTAGAAAATGGTGTACTTTCATATTTTCAGCCATTTTGGCTCACTCATAGCTCAAAATCCACAATGAATTAGAGTTAGGTCTAGTTCAAGTTTTTGTAGAGGGTAATGAGATCTACAAATCAAGCTTTGGATGGGAAAAAATGGCTTTGTGGTTTAGGAGTTATGACCCTCCAAAGTTGGTACCCTAGCCACTTTATTTTTAACTTATAAAATTTTCTAAGTTTTTATGGTTACCCCTTTTTCAAGTTATCCAACTTTTCTTGATTTTTCTTGATGAATGATGATTCAAATCATACATTAACATCATTTTAGGGTTAAAAAACCATTTTGGTGAAAAATCTCAAAAAGTCAAAGTTGACTTTTGTGCACAGTTGACTTTTGATCAGATGAATTCCAAACTGTGCAATTCTTAAGGAAATCATGTCCTTGACCTAAATCAAACTTGATGGACATGTTCCATGGGTGTTATGGGGTATATTGAGTCATGTCTTAGGGCTTGGGAACATGTCGTGGTCAAAAGTCAAAGTTACAATTGACTTTTTCCTTAAAACCCTAATTGTGGTGCAGATGAAATTGAGACATGTTGCTCAAGCTTCTTGGATTAACCCATTGTTCTAAATGGATCAATATAGTTCATTAAAGACCCTAAAATCATGTCTTGAGGTCTTGGTTCATGATTTGTCCCAAAAGTCAACTTAGGGGTGAATTAGGTCAAGAAACCCTAATTCCTGATTTTTAGTGAATGCATCCCCAGAGGCATAATTGACTTGATGATTGGGTCCATGAGGCTCCATGGAATTTATTAGGTCATGTTTTGGATCCTTGGCTTGTGCCCAGAGTAAAATTTCCATCTGGAGGCCCTGGTCGATCAAAACCCTAATTTGGTGACACTGGCGATCTCGAGGCTTGATCCATCTAGAAGGGAGCAACTTGTGCTTAATCCTTGAAGTGGGAGTCCTATTTGATCCTTTGTGGATGTTTGAGGGGTTAGACAAGTTGAAGATCATGTCATTCCTTGATTAATCCCTTTTCTAAGGCTCTGAGAGGGCTTAAAACCCTAATTTTGATTGTAGTAAATGCTCAACAACCCTTGAGGCATTTGATGAGGCATGATGGTTCACCCATATTGTGATGATGATTGACACAATGATGGGAATCTTGGTGGTCAAAATTTGGGGTATGACAGCTATGGAAGATTTTGCTAAGTTCGTACTTCTGTTATCTCAGTTGACTTGTAAAGGGTGAGTCGTTTGTTTTGGATGTTCGTTGTGAGTAAGTTTTGGTGAGCTGAAGTATAAGTTGTCTACGGTTTCAGTTTTGATTCTGTGTGATCCTAATAAACTGGTGGTGAGGTATTGTGAAGTGTCTTTGATGAGTTTATTCAGTGTGTAAATGCAAAAGGGTAAGTCGTGGCTTACGCTTTACCATAATTGAGGATTCATAAAAGGAATCTATACTATTCAGGATTTGGAATTGGGTGCGGTTGTATCATGTTGGAATATTTGAAAGTATTATCTTTATGGTTCTCGGTTCGAAGGGTTTGGTAACCGCAAGAGTTTAAAGTACTTGTTTGGTCTGAAGGAACAGAGTATGAGACAGCGAGGACAGTTAGAATTCGCGACGAGTTATGAATTTGGCTTGGACTATCCTTCGGAAAAAGCTAAGGTTGTGTCTGATGAGTTAAGCCGAAAGTTTTATGTAAGTTGTTTTGATGGTCAGAGAATTAGAATTATTTGAGCAGTTCAGAGACTTATGTATGGTGTGTGAGATAACACAGTAGACTGTGAGGTTGAGTATATTAAAGAGAACAGTGATTTTTGGAGAATATGAGTCGTGAGATTGGTAGTTTTGATGGTTACGAGTAATCAGAGTGCGCAGCGGAAGTGTGTTATGGCATATTTTGTGTTTGCGTGTGTGACTTGTAAGAATTCATAAGTTGAACATTGGGAACATGTAGGATTGGTAAGATTATTGGACGTTTCAGAAAGGAAGTGTTAGGTGAAAGGTTTAAATATTATTCATGGGCTGCTATGTAGATCGGTGTTTTGGTTATGTGTTTGATTGTTGGAGGGTAGCATTGTTGTAATACCGTTGTGTGACAGGGATGTTTGGTATTCTGGTTTTGTATAGGTTGTTGAAACGATGTTGGGTCGTGGAACTTTAGGTTCTTGTCCTTGTTGTGGCCTCGTTTCCATCGTGATGGTTCGAGTGCGTGTGGCTAATTCCTTGTGGGGGATTAGGGGAGTGTTACCTGTGGTGAGGGTAACGATCTTGTTGTATTTCGGTTCATGAGTGAGCCTGTGTGTATTCGTAACTTGTGTATTCTTTGAGTTGTGAGTTGGTCGTCAAGTGCATTGTATGAGCTTTGCATCTTGTCGTGGTAGTTGTCATTGTTGTCGTGTCATTGTTGTAGTTGCTGTTAGCGAGGTGGCTTGTTAGTTTGTGTTATTCATAATGTGCTTTTGTTGGCATGTTAGTTTGTTGGTCGGATGCGAGAGTCGTGTCCGGAGTTGTTCGTCTCAGTATATTTTCGAGGACGAAAATCTCTAAGTGGGGGAGAGTTGTAACGCCCCAGTTTTGTTAGTTTTATTTAATTGAGTTGTTTTAATTATTTTTATTATTATATTATTTTATTTTTAACTTTTATTTGAAAATATATTATTTTTCATCGCTGTTTATGTTTTATCGCGTTTTGAGAGCGTTTGCGAGATATTTGAGCTGAGGGGTAAAATAGTCTTTTTAGGGGTTTAGATATTTATATAAATAGAAAGTGAAGAGAAAAGAAAAGAAAAGAAAAAGAAGAGAAAGAAAAGGAGAAGAAAGAAAGAGAGAAGAGGAGAAAGAGGAAAAATCGGGAAAACTCCGTTTCGAGCGCGATTAATCGGGTAAGGGTGAGAAGTTTCAATTATATCCTGCTTGTGTATGTATATGCGTTGTTTGTGGTAATTGTTTTGGTTGTTTTAAAACTTTTTCTCATTTGATAAATTGACGAACAATTGATAGAAATCGATGTTTCCACGGTCGGAAATCGTTATAAGTCGCGTTGTATGATCCTTTTATGCATATGAACATTTGATGATACATATTTTTGCTGTTGGAATTGATTTGGGATGAAAATGGGATTTTTGGGGGTTTTGAACCGTGTAACCCGCAGCAGGAAATTCTGGGTCTGGTGCGATTCGCTAGGCGAATTAGGTCTCGCCACTAGTTCGCCAGGCGAAGTGCTGGCGAAGGGTGATTCGCCAGGCGAAATCGTAAGTCGCCAGGCGAAATCGGGAAGACAGAAATGTGTTAGCTTCTGTAACTTTTGGGTTTTCTAAAATTTGTGGTTCGCCACTAGGTCACCAGGCGAAGTGCTGCCGAAGGGGTATTCGCCAGGAGAAATCCTAAGTCGCCAGGCGAATCTGGCTGTTTCTCAATAAATTCTTTTCTTTGAAAATTCATAACTTTTGATCTGTAACTCGGATCGAGGCGTTCTTGGTACCGTTGGAAAGCAAATAAAATGTTCTTTCTTATTAAAATGGTTTTGAGGTTGTTGGCCGATTTAATTATGTCAGGAATTTGGAAACATGTCATTTTGTCGACTTTTACCGTTGTAATTGCGTGTAATTGATGTGTTATCATGCAATGTGCTTTTAATATGTATCGTATAGCTTGTGTGATGTTATATGGGGTGAATATATATGATGAGTGTTGGTAATGATGGTTTATGGTCTGATGCAGAACTAAATATGTTGTTTTGGGTTTGATTTCAATGTATGATAATGATGTTGTTGTGTGGTGAAATACATTGTTACGATGTGTTGTGGGTAGCTTTTGTGGTGTGAATTCCTTGTGGAAGTAATTGTGATTGCATGATTGTTGTGGTTTGCGGATTATGATGAAATGCATTGTGTTGTGTTTGATTTCAATGCATGAATGATGAGATGATTCATATTGTTGGTTTGTGAAGATGCATTTGATTGTCATGAGTCAATGTATGCCAAGCATCATGATATGCATCTTATGATGTCGTGTGCCCTATTGGGTGTGAGCGACGAATCGATTCCAGAGGAAATCTGCTATAACATTGTGAGCCTTAAAAATAAGAGGACTGAAAGCGATCGGATCAGATCGTGCTCCTTAAAAATAAGAGGACTGAAAGCGATGGTTATAGACAATCCTGAGCCTTATACAAAGAGGACCGAAAGCGATCGGAGTGTGAGCCTTATACAAAGAGGACCGAAAGCAATCCATAAACGTCGTGAGCCTTAAAAAAATAAGAGGACCGAAAGCGACGGGGAACATCGTGTGCCCGACGGGGAGTTACATTAAGTAACAAGCGATGATTCCAACAGAGTTCCTGAGTGAACTGGTGACGAGAAATGATGGATGGATGGTACCGCATATGCATTGAATAGAGTCGTTGTGTCGGTCTCTGTGCATTTGCATAAATCATGAATGGATTGATTATGTGTGAGAATTGTGAATGGATGCATTATATGTGAAAATTCATGAATTGATTGATTATGTGTTGAGATTTATGTTTGAATTGGTGAATTAATGTGCATATCTGATAAATGCATTGGTTGTGGATAATATGTTTTAAGCATAAACACATGATATGTGATGTGGTGGGGTGTTTCCATATGTTATGACTTGGTGTGCCTTATGTGTGAATATGTGATTATGTTAGTATAATTGGTATATGTTATGTGTATTAATACGTGATGCTTGTGGTGAGAATAACTGTGTATGTGAATTTTTATGTTTTGCATATTATTATGCAATCTTGATTTAGTTGTTATTTCTCACCCTTCTGCTGTGGTTTGTTGCTCTATGAGGCAATTACAGATTTGTAGTCTTGGAGGCTTTTGTGAAGACTAGTTCTCCATCCTTTTGTCGATCTTTGTGTCTGCTCTGATACGTAGCACGGGAGTCGGGGAACGATTATGTTATATATGTGTACAATGGTTGATATATTTTGTATTGCTTTTGTATGTATATTTTGACGTTATAAAACCATTCCTTGTAAAACAAGTCGGTTATGGATCTTTCCGCTTTATTCCATAATTGAACTTTAACTTTATATGGAAAATGTTTCCCCTTTGAGGGTATTCTATTTTGTGCTATGTATCAAATTTATGAGCAGGGATTGTGTTTTATTTATTTAAATGTGGCATCCTTGTTTCTGTCGGAAAAATAAATGTTTATCTACTCTGATTTATTTATGTATTATTTATTCGCGATGGGAATTGGGGTGTTATAGGTGGTCTTGGGATTTGGTTGGAAGAAACATTATCAGGTTTGTTGAAGGAGAGGAGGATGCCTCTGAAATAGAACTTTGCCAGTTAGTAGAAGAGGCATTTTTGGATATTCAGAATGCTGATGAAATCATTTGGCCCAGAGTCACTAATAAAAATTATAGTGTGAAGACATGTTATGTGAATATGGTGCAGAACCAAGAAGTGGACAGTGCAGGCGTTGATTTGAATACAGTTCTAGATTCCATGTGGAATATCAAGATCCCTCTCAAGACTTCAATATTTGGCTGGAGATTATTGCAAAACGAGTTACCAACTCGAGAGAATCTTATTAGGAGAGGCATAATCACATATCCTCTTCAGAAATCTTGTGTGTTCTGCTTTCAAGTTATTTAAGATGCAACACGCCTATTCTTAAATTGTGACAAGACCATACAAGTTTGGAGGGAGGTTGCATTATGGTTGGGAATCAACTTGCAAAGAGGTTCTAATTGTATGGAAGACCTTATAACTTGGAGTCATCATCTAGGGAGGGGAAAGTCTCTAAGCTATTTTTGGATGGTAACCTACTGGTGTATTTGAAGAGCAAGGAATCAAGTTGTTTTCAATGATCTCGTCGCTTCCCCAAAAAACATATTTCATGACATTGTTCTATGGACTTGGAGATGGAGAGAGTTGGTTGTAAAGAAGAATACAGTATGAACTTTGTATGAGTGGTATAAGATGCCTCTTGAATTGTTTTTGTAATAGAGGAGGGCTAAATTGAGGTAGAAATTCAAACCGGTACTGGTTTCTGGTCTGGTTTGTTTTTAAACTTCATATTTTTCCTGCACAATTGTAGGCATCCTTGTAATTTGGTCTATACTTAAGACCTAATTAATGATATTTTGATTATTAAAAAAAAAAGACAATAGAGGGCTAAAATATGAAAAAAACATAGGTATAAACCTCTTTATGCATAAGAGATAAAGTATTAAGGTTATAAAACCACTAAAAAAACAAGCCTTTAAAGTATTTGAAGCATGTACATTATCAAGTTAAAATTTACAAATCCTAAAGACTTATCATGAGAAAAATTTGTCGAACATAGTGTCACAAGTATTTCCTCCCTATAAACATGACGAAGTGTCAACCTCCATTTCCTAGTGATCCAAGCTTGTATTGAGGAGTCCGGAGAAGATGGGAGAAAAAAATTCAAATTCACCAGGATCATAAGAGAGTGAGATGCTACATATCAATCCAAAAATTGATGACATTAGGTATATGGTCATCTTTCTTAAATATCCAATATCGTGTCATTCATATTCGTTGTGAGACTTAACCTTATACACTTGAATCCAACAATTTCCTCAACAACTATGAGTCTTCCACACTATATTAAATGATCAAAAATAGGATCCACTTCCTGCTCCCTCATAAATTTTAATCACACACTCATACCATATGTTAGGGAGTTAGAGAGAGCATTAAGATCAAAATGAGACTAATGTTTAAGAACCACTAAATAGAGAGACTTAATATATCCACCAAATATCCTACGACATTAGCTTTATGGATCACTCCCTCATATATCTAACACTTTCTTCGTTCATAACGGATGCGAAACTTAACCACTCACACTTTGATCCAATAATTTTCCACACAAACTTTAGTCTTACACATCCTATAATATAGTCAAACAGAAAAAAAATTGTTCATTGTCCACCACTAGCATGATTCCACACACACACATGCACAAACGCACACATGCACGCGCACACATACAAACACACACGAAAACACGCGCATGCACGCACACACACTCACACAAACTCACACACACACACAAACACACAGTCTCCCTCTTCATTTATAGCACTATAAAATGTGGGGCTTTTTCAACATATGTATCTTCAATAATTACAAACAATCTCCAACTTGATTGAAAGATATACACTTGCTTCCATTATTATCATCAACACTTATTATTCTAAAGAACTTTTATACTACACCATAAAGAGTATAATAACTTAAATCTACAACAACACACTACAAATTTTCACAGTCTTCACTAACAATAAAAGTTTATATAAACAATTATACTCCACAAAAAAGGGTACAAATATATAGCTAACTCATGAATAATCTATAATTCTATAAATGACTATAGTTTTTTTTATTTTTATTTGTTTAAGCAGTAAGATTTCATAGGAAGAACCTCTAAAAAAAGAGAAATAAAGATGTAGTCCGAGAAGAATTTATTGGATAAGTATATATATATATATATATATATATATATATATATATATATATATATATATATATATATATATATATATAGAGAGAGAGAGAGAGAGAGAGAGAGAGAGAGAGAGATTAATTACAATACACTGTCAGTGTCAAACTACTTTACACTGACATCCAATTAAAATGAATCATTTTGACACATAAGAAGAGAAAAACATGGAAGAATTAGTTATTAAAATAGTTTAATTATAATTTATTTATTTTTACACATAATTTCATAATTATGTGTCAAAATGATTCATTTTAATTGGATGTCAGTGTAAAGTAGTTTTACACTGACAGTGTATTCTAATTAATATATATATATATATATATATATATATATATATATATATATATATATATATATATATATATATATATATATATATATATATATATATATATACCAAATCATACCTCTTTATTATTATTCATTCAATGGCTAAGATAAATTTCCTTAAAAAACTCATGTGTTAGTTTTAAGTAAATATATCTTAACCTTTAAATTAATAATAATAAACGGTTAGGGTTTGGTGTCAAAGTTAATATTTTGACACCGGTGTCAAATGATCCCGTCCATATATATATATATATATATATATATATATATATATATATATATATATATATATATATATATATATATATATATATATATATATATATATCTTAACCTTTAAATTAATAATAATAAACGGTTAGGGTTTGGTGTCAAAGTTAATATTTTGACACCGGTATCAAATGATCCCGTCCATATATATATATATATATATATATGAGTTATGCTAATGCACACCCATGTAGGTGTGCATTAGCAACATAGACCTTAGTGTTTTTTTGTGTGGGATCACCAATTTTGGGTGGGACCCATATTAGAAATATGAAGAAAAAAAATAGAAAGAAAATGGATATAGTATATTTTTGTGTTATATATATATATATATATATATATATATATATTGACATTTTTATCAACACAAGTGATCGTCCAAACATCTGCATTGTCCAAAAGGTGTGAGGACTTATGGAAATTTGTCTCTAGTATAATAGCATACAAAACTGAATTTCCAAAGTCCGTAAAATATACGAATTTTCTTGAAAAATTCTTAATCTATCGCGATCCTTCTACCGACTAGAAAAATATAGTTGTCGATTCTGATGGTGTAATTTCCATTCAGATATTGACCAAGATCTTCAAATATGGGAAGTCACATAACATGGAGAGAGTATCATTTAATGTAATTGGTGGTGGTTATCATTGCCTAAAAAATATATCTATTTCCCAATTTTTGCTTTCATGTCATTCTATAAAGTTTCTTAATCTCTCACTTAGTACAACAAGACGGAAATTGATACTCTCATACACTTTAGACCTTCCTGAATTAACATATTGTCACCTAAAAGATGTTGGATACTTATCAAATAACATGAATGGTTGTGTCGATCCATTTTCAAATTGTAAAAAGCTAGCAACTCGTATCATTGATTCTGGCAAAATAATGGAAAAAAGAAAATTGTTCGTGTCAAGTGCTACACTTTCCAAATTGAGCATACAACTTAGTCCTATGTTTATTTACCCGTTCCAAATTCAAATAAACACTCCAAATCTGAAATCATTTATTTTTGCGGGTCGTCTTAGTAGTATAAATCATACTAATCCAATCTTTGAGAATGACTTCCAATTTATTGAAGAAGTGAGTCTTGAGCTTTGGTTCTCAAAAAAATTCTAAAGAGATTGCAGAGACCCTGATGAGTTGGCTAAAGAGGTTCAACAATGTATATTCAATGACTCTTGCTTCTCCAACTCTTAAGGTAAGAAATTCATTTTTATTTTTAAAAGTTAATTTTATATTAGTTTTTTATTCCAATGACATTCAAGGTTCAACAATGTAAAAATGTGCTTTTCTCTCTTCAAAATTGTTTTTATTTATCTATGTTGTATGAACACTAGAGCAAAAAGAGATATATTTTTGTGTCTCATAGGGTCAAATCATGTTCCTCCCTTCCGCATATATATTAGCAATTGTGTCAAAATATTTCAATGCATATATATCATATCTTTTTGCTAATAAATTTGTCTGAATCACACTTATTGCCAAGGTTTTTCATTCATACCTAATTTTCCCAACATCGAAGATGTTTATTTTGAAAATATGGATTCAGTGCTAGTAAAAATTGACCCTTTCGAATATAAATTTCGGAAGGAAGTATTGACATACTTACTGAAGAGCAGTCGATGCAATGAAATTATTACTACTTTCGCAGGTAAAACATTGTTTTATTTTCTTCATTCCCTCTTTACTAAATTATGTTTAAGATTAAGGAATGTTTTGGTGAATTTTGTTTTATACCATTGTGATAGAGTATTAGAGTTTGACCTAACATAATCTTACAAAACCGGTTGGTAAGGTGAGGGGTGTCACTCTATATAAACTATTTCATTGCTCTATCTCCAACCAATGTGGGACTTCTAGAATCTTCCTAATACACCCTCTCACGCCCAGCACTCTTTTTGGGATTGGTGCGTGGATTTAAACGGTGGACTGCCCAAGGTTCGATCGATAGACTCTAATACCATATTAGAGTTTGACCTAACACAACCTTACAAAACCGGTTGGTAAGGTGAGGAGTGTCACTCTATATAAACTATTTCATTGCTCTATCTCCAACCAATGTGGGACTTCTAGGATCTTCCTAATATAGAGGGTAATTATTAATTAGTGGTTATATATTTAAGTAGTATATTAGTTAATATTATATTCTATAAGTTTCTTAGTCCTTAAGATTGTGCTATATGGGTGGTTATGATATATTTATGGGTGATTATGATATATTTATGGTTCTATATATTGAGGTGTAAGGGGCTATTGGAGAATCAATCAAAAATCAATGAAATCAATTTATCTTCTTATTTTACTTTGTTTATCTTCTTTATAGTTTAGAATTTCCAGCCCTTTTAGTAGTTTTGTTAGGGTTCTTATTTAGCTTCCTAACAATTGGTGCTTTCATCCTTGAACACCAAAACCTTCCATGGCATACCAATATCACCCCACCATAGACACCACTCCTACCACACCTTCATTTCCATCTTTTCCATGAGAACTTTTAACACCTTGTTACACCCATGTTGCATCTTCATCACCAAATTTGTACTTAAATCATGGATATTCACCACATACACCTAACCCATATTCCTCTTATTCAAGAACTCATCATTCACATGTTTATCCAAACTACTACAACAATTCTCATGAACAACAACAAACAACAAATTTCACTCCACATCATCCACAACCATCCTATACCACTATCGCAACATCATACACACCTCTTAACTCCACCCCTACCTTTCAACACCAACAACCAACGTATACCACAACACCGCCACCACACACACACGTCCAAACTCCTCTATTATCCAACTCATGCCATCCATATCAACAACAACCTACTGAAATGATTCAATAATGTTTACAGGAATTGTTTCAAGCAGAAGAAAAATATAAGAATGAAATGAGAGTTATTGATGAGCAATATCAAGCCTCTATTCTTTCTTTTAAGCAAAGATCTCAAAAAGTTTCTCAACAAATTTCTGATGTACAAAAAAATTTGTGAGAAAAATATTCTATTAAATGTACTACAACAAATCAGCCAGAAAAAGAAGAAATAAAAAAATTCTGATTTACAAAAATCATCTCTGACGGTATTTCCGGCATCCGCTCCGACAACTTTTCCGGCGGAATCTCCGGCGTCAGTTCCGACGTCGGCACCGGCGTGGACACTAAAGCTTATGGTTTCATTGAAATTATCTCCGGCAACAACTCCGGCAAAATCTCCGGTGAGATCTCTGTCCTCTTTTCTGGAGAAATTTGTAACTCCTATAAAATTTATGGTGTCATCTCTGGTGATATCTCCGATGAAAACTTCAGTGTCATTTACCCCGGCGAAACAACCGAATCCAAAACCACTTGAAAAAATTTCATCTTCATGTGTTCTATCGTCACTATTCATCCTCCCATTTTTTCAGTCACCGGATTTGGAACAGCCTCAAGCTAAACCACCTGATCTGAAATAAAATAAAAATCCAACACCGGAACCATCTCTATTTTTTACTGTGTCTCTATTATTTCAATGTTTTGTTTGAAAAAAGAAAGAAAGAAAGAAAGAAGATGATGTAGAAGAAAGAGAATGAAGAACAGAAACATAAGTGAGAAAAAGAAAATGCAAAAAAAAAAAGGAAAAAAAGGGAAAATTGCCAAAAGCCACAAGATCATTTTTTTCCTTGATTTCTGTCAACGTTATGTGCCATCACGTGAAGCTAATTGCTTCTCTACATGACAACTAATAAATTTGTACTTCATATCATTTCAATACCATATGATATGATATTATATCAATCTATAATATAAGAAAATAACATGTTGTGGAAATCTCATTTATGCCCTTCCTTCAAATTTTGACACATCCCCAAAATGGGGCAATTTAAGTCCTAAATTTGCTTTTTTCAACCAAGCTAGCTATGTCAACCGGATTGGTTTGTATTTGTTCTACTTTCTTTCACTTGAGCAATGCTATGAACCGGTTTCTATACAATTTGGTTCCAATCTAATGCTATTTTTTCAACTTCTGTACTTTTTTACTTGAAAAAATCCCTCCAAAGATTGAAATTTGTCTTATTTTCTACCTAAAATTTCTTTCTTTCTCTCTCCTGGTTCAGAGAATTTTCTCTGCTAAATCTCAGCTTATTGTTCATTTTCTTCAAACATTTATCATATCCGATTTTCACAATTTCTAGGTGATAATTTCTTCTTTTACTTGAAGTTTGAGGTGACCATTCAAGTTCTTCTTCATCTCTGCTTTCATATCTACTTTCATCTCTGATGCTTCATCAATATATTTTTTAGGGTTTAGTTTTCAAATGTCTTTTTGCTTTCTCTTTGAAAAGCTATGAATGAAACTAAGTTTGCGGTATTTTTCTTCTTCGTTATTATTAATCCTATTTTCCGGTCTTTTTCTTCTCCATTTTTGCCTTCTTCTTCGCAAACTTAATCATTTTGCTTGCAAGGGTTGTAATGTCAGATATATACTTTTGTTCTCATTTTGCATTTATATTAATTGCTATTTTATTTGTGCGGATTTTAGGATTTCTTCTCCAAGCGTACCTTACTTTTCCATCCTCTTTCAGTTTATACCCACCAGGTGTTTGATAAAATTCTTCTGCATTGAGCATTACATTACATTGTATTTATTTTTCCAGTTTGTCTCTGTAGAGTTGGTTAGACATTACAGGCATGCAGCTGCTATTGTTGGTGACCTAATGTTTATTTACGGTGGTGGTAAGTCATAAACAAATGTTGTTGTTCGTAATTACTTTTGAATAATTTTATTTTTATAATTTGTTTTCTAATTTCATTTGGTATTATTCATCCTAAAGATTCAGATAAAATTATATTGGCAAGATAAACCGGCTTAACTCGAAACCCAGTACAAAAATTAATGTTTTCTATTGTTGTTAACTGATCTCTTCATGCATATGAGATCGCAAAATTGTATCCATTTCTATTTGGATAACCTTCGGCTGCTTTGGTACCTGCTGGTTCAGTCAATGCACTTCCTAATTGAAAGTTGAAGATTGGTGTTGTTCTCTCCGGTGGTCAGGCTCTCAAAGGTCACAATGTTATATCTGGAATTTACGGTAAAGATCAATTTCAATCCAAATTAATCAATCAATGTATACTTATATATAAGAAATGTATTTACAATCCAAATTAATTAATCAATCAAGGCTTGATGCTTTAAACCCCAGAACAGGTATGTCGTTGATAAATCTTTATTAATGATATTTAAAGCATGCAACTGTGAAGACATATATAGGATATGCTCCAAATACAACTTGTCACTTTTTCTGTGTCCAAAGTATAATATATATATGCTTGTCCCTCTTGCAGTAATGTTTACTAAAATTATGTGATTTTTTTTACAATCATTAGTTTTTGTGATAACTTATGAGTGAAATTTAATTGGATTTATAAATTATATTATCAGGGGAACATTGTTGACTCTGTTGGGTTTGGAGACAGTTTTGTAGCTGCTGTTGCATACAGTTTTATACATACCAATTATACATTAGCAATTGTGGCATTACAATTGAGATTGTTGTCGTTGCAGTTGCTGCGTTACAAGCATTGTGGTTGCAACATTACAATTTTGATTGCTTCAATTGCGGTTGTGGTGTTAGAATTTCAGTTGTGGTGTTACTTTTGAAGATTGGTATCTACTATAAAAATCCATAAGTGACAAGTGGTGAAATTACATTGAAGTTTTTTGCATCGGTTCGGCTAGAAGTTCATCTTACAATTGAGATAAAGTTTGTAAGTACAATTCCCTTAATTTATTTTTAATTTCAACTTATATTTGTTGCATGCACCTCAATATATATGAATTTGTTTTCATTTTCGGTGATGGAATGTGTTATAGCGATCAATTGTTAACAATATAGTATATACTATAATTGTTAATTTGATATGATTTGATTTATCTCTTAAGGTGTGGTCACTGTAAGCACCTTGTCTTCAGAGGTGATTTATTTATTTTCCTTTTTTCTATAATTATTTTGGGATTTTGTTTTATGTTCAAGTTCTACAATTATACAAATGCAAATGTTAAGGTTCTTTCATGTTGATTTTCTGCAGTATGAAACAACTGCTTCTATCTTGAACACTCTTGAAACATGGATTGCTTTGGCTAAAGTTGATGCCAACGAGGAGAAGAACAAGGATATTGCATCTGAATATGAAACCAAAGTGTTTATTAATATTTTTGTGAGAATTTTAATATGTTAATGTTTCATATATCTTATATCTTGTGATTAACGTGACAATTTCAACAGAAGATGTCTACTTCTGTTATTAATGGAATTTCAAACATGTAATACCTTTTGTAAATCATGTTGTGCTAATAACATTACAATTTTGATTTTGAGTAGTTTCGTTGATTTGTTAATAATTCCATTTGACATTTTTCATGATTTACAAGTTTAATATCTTGTACAATGATTCAGTCACTTGAGAATGTGAGTTGTGACTATGTATTTGAATAAAATGTTTTTGATTTGCTAGTTTTTTTACATCGGTGTGCAGTTTCGCGGTGGTAGATATATGGTGGCGGCAACACATTTTCAACGACGACTGTGGTAGTGGTTGGAATCGAAATGGTTGATGTGTTTTACGTGCGATCCTGCCACAGTTGTACTATGATTGAAATGGTGGTGATGTCGGTACAGTGAACCGTCGAACAGGTGACTTAGGAAGTTTAACAGTGTTAATCATCAAATTAATTTCAAATATTTATGTCAAAATATAATTTCTCTAATAATTAGGAACATTTTTTCTTTATAATCATATTAATTCATTATTAGTTTAGTTTAGTTTGTTATTTCTTCTGCAGTAGGGCAAAAAGAACACATGATGATACTTGGGCTATCATTACAACAATTATGGTGGTTGCCTTTGGAGTTTTTATTGATATTATCATTCCATCTTTGCATTTGACTAAGGTAATATTTTCTACTTTTAAATCTTCAATGATGTATAGGAAATTAACATGCATTTTTCATATATTATTCTTACGTTTTTCTTTTCTTGAATTTTGCAGATTAATTTTTCTTCAGCCTTAGGACAATGTTTTATTGAGAATTCCAAGAGCTTTCTTTTTCTATATTTTTAGTTTGTGAATGTTAGGTGAGTCAAATACTTCAATGTGAGAATTCACACATTATTAAGTTTTTTTTCTTAGAGTTAATAAGAACTTGGAATATTATATATATGCAGGTTGCCACATTATTTATGGTTATGTGGGAGACAAATCACATGCTAACGAAAAATACAAGGAAATTTTTTGGACTGACTGGCAGAAGTTGCTGGGAAAGAATCTCACATAAGTTAGAACTTGAAAGATTGTGACTTTACACCAATTTATGATTGGTGCCAAATTGAAAAGAATAAGTCAAAACAACTTAATACAGAGGTAAGTTGTTTAGTGTATTCTCATAGGAAAATGATAAAAGTGAATATCTCCAAACATCAATTGTTTTTTAAGTAGATATCTCCAAACATCATTCTTGTCGGTGAATGCACATCAGATCCAGTTGCTTTCAAGGAAGTTAGCGGAGAACGATTATTTACCTATTGCATGCTTATATGCTCTTCATGAATTAGTTGTCTTTAACATGTATCACCTTTAGAAATATTTCGATGAATTTTGAACCTTCTGGAACTTGGCAGGCATCTTTTGGAAGACAGGAAAAATGAAAGATTTCTTATGTTGTATCAACCAACAACGATGAATACACAACCAAGAAATTACTTAGACACTAGGAGGCTATCAAGGTTTGTTTGTTATTTGAGGTTGTAAATGCCAAATGTCTGCTTAATTACCATTAATCATCAAACTGCAAGCAAGCTGTTGGGGAGGAAGAAATATCAAATGGTTTGATGCTGCCTGGCTGAAGGTTATGGATTAGTGGGCCAGAAACTGGTGTTTCTTGGACCATTGTATTTTAATTAGTGGGTCTGAAATTGGATGAAGATTAACTAAGATACAAGTAGTCAACAAATATTTGAGATCTTGCTAAATTGTATTTTAATTCGACCATTATATGAAGATTATTTTTAGTCATAAATACAAACTTTTAGCAGTAAATACAAAAGATCTAATATGTCTATTATATATAACCAAGCGGTTGTGCTCCAGTGGCAAAGGAGCCCCGTCCAAGGACATATCCGGGAAATACCGGGTTCGATTCCCAGGTACGGAACAACATGCTTGGCCAGTGCGCATGCCTCTCCGCACAAGCTCTGGATTACTAGGGCCCCTTTCCCCTAGGAACTAGAGTGCGATTAGAAAAAAAAAATATGTCTATTATATATTGTAACCATAGAGATTATTAAGTTATTGTCCTTTTATAAAACTTATTGTATTATGTTTGACCGTTTGAATACTTATAACTTAACGAGGGTATACAATTAGGTGTTATTACAATTTCTACTGTTGTGCAGTTGTATCTATTTATGTCCGTTTGTTTATTTGTGTTGCAATTTTATTCTTATTTTGAATTAGAAAGCAATAAATAAAGGTAAATTTTTAGGTATCCATGAATCTAAGTTGAGTACTGATACCTTTAGTGTAAATTAGGATAAAATTTTAATTTATTTTAAAATAAAATAAAATAAAATAATGATGTGACAAATTAATAAATGTCCTAATCACCATAAATAAATGTCCTAATCAATTTATTTAATTTCCTTTAATGTGTGAATTTTAATATTATTCTTATCTTGAATTGGAAAACAGCTAATAAATACACTAATCAATTTATTTAATTTTCTTTAATGACCATATAAATTTTAATGTTTTATACTATGTAGTATTATATGTTTATTAAGTAGTTGCATTTTAATGTTGGGAGATTACTAGAAATCCTATTGGTTTTCCTTGTTTTTTCTGTTGTAGTGTTTGAATGGAGATTTGGAAAACTAATTGTAATTCTTGTTGATTGGTCCATCTTGGACCTGTTAATGGAATTTTATTTGATTTGAGTATAAAAAAAAAAACTAAGAAAAATAAACTTTTTAAATCAATTTCATAAAGATTAAATGAATTAGTTTTATTATTATTTTAAAAAAATAAATGAAATTATTTACTTTATAGAATAAATTATTTTATATATAAAAAATTTGAAAAATAAATTTAAACAAGATTATAATAATTTTATTTAAATGTTTTATAAATGTTTTATCTCTAGCCTCGACATACGTTGGGGCGGCACTGGCCTCTGTGTGCATAAACGCCAAGCTATCATTGAATAAGTTAAAACTATGATGTACTATCACCAAGATGTGGAATATGGTCTTCAAAATAATGATTGGATAAGCTAGAACAATAATATATCAAAGCAATAACTTAAGTTATTATTATAACAAAGAAATTATTGTATACCTTGAATTTTATAGATAAAATTGAGTTAAACTTAAATAATTTTTTAAAAATAATATATGAAAGAATAAATGACAATTTAATGATTTGACAATGAATACCAACAAATTTGAAATTTTTGTCCCTCTATTTTCATTTTGTTTGAGTTTTAGGCCTCTTATTTTCATTTGTTTTAAAGTTTTGGTCCCCCTATTAAATTAGTTCTAAATTGAAAAGGGGAATATTAAAATCCAAAACAAAACTTAAAATTGGGGAACAAAACTAAAAAAAATGAAAATAGAAGGATCAAAATTCTGAATTTTAAAATAAGGGGACCAAAACTCAAAAAAATTAAAAATGGAGGGACAAAAATTTCGAATTTAAAAATAAGTGGATCCAAACTAAAAAAAAATGAAAACATAGGGACCAAAATTGCAATTAAGCCAATAATATATTATGCAAATATTTTTTTTAATCAAAGATATATATTAATTCAAAACACAATACAAACCTAGTGATTCCAAGGATTCAACCGACAATATTTTTATATACATGAACAACTTTATATATTGAATCAAATATTTTTATAAATATTGTCAAAACAAAAATAATATTTATATACGGAAAAAAATATATTTATGATTCAAATATTTTTATATAAGGGTACAAGTTTATTATTGATTCAAAAGTTTTTATAAATTTTTTCAAATTAAAAGTAATTCTTATATATGAGAAAAAATACACTGTTGATTCAAAAAAAATTTATATACGAGAACAAATTTAATATTTATTAAAATATTTTTATAAATTTTTTCAAACCAAAAATAATATTTATATAGGGAAAAAATACATTGTTGATTCAAATATTTCTATATACGTTAACAAATAGACTGTTAATTCAAATATTTTTATATACAAAAAGTATACTATTGTTTTAAACGTGTACAACTTTACTACTGATTCAAATATTGAATAATAGAAATTTATAGATCATTTTTTTCTAATATGTGAAAAAATTAAGGGAGATTTAAAAAGATTTAGTATATATTTTAAAATTGTTTTCTCTCTTATAAAACCATTGTCTTATTTATAAAAATATTAAAATGATTGATCTAATACAAATTTTTGTAGTTTTTATTTTTAATCATACTATTTATAATAGCGTTGTTTACATTTCATCTTCTACATGTATTACTATTTTAATTTAAATTTACTATTATTCTTAAGTTTATTCTTTTTTCAACTTCTTATTTTTATGACAATTTGCAAACAAATGCGCGTACAAAACCATAATCCACTCAAAAACGTACCCCATGCGTAGGCACGGGTTTGTTATTAGTTTTCATTAAAGGTGTATCATCGACCTTTCCCTTTGGTCACGTAGAAGTTAGGCAAAGAAATCAAATGGAAGTCTTGCCATTTCCTTTTAATTAAACATCTCTTTCAAAAATAATAATAATAATAATAATAATAGTAATAATAATAATAATAATAATAATAATAGTAATAATAATAATAATAATAATAATAATAATAATAATAATTTTAGAACCTTAAGGACAAGGTTCAATTGGACTCGTCGGCAATGATAGAGGGTAATTATTAATTAGTGGTTATATATTTAAGTAGTATATTAGTTAATATTATATTCTAGAAGTTTCTTAGTCCTTAAGATTGTGCCACATGAGTGGTTATGATATATTTATGGGTGGTTATGATATATTTATGGTTCTATATATTGAGGTGTAAGGGGCTATTGGAGAATGAATCAAAAATCAATGAAATCAATTTATCTTCTTATTTTACTTTGTTTATCTTCTTTATAGTTTAGAATTTTCAGCCCTTTTAGTAGTTTTGTTAGGGTTCTTATTTAGCTTCCTAACAATATGATAGAGAGTAATTATTAATTAGTGGTTATATATTTAAGTAGTATATTAGTTAATATTATATTCTAGAAGCTTCTTAGTCCGTAAGATTGTGCCACATGGGTGGTTATGATATATTTATGGTTCTATATATTGAGGTGTAAGGGGCTATTGGATAATCAATCAAAAAATCAATGAAATCAATTTATCTTCTTATTTTACTTTGTTTATCTTCTTTATAGTTTAGAATTTCCAGCCTTTTTAGTAGTTTTGTTAGGGTTCTTATTTAGCTTCCTAACAATTTTCTCCAATAGTCCCTAACACCTCAATATATAGAACTATAAATATATCATAACCACTCATAAATATATCATAATCACTCATGTGGCACAATCTTACGGACTAAGAAACTTCTAGAATATAATATTAACTAATATACTACTTAAATATATAACCACTAATTAATAATTACCCTCTATGACTGGTATATCTGTGTACTATGATGTTCTATTGTAACATGTTTCATTTGTTCATTTATTGATTCAACATCTAAACTTTACCTTTTTCGATTTTATTTTTTGTTATCCTGCAGAACTGCCATTATACTATGAGGATATGAAATGGAAGTTTGAACATGAGATTTACAAAAAGGTGTTAAATGCTTTGGCTGGTTAATGTTGATGTGTACATTCACCAATGTGGAACTCTATATAGATTTTCTTGGTTTATTTTATAGGCCTATTTTATATGGCACATTGGTGCACTCATTTTTATTTTGTTGCAGCATAAATGCAATATATTTTGAATCTATGCGCCTATTATTCATCACCATACTATTGTTAAATTGTAATTTCTAGTGTCTAAGTGTGTCAAAGTCGAAGTAGATATCAAGTGTCGAAGATGAAATTGTCAGTGTGTCGAAACAGTTTGTTTCACACAGATTGTTTTGATAAGATTTGATATGATTTTGATTAGATTTGATTTAGTTCAAATAGATATTTTGGGCCTTTAGAGTTTTGAGCCTTTGTAAATCTAAATCTATAAATAGGGAGAATCTCTTGTACTTTGTTGTAGAGCATTCACAGTTGCAGATTAGCAAGTGAATAAAACTCAGAAATCCCACAGTTAGTGGGTAACATTTTTCTCCAAATATTTCTCCTTTCTCTCGTTTCTTTCTTGTTGTTTGTTCTTCATCTTCATCATTGCCATTACGTGTTTGTGGTTCGTTATCAATCTTGAGATCAAGATTGTAGAGGAATTACCATAGGTTGTGGTTGAATTCCAACATCTGGTATCTAGGGCTCCGGTTGCGATTCAAGGAGGAAAATCATGATGGCTATGAATCATTCAAATGGGCACTTTCCGGCGACCCTACCAAGTCTCAAGAAAGATAATTATAAGAATTGGTGCAAGCAGATCAAGGTGGTTTTCTGTTATCAAGATCCTTGGGATCTTATGAAGGAAGGAGTAACACCGCTTAGGGAGAACGCGACGGGTCAAGAAAAGGCTGCACACAAAGAATTGAAGAAGAAAGATTATAAAGCGCTGTTTATAATCCATCAATATGTTGATCCATATAACTTTGAAAAAGTTAGCGATGCAGAATCAGCAAAGGAAGCATGGGAGATTCTTGAAAAGTCGTTTGGAGGAGCGGAAAAAGTGAAAGAGGTGAGGTTACAAACTCACAAGAGAACCTATGAGTTGCTTCAGATGGAAGACAATGAAAATATTACAAATTTCTTCACCAGAGTTACAAAGTTGGTGAAACAAATCAAGGTATGTGGAGAGGTGTTGACATCAAGATCAGTTGTTGCAAAGATCTTGAGGTCATTGGCTCCAAAATTCGACCACGTGGTAGCTGTAATACCTCAAAATTTTCCCTCTTATATCTCTCCAATAATTGGCTTATGTTTCATTCATTTGCATTTCATAATAGGTCATACTAAATCATGTACGTCATTGGTTGCAAGGCATGGTATCAAGTACATCAAGGTGTGGACAGTTCAAGGCTAAAGGACAAGAATAAAGCTTTTCCAAACAGGTCACAAGGGCTTTTCATATCTCAATTCATCTTATTTGAGCCCTCAAGGTATCACAAGAGGAGAATTCAACAGAAGATTGAAGGAAGTCATATTCTCCTAACCAGTGCAAACTAGGGTTTTGGAATTCTGGAGTATAACACTGCAATGGCAAGATCTTAGAGATTTTATCATCTCCAAATTGCATATCTCATCTTTGTTAGAGGGGATACACATCATACTCAGAGGAATTTGGATTTGGAGGATGTGCTGATTTCTCCTAGACTGAGGGGTCAAAATTAGGGTTTGCCATAAAATCAGTTTATTTCTGATTTTTTGGGAAAGACTTGATTCTATGGTATTCTACATGTCCTCAAGGGTCTAAGGATGAAGAATTGTCCATCAATTTGATGTGGAAGGGTTTCAATTGATCAATTGGTTGAGAATCAGGAGAATTGGGGAAAAGTCAACTGTGCAAAGGAAAAAGTCAACTCTTGACTTTTTGAGGTCAAATTCATGTTCCTCATGTCAAATATGATCATCGGTGAAGATTTGATCAATAAATAATGAAAGATTCATTAAAAATCAAGAAATGTGCAAAGTTGCCAAAAATAGAAATTAAGATTTCTATTTATGGCAAGGTTGGGCAAGGTGAGTACTCAACTTTAGAGCTTTCTTTCTCCATGCTCCAAGAATCAAATGGAAAGGCTAAGGAGGCCTGTCAAAATTTCACATTTCAAGCTTCAAATCCATACCAAGAACATCCCCATTGGATCAAAATTGAGAGAGATATGGTGTTTCAAAGTTGAGACAAATCAAGGCAGAGTGACAAGTCATGACCAGCCAATGCGCCATAATTTCCACAAACACTTGGTGTGCATGTTGTACCTAAGTTCATGGTCAAATTTCTCAATGATAGAGACTCCAAATGGGAAAGAGTTCAACATGACTTTTGTTCATTTCCATGTCCCCTTCAACTTTGGTGTTGGACAATTTTTCATTTGATCAATTATTTGGAAGTTATGGTCAGGCCAGGTCAGGTTGACTTGCAACAGCAGTTATGCATATCCATCTTCATGATTATTTTTTATTACCTTAGAGGTTCTATTTCCACTCATGTTGAACACCAATCTTGCTCTACTCAATGCCCTCTTTCCAAATCATCCTTGGCCATGCCATTTCACTCCATGTCCATGAAGATATCATGCTCCAAATATCATTACATGCCAATTGCTTTTCTTCCAAGCCAAGTTAACAAAATCAGATTAAATAAGTTGCATTATTGGGGTTTATGCGCATGCTGAACATTATGTTACATACCATGTCCAAACATTGCCATTTTGAGCTAGACAAGCCTCTTACACACACATGATCATGTACCATGCATGCCATCTTTGTTTAAACAAGGGAAAGAAAGAGAAACTTGCACAAGAAGTTTGTATAGCAAGCTGCACTGCTGACCACCATTACATCACCACCTCTCATCATTAATCCCCACCACAAAGCTTCATGATCTCTCCACACTCTAACACAACACCATAACTCGTGCCCTAAATAACTTGACTCACCACTAACTCAGTTAATTAGAGTTCTAACTGTTAACCAAGGTGGTTAACAGTTAACTCACCCTATAAATTCATTTCATAACAGAATTTGAGGAGGCTTGGCTCATTCTACACTTCATCTTTCTCTGAAACTTCACATTCTCTCTCTGAGCTTTGGCATCACTCTCTTTCATGTTCATCTTCTCTACAAGATAGTCCATTTTTCTACAAGATTCATCATCATCATCAAGAGCTCTTGGATCTAGCAGCATTGAAGCTTCAAGTTTATTTTCATCTCCAAGTTCTTCACATCAAGTTTCACTAATTTGAAGCAGAATAGCCTTTATTTGGCCAAAATCAAGTTCAAGGAGCAAGAACATACTCCTCTGGTTTTCTTGTGTTGAAAGAGTTCATCAATAGAACAGGTTTTGATTCAAAACTTCTTACTCTCGAATCACTTTGTTTCACTTATTTTTTGCATGATTGAAGCTCAGTAGGAGCAATGTGACATCCGACTAGTTGATAGGCATCATAGATGCTTAGTTGAACTTTTAGGGCAAAACTTGTTGGCTTCGATCCTTTTTGTATGTGTGTTGTTTGTGATTTTTTATGCTAGATTCATGATCTACTAGTTGAGAGGAACGTTTTGATATAAGGTTTGTGTGTTTCTGGTCACCTGAAATTTTATCCACGACAGAGGATCACTAGAGAAGATGACCGGAGTCTTCTCCGGCCACCTAAGAACTCAACCTTGCATGAACCCTAACTCTATCTTCATATTAAAACACAACCGTTAGATGAGTATGATCTAACGTTCATTAGCCTACCAGCGCATTAATGAATCATGTGTTGCTCACGTGCCATCTTTTTCTGATTTAATTTCTTTTTTGTGTTCACCTGTGTGTGGTGTGTGATTGCTTATCATGTACTTTCATTGAGATGCATGTGATTGTATTACTTGGACTGATCATCATAGTTGACCTGATCATGTGGCTATTATTGAGTCAACGTCTTGACTGATTTCCATGGCATAGACCCTTATCAGATTGCGCTTATTGGATTGGACCTCGCTTGCTATTCGCACCCCTTGTTTTGAGCCCAATACATGTTTATAACTATGGAATTACTTGCGCTGCACCCATGGCCCATTTCTTTGGTTTTTTTTACTTTCTTTTGCATGATGTTTGATTTTTAATTTTTACAAATACATTGAAGCATCCAAAAATTCTATAAAAATTCATGGAGCATCAAAAGACATTTAAATAATTTTTACTCATTTTATTTTCTGATTTTATCATGTTTTGACATATTTTCATGAATTTTTCTTTAATTTCTTTTGTGTGTGCATTAAGTCATGACCTATGCTTCACGGTGATTTTCTTTGGCATAGTTGTGTACTGATTTTTTTGCATGATAATTGATATGTGATTTCATGATATCTTGAGGTACCTTATGCATTTTTTTGAGGTTTTTTAAAAGCATTTTTGGTTAATGTTTAGGGGTCCTATTTGTGCATGATACTTGTGGTGATAGCATGACATTGTGAGGCATGTTTGTGTATATTTGGCAATGATTTTTTTAGGTATCTTTTTGAAGCATGTTTGCATACTGATTGCATCTCAATATACTTGTTTCTTCCTAATTTTCTTACCCCTTTAATATGACTTTATGGATTGTATGAAGACATGTTTGTTTTTGTGAATATTAGAGAACATATGCTTAGGTCTTGATGTGTATTGTATGCAATTCTTTTTTACCAATCTTGGGATCTCTTGATACATGTTGTGTGAACATTATAGGTCACTTTCATCATATTATAGGTCATTCAAAGTCCACTTTTACATGGCTTGGGTACATTTATTTAACTTGGAATATTGTGTGAGCTTGTGCATCCTTATATGCTTCTCTTTGATCACTTGTTTGCTCAATACTTACATGATCTTGTGCATCCATGAAAACATGACTTACTTTCTGTTTTAGATCATCTCTAATCATTCATGTGTGATTCATAACCTCATTTCACTTAATTGAATTCACATGACCTCAAATTATCTTCATTGGTTCAACTTGTGCTAGTTTCCATTGTTTGTGTAATGTGTTTTTACTTGTTGCTTCATTCCATTACACATGATCTCATATGACCCATAATATGTGCATATACTTGTAAATACTCAATTGACTCATAAAAATGCCCATTTGTTTCATGCATTCTTACTTTGGTATGTCATCTCCAAATTGAACAATTGTTTGTTAATTTTGTTTGTACCTTATATGATGTATGTCTTCCATTCCATTTAGGTTTTGTATGAGACCTATTAGAGGTCAATAGCCTCTGACCTTGACATGTCTAATATGCTCTAGACTCATTCTAACTTCATCCATCTTCATACATTTCATAAGTCATCTATACTTGACAATTTTGGTTGTGTTTTGCCCTTAACTTTTAACAAGTAATGACATGAGTTGTGTGTGAACATTATAGGTCTTCCATTTTGAATTCAACTTCATTTAAAGTGTGATATGCTACTAACTTGTATGCTCATGCATGATCCATTTCACTTACATGACTTCTTTTGGTTTGTTTTAGCTAGTGTGTGCATAGTTTGAACTTGTATGACCTAGTTTGTTCTTCTTCTTCAATATGCTTCAATGTGAGACTTGTGTAGACTTTATGCTTCCATTATTGACCTCCAAATGTCATAAGCCACTGACTTGCATTCCTATTACATAATTTTTCATCTTACGTCTTCATCTCTTACTTGCATTACAAGTATGCATTATTGTTGAATTTTAATGGTTGTTTGTTCATTTCTCTTTGCTCTATTTCTTTTAATGCTTACATCCATGACTTGTATGGTAATTCAATGACATTCATATGCATTTTTAAATGTCATTTAATTCTGACCTTGATGCTTATATGTACATTCATCCATATTCATGATTCATTTGTATTCATATTACATTATTAATGTTGCATTTGCATTTGTATGATTGTTTGGTGCATAGTTTGATTTTGTTTGTTTTCATATGATATGTTTACATTAGTAGGATCATTTAATATGTACATACTAACTTTACATGTCCCTTAACCATTAGGACCCTTCCCTTTTGGTTTGAACTTCATTTCCTTACTAACTTGTCTTCTTAAAGCAAATAGTCTCGTTTGGTTTAGTTTCTTGCACTTATATTCATTAATTGTGATAATTGTGCCCTAACCTTTTGTGTAGGGGAAGAGGTAATACATTTGAGCATGTGGATGTTAATCCATACTCATCTCTTCTTTCATCTCATCTCTTTCAATTCGCTTTCTCTTTTTGTGAATAGCATGATATAATGCTTGGTTGTGTAGAACTTTCTCACATCCCTTAGGGATCCTAGCTCATACTTAATTTTTTATTATGGTGAGGTAGGATAGGCATTAGATAGTGCTATCCCTCTCTTCTTTTTGGACTTAGGTGGTTCTTATACTCCACATAACCACTGGATCTCCATGCATGATAACTTTAGGGTTGTTAGTCCCCCACTTAGACTTTTTCCTTTCTTCCTTTGAGTCTCTCTTTCTCATCTCAAAACAAAAATCAAAAGCATGTAATAAAAACAACATGTATTGTACGCCATGAGACTTAAGTACATGGGAAATGAAAGGAGGAGGGCTTTCCTTCGTCTTTCTAGAGTGTTTAGCATATGTCCTGTTAGGACGACCATGCGACGCATTCGTTCTTATGTCATAGAATTTAGTGCAATATGCGTTACAAATACAATAAATCAAAACACTTCTTCTAAAATACAAAAACAAACAATTCTACTCTCATCTCTTTTATTCCTTTCATAAAGGATGCGTCACTTCCGTTCTACCGCAAACAGGTAAATGCCTAAGACTCCGTACAACGTCCTGCGACACCTAACTGCTGGAACGCGAAACTTGGCGTCTTCCGTTAAAAAACACAAACAAAGCGAATTCATCCCTAGTGAGGGGAACTACGTCGCTCTGATTCTCGCGTGCGAGCGAGATACGTAGGCAAGAGATCGTGCGAGATCTCTCCGAGCACCATCCTTCTCTTTTCCCCCAAACCGTAGTCCAAACTATGTTGACTCTGACTTTCCCATTGCACGAGGGAATATGTAGGCCTAGGACTCCGAGGATGTCCTACCGAGTCTCTTATTTTCCTTTTCTTCCCTGTTTCTTCATTCTTTCCCGTACCTGTTCCTTTTCCTTTCCAATAGCAACGAAGCTCCAGATGATGACACCCTTTGATCAATAACAACAAGCGTGGATCCCATCGAGTACGATGGACGCGAGGGGGTACTAATACCTTCCTCTCGCGTAACCGACTCCCTTACTCGTTTCTCTTGGTCGCGAGACCATGCTTTTCCTTTTCCCTCAGGTTTACGCAGTGTTTCCTTTCCCTCTCTTGGGATAAATACACATTGCTGACGACTCTGTTTCCACGCCACTTTCGCATTTGTACTTGGATTAAAATCCTAGGAGCGACAGCTGGCGACTCTGTTGGGGATCTGGTTTCCTAAGCGAGTCAATCCTAGCGCTTGTTTGTTTTCGATTATAGGGTGTTTTATCTGCTTGCTTTACTCACTTTATTTATGGCATTGTTGCATGTTTACTGTTTTATTGCATTTACATGCTTTTCATTTACTGTTGTCATATATCATACTGTGCTGGACTTTTTTGTTTGGTGGGCAGGGTGTTCTGAGATATAAGCCCACTACCCAGGCTTGAGCATACACATAGGTATTAGAGTGGATAGTCGTGACACGGGCGTGGTGGTGACCACATATTGTTGTTCACGAGACCCACAGTCAGACGAGGTTCTATCAGGAGCTATCTGCTACTGTATGTTTATACAGGCCATTAGTTATTCTCTTGAGGAAATGTCGACTCTGGTGACCATTCTCGAGGATTCAGTTGTGGGACTTCTCCCGAGATGTGATAATGTCAGACCAGAAATGGCAAACCCATTACACTTCTCGATCTGAGGACCCAATGCTGGGAACTTGCTATAGGATATCCTTTTTTAGGGGAATCAGTTGAGGCCTCCTCGATTGATGATGATGCCAAACCAGAAATGGTGAACGTATCATCATTTCTAGACATGAGAGCCCATGATATTGAGGATCCTCGCCTTTCTAGTACCCACATGTGAGAGGGCGGGTTGCTTACAGGTTTGCAGGTAACCATAACCTCCCACATACCCGGTTTTCTGGTGTTATTACACAAAAAGAGGATTCATCCTATTGTATTCAGATGGTTCTTGTCCACGGTCCTATAATATTCTCAGATCTACACTGACACCTTTCACAGTCCAGCACAGACACGCGACACTTTGATACCATGTCTGTTGCATTGCATTTACATATCCTAACATACATGTTTACTCATTTCCAGGTTCATATTCTACTCTTGATTCCAGTCACCGGGTTCTCACAAGGATGAATACTAAAGAGAAGAAGAACATCATTAGTTACAAATTCCTCATGCCTACTCTAGGCCCTATTACTGTCCTAAAAGGAATGGCAAGCCCTGATGTGTTGGAGGCTTTCAAAGAAAAATATGGGTGGATTTTATCTTTTGTTCACAATGTCAGTGATTACGAATACCGGGGTCTTCATACTTTGATGCAGTTCTACGACACTCCTCTGAGATGCTTTGTATTTCCAGATTATTTATTGGTACCTACCTTAGAGGAGTATTCCAACATGCTGGGGATTGCTATCAAGGAGGAACCTCTATTCTTTGGGTCTAAGGGTGATCTAGACTTTGGGAAAATGGCTGGTGCTCTTTATTTGAGCAAGTCAGAGTTAGAGGCCAATATCTCAAACAAACGAAAGCTCCGTGGTTATAAGCTGGGGTATCTGATAAAGAAAGCTCAGGAGGCAGCGAGAGATAAGAAATGGGTCGTTTTCAATGCATTGTTGTCCCTTTGCGTATATGGTATTGTATTGTTTCCCAACGAGCCCGACTTTATTGATGTGGATGCCATTAGGATATTCATGATGAAAAATCCAGTGCCAACACTATTGGGAGATCTTCATTACGCCTTATACAATAGAAATGAAAAGAAAAGAGGAGGGGTGGTTCATAGTTGTGCACCTTTATTTTATAAATGGTTCACAAATCGCTTACCGCAGTCAGGTGCTTTCGTGGATTCCAAAGGTTCTCTAGAATGGAGTCAGCGTTTAATGGGACTAGTTGCCAAAAACATCGTATGGATAGACCATGGGATACTTGGAAAGAGCATTATCCATAGTTGTGGTGAATTCCCCAATGTTCCATTAATAGGAAGAAAGGGAGGAATCAACTATAATCCTTCTTTGGCCATTAGGCAATTTGGGTTCGCTCTGATAGGTCCGCCCATTAAGAGGGATGTAGAAGAGTCATTGTATTTTCATGCATCAGATGGTTGGGAAACGGCACAAAAAGCTTCTGGGGCCTGGGCCAATGTACTAAAGAAAGGAAAGGTTGCTCTAGGTAAACCCAACAATCGGCTTATCCAGCATATGAAGATTGGGTGAAGAAGAGGGTTAAAGATTTTCACTTGCCTTTTGATAAAGCACTTCCTTTGTATCCTGAGAATGAGGAGGAAATAAGTAATGCCTCCATGGAAGAATTCAACAAATTGCAAGTCTTGGTGAAAAATCTTCGAGGAGAGAATTCTGATCTGAGCAGCCGTCTTCAAGACGCTCTACGTACCAACAAGGAATTGGAATGGAAAGCCCAAGACACAGAAAAGGTCTTAGCAACAAGAGAAAAAGATTTTGCCGATAGAGCTCGACATTACCAGAAAGTTAATATGGCTGTTAAAACTTCTGCTCAAACTTACAGGCAGAATAAACAATCTCTAGCCGAAACAAAATCCAAGCTCACTTAACTTCAGCAAGCATGGTTCGAAGTTAGAATTGAGAATGCAGAGCTGCAAGAGCAATTAAAATCCAGAGACGATGAACGTCAGAGAGCACATGCACAATGAAGAAAGCATCGTGAAGATGTCAGTAAAAGCCAAGAACAATTGAAGAAGGTTAGAGATGAGTTGAAAGCTTCCAAGAAAGAACTTGAAGATGCTCTGGAAAAAACATAAGAACTCAAAATATTAGCTGGTGTGAAAAAGCCTAGAGAAGTGAGTAATGACGAGGCTCTCTTAATGCACGTGGACTCATTAGTTGAAGCTCTGAAGAAGAGGGATGTTTTGATCAGGGAAATGATTGAAAAATCAAGCCATCAGCGCACCAGGATACTCTTTGAAGAAATCAGGCATTCTAGCGAGCAGTTGAAAGATTTGGAGTTGAATGATTAATAGTTTCATCTTTATTTTCCTAGTGTAGTTTTTGTTGATGTACTGTGGTTACCATCAGACTTGTTGAGGGAGCCACTTTCTTGATGTATTTCCAGTTTGCAAACTGGTTGTAGAATACTTCAGCACTCTTTAGCTCTCTGTTAATTCAAATTATTGGTTTACTCAGAAATGGTTCCTTAGCAGTGTTCTGTTCACCGGCACATTATCACAACACTTTATCACATCACGCTTCTTCTCAAAGAATTTCTCTTAACAATATCTGTATATTGCTCATCTTCTTGTGATTTAAGACTGGAATCAGGGTGTGAAATGCCCTGGAAATGGTTAAACATGACATTTGCATGCATTTCATAACATATCATTTTACATAACAGGTACTCGTCCCAGGGAGTTTCTAACCTTTATTTGGTTGCAGGCAGAATAACTGATCTCAACATTCATCGCTACCCGACTCGACAAAATCAAGCCAGAATCATGGAACAGGTGCAGGAAGAACTCACTGAAATGAGGACCCGTATGGAACAGTTCATGAACCTTATGCAGGGTATAGCCCAGGGGCAGCAAGATTTGAGAACTACAGTTCAAAGGTTGGAAATGGAAATCCCCAATGTTAATCCTCCTAGCGGAGCGGCAGTTGATCCTCCTGGCGGAGCTCCTGGTGGCGTTGGCCATATTAATCATCAACATATGGAAGACCATCAAGATGATCAGTTCTCTGTGCTGAATGCTGACATGGGGGTTCATAATGATGGTAATGACAGAAGGTATGAAGAGTTGGTTGAGAAGGTAAGAGCCATGGAATGTCAAAACTCCATGGGAATCAATGTTCCTGACATAGGGCTGGTGCAAGGGGTGAGGATCCCTCCAAAGTTTAAGGCCCCAACCTTTGACAAGTATAATGGCAGTACCTGTCCTAAGACTCACATTCAGGCGTATTTCAGGAAGATTTCTGCATATTCTGATGATGAAAAGCTATGGATGTACTTCTTTCAAGATAGCCTGTCAGGAGCTTCATTGGAATGGTACATGAAGCTGGAAAGAGCTTATATCAGGAACTGGAGGGACTTGGGCGATGCTTTCTTGAAACAGTATCAGTATAACATTGACATGGCCCCTAATCGTACCCAATTTCAGAATATGACACAGGATCCGAAGGAAGGTTTCAAACAATACGCCCAAAGGTGGCGTGAGCTAGCAGCTCGAGTACAACCCCCGATGATGGAAAGGGAAATGGCTGATATGTTCATGAATACTTTACGGGGCCCATATTTGGATCGTTTGGCTGAATGTCCATCCACTGGATTCTCTGACATTGTGATAGCAGGAGAGAGAATTGAAAATCTACTAAAATTAGGGAAGATTCAAGACGGAAGCGGGGCAGGCTCTTCCAATGCAAAAAGGTTTTTTGGGAATGGCTCGAAGAAACGTGAAGGTGAAACTAGTACTGCTCATGGACAGGGGGCGAAGGTAAAGGACGTCAGGGCTCGTACCATCAAGCAACAGCTGTAACTATTTTGGTTCCAACTGCTGAATCCCAGTCACAATCTCAAAGACAATACCAACCAAGGGAGAGATTGAGTGATCACCACTTTGACACTTTACCTATGGCTCGAAGAAACGTGAAGGTGAAACTAGTACTGCTTATGGACAGGGGGGCGAAGGTAAAGGACGCCAGGGCTCGTACCATCAAGCAGCAGCTGTAACTATTTTGGTTCCAACTGCTGAATCCCAGTCACAATCTCAAAGACAATACCAACCAAGGGAGAGATTGAGTGATCACCACTTTGACACTTTACCTATGACATATGCCCAGATGTTGCAGAATTTGCTCCTCTTAAAGTTGGTAGAGTTGAGAATGCTGGCACCACCAACAGGAAATGATAAGTGTAAAATGATACTATAACCTGCCTGTTGGTAGTGCCAGTGTTCTCAACTGTACTAACTTTAAGCGGAGCAAATTCTGCAACATCTAGGCATATGTCATAGGTAAAGTGTCAAAGTGGCGATCACTCAATCTCTGCCTCGGTTGGTATTGTCTTTGAGATTGTGACTGAGATTTAGCAGCTGGAACCAGAATAGTTATAGCTGCTGCTTGATGGTACGAGCCCTGACGTCCTTTACCTTCACCCCCCTGTTCATAAGCAGTACTACTTTCACCTTCACGTTTCTTCGAGCCATTCCCAGAAAACCTTTTTGCATTGGAAGAGCCTGCCCCGCTTCCGTCTTGAATCTTCCCTAATTTTTGTAGATTTTCAATTCTCTCTCCTGCTATCACAATGTCAGAGAATTCAGTGGATGGACATCCAGCCAAACGATCCAAATATGGGCCCCGTAAAGTATTCATGAACATATCAGCCATTTCCCTTTCCATCATCGGGGGTTGTACTCGAGCTGCTAGCTCACGCCACCTTTGGGCGTATTGTTTGAAACCTTCCTTCGGATCCTGTGTCGTATTCTGAAATTGGGTACGATTAGGGGCCATGTCAATGTTATACTGATACTGTTTCAAGAAAGCATCGCCCAAGTCCCTCCAGTTCCTGATATAAGCTCTTTCCAGCTTCATGTACCATTCCAATGAAGCTCCTGACAGGCTATCTTGAAAGAAGTACATCCACAGCTTTTCATCGTCAGAATATTCAGAAATCTTCCTGAAATACGCTTGAATGTGAGTCTTAGGATAGGTACTGCCATTATACTTGTCAAAGGTTAGGGGCTTAAACTTTGGAGGGATCCTCACCCCTTGCACCAGCCCCATGTCAGCAACATTAATTCCCATGGAGTTTTGACATTCCATGGCTCTTACCTTCTCAGCCAAATCTTCATACCTTCTGTCATTACCATCATTATGAACCCCCATGTCAGCATTCGGCACAGAGAACTGATCATCTTGATGGCCCTCCACATGTTGATGATTAATATGGCCAACGCCACCAGGAGCTCCGCCAAGAGGATCAACTGCCACTCCGCCAGGCGGATTAGCATTGGGGATTTCCACTTCCAACTAGGGGTGGGAATAGGCCAGGCCAACTAACAGGGGCCTACGGCCTAGCCTTCATAGGCTCAGGCCAGGCCAGGCTTTTTCTTAAATAGAAAAGGCCTAGGCTTTTTTATAAGCCTATTTGACTAAAGAGGCTAGGCTACAGGCCGTAAGAAAAGCCTTTTAAGCCTATCAGACTGACCTATTTAAGAAAAAAACAATAAATTTATTATTATTATATTTTATTTTGTATTTTGAATTAAAATACAAAAATAAAACTTAGTTATCTTGAAGAACTTATGAAAACAAGTTGAAAAAATATTATAAACAATGTCATAAGTTGTTGTCATAAGTTTTTCTCATAAGTTATCTTCAACAAATAGTATCACCAAACTTATGCTAATAAGAAAACTTGAACGAGACAATGAAAACAAATATTTAATCTCATTGATCTTTTAACTTGTTAGTCTATTTAACATTAGTTGAATTTCTTATTTACAGATGTTCAAATGAAGTAGGCTTGCTATGATAGGCTACAAGCCAGGATTAGGCTTTGAATTTTTTAGTAGGCCAGGCTCAGGCTTGGTAAAGCCTAACTCGGCCCAGCCTATTCCCATCCCTACTTCCAACCTTTGAACTGTAGTTCTCAAATCTTGCTGCCCCTGGGCTATACCCTGCATAAGGTTCATGAACTGTTCCATACGGGTCCTCATTTCAGTGAGTTCTGCCTGCACCTGTTCCATGATTCTGGCTTGATTTTGTCGAGTCGCGTAGCGATGAATGTTGAGATCAACTATTATGTCTGCAACCAAATAAAGGTTAGAAACTCCCTAGGACGAGTACCTGTCATGCAAAATGATATGTTATGAAATGCATGCAAATGTCATGTTTAACCACTTCCAGGGCATTTCACACCCTGATTCCAGTCTTAAATCACAAGAAGCTGAGCAATATACATATATTGTTAAAAGAAATTCTTTGAGAAGAAGCGTACTGTGATAAAGTGTTGTGATAATGTGTCGGTGAACAGAACACTCCTAAGGAACCATTTCTGAGTAAACCAATCATTTGAATTAACAGAGAGCCAAAAAGTACTGAAGCATTCTACAACGAGTTTGCAAACTGGAAATACATCAAGAAAGTGGCTCCGTCAACAAGCCTGATGGTAACCACAGTACATCAACAAAAACTGCACTAGGAAAATAAAGATGAAACTATTAATCATTCAACTCCAAATCTTTCAACTGCTCGCTAGAATGCCTGATTTCTTCAAAGAGTATCTTGGCGTGCTGATGGTTTGGTTTTTCAATCATTTCCCTGATCAAAACATCCTTCTTCTTCAGAGCATCAACTAATGAGTCCACGTGCATTAAGAGAGCCTCGTCATTACTCACTTCTCTAGGCTTTTTCACACCAGCTAATATTTTGAGTTCTTCTGTTTCTGCCAGAGCATCTTCAAGTTCTTTCTTGGAAGCTTTCAACTCATCTCTAACCTTCTTCAACTATTCATGGCTTTTACTGACATCTTCACGATGCTTTCTTCGTTGTGCATGTGCTCTCTGAAGTTCATTGTCTCTGGATTTTAACTGCTCTTGCAGCTCTGCATTCTCAACTCTAACTTCGTCCCATGCATGTTGAAGTTGAGTGAGCTTGCCTTTTGTTTCGGCTAGAGATTGTTTAGTCTGCCTGTAAATTTGAGCAGAAGTTTCAACAGCCATATTTACTTTCTGGTAATGTCGGGCTCTATCGGCAAAATCTTTTTCTCTTGCTGCTAAGACCTTTTCTGCGTCTTGGGCTTTCCATTCCAATTCCTTGTTGGTACGTAGAGCGTCTTGAAGATGGCTGCTCAGATCAGAATTCCCTCCTCAAAGCTTTTTCACCAAGACTTGCAATTTGTTGAATTCTTCCATGGAGGCATTACTTTTTTCCTCCTCATTCTCAGGATACAAAGGAAGTGCTTTATCAAAAGGCAAGTGAAAATCTTCAACCCTCTTCTTCACCCAATCTTCATATGCTGGATAAGCCCGATTGTTGGGTTTACCTAGAGCAACCTTTCCTTTCTTTAGTACATTGGCCCAGGCCCCAGAAGCTTTTTGTGCCGTTTCCCAACCATCTGATGCATGAAAATACAATGACTCTTCTACATCCCTCTTAATCGGCGGACCTATCAGAGCGTACCCAAATTGCCTAATGGCCAAAGAAGGATCATAGTTGATTCCTCCATTTCTTCCTATTAATGGAACATTGGGGAATTCACCACAACTATGGATAATGCTCTTGCCAAGTATCCCATGGTCTATCCATACGATGTTTTTGGCAACTAGTCCCATTAAACGCTGACTCCATTCTAGAGAACCTTTGGAATCCACGAAAGCACCTGACTGCGGTAAGCAATTTATGAACCATTTATAAAACAAAGGTGCACAACAATGAACCACCCCTCCTCTTTTCTTTTCATTTCTATTGTATAAGGCGTAATGAAGATCTCCCAACAGTGTTGGCACTGGATTTTTCATCATGAATATCCTAATGGCATTCATATCAACAAAGTCGGGCTTGTTGGGAAACAATACAATACCATATACGCAAAGGGCCAACAATGCATTGAAAACGACCCATTTCTTGTCTCTCGCTGCCTCCTGAGATTTCTTTATCAGATACCCCAGCTTATAACCATGGAGCTTTCCTTTGTTCGAGATATTGGCCTCTAACTCTGACTTGCTCAAATAAAGAGCACCAGCCATTTTCCCAAAGTCTAGATCGCCCTTAGACCCAAAGAATGGAGGTTCCTCCTTGAAAGCAATCCCCAACATGTTGGAATACTCCTCTAAGGTAGGTACCAATAGATAATCTGGAAATACAAAGCATCTCAGAGGAGGGTCGTAAAACTGCATCAAAGTATGAAGACCCCGGCATTCATAATCACTGACATTGTGAACAAAAGATAAAATCCACCCATATTTTTCTTTGAAAGCCTCCAACACATCAGGGCTTACCATTCCTTTTAGGACAGTAATAGGGCCTAGAGTAGGCATGAGGAATTTGTAACTAATGATGTTCTTCTCCTCTTTAGTATTCATCCTTGTGAGAACCCGGTGACTGGAATCAAGAGTAGAATATGAACCTGGAAATGAGTAAACATGTATGTTAGGATATGTAAATGCAATGCAAAAGACATGGTATCAAAGCGTCGCGTGTCTGTGCTGGATTGTGAACGGTGTCAGTGTAGATCTGAAAATATTATAGGACCGTGGACAAGAACCATCTGAATACAATAGGATGAACCATCTTTTTGTGTAATAACACTAGAAAATCGGGTATGTGGGAGGTTATGGTTACTTGCAAACCTGTAAACAACTCGCCCCTCTCACGTGTGGGTACTAGAAAGGCAAGGATCCTCAATATCACGGGCTCTTAGGTCGAGAAATGATGATACGTTCACAATTTCTGGTTTGGCATCATCATCAACCGAGGAAGCCTCAACTGAATCCCCTAAAAAAGGATATCCTATAGCAAGTTCCCAGCATTGGGTCCTCGGATCGAGAAGTGTAATGGGTTTTCCATTTCTGGTATGCCATTATCACATCTCGAGAGGAGTGTTACAACTGAGTCCTCAGGAATGGTCACCAGAGTCGACAGTTCCTCAAGAGAATAACTATTGGCATGTATAAACATACAGTGGCAGATAGCTCCTGATAGAACCTCGTCTGGCTGTGGGTCTCGTGAACAACAATACATGGTCACCACCACGCAAGCGTCTCGACTATCCACCCTAATACCTATGTGTATACTCAAGCCTGGGGAGTGGGCTTATCTCTCAGAACACCCTGCCCACCAAACAGAAAAATCCAGCACAGTCCAGCACAGTATGATATATGACAACAGTAAATGAAAAGCATGTAAATGCAATAAAACAGTAAACATGCAACAATACCATAAATAAAATGAGTAAAGCAATCAGATAAAACACCCTATAATCGAAAATAAACAAGCACTAGGATTAACTCGCTTAGGAAACCAAATCCCCAGCAGAGTCGCCAGCTGTCGCTCCCGGGATTTTCATCCAAGTACAAATGCGAAAGTGGCGTGGAAACAGAGTCACCAGCAATGTATATTTATCCACAGAGAGGGAAAGGAAACACTGCGTAAACCTGAGGGAAAAGGAAAAGCATGGTCTCGCGACCAAGTGAAACGAGTAAGGGAGTCGGTTACGCGACATAAAGGTATTAGCACCCCCTCGTGTCCATCGTACTCGATGGGATCCACGCTTGTTGTTATTGATCAAAGGGTGTCGTCATCTGGAGCTCTGCTGCTACTGGAAAGGAAAAGGAACAGGTACGGGAAAGAAATAAGAAACGGGAAAGAAAAGGAAAAGAAGAGACTCGGTAGGACATCCTCGGAGTCCTAGGCCTACGTATTCCCTCATGCAATGGGAAAGTCAGAGTCAACATAGTTCGGACTACGGTTTGGGGGAAAAGAGAAGGATGGTGCTCGAAGAGATCTCGCACGATCTCCTGCCTACGTATCTTGCTCGCACGCGAGAATCAGAGCGACATAGTTCCCCTCACTAGGGATGACTTCGATTTGTTTGTGTTTTTTAACGGAAGACGCCAAGGTTCGCGTTCCAGCAGTTAGGTGTCGCAGGACGTTGTACGGAGTCTTAGGCATTTACCTGTTTGCGGTAGAACGGAAGTGACACATCCTTTATGAAAGGAATGAAAGAGATGAGAGTAGAATTGTTTATGTTTGTCTTTTAGAAGAAGTGTTTTGATTTATTGTATTTGTAATGCATATTGCACTAAAGTCTATGATATAAGAACGAATGCGTCGCATGGTCGTCCTAACAGGACATATGCTAAACACTCTAGAAAGACGAAGGGAAACCCTCCTCCTTTCATTTCCCATGTACTTAAGGCTCATGGTGTACAATACATGTTGTTTTTATTACATGCTTTTGATTTTTGTTTTGAGATGAGAAAGAGAGACTCAAAGGAAGAAAGGAAAAAGTCTAAGTGGGGGACTAACAACCCTAAAGTTATCATGCATGGAGATCCTGTGGTTATGTGGAGTATAAGAACCACCTAAGTCCAAAGAGAAGAGTGGGATAGCACTGTATAAAGCCTATCCTACCTCAGCTTAATCAAAAATTAAGGATGAGCTAGGATCCCTAAGGGATGTGAGAAAGTTCTACACAACCAAGCATTATATCATGCTATTCACAAAAAGAGAAAGAGAATTGAAAGAGATGAGATGAAAGAAGAGATGAGTATGGATTAACATCCACATGCTCAAATGTCTTACCTCTGCCCCTACACAAAAGGTTAGTGCACAATTATCACAAGTAATGAATATAAGTGCAAGAAACTAAACCAAACGAGACTATTTGCTTTAAGAAGACAAGTTAGTAAGAAAATGAAGTTCAAACCAAAAGGGAAGGGTCCTAATGGTTAAGGGACATGCAAAGTCAGTATGTACATGTTAAATGATCCTACTAATGTAAACATATCATATGAAAACAAACAAAAGCAAACTATGCACCAAACAATCATACAAATGCAAATGCAACATTAATAATGCAATATGAATACAAATGAATCATGAATATGGATGAATGTACATATAAGCATCAAGGTCAGAATTAAATGACATTTAAAAATGCATATGAATGTCATTGAATGACCATACAAGTCATGGATGTAAGCATTAAAAGAAATAGAGCAAAGAGAAATGAAAAAACAACCATTAAAATTCAACAATAATGCATACTTGTAATGCAGGTAAGAGATGAAGACGTAAGATGAAAAATCATGTAATAGGAATGCAAGTCAGTGGCTTATGACATTTAAGATGACATTTGGAGGTCAAGAATGGAAGTATAAAGTCTACACAAGTCTCATATTGAAGAATATTGAAGAAGAAGAACAAACTAGTTCATACAAGTTCAAACTATGCACACACTAGCTAAAACAAACCAAAAGAAGTCTTGTAAGTGAAATGGATCATGCATGAGCATCCAAGTCAGTAGCATATCACACTTTAAATGAAGTTGAAATCAAAATGTAAGACCTATAATGTTCACACACAACTCATGTCATTACTTGTTAAAAGTTAAGGGCAAAACACAACCAAAATTGTCAAGTATAGAGGACTTATGAAATAAATGAAGATAGATGAAGTTAGAATGAGTCAAGAGCATATTAGACATGTCAAGGTCAGAGGATGTTGACCTCTAATAGGTCTCATACAAAACCTAAAATAAATGGAAGACATACATCATATAAGGTACAAACAAAATTAACAAACAATTGTTCAATTTGGAGATGACATACCAAAGTAAGAATGCATGAAACAAATGGGCATTTTTATGAGTCAATTGAGTATTTACAAGTATATGCACATATTATGGGTCATATGAGATCATGTGTAATGGAATGAAGCAACAAGTAAAAGCACATTACACAAACAATGGAAACTAGCACAAGTTGAACCAATGAAGATAATTTGAGGTCATGTGAATTCAATTAAGTGAAATGAGGTTATGAATCACACATGAATGATTAGAGATTATCTAAAACAGAAAGTAAGTCAAGTTTTCATGGATGCACAAGATCATGAAAGTATTGAGCAAACAAGTGATCAAAGAGAGGCATATAAGGATGCACAAGCTCACACAATATTCCAAGTTAAACAAATGTACCCAAGCCATGTAAAAGTGGACTTTGAATGACCTATAATATGGTGAAAGTGACCTATAATGTTCACACAACATGTATCAAGAGATCCCAAGATTGGTCAAAAAGAATTGCATACAATACACATCAAGACCTAAGCATATGTTCTCTAATATTCACACAAACAAACAAGCCTTCATACAATCCATAAAGTCATATTAAAGGGGTAAGAAAATTAGTAAGAAACAAGTATATTGAGATACAATCAGTATGCAAACATGCTTCAAAAAGATACCTCAAAAAATAATTTCCAAATATACACAAACATGCCTCACAATGTCATACTATCACCACCAGTATCATGCACAAATAAGACCCCCAAACATTAAACAAAAATGCTTTTAAAAAACCACAAAAAAATGCATAAGGTACCTCAAGATATCATGAAAGCACATATCAATTATCATGCAAAAAAATCAGGACACAACTATGCCAAAGAAAATCACCATGAAGCATAGGTCATGACTTAATGCACACACAAAAGAAAATAAAGAAAAATTAATGAAAATATGTCAAAACATGATAAAATCAGAAAATAAAATGAGTAAAAATTATTTAAATGTCTTTTGATGCTCCATGAATTTTTATAAAATTTTTGGATGCTTCAATGTATTTGTAAAAATTAAAAATCAAACATCATGCAAAAGAAAGTAAAAAAAAAAAAACCAAAGAAATGGGCCAGGGGGTGCAGCGCAAGTAATTCCACAGTTATAAACATGCATTGGGCTCAAAACAAGGGGTGTAAATAGCAAATGAGGTCCAATCCAATAAGTGAAATCTGATAGGGGTCTATGCCATGGAAATCAGTCAATATGTTGACTCAACAATAGCCACATGATCAGGTCAACTATGATGATCAGTCCAAGTAATACAATCACATGCATCTCAATGAAAGTACATGATAAGCAATCACACACCACACACACGTGAACACAAGAAAAAAATTAAATCAGAAAAAGATGGCACGTGAGCAACGCATGATTCATTAATGCGCTGACAGGCTAATGAACGTTAGATCATACTCATCCGACGGTTGTGTTTTAATCTGAAGATGGAGTTAGGGTTCATGCAAGGTTGAGTTCTCAGGTGGCTGGAGAAGACTCCGGTCATCTTCTCCGGTGATCCTCCGTCGTGGATAAAATTTCAGGTGACCAGAAACACACAAACCTTATATCAAAACGTTTCTCTCAACTAGTAGATCATGAATCTAGCATCAAAAATCACAAACAACACACATACAGAAAGGATCGAAGCCAACAAGTTTTGCCCTAAAAGTTCAACTAAGCATCTATGATGCCTATCAACTAGCTGGATGTCACATTGCTCCTACTGAGCTTCAATCATGCAAAAAACAAGTGAAACAAAGTGATTCGAGAGTAAGAAGTTTTGAATCAAAACCTGTTTTATTGATGAACTGTTTCAACACAAGAAAACTAGAGGAGTATGTTCTTGCTCCTTGAACTTGATTTTGGCCAAATAAAGGCTATGAACTACTTTAAATCAGTGAAACTTGTTGTGAAGAACTTGGAGATGAAAATGAACTTGAAGCTTCGATGCTGCTAGATCCAAGATCTCTTGATGATGATGATGAATCTTGTAGAAAAATGGACTATCTTGTAGAGAAGATGAACACGAAAGAGAGTGATGCCAAAGCTTAGAGAGAGAATGTGAAGTTTTAGAGAAATATGAAGTGTAGAATGAGCCAAGCCCCCTCAAATTCTGTTATAAAATGAATTTATAGGGTGAGTTAACTGTTAACCACCTTGGTTAACAGTTAGAACTCTGATTAACTGAGTTAGTGGTGAGTCAAGTTAGTTAGGGCACGAGTTATGGTGTTGTGTTAGAGTGTGGAGAGATCATGAAGCTTTGTGGTGGGGATTAATGATGAGAGGTGGTGATGTAATGGTGGTCAGCAATGCAGCTTGCTATACAAACTTCTTGTGCAAGTTTCTCTTTCTTTCCCTTGTTTGAACAAAGATGACATGCATGGTACATGATCATGTGTGTGTGTAAGAGGCTTGTCTAGCTCAAAATGGCAATGTTTGGACATGGTATGTAACATAATGTTCAGCATGCGCATAAACCCCAATAATGCAACTTGTTTAATCTGATTTTGTTAACTTGGCTTGGAAGAAAAGCAATTGGCATGTAATGATATTTGGAGCATGATATCTTCATGGACATGGAGTGAAATGGCATGGCCAAGGATGATTTGGAAAGAGGGCATTGAGTAGAGCAAGATTGGTGTTCAACATGAGTGGAAATAGAACCTCTAAGGTAATAAAAAATAATCATGAAGATGGATATGCATAACTGTTGTTGCAAGTCAACCTGACCTGGCCTGACCAGCTCGTGTGCAAATGGATAGATCAGTTTAAGGCTACCCTCTTTGAACCACCATAACTTCCAAATAATTGATCAAATGAAAAATTGTCCAACACCAAAGTTGAAGGGGACATGGAAATGAACAAAAGTCATGTTGAACTCTTTCCCATTTGGAGTCTCTATCATTGAGAAATTTGACCATGAACTTAGGTACAATGTGCACACCAAGTGTTTGTGGAAATTATGGCGCATTGGCTGGTCATGACTTGTCACTTTGCCTTGATTTGTCTCAACTTTGAAACACCATATGTCTCTCAATTTTGATCCAATGGGGATGTTCTTGGTATGGATTTGAAGCTTGAAATGTGAACTTTTGATAAGCCTCCATAGCCTTTCCATTTGATTCTTGGAGCATGGAGAAAGAAAGCTCTAAAGTTGAGTACTCACCTTGCCCAACCTAGCCATAAATAGAAATCTTAATTTCTATTTTTTGCAACTTTGCACATTTCTTGATTTTTAATGAATCTTTCATTATTTCTTGATCAAATCTTCACCAATGATCATATTTGACATGAGGAACATGAATTTGACCTCAAAAAGTCAATAGTTGACTTTTTTCTCTGCACAATTGACTTTTCCCCAATTCTCCCGATTCTCAACCAATTGATCAATTGAAACCCTTCCACATCAAATTGATGGACAATTCTTCATCCTTAGACCCTTGAGGACATGTCAAATACCATAGAATCAAGTCTTGCCCAAAAAAATCAGAAATAAACTGATTTTATGGCAAACCCTAATTTTGACCCCTTAGTCTAGGAGAAATCAACACATCCTCCAAATCCAAATTACTCTGAGTATGATGTGTATCCCCTCTAACAAAGATGAGATATGCCATTTGGAGATGATAAAAGCTCCAAGATCTTGCCCATTGCAGTGTTATACTCCAGAATTCCAAAATCCTAGTTTGCACTGATTAGGAGAATATGACTTCCTTCAATCTTCTGTTGAATTCTCCTCTTGTGATACCTTGAGGGCTCAAATGAGATGAATTGAGATATGAAAATCCCTTGTGACCTGTTTGGAAAAGCTTTATTCTTGTCCTTTAGCCTTGAACGGTCTACACCTTGATGTACTTGATACCATGCCTTGCAACCAATGATGTAGATGATTTAGTATGACCTATTATGAAATGCAAATGAATGAAACATAAGCCAATTATTGGAGAGAGATAAGAGGGCAAATTTTGAGGTATTACAGTAGTAGCCATAGAAGATTCGAAAGATTTGTCAGTATTGACGAAGGAAGAGCTTCAAGGGACGCTTGAGTCTCATAAACAAAGAATGGCTGAAAGAGCTGCAGAAAAGTCAAAAAGTGATATGGCTTTGCAGGCGCAGTCAGAAAAGGAAATGAAAGACAAAGGAAATGTGAGTGGAAAAAAAGGTAGAGGAGGCTACAATTTGACTCAGAAGAAACCCTGGAACCAAGGCAACCAAAGAGGTGGTGCTGCAGGTAGAGGAAGAGGTGGTGGTCGAAAGCCAGACAAAAGTCACATTCAATGTTTTAATTGTCAGAAGTATGGTCACTATGTTAGTGATTGTCCAGAAAAGAAGAGAAATCAAGATGATGCAAATCTGGAGAAACATGAAGAAGAAGAGACGTTGCTGGTGGTCATAACAAAAGATGAAGAAAGATTCCAAGATCAGTGGTACTTGGACTCAGGATGCTCATTACACATGACTGGAAGGAAAGATTGGTTTGTCAACATGAAGCCCTCGTCGAAGAACACTGTGAAGTTTGCCAATGACAACACTCTAGCAGCTGAAGGTGTTGGTGATGTTCTGATTATGAGGAAAGATGGCAAAAGGTCAACAATTTCCAATGTGTTGTACATACTAGGCATGAAGAGTAATTTGTTCAGTATAGGGCAGCTTGTCGAAAAGAACTACAAGGTAGTTGTCGAAGACAAGATGATGAGAGTTCTCGACGCAGGTGGTAGGTTGATCTTGAAGGCTTCAATGTCTCAGAATAGGACCTTCAAGATTGAACTCAAGGTGATGGAGCATAAGTGTCTAGCGACAGCAGCTAACAGAGATGAGTGGTTATGGCATTTTCGACTAGGCCATCTCAACTTCAATGACATCAGAGAGCTGAAGAGAAGAAATATGGTTTCAGGATTACCAGAACTCGACATTCCAAGTGAAGTTTGTGAGGAGTGTGTTCAGTCGAAACAACACAAGAATAGCTTCAACAAGGATGCAGGAAGGAAGTCGAAGGCAATTTTGGAAGTCATATACTCTGATGTATGTGGTCCAATCCAGGTGGATTTGATTGGTGGCAACAGATATTTTGTCACGTTTATAGATGATTTCAGTTGAAAGTTGTGGACTTACCTCATCAGGAAGAAAAGTGATGTGATTGAGGTATTTTCCATATTCAAATCCATGGTCGAAAGACAGAGTGGTCGAAAGTTGAAAATTTTAAGGACAGATGGTGGTGGAGAGTATGTGTCGAAAGAGTTCGATGCATTATGTGAAAAGGAAGGGATTGCGAATGAGGTGGTGCCACCCTATACACCACAGCAAAATGGAGTTGTAGAACAAAAGAACAGAACCATCATGAACATGGTGAAAAGTATGTTGAATGGAAAACATCTACTCAAAGAATTATGGGGAGAAGCGGTTTCGACAGCAACATATATTTTGAACAGATGTCCAACGAAGAAGCTTGAAGGAATCACACCAGAAGAATGTTGGTCTGGTGTCAAGCCTAGCCTTAGTCACTTGAAAGTGTTTGGATCTATAGCACATAGACATGTGCCTGACCAGTTGAGAAGGAAGCTTGATGACAAGTCAAATCAGATGATCTTGATAGGATATCATTTGACTGGAGGTTACAAGTTGTTCGATCCAGTAAATAAGCAGGTAGTGATCAGCAGGGACGTGATCATAGATGATCTTAAAGAATGGGATTGGACTGAGAATGCCAAGAAGGATTCGGTGAGAATCTCTTGTGAAGAACCAGCCATTGAAGTCGAAAGGGAAGTTCGACAGGAACCAGTTACAGATGAAGCAGGTTCAAGCAGACCTCGACGAACAAGACACATGCCTGCAAGGTTGCAAGAATGTGTAGTTACATCAGATGATGTGGTCGATGAAGAGGGTGAGATGGTACATTATGCTTTCTACGCGGATGTCGAACCAGTCAATGCAGCTGAGGCATTGAAAGATTCGAAGTGGGTGAAAGCAATGAATAAAGAGTTAGACTCCATCGAAGTCAACAACCCTGGTCACTTGTCGAATTGCCTCAAGGCAAGAAGGCAATTGATGTGAAGTGGCTTTACAAGGTGAAGGTGAATCCTAGAGGTGAAATAACTTGACACAAGGTGAGACTTCTGACGAAAGGACTTCTACAGAAGGAAGGAATCAACTTCGATGAAGTGTTCACACCTGTTGCTAGAATCGAAACAATCAGGTTGGTTGTTGGTCTAGCAAATATGAACAATTGACACACATGTCAGATGGATGTGAAGTGTGCGTTCCTTAATGGTCCCCTAGATGAAGAGGTTTATGTCGCACAACCAGCTGGGTATGTGAAACGAGGCAAAGAAGGAAAGGTGTACAGGCTGCATAAAGCCCTGTATGGACTTAAGCAAGCTCCAAGAGCTTGGAATAAGAAAATCAACAGCTTCTTAAGGGAGAAGGAATTTGTGAAGTGTTCGACAGAGCATGGAGTGTATGTAAGGAGAAGCAATAATTAATTGCTTATACTATGCATCAATGTCGATGATTTGTTGATAACAGGGAGTGTAAGAAGGAGATCGAAGATTTCAAACATGACCTGAGTGAGGAGTTTGAAATGTCAGACTTGGGAAATCTCTCATATTTCCTTGGCATCGAATTCTACAAGACTAGTAGAGGTTTGATGATGCAACAAAGAAGATATGCAGGCGAAATACTCAAGAGATTTGAGATGCAAGATTGCAACCCAACTTTGACTCCAGCTGAGACCAGACTGCAACTGTCGAAGGATTCAGAGGAAGATGATGTCTACCCAACCCAATATAGAAGACTTATTGGGTTACTTAGATATCTTTGTCACACAAGGCCTGACTTAGCATACAGTGTGGGTATGGTAAGTAGATTCATGCAGAAGCCAAAGGTATCACACCTAACAGCGACGAAGAGGATATTGAGGTATCTGAAAGGGACTCTCGACTATGAAATTTTGTTTCCTGCAGCTGATGAAGGGAAAGAATGCAAGTTAGTGAGATACACCGACTCTAATTGGTGTAGTGATGTTGAGGATAGAAAATCCACAGCTGGATACGTGTTTATGTTAGGTGGTGCACCAGTTGCTTGGAGTTCGAGAAAGGAACCAGTAGTGGCATTATCCTCATGCGAAGCATAATATATAACTGCTTCTCTTTGTGCATGTCAAGCAACTTGGATGGTGAAATTGGTCGAAGAGATTACAGGAAAGAGTCATGGAGCAATTACCATGAAGATCGACAGCATGTCAGCTATCAACTTGGCGAAGAATCCAATAACTCACGGTCGAAGCAAGCACATCGAAATGAGGTTCCATTATCTTCGAGAGCAGATAGCAGAAGGGAAGATGAATCTGGAACACTGCAGAACTGAGAATCAGATTGCAGATATCATGACGAAGGGAGTGCAGGTCGAAGCTTTCAGAAGACTAAGAGCCATGATGAATGTAGACAGCTTAGACACAATGAATTAGGTGGTGTGTTAAATTGTAATTCCTAGTGTCTAAGTGTGTCGAAGTCGAAGTAGTTATCAAGTGTCGAAGTCGAAATTGTCAGTGTGTCGATTCACACAGATTGTTTTGATAAGATTTGATATGATTTAGATTACATTTGATTTAGTTCAAATAGATATTTTGGGCCTTTGTAAATCTAAATCTATAAATAGGGAGAATCCCTTGTATTTTGTTGTAGAGCATTCATAGTTGCAGATTAGCAAGTGAATAAAACTCAGAAATCCCACAGTTAGTGGGTAACATTTTTCTCCAAATATTTCTCCTCTCTCTCGTTTCTTTCTTGTTGTTTGTTCTTCATCTTCATCATTGTAATTACGTGTTTGTGGTTCGTTATCAATCTTGATATCAAGATTGTAGAGGAATTACCATAGGTTATGGTTGAATTCCAACAAATATATCCATTTTTAATGTATCATGTGTATTTTGATTGAAACCTTTTCTTTAATACTTCATGATAAAGTGATAATAGATTATAGAGTAGTGATTTCCTTTGATTTCATCTAAAACTTAATTGAGCCCTTTGTGTTGTAAGTCTTACTTTTAGGCATTAAACACTTGCATTTGCATTTCTTTTTGGTTCTCTCTTTCGGTTGGAGGTTTGGTTGCTGTCTTGTGGGAGATCGGTTGGTTCACCCCGGTGTGCATGGCTGCTCGTAGAAGGTTGCCCAGTTTTATTCGTCCAAATGATGTTGGTTGGGTGTCGTTTTTCTTCACAAACTTTAAAGATAAATTTCAAGAGTTGGATCTCCTTAAGATATTTTCTAGTGGGTGGAGGGTGGTTTTAAATTTTGTTCTGAGTATGTTGGGACAAGTGGCGCAGAGTTATTGAGTATTTGCAAAGGATATTGTATTCTGGAGAAAAGTGGAGTGGGAGATATTGGGTTGTAATGAATAATGATATTAGTAGGGTTGTGCTTGGGTTTAAATCCAAAATAAACATGCCTAAATATATGGTTAGCTTTGGATTTTAATACCAGTTCCATAAAACAGTTTATTTTTTAAAAATCAATTTTTATTTGGATCGATTTTATTTAAAACCGGTTCTTGTCAATAATCGTTTTTTTTTGTTACCAATTTAATAATCATTTTTTTTATTCGATTTCAACTAAATCGGTTTTTTTGTTAACTAATTTTTAACTTGTTTTTTGTTTTTAATTATGAATTCCTGCATTATTTAATTGCATGTCTGTTTTCGTAATAGTGATGCACTACTACAAAATATATATTTCGTAACTTTATCGTACCACTACGAGTTAGATAATCAACCGTAACAATAACTCATTTTAAAGCTTTTTTTTTTGTTATTTTCTTAAAGACATTTCACTACGGACAAACCTAACAACTATAGTAAAAAGTATCTGAAGTTATAGGTTTCGAATCCCAATATCTATATATAAGTGAAATTTCAATATATAAGCAAAAATTCTCTCTTTTCATTACAAAACAATCGTCTTTTATAACACAAAACTCTAACATCTCTCTCACCTTATGTTATTCTCCTTTAAAAAATCATATGTTGTATCAAAGCTAACCAACAACTTTAAAACTATGGCGTTTGTTTTAAATCATAGTTTGAGAACAAATGACTATCATAAGAAGGTTCGACACCAAGAGTGGTGGATGCTAGGAGATTGATGGCCTGTCACAAAGAGCATAACCCAATTAGCCACATGGAGAGGAATTCAATGTCAGAAATCCAAATCCATTTCAACCATAAACTTTGAAAATTTTGGACTTAAAAAGTACACTTCACTCTCTCACACTTTTCTTCATTCCAAACCTCATCACCCTAAATATCTACAATAACTACTTTTATGGAACCATTCCTCCACAAATCATGTTTAAAATAAACACATTGAATTTTTGTCAAAATCCTATTGATGGTTCTATTTCTCAAGAAATTCACTTTAAAAAATTTACAAAACCCTCATTTTTCATTTTGTAAACTAAGTGGAGCAATTTCTAGTTTGTAAGAAATTTATCGAATTTATCATATATAGATTTAAGACACAACGATTTTTATGGTGGATTTAATCCTTCTGAAATGGAAAATTGAACAAACTAGGGTTTCTATCAATTCCAAAAATTAACTTGATTGGTTTTATTCCACAAGGAATTGGGGTTTTGACAAATCTTACTTTTATCAATTTATCATTCAATTTTATATTTGGTGTTGCAACACCTCGATTTTCAAATTACATTATTTTAATTGAGTTTAAATGCCTTATATTATTTTATTTTACTGTTAGAATGTTTTATTTAATTTATTTAATATTTTTGAGAATTATTGAATTTTATGTAGAATTATTAGAATTTTTATACTTAAAACTAATAGAGAAATAGAGGAATTTGAGATTTAGGAGGAAAATATAATTTTAATATTATTAGTGTGGTGAAGAGAGAATTATTATGAATTGAGGGTGTTAGACGATAAGCTTCGATTTAGAGGGGGGTAAATAGATTACAAATTTTACAACCAAAATTTTTGGCAAAAATTTGTTTTCAAAAATACGGCACAGCGGAAAACGACCCAATATTGGGTAGTAATGACTAATGAATAATGACGTTAGTAGGGTTGTGCATGGTTTTAAATCCAAACTAAACTTGACCAAATATATGGTTAATTTTGGGTTTTAATACCAATTCCATAAAAATAGTTTTTTTTTAAATCGGTTTTTATTTGGGTCGATTCTGTTTAAAATCAGTTCATGTCAATAATCACTTTTTTGTTTGAACCGATTTAAAAACCATATCTTCTCAAATTTGGTTTAACTAAACCATTTTTTTCTTAATTCAGTTTTAACTAAATCGGTTTTTTTGTTAAATAACTTTTAACTTGTTTTTTGTTTTAATTAGAAATTTTTGCATCAATTAAATGCTTGTCCGTTTTTGTAAGTGTGATGCACTACTACAAAATATACATTTCGTAATTTCATCTTACTACGCCCAGTTAGTTAGTCAACCGTAGGAAAAAATCATTTTTAGGCATCATTTATTTTGTTATTTTATAAAACAAATTTTACCACGGTCAAACCTAACAACTGTAGTGAAAAGTACCTGAAGTGATAGGTTTCGAATCACAACAGCTGCATATAAGCAAAATTTCAATATATAAGCGAAATTTCTCTCGTTTCATTACAAAACAGTCATCTTTCATAACACAAAACCGTAACATCTCTCTCACGCCTTATGTCAATTTCCATTAAAAAATCACATGTTGTATTAAAGCTAACCAACAACTATAGAATTGTGTGACATTTATTTTGAAACATAAGTTTAGAACAAGTTATTATCATAAGAAGGTTTGACACCAAGAGTGGTGACTTGTAGGAGATTGATGGCATGTCACAAAGAGCATAACTCAATTAGCCACATGGAGAGGAATTCAATGTCACAAATCCAATTCCATTTCAACCATAAACCTTGAAAATTTTGGACTTTAAGGTACGCTTCACTCTCTCATTTTTTTCTTCATTCCAAACCTCATCACCCTAAATACCCTACTTTCTTTTAAAAAACAGAGTGGACTAGGGTTATGGATAAACGAAGAATGAATGGTAATTCAAGTCCAAGTGGGATACCAACTTCAAGAGGTCATCAAGAAGTAAGGTGGATGGTAAAGGCAAGCAGATAACAACGTTTTTCTTCACGGAAATTCTAGAGGATCACAGAGCAAAAGAGATATGTGGAGTGTTCATGGACTTTGGGGAGATTGATGAAGTCTGTTAGTTCTTGTATTGGCCGGAATTTTGGTAAAACCAAGTTGAACAATGTTGATGTCGTATGTCTGATGTCATAACATTGGTTCATAACATTAGTTGTTGCAGGGTTGAAGTTTTATATGCTGATGTTATACTTGATGTCTTGACATCAGTTATCAGAACATCAGAACATCAGGTTGTGATGTTTTAGGGTTGCGCGTGTTAGTTTGTTTTGAGGAGATCTGTTAGAGAGATTGGATGCGAATATCTTGGTGTAGCGAGTGATTTTTGGATGTGGTTGCAAAGCACAATCGCTCTGGTACTATAGCTCGATTCATTTTTTATCCTATTAAAGCTGATGAAGGAAGGGAAATAGATGTCTCCAACTAACCCTGCTTGCATACTGAGGTTAAACAGTCAAAACTGTTGGTTTACAGATGCTACAAAGATTCGGGGTCTCTCCTTAGTTATTTTGTTGACGAGGGTGGTTCATGTTTAGGACTGATGTTTTTGAATTACTGCTTTTGGGTTGATTGATGGAGATATGGGATTTTGAGTTTTTGTTTAGTGTGCTCGCTAAGATTTTTCTTTCAATCTTATGCCTACGTATTCCTGTTTACCGAAATAGGGAAATCAGAGCGTTCGTAGTTCCTCCTATTCTACGGGAGGAAATGGGTTTTTGGTGTCTTTTTCAAAGCCCAAGACGTGAAGCGAAAGGTATTTTGTATCTTGTTCAAAGCCCAAGATGTGAAGCTGAAAAGTCTATTTGTATCTTGTTCAAAGCCCAAGATGTGAAGCTGAAAGGGTTTGACTTTAGAGAGAATTTGTCATCTCTAAAGAGGGGGTTGTATGTCACAACTGTTTATAAAGGAGAATTACTTTAACCGGGATGTGTGAATCCGGCAATGCCATAATTTCCTTTATAAGGGATATTACCCTGAAGGAGAAGACTTTAACTCAGTGTAGAGCAATGCTATCTTCCCTTAGGAATGTCTCATGCTAAAAGAGGGACAGTGGCATGGATGTAGATGATCCAGAGGCTTGCCACTTACAGCGATTAGATGGAAGGAGTTGTTGATGTTTGTGTACTGTGAACGAGGCACAACTTTGATGCTAAAAGGTTGATTGGATCAACCAGTGGTTTTCTTATACAAAACCTAAGAGGAGACTAATATGTGTCTCATACAAAGCCTGAGAGAGAGGCTAAAACGGGTTGATCCTACAAGAGGATCTTTTATACTCAACAAGAGAGTGTTTTTGTATCTCGTACAAAGCCCGAGATGGAGGCGGAAGGGTGATTGACTCAACGAGGGAGTCTCTTATGTGTCTCGTACAAAGCCCGAGAGAGAGGCTAAACGTTGTTTGACTCCGCTGGGGAGAATCATTGTATAAAGCCCAAGAGAGAGGCTAGCTTCACTGAAGAAGGATCATTATACAAAGCCTAAGAGGAGGCTATGGTAACTGTTTCAGTTGAGTGACAGGTCCAGTATACTGATTTTAAAGAGAAAATCAGTTCTTATATGAGTAACACTGTACTCAGGGATTTTGATTCGAGGATCAGGGTTATTTCCTTTTCTTTGAGGAAACGGGAAATCCAAAGGATATTGAGACTGTCCGAGTCTGCGGGTTTCCTTCCTATTTAACGAAGGGGTCACTCGAGAATTTCTTTGAGACTCTAGGAGATTAGACTGTCCGTGTCTAGAGTTTCATCTTTTGTACTATGCTTTGAGAAACATTAGTAGACTCTTTGAAAAGACTGTTCTATGGAGATGACTAAGTTCTATTCCTATACCTCTAGGAGGTCGTCGGGACAATTTGTACGAAGCCCAAGAGGAGGCTAGAGACTTTTAAGAAGCCGACGGGTCCTTGTACGAAGCCCAAGAGGAGGCTATCATTCCCGGAGGAAGAGATCATTATACGAAGCCTAAGAGGAGGCTGCGAATACTTCTAAGAAGCCGCGGGTCCTTGTACTAAGCCCAAGAGGAGGCGGGGTTGCTTTTAGGAAGCCCGTGGGTCCTTGTACGATGCCCAAGAGGAGGCCGATGCTTTTAAGAAGCCCGTGGGTCCCCAAACCCCAAGAAATTCAAGGCAAGCTATTCACAAGGAATAGATCAAGTTAGGAAAGTTCGAGAATTTGCAAGAAACTCAAAGATGCCATTCACGGAGAATACATTCATCTTTGGGAGTAGAGTTTCTTGATAATTCCTAATGAGGACAGCCGAAGAGAAGACTATATCTGGTGGTCCTATTTGGGATCTAGTTGTCTATTTCTACGAATAAATGAAACGGCGTCACCTAGTTCTAGACGTAGTTGCCGAGGAAACTCTAAATATCTATACTATTATTACACAGTTGATATGAGTTTATGAAAGAAGACTTACAGCGAAACAGCCCCACAATACAGTTATATGTATATGAAAGCGGTAAATGAAAGCGTATAAACACTTACTCGGTTGTAGAGCTTCCATGCTGTTTGGTTAGTTGTTCAACAAAGAAAGATTGAAAACAACAGTATATTCAAAATCATAGGAGAAAGTGCTTTGAAAAAGAAAGATTTGGGGCTTACAGCTCAAGGAGAGGCCCAGGGTTTTATCAGTTATCGCACTGTCGTTTTGTACAGAGGGACTTATACAAGTGACTGAGGCCCAAAAAGTTTTATGTATAAGGGGATGGGTCTTACACTCTCTCAAGAGGCCTAAAAAGTTTTAAAGAAAAAGAGTGGGGCTTATAACACGAGGGTAGGCACAATTGATTTTTTCGTTTAAAAATGACGATCGCGCCGAGGTTTTCTTTTAACGCAGAGGGACTTATATAATAAGTGAATTGTTTTGGTTAAAAGGGGGTTGGATCTTACACTCTATTAGAGGCCTAAAGATTTTTAAAGAAATGGATCTTACTACTCGAGGGTAGGCCCAAGTTATTTTTCAACGGACGATGATCGTGTCAAACTTTTTTGAAATACAACGGGACTTATACCATAAGTGAGGCCCAAAATAGGTTGTATTTACAAAGGGTTGGGTCTTACACTCTATTAGAGGCCCAAAGTGTTTTGAAAATGATTTATGAGGGTTGAATTAATCCAAAAAACCCTAATTTGTTTTCAAAATGTATCTAATTGAATAAAAATTCAATTAAAATGATCAAAATTGTTTAACATATGAAAAACAAATTGTGATCTTGGATTAATGCTTCAAAAATTACGTATTGACCTACAAAATAATTAGAAAACATTAAAAGTTGCAAAATCAAGGTGGAGAAAATATTTTAAATTTCAAAAACAATTAAAACATTAATTCTTTACAAAAATATCAATTATACAAAATAAATAATATTTTTGGGATTTTTTAGGAAAATAAAATATTTTAACATTTTTGTGAATTATTAAAAAAAGAATCAACTCAAAATCATTAAAACTCAGAGAGAAATTAATTTTTGAATCAATTAAATAAAATCACAAAATTCAAATATTTGAATTTTCAAAAAAGGGCGCCAAGAACAGCTGAAGAACACGCGCGTGTTCTGGGTTTGGCTGATTTGCATTTTCTCTCCAATCTCACGGAATACTTAATCATATCATGTAATCCACATACCAATCAACTCGTTTCAACCTCACGATCATGTCTATGGTATTTAATTTCATTTAAATTAAACATATAACAAGAAATCATGAAAAATCCTCAAGAACTCTAATTTCTGCATGAAGGCTAGGATTTTTGATACATAATTCAAACAATGTAATTAATTGAGGGGAAACATTCCATGCATGATTATGAACATATGGCCAAATTATTGTGCAGCAAAAATTGCATGGATCAGAGAGTTAGAAGAGCTCATGCTTACCACTTGCAGCTGGTGATCGTGATTTGTGTTGGAGGTGTTACAGCTAGGTTCCAATGATCTGGATAGTTCCCTAGGTGCCATGGAGTGTGTATGGATGCTTGGAATGGATTGAAATGGTTTGGAGTTGAAGATGGTACCTCAACTGCAAAACTGTCAAGAACTTGAGCAATTGGCTGGTGATTTTGTGAAATCTGTGTTCCAGATGTTATGTGAGTGTTTGGATCACTTCTATATGATGTATGTGAGGTGTGTGTGTGATTGGTTTGATTGGAAAAGCTCTCAAACTCAAAACCCGATAGTAACTTGCCTTAGAAGGCAAAATTAGAGTGAAAGAAGAGATTTTGAGGAAAGCATCTGTTAGATGGCTTTGGTGTACTCAAACTGATCACAATTGAGCTCTATTTATAGTAGAGCAAGTTTGTTTTGGGATCCACAGTGAATGGCAACTGCAGCAGAGGTTTGGCCAATGTTGTCCAATGAGAATCCAAGTCTCCTCTAGCCATTGACTAGAGGTTAGGGCACAGAGCTGTGGTTCCCTTGGTCTTGGATAAGTCTTGACTGAATTCAGTTGAGAATGGCTCAGTCCATGCCACCTTGATGCTTCCATTGAATGCTCCATTCCAAAATTGGAGTCTTGTCCCTATTTTGGCAATTCTAGGTTCAACATGCTATTTCTTGTTCCAAAGATTTTGAAGGCTTGGCTCAGTGATTGTCCCCTTTAGATTCAATCCTCAGAGGTGTCCAAGTGGATAGGAGCATTTGGATTTGGCTGATTTTTTCAAATCGACCAAAAGTGCAAAATCTGCCTTGCCTTGGCAGATTTCAGCAAGGCAACTTGCCAATGTCATATCTCATGGCTCAAATTGAATTTGGTAATGTTCTTGGCAATTTTGGAAAGCCCTTACATGATACAACAACTGTTTGAACATGTTTGGTTTTGATCTCTTCTGGATCCAAGTGAAAAATGTCCCTACATTTGGAAAAAAGTAAGGCAAAATCTGACTTAGTGAAATTTTCACTAAGTGTTGGAACAAAGTGACTTTTTTTGATTTTGATCACTCTATAACTTAAAATCCATGAGGAATTTGGACATAAGTTAGTATGAAGCTTTTGTAGAGGGCAATGTGATCTACAAATCAAGCTTTGAATGGGGAACAATGGCCTTGTGGTTTAGGAGTTATGGTCCTCCAAAGTTGGCACATTAGTGGCACTTTTTCCATAACTTAGAAATTTTTCTAAGTTTTATGGTTACCCCTTTTACAAGTTATCCCACTTTCTTTGATTTTTCTTGATGAATGATGATTCAAATCATACATTAACATCATTTTAGGGTTAAAAATCCATTTTGGTGAAAAATCTCAAAAAGTCAAAGTTGACTTTTGTGCACAGTTGACTTTTTATCAGATGAATTCCAAACTGTGCAATTCTTCGGGAAATCATGTCCTTGACCTAAATTAAACTTGATGGACATGTTCCATGGGTGTCATAGGGTATATTGAATCATGTCTTAGGGTTTGGGAGCATGTCCTGGTCAAAAGTCAAAGTTACAGTTGACTTTTCTCGCGAAACCCTAATTGTAGTGCAGATGAAATTGAGACTTGTTGCTCAAGCTTCTTGGATTAATCCATTGTTCCAAATGGATCAAAATAGTATATTAAAGACCCTCCAATCATGTCTTGAGGTCTTGGTTCATGATTTGTCCCAAAAGTCAACTTAGGGGTGAATTAGGTCAAGAAACCCTAATTCTTGATTTTTAGTGTATGCATCCCCTGAGGCAAAATTGACTTGATGGTTGGGTCCATGAGGCTCCATGGAGTATATTAGGTTATGTTTTGGATCTTTGGCTTGTGCCCAGATGGAATTTTTCCATCTGGAGGCCCTGGTCGACCAAAACCCTAATTTGGTGACACTGTCGATCTTAAGACTTGATCCACTTAGAAGGGAGCAGCCTTGTGCTTAATCCTTGAAGTGTGAGTCCTCTTGATCCATTATAGATGTTTGAGAGGTTTAGACAAGTTGAAGATCATGTCATTCCTTGATTGATCCTTTGTCTAAGGCTCTGAGAGGGCTTGAAACCCTAATTCTGATTGTAGTAAATGCTCAACAACCCTTGAGGCAATTGATGAGGCATGATGGTTCACCCATATTGTGATGATAATTTGCACAATGATGGGAATCTTAGTGGTCAAAATTTGGGGTATGACAGATGCCCCTATTTAATCTTCTTAGACACGAACATGTGAATGACGAATGTATTCGGGCATTCGGGGTGCAAGAGGATTAAATATCGGAATACCCGAAATTTTGATGGCTATGAATGGCAGCTTGCGCATTCATCTTCTTTTGCTAAGCAATGATGCTTAGAAAAGGTAAACTTCCCCTCGATCCTGGTCTTCAGCCAAGGAACTGGTCTCAGTTTTCTTTTGAGATGAACTTCCCCTCGATCCTGGTTTCCTACCAAGGAACTGGTCTTAGTTTCTGACTTAAACTTCCCCTCGATCCTGGTTTCCTACCAAGGAACTGGTCTTATTTTCTGATTTAAACTTCCCATCGATCCTGGTTTCCTACCAAGGAACTAGTCTTAGTTTCTTTTGTCAATAAACTTAATTGACAAGGGACGTTATGCGTAGCGGCTTTCCTCAAACTTCTTGCCGAATTTTACTGGGGAGATGCCATTTGATGGGAAAAAGAATGATGTCAGACTTGCTGGGGAATCCAGTCGTCCGAGTTGTAGAGGTGCACAAACTTCTCTGTTGGAGACGCCATTTGTCGACTCTATTTGGGGAAAATGAGTCTCTTGAGAGACTGTTTCTGCTTGGGGTCTTACATCATACTTTTCTCGGGGTCTTCCCGGAGAAATGCCATATGATGGGATCCAATTTTGAGGTGCCGATGATCTTTGCATTAGCGGTCTTTCGGAGAAAGGCAGCTGTACTGCCAAATCTCTGCTTATGAGGCTTTCTCCAGGGATTTTTCTTTAATCCGGGAAAGCAAGGATATCATCTTCAATGGCGAAGAGTGACATTTGTAGAAAGCTTATCTGGCTTTTCAGAGGTTCGAGTTATCAAAGTGGTCAAGGGCCAACTTTAATCCAGAGATACACTGGAGGCGAAATTGTTCGAACGCAGCGTTTCCTGACGAGGCAAGAACTGACTCGATTGAGAGATCTTCTATCACTAGGGGACAAGACCGCTTAGAGTGATAGTGATGCAATATGAAATGTGAATGTAAAGTCAATAATGCATGATGTATGTATGTATATGCTGACAAAACTGACGAGCCATACAAACTGACAGGTGAACACGACTGGATACTCGGCCATTGCGGGGCGAAGAAGTACCGTTGGTCCAAAATGTAGCAATTCTACCTTGCTTAGGAGAAGTAGTCCTCGCGGGGAATACCGTTGATCGGGCTTAGGAGATAAGAACTCGGCCGAGGGTATCAGATTGGAAAGCCGCATCTCATACAGTTGATCCTTCGTTCAGGCGTACTGGCCTAGAAGGAGTACTTTGATTCTACACTTTGAAATTCAAACGCCTTTGGAGACGCAATCGACGTCCTTTTGATGTTCAACAGTCAAAAGCAATTTCCATCTTTAGTTTAAAAGCAGAAAAAGTTTTAACGAGTAAATTCATTTTTGTTTCATTTCAAGAATCGTTGATCATGTTAAAATGTTGTCCTGTAAAGCTAAAACAAATAAGAATTACACACAAAAGCACAAGGGCTCAAATTTTATTGATAAGATGGAGATCAGCCAAACGCGTGATTCCAAAGAGTATTTACAAAGTTAGAAAATGGTAATTTACAGGGAAAAGGGCTACGTTGAAACATAACGACCACTATCCTTCTACCAACTTTGAATTCGGGACATCCTGAGCTTCTGTCGAAGATGACCTTGACTGAAGTTTTCCTGATGGATGATGTAACTGTTGCTGAGGGATCTGCCTCTGTTGAACATAGTTACTTGCCATTATTCCTAATTTTTTCCTGGATTGTACTATGAGATTTCCAATCCATCGGGATGATTTTTTTTCCATGTCTCTAACTTTTTCCTGGACCGCCCTTTCGGGTTTTCAATCCACCGAGACGTTTTTTTTTTTTAGTTTAGGCGAAGTATTTCTTGACTACATCAACATTCGTGGGGTAGGCAAATTCCTCTCCGTCCATGGTTGCAAGTCTCAAGGCACCGCCTGAGAAAGCTTCCGTGACCACATAGGGGCCATCGTAATTTGGAGTCCATTTGCCCTGGGAATCAGTGAGAAATGATTGTATCTTTTTTAGCACAAGGTCTCCTTTTCTGAAGACACGAGGTCGGACCTTTTTTTCGAACGCCTTCTTCATTCTCTATTGATACAACTCACCGTGGCATAGTGCCGTGATTCGCTTCTCTTCAATCAGATTCAGTTCATCGTGTCGGCTTTGACACCATTCAGCTTCGGTGAGCTTAGCTTCCATCAATACTCCGATTGATGGGATCTCTACTTCTATGGGGAGCACTGCTTCCATGCCATATACTAGAGAGAAAGGGGTTGCCCCTATTGAAGTGCGGACAGATGTTCGATAACCGTGAAGAGCAAAGGGTAGCATCTCGTGCCAATTTTTATAGGTTACAACCATCTTTTGAAAGATCCTCTTGATGTTCTTGTTAGCCGCTTATACCGCTCCGTTCATCTTGGGTCGGTAGGGAGATGAGTTATGGAGTTCGATCTTGAACTTTGCGCACAACTCTTTCATCATCTTATTGTTCAAGTTAGATCCATTATCAGTAATGACCTGGCTCGGAACACCATAACGGCAGATGATATTGTTTTTGATAAATAGGACCACCACTTGTCGAGTTACATTAGCGTACGACGCTGCTTCGACCCACTTGGTGAAATAGTCAATGGCTACAAGGATGAACTGATGTCCGTTTGAAGCCTTAGGTTCGATCAAGCCAATCATGTTGATTCCCCATATGGAAAAAGGCCACGGGGAAGAAAGAACTTTGAGATGTGATGGCGGTACATGAACTTTGTCGGAGTATATCTGACACTTGTGACACCTCCTCATGTACTTGTAGCAGTCGGATTCCATGGTCAACCAGTAATACCCTGCTCTCAGAACTTTTCTCGCCATTGTGTGTCCGTTGGCATGGGTGCCAAAGGATCCTTCATGAATTTCTTTCAACAGCATGTCTGCCTCTGGTCTATCTACGCATCGGAGCAAGACCATGTCAAAATTTCTCTTATAGAGAGTGTCACCGCTCAGGAAGAAGTTTCCAGCCAATCTTCTGAGGGTCTTTCTGTCTTTCCTGGATGCCCTAGGTGGGTACTCTTGTTTCTGAAGGAAGCATTTGATATCGTGATACCAAGGTTTGTCATATATGACTGCTTCGATCGTGAAGACGTAAGCGGGTCGTTCAAGGTGCATTATGTCGATCTTAGGTAGGTCGTTCCATTGACCTACACTAATCATGGAAGAGAGAGTGGCTAATTCATCAGCCATGTGATTCTCCTCACGTGGGATGTGATGAAACTCAACTCTGTTGAAGAAGGGTAACAACCTTCTTGCATAATCTTTGTAAGGAATCAATCCTGATTGGTATGTGTTCTAATCTCCTTTTATCTGATTGATAACCAAGGCTGAATCGCCGTATACGTCCAAGTTTTTGATCCTTAAATCAATCGCTTCTTCGAGACCCATAATACAAGCTTCATATTCGGCCTCGTTGTTCGTACATTTGAAGAAGTCTGGCAGTGAAAGGAATGTGGGTACCCTGAGGGGTAACAATGATTGCCCCAATTCCGTTTCCATAATGATTAACTGCTCTGTCAAAGATAAGTCCCCATTGGGAACCTGGTTCTGGCCCTTCACTGGGTAGCGGTTCATCGCAGTCTTTCATCTTTAGATACATGACATCTTCGTCTGGGAAGTTAAACTCGATTGATTCTTGATCTTCAATCGGTTGATGAGCCAAATGATCAGCTAAAATACTTCCTTTAACGGCTTTCTAAGTGTGGTACTCTATGTCATATTCGGATAACAACATCTGCCAATGGGCAATTCTTCCCGTGAGAGCAGGTTTTTCGAAGACATACTTGATTGGATCCATTTCTGAGATCAACCAAGTAGTATGACGAATCATGTATTGGCGAAGACGTTTGGCTGCCCAAGCCAAAGTGCAACAAGTTTTCTCAAGCATCGTGTACCGAGTTTTGCAGTCGGTGAATTTCTTGCTTAGATAGTATATGGCAGACTCTTTACTTTTGGTTTCGTCTTGTTGGCCAAGTACACATCCCATTGAGTCCTCTAGGACTGTGAGGTAAATGTTCAGTGGTCTTCCTTCCACTGGAGGTGATAGAATCGGCGGATTCAACAGGTATTCCTTAATACTATCGAAGGCGGTTTGGCAATCTTCTGACCAAACGCAATCCTGGTTCTTTTTTAGTAATTTGAAAATCGGCGCACACGTGGCGGTCATAAGGAATATGAATCTGGAGATGTAGTTCAAACGTCCCAGGAATCCTCTGACTTGTTTTTCAGTTTTCGAAGAAGGAATTTCTTGAATGGCCTTGACCTTGTCAGGATCGACCTCAATTCCTTTCTGGCTGACAATGAACCCTAGGAGTTTCCCTGAACGGACACCGAAGGTGCACTTGTTAGGATTCAAGCAGAGTTTTTACTTTCTCAAACGCTCTAATAGTTTCGACAGGTGGGTCACATGCTCCTCTTCTGTCTTAGATTTTGCAATCATGTCATCGACATATACCTCTATCTCTTTGTGTATCATGTCATGAAACAGAGTAGTCATGGCCCTTTGATAGGTTGCCCCGGCGTTCTTCAAGCCGAACGGCATCACCTTGTAACAAAAGGTACCCCATGGGGTAATGAACGAAGTTTTCTCCATGTCTTTCGGCGCCATTTTGATCTGGTTATAGCCCGAGAATCCATCCATGAAGGAGAAGACTTTGAACTTTGTTGTACTGTCTACCAGCATGTCAATGTGTGGTAAAGGAAAGTCGTCCTTTGGACTAGCCTTATTCAGATCTCTGTAATCGACACACATTCTGACCTTTCCGTCCTTTATGGGAACGGGTACGATGTTGGCTAACCATTGAGGATATTCAGATGTAGCGAGGAAACCTGCGTCGATCTGTTTCTGTACCTCTTCTTTGATTTTGATGGCCATGTCCGGGTGAGTGCGTCTCAACCTTTGCTTTACTGGCGGACATTCCAATCTTAACAGTAAGTGATGTTCCACGATGCTGGTATCTAACCCTGGTATATCCTGATAGCACTAAGCGAATACATCGGGAAATTCTCTGAGAAGCTTTATCAAACCCTCTCTGGCAGTTGGACTGAGCAGTGCCCCAATCCTGATTTCTTTTCTCTCTTTTTCTGAACCCAAGTTTACCATTTCCAACGGCTCTTTGTGAGGTTCAATGGACCTTTCCTCTTGTCTGAGTAATCGGGAGATCTCTTCTGGAATTTCGTTGTCAACTTCTTCTTCAGCCCTAAATACCGGGAACTCAAAGTTGGGAGAAGGCATCGGATCGTATGTTTCAATGGGGTTTAAAATAAGCAATTTGCATGACGTTATGATTTGTGTTTAGAAGAGATAGAGAGAATGTAAAAGTGTGTGCAGTGTATTTTTTTATTACTGCTTGTTTTTATTTTTAATTGTTTTTTAGGATTACCATTTTCTGAAAAAGAAAAAAGAGAAAACAACAATTAATGCGGAAATTACAGAACGACGTTATTTTATTAATGAACAAGTCGATCCTTGAAACTACAGCCCTATAAAACAAAACTCTGTCGCTTTGGGCGAAGCGAAGAGGGAAAATTTACAAAAAGTGAGCCATATCAAAACATCCGTTTCACCTGGGCAGGGTGAAAGGTTAAAGACGGCAATTACTTTTACTTATGAACAATCTTCGGAACATCGACGGCAACCCATTGGCGGCGAACTCCTCGGTGAATCACAAAGTCTGGTACCTTCCTTGATTTGTCTTCAGAAATAATGTTGATTTCTGGTGGAGCAGGATCGTTGGAATCTGTCTCCCAGGCAGAGTTGTTGTAGGAGGATTCCTCTGTTGTATTTTGCATAGCATTTGTGCTCTCAACTGTATCTCCCCATCCAGTTGGCTGGATATCTTCGAGCCTGATACGAGAGCTTTCGGGAGCGGTGTACTTGACCATATAGTCGTATTTTCCACTCGGTTGTCCCAAGGTGTCCCACACTTCTTTCGAACTAGAGGAGTCATCCCTCTCGATGACATTGACCTCGGGAAAAGCATAGTTGATGAATTCTAGTCCTGCAAACGTTGCGAATTCATCGTCATGTTGAGTAGTTTCAGGATGACCTGAGTGTTGATCCCATGACATGGTGGGGACACAGGTATTCTGTTCAATGACGGTCAGCTGATTTTCATTGTTCGGCTGACTCTTTGCCCCAAGTCTCCTAGATAAGGTTGCCACATTGGCAGGCCATCCATTGGGCCATAGTAGGTGTAGTCAAAATTGTCTTTCATCGGAGTGTCTTCCTCTAATGAATTTGGCGGAGCACGGCATCCTTCCGGATCATAATCTCCATATATCATTTCGACATCGGACCTGGGTATAAATCTCGGACTCTCTGTAGGAAAGCAAAAAGGAGTTTACGTTTCGTCCTGAGACATATAATCGTCCTCGTTAAGATAGGACTTCCACTCTTCCTCTGTGTCAGAGGAATCTTCCTCATTGATAGCATGGACTGCTTGAGGGACTGGGTGAAGAAAACCTCCATTGTGGAAGAAGTTTTGAATAGGATGAAGACTTCCATTGCTGGCAGCTGTCTGGGTACAGGTTGCAGAAAAACCAAGACCCTTCTTTGTTTTATTGTCAATAGGAATGACAAGCTGTCCCCATCCGATTGTAGCGGTACTCTCGACCGCTTTGATAGCATCTTTGTATGAGGAAATTGAGGTTCCTCCTTGGGATTGATTGTCCTTGCCCATCGACAGCACGTGGAACTGCGTCCCAATAACCTCCTCGGGTTCTACACAAGTAGATGATGATAAGTTACTCACGAGCAAGGCCTGTTCTCCACAGACTATGACAAGTTGACCGTTCTGAACGAACTTTAGCTTTTGGTGGAGGGTCGAAGTGGCCGCTCCAGCCTGATGTATCCAAGGTCTTCCTAATAAATAAGTGTATGTTGCCCGGATGTCCGTGACCTGGAAAGTGACTTGGAAAGTGTGAGGACTGATAGTTATGGGAAGATCAACTTTGCTGATAACTGTTTTTCTGGATCCGTCGAACGCTTTGATGATGACCTCGCTGATTCTCATCGGAGGGCCTTTGAATGATAATTGCATCAAAGTGGACTTCGGCATAACATTCAGGGCTGACCCTGTGTCTACCAGTACGCTGGCTAAAGCATTGTCCTGGCAGTTAACTGTAATGTTGAGCGCCATATTATGACGGCGACCCTCTTCGGGTAATTCCTCATCACTAAATCCCAAATTATTGCAGGAAGTGATGTTATAGACAATGCTATCGAACTGTCTGATTGTTACATCCTGTTCCACAAAGGCTTGCTTCAAGAATTTCTGTAGAGCCTCCCTGTGGGCTTCTGAACTGAGTAACAGTGATAATACCGAGATCTTTGAAGGAGTCTATAACAGTTGATCAACAATGTTATATTCACTCCTTTGGATGAGCTTCAGCATCTCATCATTATTTTTCGAAAGGTCGGGATTACTGGATTGACCGACTGGTGGATCGGGAACTTCTATCTGAGGTTCCTTTTCTTTGTTAGGTTCTCCAACTCCTCGGTTGAAGATTCGACCGCTCCGTGTTACACGACTGATGTCTGCAATATTCACGATGGAGGGTAATGGAATTTCCTTTCCATTCTCGACTATTGTTGCACCGTATTTGTAAGGGATAGCCCTAGTTGATTCATACGGTAGTGGTCCCGACAGATAGATGACTATGGGAACCTTCTGGTTTTTCTGACCATCATAAGTAATCTCGATCCGTTCTCGGTTGGGAGCTCTAGATTCGTCAAGTAGAGGGATAATGGCAAAAACATCCCTGGTCTGGTGACGACCAGAGACTGTGACAACATCCTCGACTTGATTGGCAAGGTAGTTCGGCATCCAGTTGATGGGTCCAGAACCCGGATATGGGTGAATCTCTCCACGATCCTCCTGACCCTGAAGAGCTGCTCTCACAAGGTAACACCCATGGTTACTTTCCGAACAGGCGCTACAATGGTCATAATTGTGTGGTGGCACCTGGCCACGCCCACTTTGAATACAATGTAACTTCACTAGGTTAGCTTCCACAGATCGGACATCCTGACTTTGACGCTGAGTGGGATTCCTGTTATTGATACTAATCTGCTGAGTATCTTCATCCATATAGATCGGCATCCACCAATGATTTAACAAATGCTAAAGTGCCTCCTGGACAAGGGTACACCTCGATCGTTTTCGCAACCTGCTTTACAGGTTTGATAATCATGTGATATTAAGAATCCGAGTCGGACCTGCTCAGCATGTAACTCTACCAGGTTGGTATTCATCACGTGAATATCAAAGATTTGAACCATGTTGATCTGATAAGGGTTCCTATCATGGTAGTCTTGGATCCATCCAAGATCCATCTGACGCTGGAGGGCCTCTTGTATGAAAGAGCATCCCTGTTTGTTTACCGAGCAAGTCAGACAGGAATTGTAATTGTGCCGTGGCAGATTATGATACCGGCTTTGCCTTGAGTGCATCGCCACCAAGTTGACATTCATCGCACGGATGTCGTGGTTCTGAATGATGTTGGAGTTCGTATAGACCATGTTAACTCCGCGAACTCGGTGCTCTTGGATCCATCCGAGATCCATCTGTTCTTGTAGAGCTGCTTGTACTACAAAACATCCTTGGTTGTCTTTAAAGCAGATATCACACTGGTGATAATTATGAGGTGGCACATGGCCATATCCACTCTGTCTACAATGCGTCTTTACCAGATTGGTCCTCAATAAGAGTACATCGTGAATTTGATAGACATTGTTAAATTCTTTTTCAATCAGGTTGACTGCAGCTTTCTCATGTTGAGGCAGCGGGTTCGTGAGAACATTGGGATTCGTATCTTTGAAAGATAAGAGCCCGCTCCTAACAAGCTTTTGCACGTCAAATTTGAAATTGAGACAATTCTCTATGTTATGCCCTGATCCTCCTTGATGATAAAGGCATGTTTGATCCACCTTAAACCAAAAAGGCGGATTTTCCGGTACTGTAAGAGGAGACTTAGTCTGGATGTGCCCCTTAGCCAGTAGTAACGGAAATAGTTCTGCGTACAACATGGGTATAGGATCAAACCCTGACGGCCGCATTGTACGGTTGTTATTGTATGGAGGACGAGCCTGCTGAAGAGGTTGTTGTGTCCTTTACTGATTAGGTTGGCTCTGCGCAACCTGAGGTTGATACGTAGGAATAGGCGCAGGGCTGATAACAGGAGTCACAGCTGCTACCGGTTGATAACGTCGCCTTTGCTTTCTGAGAGAGATATTCCCAATATCTTGCTATTTTTTCTTAGGGAGAGCACTACCGTATTTTTTAGTACCGCTCGTCGATCCAGTGTCTTTTACCAAACGTCCTTCTCGGACGGCTTCCTCAAGACGTACGCCCATGCCGACCATCTCGGTGAAATCACTGGGCGCACTGGAAACCATTCGGTCATAGTAAAATGAGCTTAAGGTTTTTAAGAAGATCTTTGTCATCTCTTTTTCCTCAAGAGGGGAATAAATTTGAGCGGCAATTTCATGCCACCTTTGAGGATACTCCTTAAAGGTTTCCTTGTCCTTTTGCGACATCGATCTGAGTTGATCTCTGTCGGGTGCCATGTCCAAATTGTATTTGTATTGTTGGACGAAGGCAGTACCAAGATCTCTGAATGTCCTAATCGTAGCACGGTTTAAACCCATGTACCATTTTAAGGCGGCACCGGTTAAACTATCCTGAAAGTAGTGAATCAGCAGGTCCTGATTCTCAGTCTGAGCTGACATTCACCGAGCGTACATCACCAGATGGCTCTGAGGGCAATAGTTACCCTTGTATTTTTCAAAGTCGGGCACTTGGAACTTGTGTGGGACTTTCACATTGGGGACCAGACAAAGGTCTGCGGCGTCCTTTCCAAATAGATCCTGACCGCGAATGGCTTGCAGTTCCTTCTGCATTTCCAAGAACTGTTCCTGGAATTCATCCATTCGGTCGAACATAGTTTCTTTTTTACCAGAAGGTATCTGTGGAATATGTCCTTCCGGGACAGTGTGCACCACAGGAGGTGATACCGTGACTACGGCAGTGAGTCTTGGCGTTTCCCGAAGTTTGTAACCTTCAGGAGTCTTCAATATGCCTCTGGTATCTTCGTTTTCCCGAAGTTTGTAACCTTCAGGACCAACGGCTTCTGCTATGATTCCCTGATCATCAGTGATCGACGGAACATATCCTTCCGGGATATAGTTAACAGGCATACCCCAATGACGATCTTTCGGCATTTGATACCTAGGATCATACTTCCCCACTATGGGCGTTGAGGTGATCTCTGAGATCACAGTCCTTTGTAGCTGAGCTTCTGCCATGGCTTGCATGTCGTTACGAAGCTTTCTCATATCCTCTCTCAGAGCGTCAATCTCTTCTTTCAACTCTCTATTTTCTCCCTCAAAATCATCCATCTTTTTCTGACGATTGGCCCGAGTATTGTACGAATGAGACAGTTTGACTCTAGAACCGAGACACAAACGTGAGATTCGTAGGGAAGAAGAATACGCGATGTGAGAATGATGAATGCAATTATTATATTAATTGTTCTTTTGGTTTAATTAAAATAAACTTCGACAATTAGATTGCAAATATCAAACAGTGGGGAAACCCCTTTTTATTGAAATTCAAAGGATTGCGGAAACGAAAATACAGTAGATTACAAAGTGCAGAAACAGAAACCTAAGCTAATGGGTCCCGCGAGAACTCGGGTGCTGATTCTGGTATCTTCCTTTTCTTTGACCGGGGCTCTTGAGCCATTGTCGGGTTGTCATTCCTTTGCCAAATGAAAGGAGCGAGCAAATTCCTTTGGTCATCCTGATTATCCACAGCATGTTGCTCTAAAATCTCGATCAGAGCATCTTTATCTTTTAGTAGTTGCTGTATTTTGATGCACTCTACGTTGAGGGTGCGGTACTTGTTCTTCCAAGACCTTCTCTCCTTTTGAACTTTGTTGAGAGCAACCTGAAGCTTTTCAGTTTCCGTCATGAAATACATGACAGATTGCCTTGGCGGAAGAATTCCGTAACGAGGATAAGGCATTTTTAGCTTGAGAGCTCTAGTTTGTACCCAGTGGAGATAAGGCTCCACTGAGACACAGTCTGGTTTTCCCAGAGACTCCCGTCCTTTATTATGAACGTGTTTCCAAGCGTGCACTATTTCCGTCTTTAGTGCTCTGTCACTTTCTCCTTCCTTGAAGAAAAGACCTTCCAGATGAACACCCCGTGGGATGTGTCTCATCGGGTATCCAAACTGACGAAGAACCAATATCGGATGATAGTTGATTCCTCCCTTAGTTCCTATAAGGGGTACGTTGGGGAAGTTTCCACAAAGGTCAATGATTCTGATTCCATCATAGATCCTATTGCACCAATCTATATCAGAGTTGGTGAGGGACATGATCTTCTGCGACCAGCGTAAGGCACTCTTGCAATCCCAAAAAGCAGCAGACTTGGGCAAGTGGGAGATGAACCATTTATAAAGCAGAGGTACACAACATGTGATCTCCCCTCCGCTGTACAAATTTCCCAAGTGTACAGAATGATACGCATCTGCGAGCAAAGCCCGCACAGGGTTTCCAATGAGAAAGACCTTAATGGAGTTGATATCGACGAAGTTATTGATGTTGGGAAACAAAAATAACCCGTAGGTGAGCAAGACAAAGACGCTTTCAAAAGTAATCACGTTTCTTATACTGGAAAAATACAGGGCTTTCTTTGTCAAGAACTAGGCTGGCAAACCTTGGATGCCACCCTTAGTGGTCATGTGAGTCCTGACCTCAGACTCGTCCAAATAAATTGCTCTTGCAATGGTCTGATTCTTTGGAATTTCTTCCAGTCTAGAAAATGGAGCTCGATCTATAATGTGTAGATCGATCAGATGAGAATACTCCTCCAGCGTTGGGGCTAGCTGGTAATCCGGAAATGTAAAGCAGTGATAAACCGGATCGTAGAATTGAACGAGCGCGTCCATGATTCCCTCAATCACATGGACTCTTAACAGTGGTAGCAAACCTCCGTGCTTGGCTCTGAAAGTCTCTTGGTTTGTGATCATCCTCGCCAAACCTCTTAAATCCTCTAGTTTTGGAACCTTGAAGGTGTACGTATGAGTTCTCCTTCTACCGAAATCCATTGGCACAATCCTTTTCTCTGATACTTACAATCACAGTCTTAGTTTAATTTGAAAAATAGAGAGACTAGAAGAGAAGAAGTTTTTTTTGAATGTTTTAATGTTTTAAATGAATGCATGAATGCAGCACACAAAAACATAGAAAAAACATGGGGTCAAAGGGTCGTTGTCATGAAGTCAAGGCTCTACCTATCCCCAAAGGTTTATACTAGGGTGATTTTTGTACCTGTACTCATTATCATCAGCTCCTCCCAGGAAAGCAAAATAACAAGCAGATCGCCAGCGAGTTGTAGAGCAATCTTAGAGTAAGTGCCATTCACCTAGAATAGATCACCAGCCTCAAATGAGGGTAGTATCGCGTGACAACTATTTCCGATAGCTTCCGCACTACGAAAGGGTTTGGCTCCTCAGCTTCTCAGACATCACAATCGGCCCATTGTCTTGGTGAGAGAATTGGTTGCATTGGTTAGCCTCCACTGAGGTTGATGGTCGACCTCGTCGCCATCACTTATCTTAAGTGTATACTCAATCTTTCCACATGCGACATCACACGCATTCCCATTAGCAGAAAAATAAACAGGTATAGCAATTAGGAAAAGCAGTATATATATTTATCCTAAAGTCCTAGACCTTTAAAGCTATGAATCCTATGTTCCTGACAGAAAATGGTTCCCCGACAGAGGCCCCAATCTGTGGTTTCATTCCAGATTAACGGCGTTTTGACCTAAGATCCTAGTGACGTCAAGGTTTCTACTTAGGAGAAGAGAAAAAGATCCCTAAAAACAAATGATTCTCCCCAGCAGAGTCGCCATTTTTCTGTAGCGAGTGATTTTTGGATGTGGTTGCGAAGCACAATCGCTCTGGTACTACAACTCGATTCATTTTTTATCCTATTAAAGCTGATGAAGGAAGGGAAATAGATGTCTCTAACTAACCCTGCTTGCATACTGAGGTTAAATAGTCAAAATTGTTGGTTTACAGATGCTACAAAGATTTAGGGTCTCTCCTTAGTTATTTTGTTGACGAGGGTGGTTCATGTTTAGGACTGATGTTTTTGAATTACTGCTTTTGGGTTGATTGATGAAGATATGGGATTTTGAGTTTTTGTTTAGTGTGCTCGCTAATATTTTTCTTTCAATCTTATGCCTACGAATTGCCGTTTACCGAAACAAGGAAATTAGAGCGTTCGTAGTTCGTCCTATTCTACGAGAGGAAATGGGTTTTTGGTGACTTGTTCAAAGCCCAAGACGTGAAGCGAAAGGTAGTTTGTATCTTGTTCAAAGCCTAAGATGTGAAGCTGAAAAGTCTATTTGTATCTTGTTCAAAGCCCAAGATGTGAAGCTGAAAGGGTTTGACTTTAGAGAGAATTTGTCATCTCTAAAGAGGGGGTTATATGTCACAACTGTTTATAAAGGAGAATTACTTTAACTGGGATGTGTGAATCCGGCAATGCCATAATTTCCTTTATAGGGGATATTACCCTGAAGGAGAAGACTTTAACTCAGTGTAGAGCAATGCTATCTTTCCTTAGGAATGTCTCATGCTAAAAGAGGGACAGTGGCATGGATGTAGATGATCCAAAGGCTTATCGCTTACAGCGATTAGATGGAAGGAGTTGTTGATGTTTGTGTACTATGACCGAGACACAGCTTTGATGCTAAAAGGTAGATTGGATCAACCAGTGGTTTTCTTATACAAAACCTAAGATGAGGCTAATATGTGTCTCGTACAAAGCCCGAGAGAGAGGCTAAAAGGGGTTGATCCTACAAGAGGATCTTTTATACTCAACAAGAGAGTGTTTTTGTATCTCGTACAAAGTCTGAGATGGAGGCGGAAGGGTGATTGAATCAACGAGGAAGTCTCTTATGTGTCTCGTATAAAGCCCGAGAGAGAGGCTAAACGTTGTTTGACTCCGCTGGGGAGAATCATTGTATAAAGCCCAAGAGAGAGGCTAACTTCACTGAAGAAGGATCATTATACAAAGCCTAAGAGGAGGCTATGGTAACTGTTTTAGTTGAGTGACAGGTCTAGTATACTGATTTTAAAGAGAAAATCAGTTCTTATATGAGTAACACTGTACTCAGGGATTTTGATTCGAGGATCAGGGTTATTTCCTTTTCTTTTAGGAAACGGGAAATCCAAAGGGTATTGAGACTGTCCGAGTCTGCGGGTTTCCTTCCTATTTAACGAAGGGGTCACTCGAGAATGTCTTTGAGACTCAAGGAGATTAGACTGTCTGTGTCTAGAGTTTCATCTTTTGTACTATGCTTTGAGAAACAGTAGTAGACTCTTTGAAAGGACTGTTCTATGGAGATGACTAAGTTCTGTTTCTATACCTCTAGGAGGTCGTCGGGACAATTTGTACGAAGCCCAAGAGGACGCTAGAGACTTTTAAGAACCCGACGGGTCCTTGTACGAAGCCCAAGAGGAGGCTATCCTTCCCAGAGGAAGAGATCATTATACGAAGCCTAAGAGGAGGCTGCGAATACTTCTAAGAAGTCGCGGGTCCTTGTACTAAGCCCAAGAGGAGGCGGGGTTGCTTTTAGGAAGCCTGTGGGTCCTTGTATGATGCCCAAGAGGAGGCCGATGCTTTTAAGAAGCCCGTGGGTCCCCAAACCCTGAGAAATTCAAGGCAAGCTATTCACAAGGAATAGATCAAGTCAGGAAAGTTCGAGAATTTGGAAGAAACTCAAAGATTCCATTCACGGAGAATACATTCATCTCCGGGAGTAGAGTTTCTTGACAATTCCTAATGAGGACAGCCGAAGAGAAGACTGTATCTGGTGATCCTATTTAGGATCTAGTTGTCTATTTCTACGAATAAATGAAACGGCATCACCTAGTTCTAGACGTAGTTGCCGGGGAAACTCTAAATATCTATACTATTATTACACAGTTGATATGAGTTTATGAAAGAAGACTTACAGCGAAACAGCCCCACAATATAGTTATATGTATATGAAAGCGGTAAATGAAAGTGTATAAACACTTACTCGGTTGTAGAGCTTCCATGCTGTTTGGTTAGTTGTTCAACAAAGAAAGATTGAAAACAATAGTATATTCAAAATCAAAGGAGAAAGTGCTTTGAAAAAGAAAGATTTGGGGCTTACAGCTCAAGAAGAGGCCCAGGGTTTTATCTGTGATCGCACTGTCGTTTTGTACAGAGGGACTTATACAAGTGACTGAGGCCCAAAAAGTTTTATGTACAAGGGGATGGGTCTTACACTCTCTCAAGAGGCCCAAAAAGTTTTAAAGAAAAAGAGTGGGGCTTATAGCATGAGGGTAGGCCCAATTGATTTTTTCGTTTAAAAATGGCGATCGCGCCGAGGTTTTCTTTTAACGCAGAGGGACTTATACAATAAGTGAGGCCCAAAATTGTTTTGGTTAAAAGGGGGGTTGGGTCTTACACTCTATTAGAGGCCCAAATATTTTTTAAAGAAATAAGTCTTACTACTCGAGGGTAGGCCCAAGTTATTTTTCAACGGATGATGATCGCGTCGAACTTTTTTGAAATACAACGGGACTTATACCATAAGTGAGGCCCAAAATAGGTTGTATTTACAAAGGGTTGGGTCTTACACTATATTAGAGGCCCAAAGTGTTTTGAAAATGATTTATGAGGGTTGAATTAATCCAAAAAAACCCTAATTTGTTTTCAAAATGTATCTAATTGAATAAAAATTCAATTAAAATGATCAAAATTGTTTAACATATGAAAAACAAATTTTGATCTTGGATTAATGCTTCAAAAATTAAGTATTGACCTACAAAATAATTAGAAAGCATTAAAAGTTGCAAAATCAAGGTGGAGAAAATATTTTAAATGTCTAAAACAATTAAAACATTAATTCTTTGCAAAAATATCAATTATACAAAATAAATAATATTTTTGGGATTTTTTGGGAAAATAAAATATTTTAACATTTTTGTGAATTATTAAAAAAAGAATCAACTCAAAATCGTTAAAACTCAGAGAGAAATTAATTTTTGAATCAATTAAATAAAATCACAAAATTCAAATATTTGAATTTTCAAAAAAGGGCGCAAAGAACAGGTGAAGAACACGCGCGTTTTCTGGGTTTGGCTGATTTGCATTTTCTCTCCAATCTCACTGAATACTTAATCATATCATGTAATCCACATACCAATCAACTCGTTTCAATCTCACGATCATGTCTATTGTATTTAATTTCATTTAAATTAAACATATAACAAGAAATCATGAAAAATCCTCAAGAACCCTAATTTCTGCATGAAGGCTAGGATTTTTGATACACGATTCAAACAATGTAATTAATTGGGGGGAAACATTCCATGCATGATTATGAACATATGGCCAAATTATTGTGCAGCAAAAATTGCATGGATCATATAGTTAGAAGAGCTCATGCTTACCACTTGCAGCTGGTGATCGTGATTTGTGTTGGAGGTGTTACAGCTAGGTTCCAATGATCTGGATAGCTTCCCTAGGTGCCATGGAGTGTGTATGAATGCTTGGAATGGATTGAAATGGTGTGGAGTTAAAGATGGTACCTCAACTGCAAAACTGTCCAGAACTTGAGCAATTGGCTGGTGATTTTGTGAAATCTGTGTTCCAGATGCTATGTGAGTGTTTGGATCACTTCTATATGATGTATGTGAGGTGTGTGTGTGTGATTGGTTTGATTGGAAAAGCTCTCAAACTCAAAACCCGATAGTGACTTGCCTTAGAAGGCAAAATTGGAGTGAAAGAAGAGATTTTGAGGAAAGCATCTGTTAGATGGCTTTGGTGTACTCAAACTGATCACAATTGAGCTCTATTTATAGTAGAGTAAGTTTGTTTTGGGATCCACACTGAATGGCAACTGCAGCAGAGGTTTGGCCAATGTTGTCCAATGAGAATCCAAGTCTCCTCTAGCCATTGACTAGAGGTTAGGGCACAGAGCTGTGGTTCCCTTGGTCTTGGATAAGTCTTGACAAAATTCAGTTGAGAATGGCTCAGTCCATGCCACCTTGATGCTTCCATTGAATTCTCCATTCCAAAATTTGAGTCTTGACCCTATTATGACAATTCTAGGTTCAACATACTATTTCTTGTTCCAAAGACTTTGGAGGCTTGGCTCAGTGATTGTCCCCTTTAGATTCAATCCTCAGAGGTGTCCAAGTGTATAGGAGCATTTGGATTTGGCTGATTTTGGCAAATCGACCAAAAGTGCAAAATCTGCCTTGCCTTGGCAGATTTCAGCAAGGCAACTTGCCAATGTCATATCTCATGGCTCAAATTGAATTTGGTAATGTTCTTGGCCATTTTGGAAAGCCCTTACATGATACAACAACTGTTTGAACATGTTTTGTTTTGATCTCTTCTGGATCCAAGTGAAAAATGTCCCTACATTTGGAAAAAAGTAAGGCAAAATCCGACTTAGTGAAATTTTCACTAAGTGTTGGAACAAAGTGACTTTTCTTGATTTTGATCACTCCATAACTCAAAATCCATGAGGAATTTGGACATAAGTTAGTACGAAGCTTTTGTAGAGGGAAATGTGATTTACAAATCAAGCTTTGAATGGGGAACAATGGCCTTGTGGTTTAGGAGTTATGGTCCTCCAAAGTTGGCACATTAGTGGCACTTTTTCCATAACTTAGAAATTTTTCTAAGTTTTATGGTTACCCCTTTTACAAGTTATCCCACTTTCTTTGATTTTTCTTGATGAATGATGATTCAAATCATACATTAACATCATTTTAGGGTTAAAAATCCATTTTGGTGAAAAATCTCAAAAAGTCAAAGTTGACTTTTGTACACAGTTGACTTTTTATCAGATGAATTCCAAACTGTGCAATTCTTCAGGAAATCATGTCCTTGACCTAAATCAAACTTGATGGACATGTTACATGGGTGTCATAGGGTATATTGAATCATGTCTTAGGGTTTGGGAGCATGTCCTGGTCAAAAGTCAAAGTTACAGTTGACTTTTCTCGCGAAACCCTAATTGTAGTGCAGATGAAATTGAGACTTGTTGCTCAAGCTTCTTGGATTAATCCATTGTTCCAAATGGATCAAAATAGTATATTAAAGACCCTCCAATCATGTCTTGAGGTCTTGGTTCATGATTTGTCCCAAAAGTCAACTTAGGGGTGAATTAGGTCAAGAAACCCTAATTCCTGATTTTTAGTGTATGCATCCCCTGAGGCAAAATTGACTTGATGGTTGGGTCCATGAGGCTCCATGGAGTATATTAGGTTATGTTTTGGATCTTTGGCTTGTGCCCAGATGGAATTTTTCCATCTGGAGGCCCTGGTCGATCAAAACCCTAATTTGGTGACATTGTCGATCTTGAGACTTGATCCACTTAGAAGGGAGCAGCCTTGTGCTTAATCCTTGAAGTGGGAGTCCTCTTGATCCATTGTGGATGTTTGAGAGGTTTAGACAACTTGAAGATCATGTCATTCCTTGATTGATCCTTTGTCTAAGGCTCTGAGAGGGCTTGAAACCCTAATTCTGATTGTAGTAAATGCTCAACAACCCTTGAGGCATTTGATGAGGCATGATGGTTCACCCATATTGTGATGATGATTTGCACAATGATGGGAATCTTAGTGGTCAAAATTTGGGGTATGACACTTGGAGAAGATATTTTCAATCAGATATGGAGCAGATCATGTAACTAACATTAGGGTTGATTTGAAAAGATTTAAAAAGATTTGAAGATCAAATCTGTTTTAAATTCTAGTTTTAAAACAAATCAAATCAGATACTTGGAAGAGGTCCAAGCCCAAGTCAGAATTCTATAAAAGTAGCCTCAACCCTTGTTGGAAGGTAACGAAGACAGAGAGCATTGACTGAGTGTCAATTTGAGTTTTCGTGTGTGTTTTTGTAAACCATTCATGTTTGAATTGGTGTTACTATTTTGAGTTGTAAGTGTATTCACTCTAGAGCTGTTAAACAAGAGACTTGTTCTTGATCAACGCTGTTAAGCAGAATCAAGTTGTATGATTAATTTGTAATCATTGGATTGTATCTCTGAGGTGATTTAGGGAGTGAGTGGTTTCTCATACCTAAGTGGTTTCTTAAGTAGAAGTGTCATTGGGTAGTGATTAAGATTAGTAGATGTCAACTGGGATTGTTGAGTCTGTAATTTAATACTACTGATAGTGAATTTCCTCCCTGGCTTGGTAGCCCCCAGACGTAGGTAGTTAGACCGAACTGGGTGAACAATTCATTGTGTTATTACTACTTGTTATTACCTTGTTCTTATTAGCAGAGTGTGTTGTTGTGACATCGCACTTAACATCACACATTCGATAGCAGAATTTCAATTGGTATCAGAGCAGGCATCCTGCTCTGCATCTGGGTGAGATCTAGGGCTGATACTTCTGGTGCAATGGACAAGGAGTGTGGTGGATTTGTAAATAGACCCCCTATTCTAGATGGCTCAAATTATGACTATTGTAAACCTCGTATGGTTACAGTCTTGAAGTCATTAGACAGCAGAGCCTGGAAGGCTATTTTGAAAGAATGGAAACATCCTGTTATTGTGGAAAAGGATGAGAATGGAAAGGAAGTAGAGGGTAGCTCAAAACTGAAACCTGACGAAGAATGGACCAAGGAAGAAGATGAGCTTGCCCTTGGGAATTCTAAATCCTTGAATGCCATATTCAATAGTGTTGATAAGAACATCTTCAGGTTGGTCAACACTTGTGAAGTAGCTAAGGAAGCATGGGATATCTTGAAGACTACTCATGAAGGAACCTCCAAAGTCAAGATGTCAAGACTTCAACTTTTGACAACAAAGTTTGAAAATCTAAAGATGAAGGATGATGAGACTATCCATGATTTCCACATGAACATCCTTGAGCTTTCAAATGCTTCTAGTGCCCTAGGAGAGAGGATGACTGAAGAGAAGCTGGTGAGGAAAATTCTTAGATCTCTTCCCAAGAAATATAAAATGAAGGCGACAACTATAGAAGAAGCCCAAGACATCGGCAAGATGAGGGTTGATGAGTTGATAGGTTCTCTTCAAACCTTTAAATTAGGAATGGAAGAGGAACCTGAAAAGAAAACCAAAAGTATAGCTTTGGTATCTAGTTCTGAAGATTCTAAGAAAGAGAATGGTGCTGAGTCTCAGGAGGAGCTGTCACATGCCATTGTTTTGCTGGGAAGACAATTTAATAAGGTTATGAAGAGGATAAATAGGAGTTATAATCCTAATGTCAAGAACATCACATCTGACACCAACAGATCAGGAGATCAGGGGAAGAAAACTAGAGATGAAGAAAAGTCCAATAATGACAAAGGAGTCCAATGCTATGAGTGTGAAAGGTATGGTCATGTCAAGAAGGAATGTCCTACTTATCTCAAAAAGCAGAAAAAGGGATTATCTGCTTCCTGGTCTGATAGTGAGAGTGAATCTGAAGAGGAATCAGCTAAGCTTGTTAGAGCTATGATTGGGGTTTGTGAGTCAGATGATGATTCTTGTGATGATGAGGTTACCTATGAAGAGCTTGTTGCATCTTATAAAGAACTATGCATGAGAAGTGAACAAGTGTGTCTTGAAGGAGAGAAGCTGAAGAAAACCATAGTGCAGTTAGAAGCTGAAAAGACTGAACTTGAAAATGAAGTCAGTATGCTTAACTCTAAACTGGATTCTATGACCAAAACTGTCAGAATGTTGAACAATGGTACTGATGCTCTAGACAACATTCTTAGTATTGGGAAAATTGCTGGAGACAAAAGTGGTTTAGGATTCAACAATGTTGCAGCTTCTAATGATGGTATTACCAGTTCCAAACCAGTGATGTTAAAACAGATGTTTAAACATCGTGACAGGATTCCTTCTAGGAAGAAGTTCAGGCGCTGGAGATGTCATCACTGTGGGCGTTTTGGACACATAAAGGCCTACTGTTATAAGCTACATGGGTATCCTCAGAAGGCACATCAGTTTGTTCCCAGACAGAACTTTCACAGAGGTAGTCAGGCCACCAAGTCTAAGAAGCAATGGGTTCCAAAAGGTAAAATTACCAGCTTAATAGCTCACACTTCTCTTAGGGTTTCTACCAAAGAAGACTGGTACTTTGATAGTGGGTGTTCAAGACACATGACAGGAGTTAAGAATTTGTTGGTAGATGTTAAGCTTCAGTCTTCAGATCATGTAACATTTGGTGATGGTGTCAAAGGAGAAATCAAGGGGATGGGAAAGCTGAATTATGCTGGTGCTCCTAGACTGGATGATGTTCTACTTGTCAAAGGGTTGACAACAAATTTGATCAGTATTAGTCAACTTTGTGATCAAGGATTCAAAGTAGACTTTACAAAAACTGAGTGCAATGTCACAAATGAGAAAGGAGAAGTCATCATGAAGGGTGTTAGGTCTAAGGACAACTGTTATCTATGGGTGCAACAAGAGTCAAGTACATCAACATGTGTGTTTGCTAGAGATGATGAAGTCAAAATTTGGCATCAAAAGTTGGGACATCTTCATCTGAAGGGAATGAAGAAAATAATATCTTCAGAAGCTGTCAGAGGAATTCCTAAACTCAATATTGAAGAAGGAAGAGTTTGTGGAGATTGTCAAATAGGGAAGCAAACCAAGATGTCACATCAGAAGCTTCAACATAACACCACATCCAAAGTTTTGGAACTTTTTCATATGGACTTGATGTGACCTATGCAGGTAGAAAGTCTAGGTGGGAAGAAGTATGTTTATGTTGTTATAGATGACTATTCTAGGTACACCTGGGTGAGCTTCATTAAAGACAAATCAGAGGTGTTTGATGTTTTTAAAGATCTTTGTCAAAGACTCCAAAGGGAAAAGGAGAGTAATGTTATTAGAATAAGTAGTGATCATGGAAGAGAGTTTGAAAATAGCAAGTTTGCTGAATATTGTTCTGCTGAAGGCGTAAGTCATGAGTTTTCTTCTCCAATCACTCCTCGGCAAAATGGAGTTGTTGAAAGGAAAATAGAACTATTAAAGAGTCTGCTAGGGCAATGATTCATGCCAAAAAGCTTCCTTACCATTTTTGGGCTGAAGCCATGAACACTTCTTGCTATATTCATAACAGAGTTACTTTGAGAAGGGGCACTTCAGCTACTCTGTATGAACTGTGGAAAGGGAGAAAGCCAACTGTGAAGTACTTTCATGTTTTTGGAAGTAAATGTTACATGTTGTCAGATCGTGAACAGAGGAGAAAATTGGATCCTAAAAGTGATGAGGGAATCTTTCTAGAGTACTCTACAAATAGCAGAGCTTACAGGGTTTTCAACTCCAGAACAAAGGTTATGATGGAGTCTATAAATGTGGTAATTGATGACATTGATAAGCAGGAAGATGTTGATGTCCTGGATGATATTGAAACATCAGTTGAAGAAGTCACAATAGAAACTGAAGACAGAAGTGGGTCTCCCAGTCCTGTTGATGCTGAGCCTGAACCTGAACAATCTAATAAAGAACCATCCAATGGAGCTTATCATAGGTGATCCTAAATCAGGGGTTAGCACTAGATCAAGAGAGGTTGTGTCAAATTCTTGTTTTGTTTCAAAAATTGAGCCCAAGAATGTCAAAGAAGCTTTGACTGATGAGTTTTGGATTAATGTCATGCATGAAGAGCTGGAACAATTCAAAAGGAATGAAGTGTAGGATCTTGTACCAAGGCCTGATGGAGTTAATGTGATTGACACCAAGTGGATCTACAAGAACAAGTCTGATGAACTAGGAGTGGTCACCAGAAATAAGGCAAGATTAGTTGCTCAGGGATACACTCAGGTTGAAGGAATTGATTATGATGAAACCTTTGCTCCTGTGGCAAGACTGGAATCTATCAGATTACTCTTAGGGGTGGCTTGTAATTTCAAATTCAGGCTTTTTCATATGGATGTTAAGAATGCCTTCCTGAATGGTTACTTAAATGAAGAGGTGTATGTTGATCAACCAAAAGGATTTATTTATCCAACATTTCCTGACCATGTTTACAAACTAAGGAAAACTCTCTATGGTTTGAAGCAAGCACCAAGAGCTTGGTATGAAAGGCTTACTGAATTCCTGGCTGTGAATGGATACAGAAAAGGAGGGATTGACAAGACTTTATTTGTTAAAGAGGAAGGAGGAAAACTGATGATAGCATAAATATATGTCGATGACATAGTATTTGGTGGGATGTCAGATGCAATGGTGAAACTTTTTGTGGAACAGATGCAGTCTGAGTTTGAAATGAGTCTTGTTGGAGAGCCCAACTATTTTCTTGGTCTACAAGTTAGACAAATGGAAAACTCCGTATTCATTTCTCAGAGCAAGTATGCAAAGAACATAGTGAAGAAGTTTGGTCTAGAGAATGCTAATCACAAGAGGACACCTGCTCCTACTCATTTAATGGTGTCCAAGGATGAACATGGTGTTAGTGTGGATCAAAGTTTATACAGAAGCATGATTGGAAGTCTATTGTATCTCACAGCTAGCAGACCTGATATTTCTTTTGCTGTTGGAGTATGTGCTAGATATCAATCTGAGCCTAAAGTTAGTCACTTGAATCAAGTAAAGAGGATTCTGAAATATGTGAATAGGACTAGTGACTATGGAATGCTTTACAGTCATGGATCAGGCACTGAGTTATATGGTTTTTGTGATGCTGATTAGGCAGGGAGTGCTGATGATAGAAAAAGTACTTCAGGAGGGTGCTTCTTCTTAGGGAATAATCTGATATCATGGTTTAGTAAAAAGCAGAACTGTGTGTCTCTCTCTACTGCTGAAGCTTAGTACATAGCAGCAGGGAGTAGTTGTTCTCAACTTGTTTGGATGAAGCAGATGTTAACAGAATACAATGTCAAGATGTCATGACATTGTACTGTGATAATCTGAGTGCTATCAATATCTCTAAGAATCCTATTCAACATAGCAGAACTAAGCATATTGATATAAGGCATCATTTTATAAGAGATTTGGTTGAAGACAAATTAGTTGCTTTGGAACATGTTGCTACAGATAAACAATTAGCTGACATTTTTACTAAAGCCTTAGATGCAAATCCATTTGAAAGTTTAAGAAGCAAACTGGGAATTTGCATTTATGAAGATTAGGTGTGTTGGAAGGAGTATTTGTGCAGTTGTGATTTTGCATTTGTTTAAAGGAAACTACATTTTATTCAACTGTTGAAAGCATACAAGATTGGATTTTAGTACATCAAAAGCAACATATAAAGGGTCTATAGATTATCCCAACCCCCTGCATCAAGAAAAGTTTTCCAATCTTCATCCCATTCATCATCAGAAGCATGGAGTTGCACTGGAGGTTTTTTGATGTTTTTTGTCTCTGATGGTTTTCTTGTTCTTGTTGCTCCTGAAGAAGTCCCAGCGGTTGTCCTTGTTGTGGTCTTGTTCTTCAGTGGATCTGGTTTGTTGTCCTCCTGCATGTGTTGCTTTCCTGCATCTTTGTTGGACTGACTCATACTTGTTTGTTGTCTGGTGCTGTTAGAAGAAAGAAGGCTTGGATTTTATAGTTCTATAAGAATTCATTGGTTGTATCGCCTGACCAGTCAAAGTTTTTGGATATTGTGTTCCTTGGGAAGCTTGCTTTTGACCATGTCTTAATGGATGTCAAATCTTTGTGTTTGATGTAGATGTTGTCCAATTGTGGCTAAAAAGGGGGAGAGTTAGCCTATGTGTTGCCTAGTTGTCTGATGTGGCTCTAGGCTTGAGGGGGAGTGTGCATGTTTGAACAGCTGGTATGCTTGTTCTTGTTTTGAGGGGGAGTTTAGTTGTGTGCAGTTTGATTGTGATTGCTGCTGGTTGTTTTTTGGAATGTTAGGAGTATGAAGTTTTTCCGCTACAAGTACCTCTGATGATGGCAGAGATTGTTTTAGCCAAAATTAGCCAAAGGGGGAGATTGTTAGTTCTTGTATTGGTTGGAATTTTGGTAAAACAAAGTTGAACAATGTTGATGTCGTATGTCTGATGTCATAACATTGGTTCCTAACATTAGTTGTTGCAGGGTTGAAGTTTTATATGCTGATGTTATACTTGATGTCTTGACATCAGTTATCAGAATATCAGAACATCAGGTTGTGATGTTTTAGGGTTGCGCGTGTTAGTTTGTTTTTAGGAAATCTGTTAGAGAGATTGGATGCGAATATCTTGGAGAAGATATTTTCAATCAGATATGGAGTCGATCATGGATCAGATCATGGAGCAGATCATGCAACTAACATTAGGGCTGATTTGAAAAGATTTAAAAAGATTTGAAGATCAAATCTGTTTTAAATTCTGGTTTTAAAACAAATCAAATCAGATACTTGGAAGAGGTCCAAGCCCAAGTCAGAATTCTATAAAAGCAGCCTCAACCCTTATTGGAAGGTAACGAAGATAGAGAGCATAAACTAAGTGTCAATTTGAGTTTTCGTGTGTGTTTTTGTAAACCATTCATGTTTGAATTAGTGTTACTATTTTGAGTTGTAAGTGTATTCACTCTAGAGTTGTTAAGCAAGAGAGAGTTGTTCTTGATCAAAGCTATTAAGCAGAATCAAGTTGTGTGATTAATTTGTAATCATTGGATTGTATCACTGAGGTGATTTAGGGAGTGAGTGGTTTCTCTTACCTAAGTGGTTTCTTAGGTTGAAGTGTCATTGGGTAGTGATTAAGATTAGTAGATATCAACTGGGATTGTTGAGTTTGTAATTTAATAATACTGATAGTGAATTTCCTCCCTGGCTTGGTAGCCCCCAGACGTAGGTAGTTAGACCGAACTGGGTGAACAATTCATTGTGTTATTACTGCTTGTTATTACCTTGTTCTTATTAGCAGAGTGTGTTGTTGTGACATCGCACTTAACATCACACATCTGATACCAGAATTTCAAAGTCATTATCCCCCCTAAGAAGGATGTTAGGGGTAAAAGGTATGATTTTGTGATATTTTTCAACGTCCAAGATTCAAGAACGATGGCGATTAAAGTGGATAACATATTCATCAAAAGGAGAAAGCTACATGTGAATCTACCGAAACATGTAAGAGGGTCACCTTCTAATTAAGATCAACACCATTGGAAGTTTGGAGAGAAAAATCCAAGGATACATGGCCAAGGATTTCAAGCTGCCACAGAGAGAAGTCAAAAGACAAACATGGGGGGACGTTCCTTTGCACAGGTAGTCTGAGCCAACAAGATGAAACCTTTGTTCACTCACATGGAGTTTAACAAAGAGTTAAATGACCTAGCTAGGTTTGAAAGAGATTATGTTGGTGTGGTGGAAAACTCGGGCATGACGTACAATATTCAAGAATATTTCCATTTGGAAGGATATTTTTCTATCAAAGTCACTCCAATTGGTGCAAAACTTTATTTGTTAGAGGAAAGGGAGGAGGGGGAGTTGGATTCCTTGATAAGGGAAGAAAATGACTGGTTGGGATTGTGGTTTAGTGAGTTTAAAAGGTGGAGTCCTAGGCATGTTGATAACGAGAGACTGACTTGGTTGTGTTCTTACAGTATTCCATGTCATGCAGAGTATTATGAGTTTTTTCAAATTTTGACATCACCGGTGGGTACATTCATATGTTGTGATGATGAGACTCAAAATCATTCAAAATTAGATGTGTCAAGGATACTGGTAGGGCTGTGTTTGGTCCGGACTGGTCGGGGTATCTAGGGTCCCGAGATTTGGACCGAAACCCTAACCGGGTAAACCAGGACCAGACCAGTACAGTTTTGGTTAATTTTCTGGACCAAAACTGATCCGGTACGTTCGAGTAAACTGAAGTCGGACTGGATAATGGATGATTTGTTAATGGAGAACCGAGACCGGACCGATAATTTTCGGTCCGGGTATCCAGACCACCTGAATTAGAGAGGAAAAATAAAATAAAATTCACAATAAATTTTTTAATTTCAAAATTCATAATAAATTCACAATAAAATTCACAATAATTTCAAAATTCAGAATTAATTTTCCAGATTCTCATTGGCATTTGACATTACATTTTAAATACCATTCACATAATCATTAAACCTTGTTCAAAGAGAAGTTAGTTTCAAAAAATTAAACCTTGTTCAAACATAAGTTATGAAACTTATGTTTTCAAAAAAACACAAAATATCATTACATTTGTTAATGATGCCTCAGAACAATCTCATCATTGGCATTGAAATTATATATGTTCAAGTTCTTGTTGTCGAAGAAGCGACAGCCGAATCCTCACCATAATTATATGTTAAAGGTTTATCTTGTGGTTCTTCAAGCTACAAAAGTAAAAGGATAAATAACTTCATAATCACCACAAATGTAAAATCAAAAGCCATATAAATATTCAATTAAAATAGACCATAAGCAAAAGTTAATTGCAATACTAGCAGTGCAACCCTTTTTAATTCCATACTCCCCCTTCACCCAATCACCCCCACAAAGTACCATTTCAACTGTCTTAGTTTTCATAGAAGATCGTTTCGGATCAATAACCCTTTTACCAACACTAAAAGTTGCTTCTGAAGCAACATTTGTAATTGGAACAGTTCGAATATCCTTTGCCAATTTACTAAGAACAGGATACTTGCCTTCATTCCCCATCCACCATGTTAAAACGTCAAACTTAGCTTTAGGGGAAACTTTCAAGGGAGGCTCCTCAAGATATAATTCAAGATCTGATTTTGAATTAGTATTACCGACAATAGTTTCAAAAAACATCTCAAAACTCCTCATTCCCAACCCAGAACTAGATCCTACTTCTGGAGTTTCAGATACAGGGACATTCTCATCATTGGTTCCATAGGTATCTTGATACAATTGGAAGAGAGATTTTAAGTTGGTTGCCAACTTTTGTTCATAGGAAGTGGCTTGAGTAGGATTTGGATACAAGAAGAGATATAGCCATTTGATAAAGATCATTTTATACCTATTTGAACAAGTAGATTTGTCAACTAACTTAAATTCATCTATACCTATTTGCATAATTTATTTTCAACATGTTTGGCCTCAGAATTTGATTTCATCATAGGCAACTAAAGTCACAAAGAGGTAACAGAATTGGCCTTAGACTCAACTAAAGTCACAAAGAGGTAACATAATTGGCCTCAGAGACTACTATAATCATTTCAAGAAGATCAAATAGAATTCATCATATGCACAATTAAATCACAACTCACAAGGCAACATAATTATAATCCTAGGCACAATTGAGTCACAACTCACAAGGTAAGATAATTGAATCATTTTACAAGTAGATCAAACAAAATTGGCCTCAGATCAAAATAGAATTCCTCATAGGCACAATTTCATCACAACTCATAACAGTGAAACATAATTCATCATATGCATAATTTCATCACAACTCACAACAAGGCAGCATAATTCATCATAGGCAACATATGAACAATTGATCAAACAGAATTCATAAGAAGTTTAGACAGAAGTGGCCTCAAATACTATTTCATGGGCAACATGATTCATCATAGGCCAAGGTTTAATCACAAGGCAACATACGAAGTAGAATAATAGCTACCTAATGTACAATGAATTGGCAACTTAATTAACTATTTACTTGTAAGTTGCACATACCTTGGATCAAGAACTGTACAAATAGAAATCAATGTATTAGACTCTAACCAATACTTGTCATATTTCAACTTCATTTCATTAGCAAGCGTTTGCAGCTAAGGATTATTTGAGATGCTTGAAGGTTTATCAAGTAGAACCTTCACCCTGTAAAGCTCAGCCAAAAACAAATTAGCAGTAGGGTAAGAGGTGCAACTAATAATTGATGTAACATGATGACACTGAATTTCACCGTATTTTTTACTCCGATTTCGCATGCATTCTTAGTCTTTTAATGTCATTTTATTATGTTATTATTATGTTTTTCTTTGTTTTCAGTTTTTTAGTCTAATCGGAGCCCCGAGCGAGAAAAGGAGCGAAAAAGGAGCCGAAATGAGCTAAAATAGAGAAAATCAGCATTTTGCACTTATGGCATCCACTCTGGCGGCCGCCACAGGGTCTTCCATGACGTGGCCATGTCTCAAACTCCTCCCAACTGTTTTTCCCCACGATCTCCAACTGCCCAAGCAATTTTACACTCATGGCGGGCGCCATGGTGTTGTGGCGGGCGCCACAAGAGCAAAACAAGTTCCCGCCCAAATTCAAATGCTAGGGGCATCCTTGTCTTTTCCACATGTTTCCTTGCCTATAAATAGGACTTTAGATTTTCGTTTTTCTTCATCCAAGTTCAGTTGTTCATAAGCATATATCAGTGTAATAGTGGTAATCGCTTCACATCGAGGTGTTACTACATTCGAGAGATCGAGTCTATAAGAGCCTGTGAGATTGAGTCTTGGAGCACTCTGGAAGGAAGTTAATCCTGCCGCCATTTTACTTTCAGTTCGCATTTTATTCAACCACTCCGATTGGAGCAGGTTTTTATTACTTTACCTTTTGTCAACTTTATTTCTTGCACTGTCTTTTAATTTCATTTATTTTACGCACTGCTTTACTTTCATTTACTTTCCGCACTCGCATTACTTTCATTTACTTTCCGCACTCGCACTACTTTCATTTACTTTCCGCACTCGCACTTAATTACCTTTTTTATGAAAAATCTAAAAATGAACTTTTACTTTACCATGTTTGGCTAATTTTATAAAGGTTAGAATGTGAAGATCATAACCGAATCGATAATCTGTACAATTGTTAGTGGAAACACTTAAAGGGCTATTTTAACTTTCAATATAAGTTTTCCTGTTCTTAAATTCCGTTGGGTAAGATCGAAAGCCGTCCAACGCCTATCTAAACTTAATTGTTTTTAAACTATTTCAAAAACAGCGAAAACGCTTTGTTTAGTTTATTAGGAGTTTTTAATTTAAAAGGAAAAGAGATTTTAAAACCATTTTCGGACGCGTTAAGAAGTTTAAAGTCTGGTTCGTAAGAACCTCTTTTTTTTAGAAAATCCAGGTTAAAATACTTTTCAACTTGGTCAAGATACTATATTTCTTAAAAATAGGTTTACTACTCTAACGCAATGCGCGCCTTTTTATCTGTGACAATAAGAGGGTTTGATTAGGGGGTACAACTCGGTTCTGAGTACGCGAAAGCGACAGTTCCTGTCAAATTAGTTCTTTTCAAAGTAGAAAACATTGCCCGTAAGTAGTTCTATTAGCAAGTACTTGGATTATCAATTGGTTGTGTGAATTGCATTCGAACCTGTCTTTATCAATTAATTTTAATTACTTTATTTACTACCGTGCACTCTTCAAAACTACTATTTTCAATCACCTTAGATACACACCTTAACAATAGATAGCGAGAGATTGACACTTGGTCTCTGTGGATACGATAATCTTTTATATTACTCTGACGCGTTCGTACACTTGCGAAAAAATACGCATCAAGTTTTTGGCGCCGTTGCCGGGGACCAATTTCGTCAAATTTCGTACCCTGTTGTTATACCGTTTAGACTAAGGAAGTTACCCGGCGGTCAATGCGAAAAACTCGTAGTACCGGAAGTTTAGTAGACCCTCTAGCTGAACCAGAACGTTAGGCTCGCGCACGTTTATATTTTCGTAAACTTAGGAAAGCTATGGCCGAAGATCAAAATCAAAGACCTCTTAAGGATTTCGCCCAACCATCCAACGAGGAACCTAGTTCTAGTATAGTAAATCCAGCCATACCAGCTAACAATTTTGAACTTAAACCATCCCTGCTGCAGTTAGTACAGCAGAGACAATTTGCAGGTCTTGCTACAGAGAACCCAAACCAACATTTGAAAAACTTTCTCCAACTAGCAGACACCTTTAAAACCAATGGAGCCCCTCCTGAGGCGATTCGCTTAAGATTATTTCCTTTTTCCCTCAGAGATAAGGCCCTATCTTGGTTAGATTCCCTTCCACCAAATTCCATAACAGGTTGGGAAGACCTTAGAAAAGTATTCCTTTCCAGATATTTTCCCCCGAGTAAGACCGCTGTTCTTCGAAACCAAATAACTAGATTTACCCAAAACCAAGGAGAATCGTTGTTCGAAGCCTGGGAGAGATATAAAGAGCTGTTAAGAGCATGCCCACATCATGGTTTAGAAAATTGGTTAATCATTCAAACCTTCTATAATGGACTTCATTATAACACTAAGATGACCATCGACGCCGCCGCAGGTGGCGCACTAATGAACAAACCTTACCCTGAAGCTAGTGCCCTTATCGAAGATAGGGCCCAAAACCATCAATCATGGGGAGTAGAACGAGCGACAGTGGAAAAGAAGGAAGCCCAAGGAGGAATACATGAGTTAAGCTCTATAGACATGATGCAAGCTAAAATGGACGCATTAGCCCTAAAAGTTGAGCATATGTGTACAACCCCGAATACTGCAGCCGCAGTTTCGTCAGATTGTAAGATATGTGGGACGAAAGGACACCAATCCGCAGAATGCAGTCTGTTAAACGAGACCAGCTCTGAACAAGTGAACTACACCCAAGGGAACCCATTTTCAAATACCTATAACCCTGGATGGAGGAATCACCCAAACTTTTCCTATAAGAATAATAACCCTATCCAAAATACTGCCCCTCCGAGACAATCAAGTTATCTAGCCCCAAGATCAAATCAACCTATGCAACCTATACCACCAAAACCGAGCCTTGAGAAAATCGTGGATAATTTTGTCGCTGCTAAAATCCAACAAAACAAGGAGTTCATGAACCAAAACGTTCATGTTAACGAACTAATTACCCAGTTAGGAACCAAGGTTGACCAAATAATCACTCACAATAAGATGCTTGAAACCCAAATCTCGCAGGTAGCTTTAAACCAAGCCCCTCAGACCACACCTGGAGGACAATTCCCTGGACAACCTCAACAAAACCCGAAAGGACAAGCAAATGCCATTACCCTACGAAGTGGGACCGCTTATGATGAACCTTGTAACCCAAGGTTGAGTGATCCCAAAACTTCTAAGGAAGATGACAACATCCCAGATAAAAAGAAGAAACCAGAGGAATCTGTAAACCAGGAAAGTCAAGAAAAAGGAGAAGAACCCAAAGACAAAACCTATATACCACCCCCGCCATACAAACCACCAATACCATATCCGCAAAGACTTAAACAAACCCAGATCAATAATCAGTATCAGAAATTCATTAAAGTTATAGAAAAACTTCACGTAGAAATCCCGTTCACAGAAGCCATTACCCAAATACCATCCTACGCAAAGTTTCTCAAAGACATCCTTACCAATAAACGTAGACTTGATGATCCGAAACCCTTGGAATGTAATTCTATTGCCGAAAATAAATTAGCAAAAAAGGATAAAGATCCTGGAAACTTTTCCATTCCTTGTATTTTGGGGAGTCATGTCATCGAAAAAGCTTTTCTAGACTTAGGAGCTAGTGTGAGCTTAATGCCCTTAGCGGTTTGCGAAAGGTTAAATTTAGGAGAGTTGCAACCTACCAAGATGTCACTTCAATTAGCCGATAGATCTGTTAAATATCCGATAGGCATACTTGAAGATGTCCCTGTTAGGATAGGTCAGCTGTTTATCCCTACTGATTTTGTTGTCATGGACATTAAAGAAGACGATGACATACCAATTCTTCTAGGTAGACCATTCTTATCGACTGTTGGAGCCATAATAGATGTCAAAAAGGGGAAGCTAACCTTTGAGGTAGGGAACGAGAGGATAGAATTTATACTTTCAAAATTTCTTATGGCACCTGTGATAGGAGACGCGTGTTATGCGATAGATATCATTGATGAATGTGTTAGGGAGTTAGAGCAAGAAGAAGTCATTGAAACAATTAAGCTGCCATCAACTCTTATTTTGGAAGATGACAATTATAAGAAACCCTACATCGATGATAACCTTTACGAATGTTTATCCCTTACCCCAGATCATATGCCTTGCCCTATTAAACCAGCCTTGGAACTTAAGGAACTGCCTAAGAACCTGAGATATGAGTTTCTTGATGAAGAAATGAATCGTCCGGTTATAGTTAGTGCTGCCTTGAGACAAAAAGAAACAGATCAACTCTTGGACGTTTTACGAAGATATCCCTCAGCCTTAGGATATAATATCTCTGATCTGAAAGGTATAAGTCCATCCGTATGCATGCATCGGATTTCGCTCGAAGTAGATTCAAAACCTTCCAGAGAACACCAGAGAAGGATAAACCCTATACTGAGTGATGTTGTCAAGAAGGAAGTTCTGAAGTTGCTAGAAGCAGGTATAATATATCAGATCTCGGACAGTAAGTGGGCGAGCCCTGTGCATGTGGTACCCAAGAAGGGAGGCATCACAGTTGTGCAAAATGAGAAAGGTGAACAAATAGCAAAGCGGATAGAAGGAGGTTGGCGTATGTGCATAGACTATAGAAAGTTAAATAAAGCAACTAGGAAGGATCATTTCCCTTTACTGTTCATAGACCAGATGTCAGAACGTCTTGCCAGACATTCTTACTTCTGCTATCTAGACGGGTATTCGGGATTCTTCCAAATACCTATACATCCAGAAGATCAAGAAAAAACTACCTTTACATGCCCTTTTGGAACTTTTGCCTACAGACAAATGCCTTTTGGACTCTGTAATGCCCCTGCTACTTTCCAACGTTGCATGATGTCAATCTTTGCAGATTATCTAGATGGAATCATGGAAGTATTTATGGATGATTTCTCAGTTTGCGGTTTTGATTTCCAAAATTGTCTTATCAACCTCGAGAAAATCCTGGAAAGATGTGTGGAGGTGAACCTTGTACTGAATTGGGAAAAATGCTATTTCATGGTGACTGAAGGAATTGTTTTAGGACATATAATCTCCGAAAGAGGTATAGAGGTAGATAAAGCAAAAATAGAAGTTATAGAGAACCTAAAACCACCCAAGACTATCAGGGAAGTTAGAAGTTTCCTTGGACACGCTGGATTCTACCGCCGTTTCATCAAGGACTTCTCCAAAATAACAAAACCTTTAACTGGCCTGTTAATGAAAGATGCTGAATTCATCTTTGATGAAAAATGCAATGAATCATTCAACCTTTTGAAGCAAGCATTGATTTCAGCACCCATTATGAAACCCCCTTATTGGTCTGAACCGTTTGAGATAATGTGTGACGCTAGTGATTATGCTGTAGGAGCCGTTCTAGGTCAGAGAAAAGATAAAAGATTACATGTAATATATTATGCCAGTAGAACCCTAGACACCGCCCAGCTCAATTACTCAACAACCGAGAAAGAACTCCTAGCGGTAGTTTTCGCTATAGACAAATTTAGATCATATCTAGTAGGAGCCAAAATTATAGTTTACACCGATCATGCTGCCATCCGTTACCTACTAAGTAAAAAAGATGCTAAACCCAGGTTACTTCGATGGATTTTGTTGCTACAAGAGTTCGACTTAGATATCCGAGATAAAAAAGGCACAGAAAATGTAGTAGCCGATCACCTATCTAGGCTAGAATACCTGAATCCTGAATTAGTACCCATAAATGATGATTTTGCCTATGATAGACTGATAGCCCAGTTGGAAACCATTGAAGATAAAAAACCAGACCCTCATGAGCACTTTCAAAAATCCTTAGCTGTAAGTAACGTGCCCTGGTACGCTGATTTTGTTAATTACCTAGCTGCTGATATCATACCCCCTGATCTCGATTACCACAAGAAGAAGAAGTTCTTAAGTGATGTTAGAAACTTCTATTGGGACGAGCCACTTCTTTTCAAGAGAGGTAAAGATGGCATTTTCTGCCGTTGCGTTCCAGAAGACGAGGTAGAAAGTATAATTCAGCATTGTCACTCTGCACCTTATGGTGGACATGCAAGCACCTCTAAGACCTACGCCAAGATTCTTCAAGCTGGCCTATTCTGGCCTACCATGTGGCGTGATGTCCATACTTACATTGTCAAATGTGATAGATGCCAACGCACAGGAAATATTTCAAGACGCGACGAAATGCCTTTAAGAAACATCCAAGAAGTAGAACTCTTCGACGTATGGGGTATAGATTTCATGGGACCATTCCCACCATCTTTAGGAAACAAGTATATCTTAGTTGCAGTAGACTACGTGTCTAAATGGATTGAAGCGATAGCTGCACCCACAAACGACACTAGAGTAGTGATTAAATTATTTAAAAATTATATATTCCCCAGATTTGGAACACCCCGTTTAGTTATAAGTGATGGAGGATCTCACTTCATATCAAGAATATTTGATAAGCTTTTAAGCAAGTATGGAGTTAAGCATAGAGTAGCAACACCATATCACCCACAGACTAGTGGCCAAGTGGAAGTATCTAATAGGGAGATTAAACAAATTTTAGAAAAAATTGTCTCTGTATCCAGAAAAGATTGGTCGTAAAAGCTTCAAGAGGCTTTATGGGCCTACAGAACCGCTTTCAAAACCCCTATAGGAACAACCCCCTACCAACTAGTCTATGGAGAATCTTGTCATTTACCTTTTGAGTTAGAGCATAAGGCCTATTGGGCCATTAAAACTTTGAATTTGGATTACCTAACTGCTGGTGAGAAACGTATCCTTGACATCCACAAATTGGATGAACTCAGACAGCAAGCCTACGAGAATGCCATAATATACAAAGAAAGAACAAAAGCTTGGCACGACAAAAGAATCGTAAGAAAAGAGCTTCAGTTTTTACAAGGAAGTCTCACAAATAGAAGAATCAATCCGGTCCCGTTTATGCTTTCTCACATGTCTGTTACTATTAATAAAGCAGGACCGATTGTTTTTGGAGGACTGATTACGTCTATTGCTCGGGCCCTTAACCTGAACAATGAGATAGCCACGCTAGAGCCCTTAACTCCTCGCACGATCAACCTAAAATTTCTAAAAGATATGAAATTGTGCCGAGCGAGACGAGAGGGTGGTTTTGTATTGATGATCCATGGTGTAGCTATCCCATCTGTTGCCTTGCCCTGCAGTAGACGTACCGATGTACGTAATGAAAGGAACTGGACCTATGATTTAAATGCTCCACCTGTTCTAGGTCTACTTCCTCCTAATATTCCTGATACGGAGGGACACGACACTGACGAAGAATTTAAGCGGAGAGATCAGTCTCCCATACCTCATGTGTCCCCCCATCATCCTTCACCACCACACACCGCACCCTCTTCCTCTAACCCTTTTGCAGGTTCAGTCCCTGGATCCTATGTCACTGAGGAGATGTGGCGTGACCTTATGGCTAGAGAAGAAAGGCGAGATGACCTTCTCTCTACTATTCAGCAACAACTGACGGATAATATGAGCTTCATGGAAGAATCACGACGGAGGACAGACCGATCCTTCGAGTTCGTTTCTCGCACCTTGCTTGCGATCGCAGACGAGCAATCCCGTCAGCAAGACTTCAACCGCCGGCATTACCAGCTTATGGGGGCTACTCAAGGTTCCGTTCTAGGTAACCTTCGACTGGTCAGAGATGCCCAGGCGGCCTTATCAGCCCGATTGGACCGGAGAGACCAGCATCGTAGCAGATCCCGTCGTCCCAGGCATTCCCAGCAGGACGACGAGGGCACCAGTGGTCCACATCAGTAGCTTTACAGGTTACTCTCCTTATCTTATGTCGAAACATTGGGGACAATGTTCGATTTAAGTGTGGGAGGGGATTTTATTGCTTTCTATTTCCATTTTTAGTTAGTTGTTTATTTCTTGTTTTTGTCTATGTCTTTTTTCTAGAAAATGCATGAGTCTGACAAGTCACCAGTACAGTGTATCCCTAGTGCACCCTCATTTTTCCCCATTTCTTTAGCCCTACAAAAAAAAAATTTTTTTGCAAAAAGAAAACATTGTTGTTCTACACGTTTTTTGGGCTTTAAGACAGGTTTGGATTAGGATGTGGTGACTTAGGTGAACTTTTTGAAACATTAGTATCGTTTTAGCACCGTAGACTTCACGAATATAGGAATCATTCCAAAACCCCATGTACCATGGCCTTAATTATCATTTCCAAATTTGTCCTAAGTAGTTTATTTCAGCAATCAGCTCCGGCCTAAGCATGTTCTACGTAGGGGACTGTTGAACATAAGTGAATGATCCAGTAAAATAAATAAAGAAAAAGGCAAACTCTGGATAGATGACCCTCACAAGGTCGTTTAAACCAAAAAGTTGAATTGTTGCCACAAAAAAAATAATATATATATATATATATATATATATAATTTTAGCTCACCCATTGTTAGTTGGTTCAGAGGTATCTGGCGCTGAACTCGGTAGGGCGGATTACGATCCGATCCCCCACAACTGCATTTGGGTTAAATAAAAGGGTTTACACAGTCTTATGTGCCAGAAACCCTATGCTTTGGATCAGAATCACTAACAGGTCACTCTACTATGAAACATGTACGGATAACGGGCTTAATGTGATTGCGCCTGAATGAAAAGGACCCAAAAAGAGATGAAGAGGTAGGCCTAGTTATTGTGGGATGATACGGTTGACTAATATAAGAATGAAGTTTATGTCCGCCTCTGCGGATAAGTGTCATTACGATACCCTTGGTTCACTTAGTACCTGTCACTGCATCCTGACTTGAACTTAGAAGCCCTTTTTGCCCGAATCACGTGTCAGCACTAGTTTTCTTACTTTGAGCTTTAAATGTTTTGCTTGAGGACAAGCAAAGGTCTAAGTGTGGGAGAATTTGATGACACTGAATTTCACCGTATTTTTGACTCCGATTTCGCATGCATTCTTAGTCTTTTAATGTCATTTTATTATGTTATTATTATGTTTTACTTTGTTTTCAGGTTTTTAGTCTAATCGGAGCCCCGAGCGAGAAAAGGAGCGAAAAAGGAGCCGAAATGAGCTAAAATAGAGAAAATCAGCATTTTGCACTTATGGCATCCACTCTGGCGGCCGCCACAGGGCCTTCCATGATGTGGCCATGTCTCAAACTCCTCCCAACTATTTTTCCCCACGATCTCCAACTGCCCAAGCAATTTTACACTCATGGCGAGCGCCATGGTGTTGTGGCAGGCGCCACAAGAGCAAAACAAGTTCCCGCCCAAATTCAAATGCTAGGGGCATCCTTGTCTTTTCCACATGTTTCCTTGCCTATAAATAGGACTTTAGATTTTCGTTTTTCTTCATCCAAGTTCAGTTGTTCATAAGCATATATCAGTGTAATAGTGGTAATCGCTTCACATCGAGGTGTTACTACATTCGAGAGATCGAGTCTGTAAGAGCCTGTGAGATTGAGTCTTGGAGCACTCTGGAAGGAAGTTAATCCTGCCGCCATTTTACTTTCAGTTCGCATTTTATTCAACCACTCCGATTGGAGCAGGTTTTTATTACTTTACCTTTTGTCAACTTTATTTCTTGCACTGTGTAATACCCCAAAATTTGCTCTTCCCTTTTGGCATCATAGCATGGCATTATCATTTATCATATCATATCCACCTCATTAGCATTGCATTGCATTTAACATAGAAAAATGAAGCATGGCATCCTTCTTACCATCAGGGCATGTGATCAGGTGGAAGGTGGACAATCAAGGGATCATTCAAAGCACAAAAAGGTCAATCAAGTTGGCTCTAGACAAGCCAAGAGGTCTCTCATGTCTCATACTACCTCAATTGATCATCCACAACCTCAAGGAAGTGAGATTCAATGGGAGAATGAAGCATTACATCCTACACTATGCAAGAGATTCAAAAATTGAAGGAAAACCCTCAAAAGAGATAGCTCATTGATTCAAAATCATTCTCAAGTGGCATTTCTCATCATCCTTTAAGAGGATACACAACATACTCTGAGGAATTTGGATTTGGAAGATGTGCAATTTCCTCCTAACCAGAGAGGGTCAAAATTTGGGTTTCTAATAAAATCAGGATATCTCTGATTTTTTGGACAAAACTTGATGTCATGGTATTCCACATGTTCTTAAGTGTATGTATGTGTAAAATTGCATCTCAATTGGTTTTAGAAGTGGTTCAATTGGAAGAAAGATCAAGAATCAGAGAAATTGGGGCAAAGTCAAATAATCAGAGGAAAAAGTCAACTCTTGACTTTTTGAGCCCAAATTCATGAAATTCATGTTACATGTGTCCAATGTACAAAATTTGGTCAAGAAATTCCAAAGGAATCATGAAAAATTCAAGGTGTAGAAAGTTGCCATTTTTGGATGAAGAAGGGTTACTAAAAATAGCAAGTTTTGGCCATTTTGCATCAGAGTTTGAACCAAGGCCATTTAAATTTGGAGCACCAAATGAAAAATCCACTCTGCCTCAATGAAAGATCTTGTTTTAAGCTTCAAATCCATGTGTGGAACATCTCCATTGGATAAAAATTGAGTGAGATATGATTGATCAAAGTTTGAGCAAAGTAGGTTCAAAACTAGGTCATGACCAAGATTTTCAGGGCACGCGCGCGGTCATTTTCTCAAACAGTTGGTGAGCCAAATGTCCACTCATTTTTCTCATAATTAAAGGCCCCAAATGGAAAAGTTTTCAACATGAAAGTTGTTCATTGCAATGTCATTTTCAATATTCATGTTGGACAAAATTCCATTTGATCAATTTATGAGGGATAAATTTTGGTCTCAAGTTAGGTTGATTGTGCTGAAATTTCGTGTGCCAAGTTGCCATGCCAGCCAACCTCACTCACACGCCCATGATGCAGTCTCACATCCTTGTGTTCTAAGTCATTTTTCATCACTTTAAAGGCATTATTCCACTTGGATTCAAACATCAAACATGTTATGTGATGCATCCTCAATCCATTGACACCAAGATGATCCATTTTCATGCATTGGTCATAAAGAAATCCATGTTCAAACATCACCATTTGCATTGATGCATTGACTGTCTTGTCTAGTAATTCACACATTGTTTTTGGTTCAGTCATTCAACAAACTTTCATGATCACTTCAGTCCATTTCCTCATTAAACCAAACAATTAATGCACGTGCTTCCACCATGCTGCTTCTTACATGAGAAGGGAAATGTATGAAACTTGCACCACAAGATTCCTGCAGCTACATCAGAACAACATAACATCACTTTCCTTCTCCTACACACCACCATAACTCCATGAACCTCACCCTCACTCTAACAGAACTTCCCCAACTCGTGCTATTAACCACCTAACTCAGTTAGTTAACTCAAACTCAGTTAACTAACTCAGTTTAACTAGAGTTCTAACTGTTAACTGAACTGGTTGGGAGTTAACCTTGGATATATAAGCTGAAACTCTCACAATTTCAGAAGGGGATTCTCATTTTTCACTCTCACTCCAAATTGCTCTCACTTTTCTCTCAGAGTTCTCTCCATTTTCTCTCTGATTTCACACGAGTTCTTCACACGTTCTCACCTTGATCTTCATCAATTGTTCATCATCAAGCATTTCTGATCAAGAACAAGCTGAAGTAAGAGCAAGCTATCGAGAGCAGCAACTTCTCCAATTGGAATCTCAGTTCATTGTCTTCAAAATCCAAAGGTTCAGAGCATTTATTTTGCTCTTAGGAAGCTCAAGATCAATCTCTCATCTCTGGTTTTCTGTTGATTCAAGAGTTCGCCAATTTCAGGTTTCAAAATTTCTCAAACTTTAATTGCACGATTTTATCCTGTTTTGACTTATTGATGTGTTGTTTGAGCTTATTAGAAGCTATGTGAAGCTGGCTAGTTGATAGAGCTCCTTAGGAGTTTAGAACTGAAACTTAGGGCAAAGTTTCTCTTCTTCGATTCTCTTTATTCATGCTTGATCTGTGAATTTTGTTGCTGAATTTGTGTTCCTCATGAGATTAGCTTTCGTTTGATACCTAGTTTGTTGATTTCTGGAAGCATGTGATATTTACAGTGCCGGAGAGTGGCCGGAGAAGGTGACCGGAGGTCCCTCTCCGGCCGGTGAGGTTACATTAGGGTTTTGCATGCCAGATTAAGTCACAGCCGTTGATTTCGTTTGATCTAATGCTCACAATGGTGACAACACATAAAAACGCACATGCCTCTCACATGCTCATTCTGATTTTATTTTTAAACTTTGTGTAACGCAGTACACCGTAGGTAACGTGTTCCCTCACGCGTGTGTGTTGATTTCAATTACTTTGACTTTGGTTTGACTTGGACTTGATCTGATGGTTGGGAGTGAGTCAAGATTGTTGACTGAGGGTTCATGTTTGTTAGTATGCTCTGCGCGCTTAATGGACTTAGTCAGAATACTATCCACACCTCCCATGTTTTCAAGCCCAATTAAATTGAACTATGGATTTGCTATGGTTGCACCCCCATTCATATTGCATTTCATATTTTATTTTCATTTTTACATACACGTTTCATAATTAATTTTTAAAAATACCAAAACATATTGTAAAATTCCACAAAAATTCATGTGTATTCTTAAAACATTTAGGAAATTTTCTATGATTTTATTTTCTGATTTTATGACCATTTTGCCCCTGTTCCATTATTTCTTTTGAATTTCCATTTGTATGCATACTTAATGTGACATATGATTTTGTGCATTTTTGTTCTTGATCATAAAAAATGATTTTGATGCCTTTCTTTTTGCATTGTGGTCACAATATGTTGGGGTATGTTTGGGATTTATGAGATGATTTTTAAGTCTTTTTTGGATGACTTTTGATGTGTTGCTTTGAGCATGAATGCATGAAACTTCCATGAGACTTTGACCTAATTGTTGAGTGACTTTGGTTCTGATTCATTGCTTGTGGACTTGATATGTTAATGGCATGTGTTTAAGGTGTTTGATTGGTGGAAGTCATAATTTTTGAAGCATGTTTGCTATTTGTTTGAAGCATGAAGTTTAACTTGTTCATTTTGTGAATGCATGCCTCATGTTTGGTTTGCTTGATCATGAAGGCACTTGTGCCATGAGTTGTGGTTTTGTTTGAGGAGGTATAGCATGTTAATTGACTTCTGATCATGACATTTGGGTTTCATCTTTGCATGCTTGATGTTTATCTTGCACCTTAAGTCACTTGTTTCACAAGTATGAACCACATTCACATCACTTCACCTTTTCTTCTTTGCTTCTTGTTGGATTGAGATTTTGTTTGCATGATTTGGTATGCTCATTTAGGATAACATTAGGTTGTGTAAATATGAGTTACATTCTGACTTGGAAGCATGTATAGCATTTAATCTCATTTCACTTTGTTTGTCAACTTGTTTGAATTTGATTTGTTCATTATACCTTCTTACTTTACTTGTAAGTGATTGTGCTAACCATGTAGGGGCTTTGGTAAGTTTCAATTGAGTGTGGATAAGGAATCCACATTCAACTTCTATCCTTTCTCTTTTACAATTTCATTTTGTGTTTTGTTAAGCACTTATGTGCTTTCTTTTAATAACTCATTACTTTCCCTTTTGAATTACAATTCATCTTCCATTTTGGAAGTGAATTGTTTAATTCTTTCTTTCTTTAGACTTTAGGTTGAAACCTCACAAACTTTAGGATCACTCTCTTTAATCTTCAATTAGGATTGAGTCTTAGTCCATATAGGTTTTACCTTTTCTCCTCCCTTGAGTCTCTTTTCTCATCTCAAAGAAAATTCAAAATATCTAATAAAGGTAGGCATTTATTGCATTTAGGCCTTTCATATAAAGAAAAGGTTATAAGGGGTCTTCTCTTATAATTTTAGAATGTATAGCATATAGCCCATCTTGGGTCAATGTGTTAAACATTTGATCTTGTATGAGGGACTTAAATGCAATACTTGTTGAAGGTGCAAATAATAAAAAACACTTCTTCATTTCTTAATCAACAAAACACTTAATAAACACAAGTATGCTAGTGTGTTTGAACCTTGACAATTGGAACTAAGTGTGGGGGTCTTCTTCACTCTTAGTGTGTTTTCTTACCCATTCCATCTTGGAATGTGAGGATGTACACATTCCAATGACTAAGATTCAGATACACTATCATATGCAAACAAATGAAAAAAACTCTTAAAAGACAAAAACAAACAATAACGTCTTTCCTTCGGGAATTCTTTTCTCACCTCATTCACTCTCAACGCACGAACGCGCTTCTACTCGTTCTCTTGCAAGATGGTAACGCACTCGGACCAGCGAGCCTGCAACACCTGAGCTAGAACGTTATCCGTTCCTTAAAAAACACAAACAATTCATCCCTAGTGAGGGGAACTACGTCGCTCTGATTCTCATGGTCCCGATGAGATACGTAGGCAGTGGGGTAGGGCCCATTCGAGCACTTCTTTTATTTTCCCTACATTTGTTTCTCTTTCTCTTTCCCTTCCATTAGCAGTTCCTTTCCAGTATTCTTTTCTATCACCCTTTGATCGAGACAAGCAAGCGTGGATCCCATCGGGTACGATGGACGCGAGGGGGTGCTAATACCTTCCTCTCGCGTAACCGACTCCCGAACCCATTTCTTTTGGTCGTAAGACCATGCTCTATCCTTTCCTTCAGGTTTATGCGGTGTTTCCTTTCCCTCTCTTGGGATAAATACACATTGCTGGCGACTCTGTTTCGGTGCCACTTTCGCGTTTGTACTTGGATGAAAATCCCGGGAGCGACAGCTGGCGACTCTGCTGGGGAACGAACCCAGAATCTCTGGTTTCCTTAGCGAGTTAATCCTAGCGCTTGTTTTTTTTTTTTTTTTTTTTTTTTTTTCATTGGGTGTTTACTGTTGTGCTATATTTTGCTGTTTATTTACTTTACAGTATTTACTGCATTTTAGCATTACATATCATATATTATATTGTGCTGCACTGTTTTGTCTGTTTGGCGGGATGGGATTTCTGAGAGATAAGCCCATTACACAGGCTTGAGTATACACTTAGAATTAGAGTGGAGAGTAGTGGGACCTACGTGCCGTTTGGAGTGCGTTGGGTGTTCACGAAATTCACAGCTAGACGAGGCTATCTTGGGACACGTCGTGGCATGCGCATCTTGCGTATTCCAGGATGTAGATCTAGAGAGCTGTCGACTCTAGTGACCGATCATGAGGACCTTAGTGGAAATATCCCTCTTTAGTGGTGACAATGGCAGACCACATTCTGTGGCAAACCCATTCGCACCCGAGGGCCCACTTTGGAACTTGCATAGGATGACTTTTATTTTCTAAGGGGAGTCAGTGGACGACCTCTTTGATTGGCATAGCATTGTATCCTACGGGCTGAATGTGCTATTGCTTCTCAAACCTCTGAAGCTGACAAGCCTTATTTTCTAAGAACCACATGTGAGCATGGGCGGGATGTTTACAGGTTTGCAGGAAACCCAGCCTCCTACCTACCTTACTTGTGATTCTATGATGGTTTCAGACATTGTATCCTATGACAGTGATTTAAGTGTTCATCTCAGATATCGCCAGACTCAGTACAGAGACACAGTGCACACAGTTCAATACAGACACCGACACTTGATTACCTGATCACATGCCCTTTTGCATTGCATTATCATATCATAACAGTTATGTTTGTCATTTTCAGGTGCATAATACATTTCTGATTCCGATCCATGGGTTCAACAGAGATCGTCGCCGAGAGAAAGAACAATGTGTCTTACAAGTTTCCAGATCCTGTCTTGGATTCATTGCTCAAAGTTATAGATATGGCTGGTCCGGGTATTCTTGATAGGTTTCAGAAGAGCTACGGGAATTTGGTTGGGATGGTCCGTACAATCACCAAGTATGAACATGATGCTTTGCACACTCTGCTGCAGTTCTACGAGCCTTCGTTGAGGTGTTTTCTTTTTTCAGATTACATTTTGATGCCAACACTGGAAGAATTCTCATTTATTTTGGGAATTCCGATCACGTCGGCAATACCATTCTTCTCTGGTAGTTCTCCCAGCGTAAAAGAAATTGCTGCTGCTTTACAAATGGATCAGACATTGATAAAGAGTGGTGTGAGCAGTAAAAATGGAGTTAGCGGATTTCATTTAGAATTTCTGGCTGGACAGGCCCAAGAGGCTGCAAGTGCTAAAAATTGGACGGTTTACAATTCCATTCTGGCTCTCTGCATATATGGCCTAGTTTTCTTTCCCAATCAGCAAGACTTTGTGGATATGCAAGCAACGAGAGTTTTTGTCCTTAAAAATCCAGTCCCTACTTTGTTAGGAGATTTTTATCATTCCGTGCATTACAAGAATGAGAAAAGGAGGGGAGGATCTGTTAGTTGTTGCACTCCACTGCTGAGTCATTGGTTTTTCAAACATTTGCCTCAGACAGGTGCCTTTGTGGAAACCAAAGATGTGGCGAAATGGTCTAAACGATTGATGAGTTTAACTGCTGATAACATTGTATGGTTTGATCACCGGTTATTGAGAATAGAGCTTGTCACAAGATGCGGAAATTTTCCAAATGTGCCTTTGATTGGCAGAAAAGGAGGGATTAATTATAATCCAGTTTTGGCCATCCGACAGTTTGGGTATGCTTCCAGATATCCTCCTACAGAGCAAGATGTGGAAGAATCTTTATTTTTTACAGGAACTAAAGATGCGAAGGTGGTAGAAGTAGTGAATGCTTGGAAAGATAAGCACAAAATTGGAAAAGCAGTTTTTGGAAAAGGAGATTGTAGATCTTATCCTGAATATGACAGGTGGATGGAGACGAAAGTAAAGGAATTGCTTTTACCCTTTTCAAGGGGACCTCTTTTATGTTCAGTACAGCCAGAACAACCCACCATGGTGGCTATTAAAGAATGTGAGAAGTGGAAGAAAATGGTCAGAGAGCTGCAGATAGAAAATTCTGGAATGAGCAGATGCCTTCAGAAAGCTCTAGCTGACAACAAAGAATTGGAAAAGAGAGCCTTGAAAGCGGAAAAAACCTTGGCTGACAAAGAGGAAGATTTTGATGACCGAGCTCGGTACTTTCGGAAACTTACTTTGGGAGCAGATGACACTAGTCAGGCTCACAAGATTACAAAACAGGCTTTAGCCCGAAGCAAGGATTCATTAGCTCAACTTCGTCAAGCTTGGGATGAAGTCAGAATTGAAAATGCCGAGTTAAAGGATCAGTCGAAGACTAAAGACGAGGAGCTTAAAAAGGCGCATGAGCAGAGGAGAAAGTATCGGGAAAGCCTCGGTAAGAGTCAAGAACAGCTAGAAGAAGCTAGAGGTGAGCTGAGGAATACCAAGAAAGAGCTTGAGGAAGTCATGATAGAAAGGGAGATACTCAAGACGCAAGCCGGCATAAAGAGACACAAAGGAGTGTGTGATGACGAGGCTCTGATGTTGCACATGGGTTCTTTAACTGAAGCTCTTGAGAAAAGGGATGTCTTGATCAAAGAGATGATTGAAAAGCCGAATCACCAGCGTACCCATATACTTTTTGAGGAAATCAAGTATTCAAGTGATAAGCTGAAGGATGTGGAATTGTCAGACTGATGTTCTTTTCCTTATATTTTGTTGTTAATGGTTACCATCAGGCTTGTTGATGGATCCATTTTTCCTTGTATTGCATTTGCGGCTGAACCTTTCTTAAATGTACTTGAATATTTTGTTGAATGAGTATGAGCAGTTTTATTCAGAATTATTCTTTATCAGATAGCTGCGCACAAGCACATGACCACGACACGTCTCTTTATATCACAATTTCTGGTCTTCAGATTTCTGTGGTTGGATTGGAATCAGGGTATAAAGCACCTTGGAAATGACAAACATAGCATTGCATGGCATTGCATATCATTTTGCATTTTTGTTACTTGCTTTTCAGGTACTCGTTGCGGGGTCTCTAACCTTTATTTGGTTTCAGGCATTATAGCGGAGAGTCATATTCACCGATATTCGACGCGAAGGAATCAAGTAAGAATCATGGATCAAGTGCAAAGTGATTTGGCGGAAATGAGGGCGCGTATGGACCAGTTCATGACCCTCATGACTGGCATGGCGCAAAATCAGGAGAGACTGAGGCTTCTGGTAGAGCGTCCCGACAACGGGCCCGAAGGTGATCATCATGACAATTCACAGGGACATGGCATTCCTCCTCCCGGTGGCAACCCTCCTCCTGGTGGTAACAATCGGGGTAATGGGAATGGTAGGCATGCTGGTGTTACTCTTGAAGATACTCTGGAAGACCAATTTACTCTACTAGACGCTGATGTGGGTAATCAAGGTGATCGAAGGTATGAGGAGTTAGCAGAAAAGATCAGGGCCATAGAATGCAAGAACTCTATGGGTATTGATGTTACCAGCTTGGGGCTGGTCTCAGGAGTCAGAATTCCCCCTAAATTCAAGCCTCCCACTTTTGATAAGTATCACGGCAATGCGTGTCCCCAAACGCATCTTCAAGCTTACTTTGGGAAGATTTCAGCCCATACGGATGACGAGAAGCTATGGATGCACTATTTTCAGGACAGTCTGGCTGGGGCATCCTTGACCTGGTACATGAAGTTGAATAGAGCTGCTGTGAAGAATTGGAAAGATCTGGCAGAAGCGTTCTTGAAGCAATACCAGTACAATATTGACATGGCGCCCAACCGCACCCAATTGCAGGGATTGTCACAAAATGCCAAGGAGAGTTTCAAAGAATATGCACAGAGGTGGAGGGAAATGGCTGCCCAGGTCCAACCTCCCTTGTCAGACAGAGAAATGGCAGATATGTTCATGGGCACCTTGCAAGGGGCCTATCTGGATAGATTAGCTGCTTGTCCGTCAACTGGATTTGCTGATATTGTGATTGCGGGAGAAAGAATAGAAAGTCTGTTAAAGCTTGGAAAGATCCAGGATGTGAGTGGGGCTGGCTCTTCGGGGACGAAGAAACCGTTTGCTAGTAACCAGAAAAGAAGAGAAGGTGATACGAATGCTGTGTTTAGAGGACGAGGCAGAGGGCGTTCTCGAGCTTATTATCAGGTAGATGCTGTAACAATCCCCACACCGTCTGTTCAGAAACAACAACCCCAACAACAAGTTCCACAGCAACAACCTTTTTTCCAGCAAAGGTCTAGACAGAGGGATCGTAAGATGGATCCTCTCCCTATGACTTATGCCGCGCTGTTGCCCCGGCTACTCGAGTTAAAGTTGGTAGAACTCCGTACTATGAAAGCTCCGGTTGCTGGAAACCTGCCACCTAACTTCGATGCTAATGCTCGTTGTGAGTTCCACTCAGGTGCTCAGGGGCACTCCATTGAAAAATGCTGGGCTTTCCATCATAAAGTACAAGATTTGATTGATGCTAAAGCCATCAATTTCTCTCCCGCTCCTAATATTACTCAGCATCCCATGCCTGATCATAGCGCAGCAAATGTGTACGCTATTGAAGATGGGAGGAGATTGAATCTGGTGACAGATATCCGTCAAGTGAAAACTTCTTTGTTGGTTGTAAAAGATCGTTTATTGAAGGGACAGGTGTTCCCGGGCTGTAATCAAGATTGCTTTGAGTGTATGAATCAGGAGAACGGCTGTGATAAGTTGAAGATGGGTTTACAGAATCTGATCGATGAAGGATGTCTACAGTTCGACAGAGTCGTGAAAGACACTGATGAGATATCAACCGTGACTATCTATTACACTCCCGCTGAGATTCAAATGCCGGTCAATGCAGTTCCCGTGGCGAGTGTTGCGCCAGAAAGGCCCAGTCCTGTCACTATCACGGTGCCAGGACCAATTCCGTTCACGTCTACGAAGGCTATCCCATGGCACTATGGGGCAGATGTATATTACGAAGGTAAAAAACAGGAAGTTGAGTCGTCAGTCAGCCCAAATGTTGATAACGCAGGGGGCGTAGGGGGCTTTACAAGGAGTGGAAGGTTGTTCGCTCCCCAAACCTTGAGAAGTGATAAAGAGGCAGAAGCTGCAGCAAAGGCTAAGGGTAAACAGGTGGTTGAAAGTGCGCCTACACCTGAAGCAGAGACAAAGATTACTTTTGATAAGGAAATGGAAGAATTTATGAAGATAATCAAGAAAAGCGATTATAAGATTGTGGACCAACTGAATCAGACCCCTTCAAAGATTTCAATCTTGTCACTATTGATGTGCTCTGATGCGCACCGACAGGCGTTGTTGAAAGTGTTGAAGAGTGCGTACGTGCCACAAGAAATTACTGTTAATCAGCTCGAGGGCGTAATCTCCAATGTTAATGTTAGCCATGGCTTGGGCTTTACAAGTAGAGATTTGACTGTTGAAGGAAGAAACCATAATAAGGCTTTGCATATCACGATGGAGTGTAAGGGCGCAGTGTTATCTCATGTACTGGTAGACACTGGTTCATCACTCAATGTCTTGCCCAAGAAGGCATTAATGAAGCTGGAAGTTGACGGTTTGATCTTAAGGCCTAGTGAATTGGTGGTCAGAGCATTCGATGGAACTAGACGATCTGTGTTTGGTGAGGTGGAATTGCCCGTACAAATTGGACCACAGGTATTCAAATCCACGTTCCATGTAATGGACATACAACCTGCATATAGCTGCCTATTGGGACGCCCTTGGATTCACGGAGCCGGGGCTGTTACTTCTACTCTACATCAAAAGCTGAAGTATGAGTTTGAAGGGCAGGTTGTGACAGTGTGTGGAGAAGAAGACATCTTTGTGAGTCACTTATCCACGTTCAAGTACATTGAAATGGATGGGGAAATTCATGAGATGCTGTGCCAATCATTTGAAGCAGTCAATATTGACGATGCACCTGAGTCTTCTTCTGTACCAGTTGGGGCTGGTACCTCCATTTCATCTTACAAACAAGCTGTCGAAGTCGTCAGGGCAGGCCACGCCCAAGGTTGGGGCAGGTTGATAGAGACCCCAATGAAGGAAGACAAATTTGGTATTGGTTATCATCCCTCTACAACTCCAGATGCGGGGAGCAGGGGACCCATTACTTTCAATAGTGGGGGAATTATCTACATGGACCAGTCTTGTGCAGCCACGGAGGATAGTGTTGACAGTAATTGTGACCTGGACAACTGGGTACGCCCTCATGCTTCGGGACAACAAGTGCAGAACTGGTTCGTTGAAGAAGTCATCCGGGTTACTCTTCAGACAGAGTAATTTTTCTTTGTTTTTTCTAACCATAATGCATGACAAAATCTTGCGCTCTGCCCAAGGCGTATAGATTCATTTGTAGGGCCACCATGGTTGCATTTGCAATGTTTAATCATTAATAAAGGACGTTTTGCAATCAAATTTTGTTCTCTGTCTTTCAGTTTTTATTTTTGCACAAAAAAATAAAATGGCAATGTTTCATTTTCTTTTGTTTTGCTTAAAAATAAATTCTAAAATAAGGCATGAACCCGTTCATGCAGACTTGATCCTCCGGATACCACTGATAACGATTTTGATATGGCCATGTATGACTTTGACAATCCGATTTATCAAGCCGAAGAAGGGGATGGGAAAGATTGTGAACTTTCTGAAGAACTGGCCAGATTGTTGAAACAAGAGGAAAGGGTCATCCAGCCTCATCAGGAGACTGTAGAAATCATCAATATTGGTACCAAGGACGCCAAGAAAGAGATCAGGATTGGTGCCAGCTTGCAAGCAGATGTGAAGCAAATTCTGACGGAAATGTTGCGCGAGTATGTTGACGTCTTCGCCTGGTCGTATCAAGACATGCCGGGGTTGGATACGGATATTGTCGTGCACAGGCTACCATTGAGAGAAGAATGTCCGCCAGTCAAGCAGAAACTTCGTCGGACTCACCCCGACATGGCTTTAAAGATTAAGGAGGAAGTCCAGAAGCAGTGGGACGCTGGTTTTCTTGCTGTGACAAAGTATCCGCCATGGGTAGCCAACATCGTGCCAGTACCGAAGAAAGATGGAAAAGTGAGAATGTGTGTGGATTATCGAGATCTTAATAAAGCTAGCCCGAAAGATGATTTTCCACTACCTCATATTGATGTGCTGGTCGATAATACAGCTCAGTTTTCAGTGTTCTCATTTATGGACGGTTTCTCCGGGTACAACCAGATCAAGATGGCACCTGAAGACATGGAGAAGACCACGTTCATTACTCCGTGGGGTACATATTGTTATAAAGTAATGCCTTTTGGGTTGAAAAACGCAGGGGCAACGTACCAGCGGGCAATGGTGACATTGTTTCATGACTTGATTCATAAGGAGATCGAATGTTATGTAGATGATATGATTGCCAAGTCGAGAACAAAAGAGGAACATCTGGTTAACCTGAAAAAGCTGTTTGAAAGGTTGAGAAAGTTTCGTCTGAGATTAAATCCAAACAAGTGCACGTTTGGGGTGCGTTCTGGAAAGTTACTGGGTTTCATTGTGAGCGAAAGAGGAATCGAGGTTGATCCTGCCAAGGTGAAAGCAATACAAGAAATGCCTGAACCGAGAACAGAAAAAGAGGTTCGTGGTTTCTTGGGTAGATTGAACTACATTGCAAGGTTCATATCTCACCTAACAGCCACGTGTGAACCAATATTTAAATTGTTAAGGAAAGATCAAACGGTCAGGTGGAATGACGATTGCCAATTGGCATTCGATAAGATAAAAGAATACTTGCAGGAACCTCCGATTTTAATACCTCCAGTTGAAGGGAGACCGCTGATAATGTATCTGACAGTGCTTGAAGGTGCCATGGGTTGTGTTCTCGGTCAACATGACGAAACAGGTAGGAAGGAGCATGCTATTTACTACCTGAGCAAAAAGTTCAATGATTGTGAGTCCCGATACTCAATGCTTGAAAAGACATGCTGTGCGCTTGCATGGGCCGCTAAGCGATTGAGGCAATATATGGTTAGGCACACGACCTTGTTGATTTCAAAAATGGATCCTATCAAGTACATTTTCGAGAAACCAGCATTGACAGGCAGAGTTGCACGGTGGCAAATGGTCTTGACAGAGTATGACATTCAGTACACTTCACAAAAGGCCATCAAAGGAAGTATCTTGTCCGACTATCTTGCGCAACAGCCGATTGATGATTACCAACCCATGAAGTTTGACTTCCCTGATGAAGACATCATGTTTCTCAAAGCTAAAGACTGTGAGGAACCACTTCCGGAGGAGGGGCCAGACCCTGAATCCAAATGGAGTCTGATGTTTGATGGGGCTGTCAATATGAATGGGTGCGGAGTTGGAGCAGTTCTTATCACGCCAGAAGGTGTTCATATGCCGTTCACTGCCCGAATAACTTTCGGATGCACCAACAATGAAGCAGAGTACGAGGCTTGTATAATGGGGATCGAGGAGGCGATTAATCTACGGATTAAAACCCTTGATATATTCGGTGATTCAGCTTTGGTAATCAATCAAGTGAAAGGGAGTTGGTACACGCACCAAGCAAATCTAGTGCCGTATAGAGATTATACGAGGAGATTGCTGACATTTTTCACAACAGTGAAACTGTACCACATTCCTCGAGATGAGAATAGGTTCGCTGATGCCTTGGCCACTTTGTCTTCCATGATCAAAGTGCAAGGATGGAACCATGTACCTAAGATTGAGGTATCCCGCCTTGACAGACCAGCATTTGTGTTTGCGGTCGATGCAACGTCTGATGACAAGCCATGGTTTCATGATATTAAGTGTTTCTTGAAAAGTCAAGAGTACCCGTCAGGGGCATCGTCCAAAGACAGGAAGACGTTGAGAAGGTTAGCTGGTAGTTTCTTCTTGAACAAAGATGGCGTGCTGTATAAAAGAAATTTTGACACGGTCCTGCTTAGATGTGTGGATAGACATGAAGCAGACTTGTTGATGATTGAAGTGCACGAAGGCTCTTTCGGTACTCACGCCGGAGGGCATGCAATGGCTAAAAAGTTGTTAAGATCGGGATATTATTGGTTGACTATGGAGTCAGATTGTTGCAAATATGCCCGCAAATGCCATAAATGCCAGATCTATGCAGACAAGGTGCATGCGCCTCCAAATCCGTTGAGCATCATGTCGTCGCCTTGGCCGTTTGCCATGTGGGGCATTGATATGATCGGAAAGATTGAGCCTACAGCTTCCAATGGTCACCGTTTCATCTTGGTGGCAATTGATTACTTCACCAAATGGGTTGAAGCCGCATCCTATGCCAATGTTACAAAACAAGTGGTCGCTCGTTTCTTAAAACGGGATATCATTTGCCGATATGGAGTTCCCGAAAGAATCATTACTGATAATGGTTCTAATTTGAACAATAAGATGATGGCTGAATTATGCCGGGACTTCAAAATCGAACACCACAATTCTTCTCCGTACCGCCCAAAGATGAATGGCGCGGTCGAAGCGGCCAACAAAAATATCAAGAAGATTGTACAGAAGATGGTTGTCACGTACAAAGATTGGCATGAGATGTTGCCGTTTGCTTTGCATGGGTATCGAACGTCGGTACGCACGTCCACTGGGGCAACCCCATTCTCACTTGTATATGGTATGGAGGCAGTGCTACCGGTTGAAGTAGAGATTCCGTCCCTCAGAGTTATGATGGATGTTAAGCTAGATGAGGCTGAATGGGTACGAGCCAGATTTGATCAGCTGAGCCTTATTGAGGAAAAGCGATTGGCGGCTGTATGTCATGGGCAACTATATCAGCGCAGAATGAAACAGGCATTTGACCAAAAGGTGCGTCCTCGGGTTTATAAAGTCGGAGATGTGGTACTCAAAAGGATCCTTCCTCCCAATACAGATCACAGGGGCAAATGGACTCCTAATTATGAAGGTCCATTCGTGGTTAAAAAGGTCTTTTCGGGCGGAGCTTTATTGCTTACAACCATGGATGGCGAAGACTTTTCATCCCCTGTCAACTCGGACGTAGTCAAAAAATACTTCGCATGAATAGACCCGCTGGATAATAAAAATAAAAAAAATCCAGGCAAAAAAGGGCATCCCGGCGAACCAAAAACAGAATAAGGTTCGGGCAAAAATTAGGGATATAATTGAAAAAATTTTGTACACCCGGTAAGTTGAAAACCCGAAAGGGCAACTTAGGCAAAAAAGGGTATCCCGGTGGATCGAAAACCTGAAAGGGCGGTCCACACAAAAGAGGGATTTAAGCGAATGACTACGGTTTGAGTTATCTGTACCCCATTACCGTTTGAACAACTGACGTTCCGAAGGATAGGAATCGGTCTGATCATTCCTCAGAAGGCAAGGTCGGGGAGTTTTGAAGACATACTGGTCATAACAGAATGGAAACTCAGTGGAATTCCGTTTTCACATTGCCATTAGGATAGTTTCTTTTCTCAATTTTTAGCGATCACCTCTTTCCAGGGATTGCTTCCGGATGTAATTGCCTATTCTGGGCTCTCAGTCAATAAATTGAATTTCAGTAAAAAGCTTTCTATTTTTGTTTTATTGCTTTGTTTGCAAAAACGTCCTAATTTTTGATAAAACATTGCATTTGAAAACATGGCAGCCTTGCAATAACATGCGCAGAAAAAAATGTTTGAAATTACTTCGAATGTTGAATACTCCCGGATGGTGGATTCTAGCCACGCAATATTCGGAGCATGTGGGCATATTCTTTTGTTGCAGGTAGCAGGTGCAGATGATTTTAAGCACAAGACCAGCAATAAATCACCCCACGCAAAAGACTGGGGCAATTATGGGTAAGGAGATCGGCGTTCATCGGGTCGATCTCAGTGAATTAAGTTCAACTGGGTACCGTTGTATCTTGTTAAGTCGATTCTCTTATTCAGTCCTTCCAACGGCTACAAGCTTTTCTATGTCGGTAACGGTCACGGGTTCTCCAAAAGGGTGGTCTCGTCGACACCGAAACTGATGGTCATTATCCCCAGCGAAGTCACAAGAGTTTGAAGAGGCTAGATCTTCTGTAAAATCCTCTTATGACATCCTTTGCGGGGACGAATTGTTGTGTTGTCCAAGCATGGGGCATGATTGTTTCCCCAGCATGAAGTGTTGGTCACCCCCAGTAGAGTTTGAGGACAGTTGGTCTTCTGTAAAATTCTCTCAAAAGGCATTCCCCAACACGAGACGCTTTAAAGCAGTTTTCTCCAGCAGAGTTTGTTATAAACCCGTCATCCCTAACGGAATTGTCTAAAGGGAAGCTCGCCTAACATGGGGCATTGTAGTACTTATCCTAAGCTCGACAGTCATATTCTTCAGCAGACTACTGTGGATTTGCTTTGGGTTTCCCCAACAAATCTCTAATGACTCTTCCTAGCAAGTTGCAGGGGAATGTTCTAACCAGGATTTGCATATCCCTGGCAGAGTAGCCCTGGTCCCCAGCAAGATCGTATCTCTGGTCATGATCCCCCACAGAGGTCAGCATCGAATCTTGTCAGCAATACTCCCCAGCTGAGTTGTCGTTCTCCCCGCAGAGGTTTATCAGATCGACAGAATCTATTCCTCAACAAGGATGGTACAGCCTTTCCCTAGCCGGTTCAGAAGGTTGATAATCCCTATAAAGGATCTTGGGTTGAATAAATCCCCAAGCAGAGTTTTAATGGCTCATTTCCCCAGCAGGACGTCATTTAAAAATTCTCATCCCCAGCGGAATCGCTGTGACCAGAATTCGTTCCCCCAAGCAGATGGAATAATTCCTGGCAGAGTCGTCATTCCCTCATATCTTAAAGTCCAATTTATTGTTGGCAAGCTTGACAATTCGAAGCAGACGGATTGTTCATCCATTCGCCAGCAGAGATATTATCCTCTCAGGAACCTCTAAAGTCAAGTCATTTCATTGGTCTTTGCTCCTCAGCAGAGTCAGCATAGATGTCTGACACAGATGCAGAGAGTAATGCAATGTTGCATATTCCAAAAGTCCAACAGTGGATTGGCAAAAGTCCGTCTTCGGGTGGCAAAAGTCCAACAGTGGATTGGCGAAAGGTCCATCTAAGGGTGGCATATTCTAAAAGTCCAACAGTGGATTGGCAAAAGTCCATCTTCGGGTGGCAAAGCAGCTAAAAGTCCAACAGTGGATTGGCAAAAGTCCGTCTTCGGGTGGCAAAAGTCCAACAGTGGATTGGCGAAAGGTCCATCTAAGGGTGGCATATTCTAAAAGTCCAACAGTGGATTGGCGAAAAGTCCATCTAAGGGTGGCATATTCTAAAAGTCCAACAGTGGATTGGCAAAAGTCCATCTTCGGGTGGCAAAGCAGCTAAAAGTCCAACAGTGGATTGGCAAAAGTCCGTCTTCGGGTGGCAAAAGTCCAACAGTGGATTGGCGAAAGGTCCATCTAAGGGTGGCATATTCTAAAAGTCCAACAGTGGATTGGCAAAAGTCCGTCCTCGGGTGGCAAAAGTCCAACAGTGGATTGGCAAAAGTCCATCTTCGGGTGGCACGAAGCTGCAAAGTCCACCAGTAGTGTGGCTGGCCAGTAGTCGTCTGGAGTTGCATAAAAGACATTATTAAAGTCCACCAGTAGTGTGGCAGGCCAGTAGTCGTCTGGAATTGCATAAAAGACATTATTAAAGTCCACCAGTAGTGTGGCAAGCCAGTAGTCGTCTGGCGTCGTTCAAAAAGACATTATTAAAGTCCACCAGTAGCGTGGCAAGCCAGTAGTCGTCTGGCGTCGTTCAAAAGACAGTATTAAAGTCCACCAGCAGTGTGGCAAGCCAGTAGTCGTATGGTGTCATTCAAAAGGCAGATTTCTCCGACAATGTTTCATTGAAGATTCAATCCAGCAATGTCGGGGGGTTTCTTCATCATCATCCAGAGCAAATTTTTGGTTATATTTGGTATTCAATCACTATATACCTTGAAAGTCTGAAAGCAATCGCTTTCAGGCATTCAGGTCTACAGCGTTTGAATAGGGGCAGCTGTAATACCCCAAAATTTGCTCTTCCCTTTTGGCATCATAGCATGGCATTATCATTTATCATATCATATCCACCTCATTAGCATTGCATTGCATTTAACATAGAAAAATGAAGCATGGCATCCTTCTTACCATCAGGGCATGTGATCAGGTGGAAGGTGGACAATCAAGGGATCATTCAAAGCACAAAAAGGTCAATCAAGTTGGCTCTAGACAAGCCAAGAGGTCTCTCATGTCTCATACTACCTCAATTGATCATCCACAACCTCAAGGAAGTGAGATTCAATGGGAGAATGAAGCATTACATCCTACACTATGCAAGAGATTCAAAAATTGAAGGAAAACCCTCAAAAGAGATAGCTCATTGATTCAAAATCATTCTCAAGTGGCATTTCTCATCATCCTTTAAGAGGATACACAACATACTCTGAGGAATTTGGATTTGGAAGATGTGCAATTTCCTCCTAACCAGAGAGGGTCAAAATTTGGGTTTCTAATAAAATCAGGATATCTCTGATTTTTTGGACAAAACTTGATGTCATGGTATTCCACATGTTCTTAAGTGTATGTATGTGTAAAATTGCATCTCAATTGGTTTTAGAAGTGGTTCAATTGGAAGAAAGATCAAGAATCAGAGAAATTGGGGCAAAGTCAAATAATCAGAGGAAAAAGTCAACTCTTGACTTTTTGAGCCCAAATTCATGAAATTCATGTTACATGTGTCCAATGTACAAAATTTGGTCAAGAAATTCCAAAGGAATCATGAAAAATTCAAGGTGTAGAAAGTTGCCATTTTTGGATGAAGAAGGGTTACTAAAAATAGCAAGTTTTGGCCATTTTGCATCAGAGTTTGAACCAAGGCCATTTAAATTTGGAGCACCAAATGAAAAATCCACTCTGCCTCAATGAAAGATCTTGTTTTAAGCTTCAAATCCATGTGTGGAACATCTCCATTGGATAAAAATTGAGTGAGATATGATTGATCAAAGTTTGAGCAAAGTAGGTTCAAAACTAGGTCATGACCAAGATTTTCAGGGCACGCGCGCGGTCATTTTCTCAAACAGTTGGTGAGCCAAATGTCCACTCATTTTTCTCATAATTAAAGGCCCCAAATGGAAAAGTTTTCAACATGAAAGTTGTTCATTGCAATGTCATTTTCAATATTCATGTTGGACAAAATTCCATTTGATCAATTTATGAGGGATAAATTTTGGTCTCAAGTTAGGTTGATTGTGCTGAAATTTCGTGTGCCAAGTTGCCATGCCAGCCAACCTCACTCACACGCCCATGATGCAGTCTCACATCCTTGTGTTCTAAGTCATTTTTCATCACTTTAAAGGCATTATTCCACTTGGATTCAAACATCAAACATGTTATGTGATGCATCCTCAATCCATTGACACCAAGATGATCCATTTTCATGCATTGGTCATAAAGAAATCCATGTTCAAACATCACCATTTGCATTGATGCATTGACTGTCTTGTCTAGTAATTCACACATTGTTTTTGGTTCAGTCATTCAACAAACTTTCATGATCACTTCAGTCCATTTCCTCATTAAACCAAACAATTAATGCACGTGCTTCCACCATGCTGCTTCTTACATGAGAAGGGAAATGTATGAAACTTGCACCACAAGATTCCTGCAGCTACATCAGAACAACATAACATCACTTTCCTTCTCCTACACACCACCATAACTCCATGAACCTCACCCTCACTCTAACAGAACTTCCCCAACTCGTGCTATTAACCACCTAACTCAGTTAGTTAACTCAAACTCAGTTAACTAACTCAGTTTAACTAGAGTTCTAACTGTTAACTGAACTGGTTGGGAGTTAACCTTGGATATATAAGCTGAAACTCTCACAATTTCAGAAGGGGATTCTCATTTTTCACTCTCACTCCAAATTGCTCTCACTTTTCTCTCAGAGTTCTCTCCATTTTCTCTCTGATTTCACACGAGTTCTTCACACGTTCTCACCTTGATCTTCATCAATTGTTCATCATCAAGCATTTCTGATCAAGAACAAGCTGAAGTAAGAGCAAGCTATCGAGAGCAGCAACTTCTCCAATTGGAATCTCAGTTCATTGTCTTCAAAATCCAAAGGTTCAGAGCATTTATTTTGCTCTTAGGAAGCTCAAGATCAATCTCTCATCTCTGGTTTTCTGTTGATTCAAGAGTTCGCCAATTTCAGGTTTCAAAATTTCTCAAACTTTAATTGCACGATTTTATCCTGTTTTGACTTATTGATGTGTTGTTTGAGCTTATTAGAAGCTATGTGAAGCTGGCTAGTTGATAGAGCTCCTTAGGAGTTTAGAACTGAAACTTAGGGCAAAGTTTCTCTTCTTCGATTCTCTTTATTCATGCTTGATCTGTGAATTTTGTTGCTGAATTTGTGTTCCTCATGAGATTAGCTTTCGTTTGATACCTAGTTTGTTGATTTCTGGAAGCATGTGATATTTACAGTGCCGGAGAGTGGCCGGAGAAGGTGACCGGAGGTCCCTCTCCGGCCGGTGAGGTTACATTAGGGTTTTGCATGCCAGATTAAGTCACAGCCGTTGATTTCGTTTGATCTAATGCTCACAATGGTGACAACACATAAAAACGCACATGCCTCTCACATGCTCATTCTGATTTTATTTTTAAACTTTGTGTAACGCAGTACACCGTAGGTAACGTGTTCCCTCACGCGTGTGTGTTGATTTCAATTACTTTGACTTTGGTTTGACTTGGACTTGATCTGATGGTTGGGAGTGAGTCAAGATTGTTGACTGAGGGTTCATGTTTGTTAGTATGCTCTGCGCGCTTAATGGACTTAGTCAGAATACTATCCACACCTCCCATGTTTTCAAGCCCAATTAAATTGAACTATGGATTTGCTATGGTTGCACCCCCATTCATATTGCATTTCATATTTTATTTTCATTTTTACATACACGTTTCATAATTAATTTTTAAAAATACCAAAACATATTGTAAAATTCCACAAAAATTCATGTGTATTCTTAAAACATTTAGGAAATTTTCTATGATTTTATTTTCTGATTTTATGACCATTTTGCCCCTGTTCCATTATTTCTTTTGAATTTCCATTTGTATGCATACTTAATGTGACATATGATTTTGTGCATTTTTGTTCTTGATCATAAAAAATGATTTTGATGCCTTTCTTTTTGCATTGTGGTCACAATATGTTGGGGTATGTTTGGGATTTATGAGATGATTTTTAAGTCTTTTTTGGATGACTTTTGATGTGTTGCTTTGAGCATGAATGCATGAAACTTCCATGAGACTTTGACCTAATTGTTGAGTGACTTTGGTTCTGATTCATTGCTTGTGGACTTGATATGTTAATGGCATGTGTTTAAGGTGTTTGATTGGTGGAAGTCATAATTTTTGAAGCATGTTTGCTATTTGTTTGAAGCATGAAGTTTAACTTGTTCATTTTGTGAATGCATGCCTCATGTTTGGTTTGCTTGATCATGAAGGCACTTGTGCCATGAGTTGTGGTTTTGTTTGAGGAGGTATAGCATGTTAATTGACTTCTGATCATGACATTTGGGTTTCATCTTTGCATGGTTGATGTTTATCTTGCACCTTAAGTCACTTGTTTCACAAGTATGAACCACATTCACATCACTTCACCTTTTCTTCTTTGCTTCTTGTTGGATTGAGATTTTGTTTGCATGATTTGGTATGCTCATTTAGGATAACATTAGGTTGTGTAAATATGAGTTACATTCTGACTTGGAAGCATGTATAGCATTTAATCTCATTTCACTTTGTTTGTCAACTTGTTTGAATTTGATTTGTTCATTATACCTTCTTACTTTACTTGTAAGTGATTGTGCTAACCATGTAGGGGCTTTGGTAAGTTTCAATTGAGTGTGGATAAGGAATCCACATTCAACTTCTATCCTTTCTCTTTTACAATTTCATTTTGTGTTTTGTTAAGCACTTATGTGCTTTCTTTTAATAACTCATTACTTTCCCTTTTGAATTACAATTCATCTTCCATTTTGGAAGTGAATTGTTTAATTCTTTCTTTCTTTAGACTTTAGGTTGAAACCTCACAAACTTTAGGATCACTCTCTTTAATCTTCAATTAGGATTGAGTCTTAGTCCATATAGGTTTTACCTTTTCTCCTCCCTTGAGTCTCTTTTCTCATCTCAAAGAAAATTCAAAATATCTAATAAAGGTAGGCATTTATTGCATTTAGGCCTTTCATATAAAGAAAAGGTTATAAGGGGTCTTCTCTTATAATTTTAGAATGTATAGCATATAGCCCATCTTGGGTCAATGTGTTAAACATTTGATCTTGTATGAGGGACTTAAATGCAATACTTGTTGAAGGTGCAAATAATAAAAAACACTTCTTCATTTCTTAATCAACAAAACACTTAATAAACACAAGTATGCTAGTGTGTTTGAACCTTGACAATTGGAACTAAGTGTGGGGGTCTTCTTCACTCTTAGTGTGTTTTCTTACCCATTCCATCTTGGAATGTGAGGATGTACACATTCCAATGACTAAGATTCAGATACACTATCATATGCAAACAAATGAAAAAAACTCTTAAAAGACAAAAACAAACAATAACGTCTTTCCTTCGGGAATTCTTTTCTCACCTCATTCACTCTCAACGCACGAACGCGCTTCTACTCGTTCTCTTGCAAGATGGTAACGCACTCGGACCAGCGAGCCTGCAACACCTGAGCTAGAACGTTATCCGTTCCTTAAAAAACACAAACAATTCATCCCTAGTGAGGGGAACTACGTCGCTCTGATTCTCATGGTCCCGATGAGATACGTAGGCAGTGGGGTAGGGCCCATTCGAGCACTTCTTTTATTTTCCCTACATTTGTTTCTCTTTCTCTTTCCCTTCCATTAGCAGTTCCTTTCCAGTATTCTTTTCTATCACCCTTTGATCGAGACAAGCAAGCGTGGATCCCATCGGGTACGATGGACGCGAGGGGGTGCTAATACCTTCCTCTCGCGTAACCGACTCCCGAACCCATTTCTTTTGGTCGTAAGACCATGCTCTATCCTTTCCTTCAGGTTTATGCGGTGTTTCCTTTCCCTCTCTTGGGATAAATACACATTGCTGGCGACTCTGTTTCGGTGCCACTTTCGCGTTTGTACTTGGATGAAAATCCCGGGAGCGACACACTGTCTTTTAATTTCATTTATTTTCTGCACTGCTTTACTTTCATTTACTTTCCGCACTCGCATTACTTTCATTTACTTTCCGCACTCGCACTACTTTCATTTACTTTCCGCACTCGCACTTAAATACCTTTTTTATGAAAAATCTAAAAATGAACTTTTACTTTACCATGTCTGGCTAATTTTATAAAGGTTAGAATGTGAAGATCATAACCGAACCGATAATCTGTACAATTGTTAGTGGAAACACTTAAAGGGCTATTTTAACTTTCAATATAAGTTTTCCTGTTCTTAAATTCCGTTGGGTAAGATCGAAAGCCGTCCAACGCCTATCTAAACTTAATTGTTTTTAAACTATTTCAAAAACAGCAAAAGCGCTTTGTTTAGTTTATTAGGAGTTTTTAATTTAAAAGGAAAAGAGATTTTAAAACCATTTTCGGACGCGTTAAGAAGTTTAAAGTCTGGTTCGTAAGAACCTCTTTTTTTTAGAAAATCCAGGTTAAAATACTTTTCAACTTGGTCAAGATACTATATTTCTTAAAAATAGGTTTACTACTCTAACGCAATGCGCGCCTTTTTATCTGTGACAATAAGAGGGTTTGATTAGGGGGTACAACTCGGTTCTGAGTACGCGAAAGCGACAGTTCCTGTCAAATTAGTTCTTTTCAAAGTAGAAAACATTGCTCGTAAGTAGTTCTATTAGCAAGTACTTGGATTATCAATTGGTTGTGTGAATTGCATTCGAACTTGTCTTTATCAATTAATTTTAATTACTTTATTTACTACCGTGCACTCTTCAAAACTACTATTTTCAATCACCTTAGATACACACCTTAACAATAGATAGCGATAGATTGACACTTGGTCTCTGTGGATACGATAATCTTTTATATTACTCTGACGCGTTCGTACACTTGCGAAAAAATACGCATCATAACATCAGCAAAAACCTCCAAAAACTTGCAAATATCATGAACATCTTCCCAATCATTTGCATAAGGCAAAAAGGTGAGAAATGCACCATTTTCTTCAGCATATCTTGGTCAGACTTCTCTGTAGTGGTATGTAGTAGACAACATCAACCAAGTTGAGTTCCACCTTGTCTTAGTATCCAACACTTGCATTATGCCTTCAAGTTGCAACTCATCAAAAAAAAATTTGAATGCTTTGCATCTAGTTTCAGAAAGCAGGTATTTAACCCCATTTCTAATCTTATCAACAGTCACCTTAATCATATCAAGACCATCTTGAACCAACAAATTTAAGATGTGTGCACAACATCTCACATGAAACAGTTTACCATCCAATGGTAGATTTCTCCTACCAGAATAATCTCTCTTCAATCTAGCAATGCAATTATCATTGGCACTAGCATTATTAACTGAAACTGAAACAACCTTATCCCTTATGCCCAATCATCCATGAACTTAATCAATTCCCTACACAAAACCTCGCCAGAATGTGGTGGTGACACATTCTTAAATGATAAAACTTTTTTGAAACTGTCATTTTGAATCAATGAAATGACCAGTCATAGTCATATAACCAATTTTCTGTTCACCAGAACACCATAGTTTAGTTGTAAGACTAATCCTGTTAATCAAAGACATAGACTTTTTCATCTTAACTCTCTCAGCCTCATAAAATGTCTCACAATCGAACTTAACATGTTGTCTAGTAATATTTTTGTACCATGGATAAATTTCTCTAAGAAAGTCATTAAAAATAACACCTTCCATAACAGAAAAAGGAAATTCATGACCTAGAATCATATGAGCTGCAACTTCTCTAACCCTAGCATGATTATATGTCCAAGTTGCCAAACTAGGAGTACTGTCACCACCTACATTTAACCTAGACTCTGCAACCTCTTTGTCAGTATTACCTTTCAGCCTCAACTTTCTCTGAATGCAATTTTCTAAATGTTTCTTACCATTAGAAGTACTTTTCCATTTCACATCATAAGTGTAAAGCTTGCCATATCATCTGCATTTCCACTTCTTGGTACCATCAGGTATTTCAATAAGTACCATTTCAGTATGAACAACACATTTCTTGGGACGAGGAACTTTACCAGAGGCATTTATCTAGCTATGAGAACTCTGATATGGGTCAACTAGAGGGGTTGCCCCATCAACAATAGTAGTAGTATTTTGAGTAGTGTTATCAATTGGAACTGGAACTGGAAGTTCCAAATCAATCATCTCACCAATCTCTATATTTCCTCCATCCATTGTCTCCTCTTCCCCAGTCTCATCAAGCAACATGTTAATATCAATAAGATCATCCATGGTTGGAGTCAAAGAAGAATCTTGAAAAGACATGGCATAAAATTCAATATCAATCAAACAATAATGTAATGTAATACGAAATATGAACAAAACTTAGTAACACAATACAACCTCTTTATTAAGAACAGAAGACAAATAATTATTATTAGGCTAAAATACAACCTCGGCAACACAAATTACATAATACAACCTCAATTCAAAACCCTAGGTCGAACCCTAATGAAGAACAAAACTCAGCAACAGAGTTAAATACTCAAACATTTTTTATCAAAACTCAAGTAATATAAATAACAAATCAAATACTCAAACAATTTAGGTCAAAATTTTGTTCAAAATTGAAACAGGATCACAAACGAATCCAAAATCCCAACATTTTATGTCAAAATTGATACCAGGTAGAGAACTATTCAACAACTCAAACATGCAAACATTGCAAACAATATTATAATAGAAATAAAAAAGAACAGAATTTGGATACATTACACGATTGTTGTAGGCTTGAACAATTCACACTAAGCGTCTAACAGAAATTATTCAAACAGATAACACTCATGAAAGTAAACATTGTGATTTGATTGGAAGGAAGACGAAGCCCTAGGGGAGAGAGACGAAACGGAGGAGGAAGGGTGTGAGAGACGAGAGAGAGTGACTGAAAGGAGAGAGGGAAAAAATGAGGAAAAGAAAAAAATTTAGAATGTATATCAAGGCTTACTGAGTACCCGTTGGATAATTGGTCCGATTCTTTAGTCTGGATACGGATTAAAATTATATCCATTACCATACCAAGAGACGTTTTGGCCGGTCTAATGGTCTGGTTCCAATGGACTAGTTCTCGAGTGGTTTTTCGGTTTGCTATGTCCAAAAACAACCCTAGATACTGGTAAGGACCAAGTACAATATTGTGCTTAATGAAAGGTTTAACATAGGTGTGAATGGAGAAGCATACTCCATAAAGATTGTTGAAGACTCCGAGGGTCCGTTCTGGATAGTGATGCCAAAAAATAATACGACAATTTAGCCTAGGCCTGAGTTTTTGTCGTGTTTGAAAGATGTTTCTTCAAGATGGGAGGGAGAAGAAGATTCTAGCCCTGCCATGGATGTTGTTAGGGATGATGATGAAGAAATATTTGAAGTTATGGGAACATCAAATCTAGAATAAGGTGGCAAAAAGGTGTTGGTTGTTGGTGGCGGGAATGACAAAATGGAGGCGTTAGGGGCTTCACTAGTGGAAACGTTACATGAAAAGTCAAAAGGTATAATACAAACCTCATTAGATGTTGTGTCAAAAGTTGTGGAGTTTCAGCCCATCACTTCTAGGACACGTGTTTTTAATTTAGTGGAAGTGTTACAACCTAACATGAGGGTCACGTGTAGTAAAACAAAGAAAGTTTGTAAAGTTAAGAAGAAGGGAAACTTTAAAGGGGCTAAGAGGTTTTTAAAAGGGGAGTTATTGTTGGGCCAGATGATCCCATCAGGCCCAAAAAAGTCAAATTTTTCTTTGGGTAGCAGAGCTCAAGCAAAGGCTAAGTCGGTGAGTGTTGCTTCTTCTAAGGATACCATCCAAATTTCCTATTCAAAGGTGGCAGAAACCCTAAATTACGGCGACCCTTCATCAGGAAAATTCAATAATCAGTGTGCTTCAATCGGCGCTGGGAAATCGGTGCCTGTGGTTGCCGCTCCAAGATCGTTAAGGGAGTTAGCCCATTGTTGAGACTCTATCAATGATTCAACTATTAAATAAGGCAAGATAAGATTTTTGTAAAACGAAGAGAAAGATGTATCTAGTCAATCGTGGAAGGTTATCTCTGATATGAGGGTGGTGGGCGAAGAGTGTGATGATGCTTATGTTGAAGAAATCATAAGTATGGAGGCTAGGGGTTGCGAAGGAAAGCAGAATCACATGGTAGGTAAATATCAGGTGGTCCTATAAATATAGTATCCTACATCATTAGGGGTGGCAGAAATTCTCTCAAACAAAGGAGGATTAAAGAATGTCTTTGATGTACATTCCCCAAGAGAACAGAAATGCCAATTATAGTATAAAAAGTGTCAAACCCACAAAGACCAATGTCAACCTACCGTGACCTATTGTCGCTATGCAAATCTAAGGCTATCGGTAAAGATTTTTTTTACTAGGAAACATATTAAAAATACTAGTTCTAGAATTAATTGAAACGGAAACCAGAATGTAATCCCTGGTGTACCTTTGGGACTCGAATAAAATTCAGCACCGACTTTGTTTTAAAACTATTTTTCGTGAGAAAATATCAACTTAAAAAGACTACTCACTTTCACGCAGCTCATGTCATGTTATGAAACTGTAAATGTTTTGTTGTCGCTCACCCAGTTACAATTCCAAAACAGTTTTTGAAAACTAATAAATTCTAATTAATCACTAAAGCGTTGTTGCTGTTTTTAGAAATTAAATCCAATTTTTATGATCGAGTACTCGGTCTCACATTGTCACGCTCTTGACCGATACCTGAGTGTTTTCACTTTCGCCCAAAACTTTATGATTTCAAAACTAAAAATTAGAACTGGAAAAACAAATCAAAGGTTGAAAATAAGTGCCCAAACAATTTATCGAGTCCCGTCGAAATGACGGTCCTCATATCTTGGACTCTAGAAATTTAGCCAGACATGGTTGCGAAAATAAACATGAAATTATAAACGTTCAAATCAAACATAGATGTGATAAAAAATTTAAAAAAATGATAGCAAGGGTCGCAGATGAATTAAAGGAGCTCCTTACCTTGTTAATAAGGAAAGCAGTTCAAACTGATATTTTCAAAGGTTTCTTTGTGAGCTCTGAAGTCACCTTCGACATTGTCCAATTCGCTGACAACACGTTGCTGATTGGAGAACCTATATGGAGCAACCTCAGGTGTATCAAAGTGATTCTCCGAGGATTTGAGTTGATGTCTGGGCTTAAAGTTAACTTTTTTAAAAATTGGATTGGCGGAGTTTTTATCCTTGAAGATTTCTTGGTTGCGGCTTCTGAATTTCTTCATTGCGAAGTTTTCAAGCTCCCCTGCCAATTCTTAGGAGTTATGATTGGAGATATTCCAAGGAAGGTTTTTATGTGGAAGGAAGTCTTAGATAATTTGATTTGTAGGCTTGCGATTTGGAAAGGTAGACATTTGTCAGTAGCTGGGAGAGTAGTGTTGATCAATATTATTTTGAATGCATTGCCTTTGTACGCTCTATATTTTTATAGAGCTCCAGTTAGTGTTCTAAAGACGATTCAAAGGATTCAGAGTAATTTTCTGTGGGGCAGAGGAGAAAATGTCAGGAAGATTCACTGGGTCGATTGGAAGACGGTTGCTTACCAAAGGACAAAGGTGGTCTTGGCATCAAGGATGTGTCGCTTTTCAACACCTCTCTCTTGGCCAAATGGAAGTGGAGATGCCTTTATCCAGAAGGCCTGCTGTGGAAGGATTTATTAGAATACAGATATACGAAAAATGGCTTTGGTTTGGAGATTATTGGTTATGTGGGGAAGCCTGGTAATAACTTCGCGTCTATTTGGTGGAGAGATTTAAAGGGGATTACTTTTGATAAAGGTCGTGGGACTGACGTTTTCGTTGAGAATCTTAAGTGTTCTTTGGGGAATGGTATGGGAGTATCTGTTTGGCATTGCAAATGGGTGTTAGATGTTCCTTTGAAAGAAATGTTCCCAAACTTGTTTCTTTTCTCCCTCAACCCAACAGAATCTGTTGATAGCATGGGTGATTTGGGTGGCTCTGAGTAGTAGTGGAAGATTTTGTTTGACGACTTCCCTAGTGACTCGGTAATGGCAAGAGAGAAGGAGAATCTAATGGACATTTTGTGCTTAGAGGATCTGAGGGCAAGTGAAGTTGCTGATGGTTTTTCCTGGATTACGTCGACAACTTCTAATCCTTCTATGTCTTCTTCTTTCTCTGTGGTATCCTTCTATGACGTTCTAATTCAAAATAGATTTTATTTTATGGGGGAAGGTGTATTATTGGTTGGTTTACAGAAGATTTGGAAATTGAAGATATGGAGGGTGATGAGAGGTCGTATTGCAACGAAAAACGTACTTGCGAGAAGGAGTATTTTCATTGGGGATGGGAGCCTGTCTTGCCAATCTGTTTGCAGATTAATGAGAACATAAACCATGTGTTTTTGCATTGTAATTTTGCAGGTAAATTTTGGGCAGGGATTGAGAAATTGTGTGGTTTTCAGGTGTTTAAAAGAGGTTCTTGCATCGATTTGTTTGCTGAATATGGAAGCTCCTCTAAAGTAGTAGTTGTGCGTTTGTTGTGTAGCTCTTTATGGGCTTTGACGATTTGGTTTTTGTGGGGAAACATAAATTCTATTTCGTTCTCTGATAATCTAAAGTCGGTCGACGATACCATTAATTCCATCAAGTTTTTTTCTTGGAAATGGTTTACTGTTGGTTGTAATAAAAATATAGGTTCCTTTTATGACTGGTTTACTACTCCTTTAGAGTGTTTCAAGAGGATGTAGTTTGTTTGTGTATTTTGGGTTTTGCACCCCTTGTGCAGTCTTATTGAATCATTACTTATGGAAAAAAAGCAATTGTAAATTAAATGAACCTGAAACGTAAAGATGGAAATAATTTGAATTAATAAATTTCAAATGATGGCAAGATTGTTGCATCCAAGCGTACAACGAATACCTAAAAGCACTGAGGTGTAGTAGTTCCTCGATGTGAGAAAACTACCACTTTACAATGAAGAATTTCTGCTTAAAACTAAAAATTGCAAAAATTACACAAGATTGGATGCCAAAACACTACAAGAAAAATAGAGTTTTACGACTCATGGATTGCGACAGTTCAATGAGAACCGTCTACTTCCTCAGATTACGACAGTTGCCACGGTGGTTTTGGAGAACCGCCTTAGTTTTTTACAGCGGTTCTGAGCTAAACCTCCCTAAAAAAGGGATTGCGACGGTTAATAAACCACCTCCCACAAAATTAAAAGAATAGGGCTGCGACAGTTTTGACTTGTACCACCCTAAAGAAAGAGTTGGGACGGTAGATAAACTGCCTCCCCCCAAACAACAGAAGCGCGCATTGTGAAATTGAGTAAATAGAAGACAATGCACTTTTTGAAAGGAAAAACGCCCTAACGCAAAACAAATTCCCTTTTGTCTCTGAACTCAGAACTTAGAACATTAAACACCCAATCACTGTCGCCGCCTTGAGATCTATCTCCATCTTAACATCGCACCCCCTTGTTATCTATCTCCATCGAAACGTTTCTGCAAAACCCTCACCAACAATCACAAACCAATCTTAAAAGTTAGTATTCTTAAACCATCTTTTTAGCTACGCTCAATTTTCTAAATGTTTAGTTTTATAATTTTGAATTTAACAGAATTTTGTGTTTGAATAGGAACAATGTAACCTGTAGATTTTCTTAGGGTTTTGAATAACTAGTTTCTTGGAATCGCCGGTGACATCGCCGTCTCCTCTCGTGTGGCGCAGTTTGGAAAGGACAGTGTCGTAGTAGCCATCAAGCATTTACATCTTTTGGAGGTATAGCTTGATAAAATATAATCTATTCTTATCATGAGTTGAATTTGGCAGATGTTATTCATATACCAGGTATTAATCTAGAGAAACTTTTAATTTCAATATTACCCTCCCATCCTAAAATAATAAATAAATAAACAAACAATAGGTTGATTGTCCTACCAGGAAATTATTAACTGAATTTTTCTGATTCAATATTTTTAAAATTTGAGATCATCCATGCTAACAATATATATTCAATGGATTCTGATTATTTATTCACAACTTTGTAAGGGAATGCAAAAGGAGTTTGTTTATGCAAGGTCTTTGGCATTACCTCAAGATCAATATCAGTGAGCCTATGATGAAATAAAGATGGCGGTTTCTCATTTACACCTAAAGGCAAATGAAGATGATAAATCTCTTGATTCTCTAGGTAAAAATGACTTATATGCGAGTAGCTTAAACTTTTCTCAGGAGAAGTTTATTTCATTGGCCTTATTGTCACAGATAAAAGAAAAGTTATGCTACTTAATGGTATGTAAAAATAAGCCTTGAAATTTTTTATGTATTTAATATAATTTGCTTTGTGTATTTGCTAAATTTCTAGCTAAATCAAAATTAACCCATTGAGCTATTAATGGTTACTAAAAAGTATACACATATTGTGGAGTTTTTAAGAGATATAAAGCCATTTAAGAGTTGAATCTTAACAATAATCATGAACTACTATGCAAGAGCATGGAAATTCTAAATGTTAAACAAAAAATTGTTTAGAAACTAATGCACAAATGAAATAAATGAATAAGCAAATTGAATATTATAACTACTGCTTAAATATATAGTTATTCTCAATGTGGTATTATAATTTTTTATAATGCAATTCGCTTCTTAAAATTCCATTGCATGCCAATACTATTATTCTGTCAACAACTGCCATTAATTTCTTTTATGCTTTGGGCATTAAATCTAAGATGAATTACCTTTCAGGGTTTGGTTCAATCTAAGCAAAAATTGCCATTGGAAAATCTAGATAACTCTTCTTGCACTCAAGACACAATTGCTATGCCAAATTCTACGGAAGAGAAACCTGAACTTATATCTAAATGTTATGAGGAAACATGCCCAGTTTGCCAAGAAAAGCTAGGCCATTAGAGAACGGTGTTTCAATGCGGGCATCTTACTTGCTCTAAATGTAAGTATTATATGACAAAATTTTATATCTTCTTTCTTTAGTTGTGTTAGAGATGTGATAGTCATTTATCACTCGTTAACAACATAATTTTCTAGTAGAGTTAGATTTTGACGTGATTTAAGGAAATATTATATATAACATAACTATCTATCTATTTCTCACAGGTTTATTTGCTATGACTGAAAAGAGGCTTCAACATAGCAAGACTCATAATTAGGTGATGTGCCATACATGTCGATAACATACTAATTTTGGAAACATTGCCTATGTCATTGAAGTAGGAACAAAATATTGCTATAGCATTTTAGGACAGTGGTGTTGTGCAACACTGTTTGAAATTAACAACATAGACTCTAAAACTCTACACAAACAATGCACTTGGAACATGTGTATATGAAGTTGAAACTGAATTTGATTAACAAATAAAACTTTTATATCTTTTTTTAGTGTATATGAAGTTGAAACTGAATTTGATTAAAAAATTTTATATCCTTTTTTTGACACTGTGTTTTTGACTAATCAGATTTGAACTGAGTAACCCTAGTTAAATGAGTGACATAACTCTCCCAACCTTGTATTTTCCACTCACAGAATTTGAATTTGAGACCTTTAGGAAAATTGAGTTCCTTATAACTCAAACTAATAGGCATTGGTAGTAACATGCGGGCTTTGCATGAAATCTAACTTCTAAATTGAAATATATGTTTTGAGCTTGTCCTTTTCTAACCTTAACTTTGCTTGGTGAATCTTGACTCAACTTTTAGGTGATGAGAACGTTTTCATGGTGTGAAATAGTTGGTAAAAGGTTCCCAATATGTCATGTTCATATAGATTGTATCATCGTTGAGGTTGGTATATTTCTTTGTTTCTCAATCTGTTTCTTTCTACCTTTGGTTAGTTAACTTTCCTGTGGGTGATTGCTTGAATTATTTCCTACTCTTCTTTCATGATAGTTTTATTCTCCCTTCCAATTAGGTTTCAAGTTTTAACACTGCCACCAGAGTCAAGCCTGGTAGACACCTCGCTCATGATATCGAGGCACCTAAGGGATGTGACAAGGAGGACTATCTTCGTTGGAGGAATTATTTGAATAGAGATTTTACAATCAACGGGTAATGCACCAATTCTTTCAATTTCAAAAGCAGAAACTCTATTCCCTTTATTGTTTTGCTGCAAATGTTTGTTTATGACACTTCCACTATATTTACAATACAGCTCTTTCTGCTGTTAACCAAATTTACACTTTTTCAGGTTTATGTTTGATCCATTTGCAAAAATTGTATATGATTACGTGGGAGGAATGGAAGCTATTACAAAAGCGAAAGTGTGCATCTATCTCTTTGATGCCACGGTTTCTTATATTTCTTGTTTTAATCAGAAATTTAAACTTTCCATCATAATTTTATGTAAACAGGTCTGAACCATAGCTCATGCAGCTACTTCTTTTCAGGAGGAATGTGGTGAGTTTTGGGTGACAATTCACAATAGAAAAACCTAATTTCTCACCATTACTCATATTTTGGGCTGTGTAAACTTCATTGAACACACTTTCTCTTCTGAATAGTGAATACATAGGTCTTTCTGCCTCCATTTGTTTCTGCAGCTCGCATTCTTCGTGCAATTAGAATTACTGCTCGCTTGGGGTTTAGTATTTCAAGTGAAACCGCTCGTTCTATTAAAAATCTTTCATATTCAGTATTGAGACTTGATAAGGTATTTAAAATGTTACTTCTTCACTCTGCTTTATCCTATACATAGACGAGAATATTATGCAGCTTAGATGTCCCTCCTTAACTGTTTTTGCCTTTTAGGGTAGGCTTCTGATGGAAATGAATTATATCCTAGCATATGGATCTGGTGAAGCTTCTTTGAGGTTATTATGGAAATTTGGACTTCTAGATATTCTTCTTCCCTTTCAGGTAGTTGATGATTCGGCATTCTAATTTCTAAAGCTTAATCATGGAATGCTAGCTCAGTTCGCTTTTGACAATATAAGCTCTTTATTTTGTTCGTCATGGATTTCGGAGACGGGACAAAAGAACGAATATGCTTTTAGTAACTCTTTCTCTTTCTCTTTTGGATAACTCTTACTCTTTCTCTTTATACATTGATTGGTCTATTGGTAATACCATACAAACGACAATTTTCTTAGACCACTTAACTTTTTGGTTATAACCACATACTTGCTCAGTTATCCTCGATCTTTGGTCCTTTAAGGTTTGGGCACACATATTGAGAAACAATAAATTTAGTTCTTGTAAGAGTACACAAGGAAAAACATGCTAAATTGTATCTTGGTTTCCTAAAACAATCAAAGTTTTGGAACAAAAATAAAAAGCTTAGAAGACCATACATTAGGGACAGAAAGAGTATATGTCTATGAACTAATGAAATTCCTTCTTCCCTTGACTGAACTGTAACAATTATTGAGATCTCAAACATTTAATGGAGGTGGATACTTGATATTGAACTGTATCTCTTAGTAAATATCTCTTACCATGTTATCATTGACTGTTTTTTGTTATTTTGTCTCTTTGTATGTTTTGCAGCTCTGTTTTTTGTCAGTTTTGCAGTTTTGCATGTCATTTTTTTCTCTATTTGTGATTTGTTTGAACTGTTGTGTAGGGATCGAAAACACATATGGGAGGTACCATGTTGAGTTAAAGATTATGAGATGCTAACTTATGATGACGTGAAAACACGACAGGGTTTATAGCTGCAGCATGTGGACAACTTGAAGTTGTTTTACAACATTCTTCAAAGGGAGTAAGCAGTGATAATATTTCATCAGGCAAAACATATCAAAATGGATCAGCAACAAAACCACAAGCTTCTAGGCCATAATATGTATATGGCAATGGACATGCTAATGGAAATGAATTTCATTACTGAATAGTTTTATAACAACTACTAGTGATGTGTTAGGAATTTTAAGTTTAATTCGTAAAATATGGTGTTTGTTAAGAGAAGATGATTGTACGGTAAGTTTTACAAGTGTTTCTGAGATTGGAACTCTTGAAGTTTGTAATGGAATTCTTCATGTTTTAGTGCAATAGTATTAACTATTCCACAATGGAATAGTTAATACTAGTTTTGAAATGTTTTAGCAGATATTTCTGTATTATTTTTATTTTTTTATAATAATACAAAAAAATGGACTGTAGATTTTTTTTTTTTTAAATATTTGCAACTTGCGGCGGTTCAAACCGCCACAATATACCTTAGATTTTTTTTTAAAAATATTTGCAACTTGCGGCGGTTCAAACCGTCACAATATGAAGATTACGTTAGTTAGCTAACCGTCGTGAAAATAATGACGGTTTGCACGACAGTTTTCACAACCGTCGCAATACGGCCTCGCGACCCACGTTTCTGCGACAGTACTGAAACCGTCGTAACTTACAAATTGCGACGGTTCTAACTGTCGTAATCTGCCAAAATGAACCGTCGCAATTTTCCAATTTTCTTGTAGTGAAAATATAATAAAACTACTTATTTATTGTGTTACAAGTGCAGATTGTGAGGTTAAAACATATAGAAGTCATGGGAGAGAAATACCGCATAATGGGTAAGACTGAGCCATTTTCTATTGCAATGTTTTCAGGAAACGAAGTGCATGGTATGCGCTATGCACTATGGCGGTCGCCACCAGTGAAATTTCAAGATCGTGGCTGGCTGACACTATATGGCGGATGCCATGGCCCCTATGGGGGGGCGCCATGGGTCCTTGACTCCATGGCTGCCTAGTCATGGCTAGTACCATGGCAGGCGCCATGGAGGTTGCCACCAATGTATTTTCGCCATATTTTCACCGTTTTGCTTCATTTTCTTCGGATTTCTTCGTGTATCGACTTCCACTTGTAAAGTACCTAAAACATATAAGAAAATTTAAATCGAGTTTCAATTCAATTATTATTTTTTTTATCGACTTCCACTTTGTGTATCGATTTCGTCGGATTTCTTCGTGTTTCAATTCAATTATTTTTTTTTTTATTTTTGAATAAAAATTTAAATCTATCATATAAGAAAATATGATGTTCTTGAAAAGTCCAACATATCCCTGCTGGTCATATACTGTGCCACGTGGATGGCTTCACAACTTTTCTTCCATTCACCTTACCAAACCCTGAAATTGAAAAATGTAAAAACACTTCTTTTCTATCCACTTTCTCTCTCGTCATTTCTCTCTCTCTATTTAGCTATCTCTTTTCTTCTTCCTTCTGCATCTTCTTCCCATTCTTCTTCTTTCTCCGACTTCCTTCTTCCTCTACTTTGCTAACTAATCTCTAACCGAAGCCATTGAAACTATCCGAGGTCTCTGAAATCTATTATGTTCAAGTTTAAGTTTTTAACTTTTTTTAGGGTTTATACTCTTTTGTTTTGATTTCGATTGTTGGTGTTACAGGAATGAGGGATGATGGTGGCGGTGTTTTCGTCGATTTTACAGCGTTCTGCGATATCGCAGTGGTAAATCTGTGGTGGATCTTGGTCAAAAAGGGAACTTGAGGTATGGATCTGAAGCACTAAGTTTTGAATATTTCTAAAGTTCTTACAACTTGTGATTTTTAAAAAATTCAAAAAGTCGTGATTTTTATTTTTTTTAAGTTACTAATAGAGTTTAGGTTTGTGGAATCAAATGTTTGATTTTGTGGTTGTTTTTCCCGTTACTACATCTACAAATGTAATTGATGCGTTGACAATGTTGAGGAGAAACAAAAATAACTTTGACTTGGTTATTACTGATGTGGATATGCCTGACATGGATGGGTTTAAGCTTCTTGAGTTGGTGGGACTTGAAATGGGCTTACCTGTAATCAGTAAGTGCATGCCTACATATGTTACTTTTGTTGAACATTCAAATTGAATCGGTAATTTTCTTGGGTTTTATCTTATTGTAGTGTTGTCGGGACACAATGATACAAATATGGTGTTCAAAGGTATTACGCACGGTGTATGTCACTATCTGCTCAAACCTGTTCGGACTCGCAAAATATGATACAAATAAGGTTGTTATACTTTGTTTTGTCAGTTTCAAACTCGCAAAATTTGTTTTCCCTATGCTGTGTGGGTGCTGTCCATTATCTATGCAGGTTTAAGTGTGATTTTGTGTGCATTTAGAACACTACGAAGCATGCCGGTTCGACGAACATAGTAACGGTAGGCAGCTGCTGTGTTGAATTGTGTCTCTAATTCGGAAAATTGGTAATGATTATAAAATTGTATCGCGTTTTGAGTTCTTCTATTTTGTTAATTTTTGCACACTGATTATGCATCTGTGAATATTGTGTGTTCTGTTAGAATCTTGTGGTGTGTATGTTGCTTCGACTAAATGCAATTTTTGATCTGATTATGTTGTTTTACTATCAAATTTTTCATGTTCGTTTATGGTTGCAATTCGGTTTTATCCCCACTGGTTTTTGTTATAGAGCATATTAATATGCTGAGAAATGTTGCTACTGTGAAAACAAAATGCATCAACAAGCTTTTTGGTAAGTCAAATTATGTATTTGTATTTCAGAAATTCAAACAAGTTTATCTAAAAGTGAGTCGTACATGTCCTTTGTTGTATAATACGGAGTGCATTTTGTTTTAAACGTGTTGTAGCACAAGTGATGATAAGACAATTTCCCTAGATGTATTTTATTATAAATATGTATTCTCCTGAAGAATTTCCAGTGCTGTCAATGTAGATAATATAGTTTTCTCAAGTGCACTTGATGATGGTTATATTTTCTTACCTGGCATATGTTCTACTTAGAACTTGCAATTCTCTAAGTAAATGATGGGCTTATTTTATGAAGCTTGGTTAAGCAAGTATTTTTTCCGTTATTGCTCTGCATTTGGTATTATTGGGAATTATAATTTTTGTTCATTTTGAATTTTGTAGAATGGACTTGATACTAAGGTTGAGAAGTCAAGGAAGCAAATGAAGGAGAGGAAAAACAGGGTCAAGAAGATTTGTGGTGTAAAGAAGGTAAAACATATGGGTTATCTTTGATGGCGTATTGATGTTTTGCGTAAACATATAATGTTGTCTAACTAACTCATAACTGCAGCTAAATGAATGGCATGATGCATGGAATGAAAAGGATAAGGATTTTCATCCTAATTCTAATGATGGCACTGCAGAATCTGTTGTCACTTCTATCAGTGCAGCAAATGGGGGACTCAATGCTATGCCACCAACATCAGCAGCTGAGTTCTTTTTATGGCCTAATCAGTCTTACTGACTTTGATTAGTGTTATTAATTAGAAGATTGCATTTGCCTTTGCAACTAATTTCCAACAACCAAAAGATATCTAAATTGCTCTTGTGTTGAAATTATGGCTGACAAGCATTGGTATATACTTTAATTGGTGCAATACTCAGGTAAAGAGCTAAATTAATAATATTTTCCTCGTATTTCTATTTGCTAACTGCAGAACATTTCTGATTCCGTTACACAAGATTTTAGTAAAATGTCATCTGCATCAAGTAATCTACATCATATTCCCCCTCTTACTTCTACACCTGCAATGTCGCCGCCATCTGACCCTATATATCACCCCACTACTTTATGGATGCCAACTGGCACATCTTTTCCGATCCATCCTGTAATGCCTAGAACTCCTGGTCCCCCTGGATTAGCAAAACACGTGAGAATACCCTCCAATCCAACTGCTCAATCCCCAAGCACAGAGTTTTCCTCAGCTGTAGTTCTGAGACAAAACATACCTACGGGTCCCATTGCATTAGATCTTAATGCAGGCAGAAGTGATTTCAGAACATGTTGGTATGCCTGCTGGTATACCTTTGCATTTGCATTTGAATAGTAATTGAAAAATGTTTATTTTTATGTTTTATTTCTGCAGGTAAATAAAGAGTTGAGTTTAGACGCAACCCGAAACTTTGTAACAATAGGTACATTTTAAGCTTTATTGATGACTTTAGCTAAATTCACATTTGTTTCTTAGTTGAAAATGGTAAGAATTTTCATTCTTTAAGGTTTTTAAGAACCTTGTTGAAAAGGAGACATGAATTGATATACGATGTTTAAGAACTGATCTAGGCACTCAATTCAATTCATATGGATTTAATAAATTTTGCATAGCTCGCCGTATAAAGAGATAACTCATATTAGCTTAAACACCACAACATAATAGAGTTACGGAGCGGGATAATTAAGCCATCATGAATATGGTTTCATGTTTACTTATATAGAAACAAATTCCAAATAATTTGTGTTGAAGCTTCTTAATGGACTGTGCAAGTATTAAATATGAGTTCTACTTCTTAATTGAAGCTTCTTAGTGTGATTTGAAATATTATTTTGTGTGTGATTTATCATTATTCAGAGGACATTACATTATTAGTTTTGTTATTAAAATTTGGAATATTCTTCAAGAAATACTTATAGATAGTAAAATATTAGATTGCTTCTTCAACTTGAATGTGATATACATATGTTTCATGCCAATTAAAGCTCTAGCTGATTATTTTCTTAGTATGTGTATATTAATATCAACTTTATAATAATTTCTAAATGTATCAAATAGTGTCTGCTCCATGTTTCTACTCTGTGATCCAAGATTGATAACTAAGTTTACAGTGTTTCTTAAATATTTTCTTCTGTTTGGACAATTGTGTCTTTGATGTTAGTTTGGCTATATTGGTAGCTAAAATACTGCTATTTGTTGTGTAGCCTCTACTCGATAGCACCAAGGAAAAACTCTCACAGTTCTACCATGTTCCATTAAGTTTTCAGTGAATTAAGTTAGTTTTTTTTCAAGGCAAGTTTTGATTTATTAGTTATTGATCTATATTTTATGTATATCTTTTTTTTACAGATTAACAATATCCTGAATATCCATTATGTACCAAATATTTGGCATATTCCCCTGTTACTTAGAGTGAGTCTCTAATTAAATTTTAGTGCCATTAAATATTGGCTACTTGTATTTTGTGCAATTGTTTTCCTCTTAATGTCTGGTGGCTTCTATTTTCATAATCAAAATGCCCATAAATTAATTTTACAGCAGTTTAACTTACTTAGGTGAGTTTTTTATTTGTCTTTTATTTACATAACTGGCTAAAGCTATGTAGTATCACATGTATAAATTCTGTAACTGGTTGAAACTTGATGTCAGATAAAATCCCATGCATAAATTCTGTAGCACTCTAGATATACAGACTCAAGCAGGAGGACATCAAGAAACCAGCCAAATGCTCTCCCTCTCCTCACCATTCTTGCAAAGGATGTAGGCAGCTTAGATGTGATCAAGAAGAGTTGCAATTTTTGAGTGTGCATATGAGGAGAAGAACTATTGGGATTTTCTTAACAAACGTTTTGATAGTTTGAATATGTTTCAAGATGTTATGGTTGCTGATTCTAGATTGTTTAAGCTTGCTATTCCAAAGAACAAGCATGTGTTTGAGGGTTTGGAGTCAATGTATAACTTTGTGAATCTACATGAAATAAATGTTCTATGTGGGGATCGATGATTGGAAGGTGCTAGAATGGTGTGCAGGCAATTGCTACTAGACCCTGTAAAATCCTGTCCTTTTGTTTTTAAATTGTGCCTCATTCTTTGTATTGTGTTTGGAGTATGTGGGGATTGCGTTATGAATGAATGCTTGGATTTGTCCAAGGAGTTTTCAGAATAGATAGAATACTATCTCACACTGCTTTTTCATAAACAAGTGTGACTATCACATTATTGAATAGAAGTCATTTTGAATTCCTTACCCTTGCTGTTGGAATATTTGGTCTCTTCAATCATCTCTTAATATTATATTTACATTGATTTTACATTTATCAACATTATGAAACCAATGTAAATATAATATTTACATTATGAAATTGGATATAAAACATTATGAAATCAATGGAACTATAATATTTACATTATGAAATTGGATATAAAACATTATGAAATATTATATTTACTATGTCAGTCTAACCACACAACATAGGATATTGATTATGGGTGCGAGAGTTGAAAGGATAATAAATAAATGCAGTCAAGTTAATAGCACTATGACACAATGGCGGCTTTTCAAAACTAATAAATGCAGTAAAGTTAAAAGCACTATACCATTATTATTTGATAATTTTTGTAAAAACTAAATTATTATATAAATATTTTTATAAAAAATACCAACCGGTGTCCGCGGTATTGATTCTATATTTTTTTTAAATATAAATTATATTTTTTTATAGTTACTAATTTTTATTAATCCTATTATTTTTTTCAAATTTTAAATGTAGACAAATGTGCGTCACCGACGGGTACCCGTGCGAAGGCACGGGTATCCCGCTAGTTTTTTAGGAAAGAAAATTCTTTTTGAAGAAAAAATTTGAAAAAAAGTTATTTTTTTCGAAAAAAAAATATTTTAATCGTAAATAACGCATATGTAACCACACGCTATGTAATAACAGTCAGTCATGCGTATAATATATATATTTTAATCATTGTTGTATGTGTTTTTTATAATAACTTGTTACATATTTTATATATGAAAGAATCTGATGAAATTATTACGTGAGTCAATATTTTTATCTAACTTAACTTCCTTCAGATTTGAACTTAAAAATCTATCCTTAATGTATTTATAGTCAATGTTTTATATTGGAACAACTGCAATAATTGAAAAGATCTTCTCTAATATTACTATTTTAAGTCATTGATCTTGAATCAAAATAAAATTTTCAAAGTGGTTATTTTTCTATTGTTGAATTAAAAAACATATACATTACCCTCTTTTACTGTAGTTATAGGGTCCATACGTTATCAACAAATCACAATCAGTGATGGATCTATAGAAACAGCTCAAGGGGACCACTGCACCCCTAAAAAATATTGGCTTCTATTTTATACATATACATAAGCGCAACAGTTTCTCTTCTATTGTTGAACCAAAAATTTTTTTTTCCATTCCCCTTTTTAGACTAATATGCATATTTCGGTAACTAAATTACTTATGTTATTATATTATTAGTTGAAGGACACACTTTCTCATCCAATGGTACAATAGGCCTCACATTTCGATTTAAAAGGCGATATATAATAATATACTACAGCTTCATTATATTTAACATACTATTCTTTTTTATTATAATTTGTGTTAATAATATTAAATTATATCATTTATAAATTTGTGAGCTTTTCTGTTACAATTTTTATTTAAATGAAAATTAGCAGCATATATTATATCGTGATAAAGTTATGAAAAAACTAATAAATTATATAAAGTTTATAGCATTTGTTGATTTTTTTATGAGTTATTAATTTAGCGATAGATTAGTTAATAATTCTGAACTATCGATAGATTCGTTAAAATTTGATAAAAATAAGAATGATTAAAATTTAATAGATTCGCTAAATTAATAATTCTGAACTATCAATTCTACGATTCAATCTTTAATTTTAATTGTATTTCTCTCTCTGCCCCTCCCTTCCTCCCTCTCTATTATTATTTTTTTATTATGTTAATTTATTTTACACTTTCAATTAAATTATATATTATTTAATATAAATTTCTATCATATTTTAATTAATATTTGTGACCTATAAATAATTGAATTTATAATCAATTTTGATTGAAATATAGTTATGATTATGAATCCAAACTATTTAACTGATTTAAAAATAATTATGATTTGATTTCTAAAAATAACCAACTATATACATTCTATATGTGAATTTCAAATCCAATTCGAATCTTATATTATAGTCGAAAAATGAATTTCAAACTTTAAATACGAACGTCATTTATAGAGCCATTTTGTGAACCACATATTTATTGTATACGGAAGATATGATTGTTTAAAGCCTTTGATGAACAAACAATTTTGGCTCCATTATAACAACGTCATATGTTTGGCTATTTATTGTATACGTCATATGGCAGGAATTGTTGTAAAAAACAAATTGGCATTGTACTTATGTTTAGTCTTTTTTGTATTGCATTAAATTAAACACTCCATAAAAAACATTTCCATTTTTTGATAGAGGAGTAATATATATTTCAGCATCTATATTATTAGTTATTAATATTATTATTGGGCTATTGTGTATTTGGGTTTTAAGTCATTATCCATTATGAACACTATATATGTAGTGTCTTTGACACATTTTAGGGCATGAATGAAATGAAAAAGTTATCTTTTATTTTACTTTTCTTTAGATAGTTTTATTGTTTCCTCTTTTATTGTTGAAAACCTAGTTTTATAAACTTGATAGGAAAACTTCCTATCAATTGGTGCTCTCATTTTCGATCTCACTTCCGCATGACCTCATGACAATAATATTGTTTGATGGAGAAGATGAAGCATATTGGTGGATTCTTTGTTTTGAGAAATTTTTCAAAGAGCATGGAACCCATGAGTCATTGAAGGTGTTGAAAGCTGTTGGAGCTTTGAGAGGTTCTGCTCTCAAATGGTGGATATGGTGGTCTCGTATTCATCGCCGATATAGTTGGGATAAATTTACAATAGCTTTGTTATGGAGATTTAAATCGGAATGGAGAGAAATTTTACCAATACAAGAAGAGGATGAGCCAGATCTAGAAGAGGAAATAGAACCCACTTGTGATGATTTTGCTAAGGTTGTGGCTAACTCAACACCAGCAACATTCTTACGTGTTGTTGGAAGAAACGGTATCGGAGCTGAAACTAAAGATGTTGATGACGACACTAATTCAAATTCAGACCGTTTTCCACGCCCTGCTCAGGTACCCGCCAAGAACTTCTATTTTCACGCCGATAATCACTTTAAGTTTGTTGAGTCTCTTCAGCCACTCCCTCATCTTGGTGATGTTGTTTTTTCTCCCGTTATGGCTGAGTCAATTTCCAACACACATTTCGATCCAGGTCCGCTTTCATCTCCACCTTCAATCACGACAACTAGCTTTACCATGTATACATTACAGAGAAAACTTTATGTTTCCTGTTGGGCTTTGTTTGTTCATAATTTCTCTGTTCATGGGATTGATATCTTCAACATTTTTTATCAAATGAATCACCTGAATAGTGCGAGTAAGGTGTTTGATCAAATGCCAAAGAGGGATTGCAATTTCCTCTATATTCCTAGAGAAGCTATGCTCACATTAAACACAAATCTGCAACATCCTGATATTGTTGTTGCATCAGTTTCATGTTCTCCTAGCTTGACAACCATGTTTCCTTCAATGGTTTGTGTTTCGATACAAAAACTAATTTTCCCGAATTCTCACAACCATGAATTTTACAGAACCTTCACCCAAGAAATCACAATTGTTTTCAACCTAGTAACCTCATTGAAGAAATATCGCACTGGTAATGAAATTTTTTCTGCTCTGGTTGCTAAACTGTTACCAAGGAAGACGACTACAAACACATTCTCGGTAATGTCGTCGACAAACTTCATTTTTCTTTTCGATCTTGGTGAAACTCATCAGGTGACAACTTTGTTGCTTAAGTTCAACAAGGAGATTGTTATGCAATTTTTTCTGTTACGGCGGTCTTTCATTATCTTTCACAACATTGTTTCAGATGAGATTCTCCCACTAAATCCCTCTGTTTGCATCACTCGGCTGCCTTCCCATGTGTGTCATGTAATGGAAATCAACAAGGATTGGGACTGGATGACTCCTATCAGAGATAGGAATACTAGAATTTGGGATGAGGTTTCCATTTCGGTTACTGGGCCTGTAAAAATAATTTATCCCCACTTGGTTTCGTCATTCTTTGACAATTATGAGAGAGCATATTTACATGCACCCGTAGAACTGAAAAATAGGAGCTCTTGGAGTGCCGAATGCTCTTTGACTGTCCAAGTTACAATGGAACTTGAGGATAACATATGTTTGGTCGAGCATCTTCAAGCTCAAAAACTCTCAATTCCTGCGGAATCACTAGCGCAATATAAATTTCCCGAGCTTTTCTTCTACAAGCCCGATTTATGGTGGCCTAATGGAATGGGAAAGCAATCTCTGTCCAATGTTGTCATTAGCATTGATGTTAAAGGATTTGGTGAGTCTGATTCATGGAGCCATCTCTTTGGATTCCGCAAAATTGAGAGCTACATTAATGATGCTATTGGCAGAAGGCTATTTAAAGTCAATGGGGAACCAGTTTTTATTCTTGGGAGTAACTGGATAATGTCTGATGGGTTTGCTGATGGGATGGGGAACTTCACTGATGGTCCTTATGAAATTCAAAATCCTGAAGACTTCTTCAAGGATTTCTTTTATAATTATGGATTCAATCCAGAGGTTGGTTCTATGGGAATGCCAGTTGCATCAACCATAAGAGCAACAATTCTGTCAGAAGGATGGCAGATACCTGTGTTTAAGAAACTTCCAGATGGTTATGTAGAAGAAGTTCCAAATCCCATACGGGAATACCATAAACACATTCCTTATTCAAAACCAAGCAAGGTTCATGATCAGATTTAGCTATATGGTAGTACTGTCAAAGATCTTGATGATTTTTGTTTGAAAGCACAACTTGTTAACTACATCATTCCCATAATTGAAGACGGTGATCTTGGTCAAATTGTGATTGATTATGATGAGATTTGTGAAGCTTCCAAAAACCCACAAGATTTGCTATTAGGGAGTCCTAAAGTTTGTGTTGTGACATTTGATTTGGAGAATAAAAATGCAGATGTTCATCCCTTGAAATTTGAACTCTCCCTGTTTGAGACTCAAGTGTTGGTTAATTCACCGGCTGGGTTTCAGGAGATCTCGGTTGAAAATGCTGTCCTAGTATGGTACGAAATGGTGCAGCAAAATCTTGTAAGTGAGAAGGTGTTCTCTTTTTGGCTCAATGGGAATCCAAAAGCTAAAAAAGGCGGGGAGCTAATTTTGGGGGGTGCTGATCCCAATCACTACAAAGGAAAACATACATATGTTCCTGTCACTCAAAAAGGTTATTGGCAGATTAAAATGGGATATTTTTTCATTGGAGGTCTCTCAACAGGTGTTTGTGAAGGTCGATGTGCTGCTATTGTGGATTCAGGAACATCTTTGCTTGCTGGACCAACTACTGTTGTGACCGAAATCAACCATGTTATTGGAGCTGAAGGGGTTCTAAGTGTAGAATGTAAGGAAATTGTTACTGAATATGAAGAAATGATTTGGGATCTCTTGGTAGCAGGGGTACGACCTGGTGATGTATGTTCACAAGTTGGTTTATGTGTTGCAAAAAAGGTCCAATCAAAGAGCATGGGAATTGAGATGGTGACCGAAAAGGAAGAGGGAGAGTTATCTGCTAAAGATATTGCTTTGTGCTCTTCCTGTCAGATGCTTGTGATTTGGATCCAAAATCAACTGAAACGAAAGACAACCAAAGATAGAATATTCAACTACGTAAATCAACTGTGCGAGAGCTTGCCAAGTCCAAATGGAGAGTTGGATATGAATATGGAAACTAATTCTTCTTCCAAACAGTGGGATCCATGAAAGATTAATGTAGCAATAAGATTTTTTTACAACCTTGAGGACAAGGTTGATTTTAAAGGGGTGAGTAATGATAGAGGAGTAATATATATTTCAGCATTTATATTATTAGTTAAGCTTAAATGCACTTTTGGTCCCCCTAGTTTGGGGTTTTTATACTTTTGATCCCTCTATTACAAAACCTGTGTTTTTGGTCCCTTTAGTTTGGTGCACTTTGCATTTTGTTGGTCCCCCTCCATTTTTGCATAGGTGGCAGTGATGATTAAGATTAAAAATTTACTTTTAATGACATGGCATTGATGACTAGATTATTTATTTATTAATAAGTTAATATTTTAAATATTTTTTAAAGAATTAATTACATAATAATTATTTAGAAATATATTAACTAAAACTATAATAATTAATTTGTGGAACATGTGACACATCACTTCATTATACACACTCTCTCATGTGCTTAACTTACAGTATGTAGCTTTACTATACTTTATAAACACTATTTTCATTGTTTGACAAACCGATGTGGGACTTTTCTAGTACCACTAAGTTGACACTACTTCAACCATGCGAAGAAGAAAGGGAGAGGAAAAGAGAACAAGACAGTGGGAGTAGCTTTGAAGGAAAGAGATTTATGAAGATGAGTAAGAGGGTTCACTACTTATATGATGTGTATTAAAATAATACTTTGTTTATGCATATGTTTCTCTGTTATGTTTTCTGGTTGTTTGTTGCAAAACTGAAGGTTTGTTTCAAAACTGAAGGTTTATGTTTCAGGAACTTTGGTTGGCACTGATGTGTATGTATTAATAAGAATAAGAGCTACTGTTAAGTGCTAATGTTGTCATGTGTATTACAATAAAAACCTTCAATGTTTAATCTTTTGTTATGTGTATTACAATAAAAACCTCCAATGTTTAATCTTCTGATAATAATCCTAATTAATAGGAAAATTATCTAACTAAAATAACTAATCCTAATTAATAGGAAAATTAATAGTAAGAGTAAGACTCACTTTTGAAAATTAATAGTAAGAGTAAGACTCACTTATCTAACAACAGTTCATGCAGAAGCAGAAATTAAAATATTAAGAACAATAGAAAACAACCTTAGAAAACAATGAAAACAACCACCACAATTGACAACCTTAGAAAACAACCACCATCTTCTTCTGCACAATGATTTGTGTACATCTCTTTGCTACATCGTCTCATTTTGTTTGGTGTCGGTTATTTCATTTCGGTTACGTAATATCGTGATTATTATGCACGTTTTAATTGCTGTTTCTTTTTAATCATGTTAAGTTATGGAAAATGTTGGAAACAAGTGTGGAATATATTGTTCATGATTGCTGCATGATAAGTGATGATGAACAGTGCTTGGAGAATTTGTTTTTTATTTTCTATATGTTTTTTTCTTAACGTTTAGTTTAGTTAATCATGGTAGTATTTTCAGTTAATTGTTTTTCATTTGTTTAATTAATGTTTCATATGTTTGTAAAAAGTAGTCTTAGTGTTTTGAATGGTGTTGTATACTTGGATTAATAAATTGGTATGTATAGTGAAAGTTACTGCAATAATTCCATTGTAAATTTGCAGTTGTGATATAGTGTAGTGTAAAATAGAACCTTGAGGAGAGTTGAAGAGAAGCTCTGAAAATTATGATTTGGATTAAAGATTCTCTCTTATTGAAGTTCAATGCATAAAACAATTCTAATAAAGTTTAAATTGAAATTAAATTAACAAAACAGAGGAACACAATAGGATAAGAATAAGATAAGTTATGACTTTCTATATGGAAGGAATGGTAGTTTGGTATTAACTGAGCAATGCCTTTACAAATTTGGATAGAGAAGATTAGGACAGATTGAATAGGATAAGCCAAATTTTAAATGGAGCAATTTTTTCTGGGTCTGATGTAAATTAGAAGAACACGAGGAAGAGAGTGAAATGACACAAGTTGGAAGATGCATATGTCACTTAAATGGAAGAAGCTTGTAATTGAGTCCCACATTGATTTATTTGCATGTTATGTTAGAGTTTATAAAGCTTGAACGTGTGGAGGTAATTGGATAAGTGTGTTGAGATGAAAGTGGGCCATTGAGAATAGACATGTGTTGCAATTAAGTGGGTTGTAGGCTCTTAGTGCTTTTTAATTAATAAATTTATTAAATAACAATTTATAAAATTAATAATTATGTAAAAAAGTATTAAAAAATAAATTATCCTAGTCATTGATTCCACATAATTAAAAATAATTTTTAAATCCTAGTCATCATTGTCAACTATGCAAAAATGGAGGGGGACCAACAAAATGCAAAGCGCACCAAACTAAATGGACTAAAAACACAGGTTTTGTAATAGGGGGATCAAAAGTATAAAAACTCCAAACTAGGGGGACCAAAAGTGAATTTAAGCCTATTAGTTATTAATATTGTTATTGGGCTATTGTGTATTTGAGCTTTAAGTCATTACCCATTATGAACACTATATATGTAGTGTCTTTGACACATTTTAGGGCATGAATGAAATGAAAAAGTTATCTTTTATTTTACTTTTCTTTAGATAGTTTTATTGTTTCCTCTTTTATTGTTGAAAACCTAGTTTTATAAACTTGATAGGAAAACTTCCTATCATTTTTCCTTTATTTTTATTAAAAAAAATTATCAAATAATGTAACAAAACAATGATTCTCATTCACAAGTATAACCAGCTATCAACACGGGTTTTTATTAAGGATAGTGATGAAATGATTTTTAAAAAAATGATAAATAAATCATTGTCATCAGCCTTGACGTAGTTTATGGCTTTACGAAAAAAAAAATTCACATTTACATTTTACATTTATATTTCATATTTTATCTAGATCTTTGTGTTGAAAAAACTATTTTTTCTGCCATTTCTGTTGGTGTAACTGGTTATCATGTTTATGGTAACCGATTACATGGTCGTTTTTCAGTGGCAGTGGGGCGTTTAACTGGTTGTAACCGGTTACCCAGATTATGGTAACTGTAACGCCCCGATTTTGTCTTATTTAATTAATCGAGTAGATTTAATTATTTTTGTTTTTATATTATTTTATTCTTGACTTTTATTAGACAATATATTATTTTTATCGTTGTTTATGTTTTATCACATTATGAGAGCGTTTGGGGGATATTTGAGCTGAGGGGTATTTTGGTCTTTTGCTTGGGTAAGTTTTATGTTTTTATATAAATAGAAAGAAAAGTGAGAAAAGATAGTAAGGAAAAGAAAAAGAAAGAAGAGAAAGAGAAGAGAAGAGAAAAAAGAGGAAAGAAAAGGGAGAAGAGGAAAAGTGGAAAAATCGACATAACTCCGTTTCAAGCGCGAATAATCGGGTAAGGGTGAGAAGTTTCGATTATATCATGCTTGTATATGTATATGTATGTTTTGTTTGAATGTTTGAGTGAAAAATATATGTTTTCTATTTGGTTGAATTTGTGAGCAATTGATAGAAATCGATGTTTTAACGGTTAGAATGCGGAATAGTTCGCGTAGAATAGTCGGGAAATGATAGGATTTAGTCGGGAATACTTGTTGGTATGATCGGGGGGTTTAAGGATGAGTTTGGAGGGATTTTGTGTCATAAAATTCTTGTTTTTCTGCAGTTTCGCGATGGTTAATCGATTAACCAAATGCGTTAACCGATTAACAGTGTAAGTTTTCAGAAAAATATTATTTTCAAAAACCCATAACTTTTGAACCGTAAGTCAGTTTTGGTCCCCGTTCGAAGCGTTAAAAAGCTAACGAAATATTCTTTCTGTTAACAATGGTTTGGAGGGTAAAAGATTATTTAATTGATTTGTGTTTTTGAAAAATAGCCGGGTTGTCGGGTTTTTATCGCGTTAAATGCGTGGGATTGATGTGGTATCATGTTATATGCTTTTGTTATGTAATGTGTAGCTAGTGTGCTGTTATATGATGTGAATATACATGATGGTATATTGTGATGATGAGTTGTGGCCTTATGGAAAATATGTGCATTGTTTTGGATTGGACCTCGATGCATGATTAATGATGTTGTTGTGTAGTAAAATACATTGTTTATGTGAAGTTCAATGTATGTTGTGTGGTGGCCTTTATGGTTTGAAATGCATTGTTTGAATTGTTTTGCAATGCATGAATGTGATGATGTTGAAGCATGTGACAAGTTATTGTAATTGTTGTATTTGGTTGTATATGCATGATTATGGTTGCATATATGTGTGAAGATGCATTGTTTGTCATGAGTTCTTGTGTGTCAAGTATCATGATATGCATCTTGCGAAGTCGTAAGCCTTATATAAAGAGGTGGGAGCGGCAGATTGATTCCTGAGAGAATCTGCTATAACATCGTGAGCCTTAAAAATAAGAGGACTGAAAGCGATGGGTATAGAAGATCGTGAGCCTTATACAAAGAGGACTGAAAGCGATCGGATCGTGAGCCTTATACAAAGAGGACTGCAAGCAATCCATAAACGTCGTGAGCCTTATACAAATAGGACTGCAAGCGACGGGTGAACATCGTTGGCCCGACGGGGTGTTACTTGTAGTAACAAGCGATGATTCCAGCAGAGTTCCTGAGTGAACTAGTGATGAGAAATGTTGGAAGTCGGTACCGCATGGCATTTGCATAGAGTCGTTGTGTCGGTCTCTGTGCATTTGCATAAATCATGGATGCATTATGTGTGAAAAATCATGATTTGATTGATAATGTGTGAGAATTGTGAATGGATGCATTATTTGTGGAAAATCATGGATTGATGATGTGTGGAAATTGTGCATTGATTTGTTATGTATTGAGATTATGATAGCATTGGTTATGAATGACATGTGTTATGTGATGTGTACTGTGTTTCTAAATGTTATGACTTGGTATGTCTTATGTGCGAATATGCGAGTATATTGGATACTTGATATATGTGATGCTTGTGGTGAGAATAACTATGTATGTGAATTTATATGTTTTTGCATATTATTATGCAATCTTGATTTAGTTGTTATTTCTAACCCTTCTGCTGTTTTATAATGCTCTATGAGGCATTGCAGATTAGATGCTGAAGGTCTTTGGTGAAGCTTATGTCTTCATTCTTTTGTCGGTCGGCTCTGATATGTAGCACCGGGTAGTCGGGAGATTGATTAGGATTATTTTGTGATGTTGTGTATATGCATCTTTATCCTTTGGAGTTGTATATATACATGATTATGTTGATAACAGATAAACCTTTATGTGATATATATATATATATATATATATATATATATATATATATATATATATATATATATATGATGTTCGGTTTTAGATTTTACGCTTTTATTCTAAAATCTGAAATGTGGGTGTAAGGAACTGAGTTCCTCTGTTGATTGCTACCCCACTTTTGCAAATCTTTATGAGCAGGTGTTGTATGTTTTGTTTCAAATTTAATGTGATTCTCCCTGTCTATGCCATGATAATTTAAATATACTCTGACGAAATTTTCATTAAGTGTTTATTGTTTTATTATTAATTGGGGGTATAGATTAGGGGTGTTACATTTAGTGGTAGCAGAGCCAGTCCGTGTCAGTTTGTGTAAGTTGTGTCAGTCCTTGTTGGTCTTTGTAGTTGGTTGAACTGTTTGCTTAACCGTGTTGCTGTTATTGGGAATGATCAGAACATGGCTGGTAGAAATGATGCTGCTTTGGCTGCTGCTATGCAAGCTATGGCTCGAGCTGTGCAGGGTGCACCTAATGCGGGTGAGAATGATGAGTTCAGGAAGAACAAGCCGCCTGTCTTCAAAGGGAAACATGACCCTGATGATGCTCAGATTTGGCTGAAAGAGATTGAAAGAATCTTTCGAGTGATGGATTGGGCTGAGGACAGTAAGGTGAGACTGGGTACTCACATGTTACATGAAGAAGCTGATGATTGGTGGGTTAGTACTCGTCAGGTGTTGGAAGTTGCGGAGGAAGAAGAGATTACTTGGGAATTGTTTAGTCGGGAGTTTCTGAGGAAGTATTTTCCCGAGGATGTTAGAGGAAGGAAGGAAATTGAGTTTTTGGAATTAAAACAAGGTAATATGTCTGTTGTTGATTATACTGCCAAGTTTGTGGAACTTGTGCAGTTTTATCCTCATTATGCGGAAGCTACTGCAAAGTTTTCTAAGTGTGTGAAATATTGTCGCTACTCGAAAAATAGTCGACCGGAGGCAAAAATGAAGAAAACAGAAGAGTCGCCATCGAACTTTATTTATCCCATGAGGGGAAGGGAAAACATCGAGAAAATCCAAAGAAGGAAGGATAAGATGGTCTCATAACCAAATTACGGGTTCGGAAGCCGGTTATGTGAGGGGAAGGTATTAGCACCCCTCACATCCATCGTACTCGATGGGAACTATTTGCTTGTCTATGTGTAAGGATGTTTGCTAAGGAAATTGCTTTTTTAAGTGTGTTCTAAGAGGGAAAGAGAAGGGTGAGAACCAAAGAATGTGAAAGAAAATAATAGAAAAGGCAGGGAGAAGAGGAGAGGAAAAGAAAAAAGAGAAGAAGGAGAAGGAGACTCGATAGGACCTCGCGATCATATGTCTACGTATTCCCTCGTGCAATGGGAAAGTCAGAGTCAACGTAGTTCGAAGGACTACGGGAGAAGAAAAAGAAAGGGGGTATGTGGACGATGGTAACGTGCGCATTCTAGCAGTTAGGTGTATTGCGGCTCGCTCGTGGAGTCTTATGCATTACCTGTTTGCGGTAAAACGGACGTAACATGTCCCTTTTTGGGGGAAGAAGAAGAAATGGTGTGGAAAACGGAAGATGGATAGAAGGTAGCTCGCCAAGATCATTACAATCTTGTGCCTACGTATCTTACATTCGGACAAGAATGAAGAATCAGAGCAATCGTAGTTCGACCTACGATTTGTTGGTGTTTTTTATGGACGATGTTAACGTGCGGGTTCTAGCAGTTAGGTGTTTTGCGGCTCGCTCGTGGAGTCTTATGCGTTTCCTGTTTGCGGTAGAACGGACGTAACATGTCCTTTTTGAAAAGGCTTAGATTTTCGCCATCAAGGCAAGATGTCACATTTGATTTGTTAATGTTGATTTTAAGGGGTGAAATAAGTCCTCGGATAGGAACCCCTTCGGGTAGTACCCAATTCTTTATCTCAAAAGATTTGTTATGAAAATTGTGTGGCGAATATAGTCACGTCTTCGTTTTGAAAGACAAGTATCGGGACCACACACTCTAAAGTGAGCATCCTAACACTCGAAGAGGAAGAGGTCTTCACCCAATCCCCTCTCTTTAGTTCAATACAAAGAGAACGTTATTCTCTTATTAAAGTATTTTTGGTTTTAGATAGTAAGTGCTTTACGACAGTGAACCCTAAAGGTAATGTCAAGCACTCGGGATAGGAGAAGGCTTTCGCCTAACCACTCCACGACCATCTAAGTTTATTAAAAAAATGTTTGAAAATGCACTTGGTACAAGACCAAGGTTTTTAGACACAAGGAGATGAAATAAAGAGAGAAAAAGGTTTTTGAAAGAATGGGTGGTGAATGTAGTCACGTCTTCGTATTGAAAGACGAATATCAAGACCACACACTCTAAAGTGAGCATCTTAATACTCGAAGAGGAATAGGTCTTCACCTAATCCCCTCTCTTTAGTTCAATACAAAGAGAACTTTATTCTCTTATTAAAGGAAGTGTTTTCGGTTTTAGATGGTAAGTGCTTTACGACAGCAAACCTTAAAGGTAATGTCAAGCACTCGGGATAGGAAAAGGCCTTCGCCTAACCACTCCACGACCATCTAGTTTATTGAGAAAAGGTTTTGAAAATGCACTTGGTACAAGACCAAGGTTTTGACTAAGGTGATAAAATAAAGAGAGAAAAAGATTTTTGAAAGAATGAGTGGTGAATATGAGAAAAGAGAAATGAGTTGATGAATACAAGAATGTGGTCAAGAGAAAAGTCAAGAAATTGAAATCACAAGATCAAGTAAATATAGTCAAGTCTCTAAGCACAAAAAAATCCAATCTACAAGTCACCAAACCCACGAGGTTAGAAGTTAAATTAATAAAGAAATCAAGCTAAATAAATTCTAAGTGAATCTACACAATTAAATTCTAAATTCAACTCAAAACGAAACAATTCAATATTTAATAAGAAAATGTTTTTCAAGTTTTTAATTAGCTAAAAAGAAATTAATAACTAAAGTTTATGAAAAAATCTAACATTAAAATTTCTACAATTCACATTAAAGAACCTAAAATAAAAACAAATTGCTCTATTGGATGTACATGGAATCAGGGAGTCCCACTTGCATATATCGTTGCAAAAAATTGAGATGTCCTTAGAAGAAATTTCAAAAATGATATGAAAGTACCAAACGGAGACACTCAAGACATTAGCAGTTAAAATAGCTACAGACCAAGATTGCAATACAAATCATAGAAATTTAAAGAACCTAAAGTGATATATGATTAAAAAAAAAAGCCTAATTAAATATCAAGTTTCAATCCACAAATATCGCACGTACACATGAATGAATTAGTTCAATACCGACAAAACTCATCAAGATCAAACACAACAATACAATTGATAAAAACAAAATTGTTAACCGTCACAATGAATCATAACATATTTGTAAATCGACAAACACAACCAAACAAGACTCAAAGTTACATAACTAAATATATACAATCCAGCACCGCGCAATGATATCAAAAATGCTACACTAATCAATCAACAAAATCACACATAAAAAAAGTTCTAAAACCGAGGATTATCACACTGCAAAATTACATCAAAACAGAAGGTGAGATATCAACAATCACAGCCTAAATCCTCAACAAGAAACACTAACAAACAGCAAGAATCGAGCTTAAATCAAAAGCTAACGTTAACGCAATGTTGAATTAATTGTTGATGTCGAAGAACTTGTACCTTCGATGAAGCAGATAGCATACCCGAACTACTGCTTGTATATCAGAACCTCCAAGTTTTGCATCTCACATAGCAGCCACCGCTTTGTTAACAAGTTTGTTTAAGCAGACACCTCACAATTTATTCACACTGCTCTTCATCGATCTGCTTCAGTTTCTTAATAACTGCAGTGTTGTACCTAACGCTTGAATCCAAAGTCCAGAATGTCGAAACATGGTTGGAGCTACGTCGTATGCTAGGATGAGTTGTGTTTGAAAAGGTTGATGGTGATGTAGGCAGAAGGAGTCAGGCGAAGTTTTGAGGTGATGATTCGTGAAAATAAAGATGACGGTGCAGAGAAGAGAGGGAAGAGGAGGTTAACGGTGACTGTAAGGATTTCACGGCGGAGGTAAGTGAAGCAAGGTGGAAGTGTGGAATGAAAGTAGAAATGGAGGAGGGATTTGGGCGAAAAAAAAAGTGCTTCGGAGATTAATGAAGGTGATGAACGAGGGAAAAAGTGGAACGGGACACCATGAACAATCAAAACGTTTTCTCTCAGTTTTTTTTTAAAAAGAAATCTCTCCTATACACTCACTCAAGTTTTAAAAGAGGATTCTTTCCCCTCTTTTTGAGCCAGCCGCATGTGGATCGGTTCCTAGGGTCTCCTCCTCTTCTCACAAGCCAAAATAACACTTATATAGTAACAATTAGGGTTTTTATTTTTCACCAAATACCGAAAGTGCCCTCTCCAGATACTTAATGAGCAAGAATGCTCAAAAAATAATAAAAAACAAAATATATATTAATTTTAAAGAAAAATATAAAACAATAAAGTAAATTAAATTAACTAAAATAAATCTAATTATATAAACAAATCTAAATTAATTTTTAATTAACTAAAAATAAGTAATAAAAAAAATAAATGATAAAATAAAATAAAGTTAAATAAAATTCTAATTATATAAACAAATCTAAATTAATTCTAAATTAATTAAAGGATTATTTAACTAAAAATTACAAATAAAATGAATAAAAAATGAGTAAAAAGTCGGGTCGAAATTCTCGACAATGAAAAAAAGACTGCAATAAAATTATCAGCGCGAAATAAATTACCCAGAAAAATACAGCGTTTTGTCAGATTTTGAAATTAATCGGGATCCGCTTTTAGTTTGACTGATTCGTCTGTAAATTCGAGAATTCTACTCCGGCTGACATTTTAGGCAGTATGCAAGATGAAGAGCATGTTATGCTATGCGGATGATGCGAAATGAAAATTAAGGCTGATGAATGCAAGTTAGGACCTAATGGAATGCATAGATGATAAAAATGACATGATATGCAAGGCTAGGGTTAGGGTGAAAATGAGGGTGTGACAGATGCCCCTATTTAATCTTCTTGGACTTGAAGGTAGGAGTGACAGAGGTTTTCTTACAATCAAGGTACAAGAGGATTAAATATAAGAATACCCATAATTTTCATTCAGAAAAGAAGTGAAATGAAAGTGAATTGGTGGGATGGCTTGCAAAAGGCATTTGTCAATAGGACGAGGTAATTGGTTATGAGGGATATGATGATATGCTTGAGATGCGATGAGGAACGAACATGAGTGCTTTGCTAGTCTTGAAAGGGGGGAATCCCTGTAGCATCTTAGGGACATAAAAGGGTTGAGATATTCCTTCTACAGAAGGTAGATAAGACTCTAGAAATAAAGGATGAGATATTCCTCCTACGAAAGGTAAAGAGGACTCAAGAATAAAGGATAGAAATTGGTTCTCCTCTTGCAAAAGGCAAAGAGGACCCCTGAACGAAAGGTTAGGAGAAAAAATAAATTCCTGCTACAACAAGTAGAGGAGACTCCCTTGGGAGAAGACGATCGTATTGTTTTCTGCAGAGGCAGAAACAACTCCAGAACACAAGGTTTGGAGAATAATTCCTCTTACAAAAGGTATAGAGGACTCCAGAACAAAAGGATTAGAGAATAATTCCTCTTACAAAAGGTAGAGAGGACCCCATAACAAAAGGTTAGGAGACAATTCCCTCTACAAAAGGTAGAAAGGACCCCAGAACAAAAGGTTTGGAGACAGATTCCTTTCTAAAAAAGGTAGGAAGGAGACCTACGAAAGGTAAGCTGGGAAGAAATTGTGCAAAAGGCACGGGAAGACTCTTACTAAAGGTAAGCTAGACACATTGCAAAAGGCAAAGAGGAGACACATCGCGAAAGGACAAGACTTCACGCGAAAGGCACAGAAGGATTTGGAAGTAATAAGTGATGGGGGACAAAGTCCACAAGAATGCCCTGATCCTCTACAAGAACTGGTTAAACAAGCATGCAAATGATGCAAAAATGTATGCAAAATGCTGGGGATATGAAAGTCTGGAGTAACGTGGTGGGGCTTTGGTTAAGGTGCCAAGGATGGTTGGGATTTTGTTGAAATGCTTGCTGGGGAAAAGGAGATAGGTAAGGTGAAGGATACCAACCGAAGATGGCTTTTAAAAGGGTTACCAGACGAGAACTGGTTTTTAAGGGGTAGACTACCAGGCGAGAACTGGTGGCAAAAGGTTAAGTTGTCAGACGAGAACTGACTTTATGGTTTGCTAGACGGGAACTAGACTTTGAAACGGTGTTTACCAGATGAGAACTAGTTTTAAAATGGCTAAAGAATAGGGGACCAGACAGGAACTGGCATATAAGTTGCTTACCAGACGAGAACTGGTGTTCGGTTTTGGTTTTCCAGACGGGAACTGGTTTTATGGTTTGCCAGACGAGAACTGGACTTTAAAGTTGTGCAAGCAAGGTGGATTTTGTATCTGGTTAAGGGTGCCGAGCATGTTCGGGCTTATGGTGAGAGGTGCCAAGATGGTTGGGCTTTGGTTGGTGTGCCAAGTATGATTGGGCTTTGGGTTGGATGGGGAATGAGCTTAATTTCCCGACACTCGGGACCTGACGATGCTACGATCAGATGATAGATGTGGATGCTTCTAATGCTCCCAGTTTGGTCCTTTGCAGAAGTTCTGCTTAATCCTAAGAGAATCTTACTTCTAACTGAGATGCCATGACGGCTTTGCAACCGAAAATATGAGCATAGCGACTTGACTTGTGCATGTTAGTTGCACTTCTGCTCTGCCCCAGGGCTCTTTGACACTTGTTGGAAACTCAACATTTACTGGTGTCTGACAGGGTTTGCCTGACCAATCTTGAAAGTATAGAGGAAAACTGCCCCTTTGCAATTGATCTGCCTCAGTCGGTAGGGTTTTTGAATGAATCCTCCTCGAATAGAAACTTTGGGGTAACTATACCATGACATGGGCTGAGATAACTTGCCCCAATATCTGAATCTTCAATAGTCAGCCTTTGCTTGAGTCTCTTGAAAAACTTGCCCCAGAATGAGCGTTGAAGCGACTTAACTTATGTTGATTGAGCCTTGGAGAGATTTGCTCTTAGTCACAAGAATCTCTGGGTGGCCTACCTTTGGCCGGTGGAGCCTTGAGATGATTCTCTGCTCAACTCACTCTTGAATGTTCTGCTCCAGATTCACAAGGTTATGAGAAGGTCTTGATTCGAGTCAGCACCAACGAATGATCAAGTTTCTCTCTGAATGCACTTTGTCAGAATCTTTTTTTTATGTCAAGTACTTTCTTGTAGTTAAAATTGTTCGCATAGAAATGGTAATTTTAATGCGACGATCATGCAGGTTTTGAAAGAAATCATTTATTGGAATGATGTGAAAGTGTGTGACGAATGGACCATTAGTCCAAACGCAGTGTTGGTTTACTGGTGCACGAAAGATATAGCAAGAATATGACACCAATGATGAAGATTATTAGATCTGTGGGGAGTCAGTTTACGCAACCTTGCTTTAGTACGCTTTCAGAATAAACCCCACCTCAATTAGGTCTTTCGAAGGTTGTAATGTGGTCTGGTTCACGGTTATTTGAAACAAAGGATATTAGGCTCAAATTTTGATTTGTACCCACCCCTTCTTCGTGATATCTCCAGTCCTACATTCAGTTATACTACACACACTTATCTTTCAAAAGGGTTGACAGTGTAAGGGCGAATTTGCTTGGAATGACAGTCACCTTATTTTGTTTTTGTGGATGTCAGTGACCTTTCTAATCCATTTTGGTGGCCATTGAATCGGATTTTGCTTTTGTTGAGGATTTGAGGGCCTCTTTTGCTTTATTTATTTTTTGATCCCTAACTTTTGCATGGACCGACTTCACTTTTCGAGTCCATCGGGACTGCCCTAATTTTGCCTAAGTTTCCTCTTTGGGGTGGTGGACTTAGCGGTCTATCTTCTTCTTTTTTTTTGTTATATTTTTTTTTTGAAGGGTTGTGACTGCCAAGTCTTTGGTCTTTGAAGAATAACCGCCATAACAAGAGGTTTCATCTTGAAATTCGAATGTGTAATCAGGATAACTGAACACTACCCATGCCCCAGGTTAAGCGTAAGGGTTTAGAAATCCGAAGGAAACTCCTACTTCTAGGCTCGAAGGGGTTGACTAGGGACTAACTCCTTATCTCTCCAGTGTTTAGGGGATTTGAAACAATGTCTGTACATCATCAGCAGGATTTTATCCAAAAGCATACTATTAGCAATTATGAGTATTTCATTTTCATCATCCTCCCTCAAATCTTTACTAAGACAACAACTGATAAAGGGAATGAAATGTGGGAAGAAAAAATTTGTGATTTTTTTGCAATATATGAGAAAAAATGAGTGGATACGAATGGACTTGTCCAAAAAAGCACGTTCATTACATTAACAAAACCATTAGTAAGCAACAATGTTTAACAACAAGTAGTACTTAACAGAGAAGAAACTACAAATGCAAATACATGACAAGATCTATAAATTGTCAATCCTGGGGATGTCTTTTGTCTGACCCACTGGCTCGAGGAGATGACCCTTGTAGTCTTTGCACTTAAACAGACGAGAGGTTGACGTGCACAACGAGGCTTCCTTCTGGAAATGATATGTAACCTTTGTCAATCAGTTGTTGCACTTTGGCTTGGTAGGCTTTGCAATCTTCAGTCGAATGTCCCATTGATCCTCCATGATATCCACATTGCTCATTGGGATTGTACCCAGGAGGGTATGGCTCTGGCAACAGCTTGAGAGACTTGGGAACCACCAACGAGCTTTGAATCAAATGCCGCAAGAGTTGACTGTATGACATAGGGACTGTATGAAGAGGAGCATTCCTTCTTTCTAGATTGTTACGAGGCCTATGTTGACTCTGGCGCTGATTCTGATATCCTCGGCCATGAGCTCGTTGATTTACATGAGGAGCAATCCACGGTTTCTGGGACGAAGCTATAGGCATTACTGGTTGCCCATAAGGATAACATGGCGCTGGAAATGATGACTGCTGAGAAGATGAGGGACCAAAAGGTTTTGCTGGTACACCATGAGAATACTCAACATTTGCTATGACTGCATTGGTTTCATCCCCTTCCTCTTGGGAGTTGCTGAGGGATTCAGTCTCACTGGCTTGGCTGCTCGAGACGTTCTGGATTAGTCCACTCTTGAGGTAGCTCTCGATGCGTTCCCCTACCATCACAAGGTCAGAGAAGCTTGATGGCGTACTGCCAACCATTCTTTCAAGATAAGAGCCATGCAGACTGTTTATGAACATGTCAATCAATTCCCTGTCCAAGAGTGGTGGTTGCACCCTAGCTGCTAATTCTCTCCACCACTGTGCATATTCCTTGAAGGATTCATCTCCATTCTAAGATAGGCTTTGCAACTGCATGCGACTAGGAGCCACATATAGATTGTACTGATATCGCTTTAGAAAAGCGCTGGATAAGTCCTTCCATGATTGGATATGGCTTCTTTCTAAATCCATGTACCAACTTAAAGATGCCCCACTCAAACTATCTTGAAAACAGTGAATCATCAGCTTATCATCATGGGTATATGTGGTCATTTTTCGGCAGAACATCACCAAATAAAGCTTCTGGCAACTACAGCCTGCATACTTCTCGAAGTTGGGTACCGTGAATTTTGGAGGAATTACCAAGTCTGGCACTAGGCACATATCAACAGCATCGAGCCCAGGCGTATCATGCACTTTCATAGCTTGGAGTTTTTCCTCAATGTCACGAAGTATTTCCTTCATCGGATCAGTCAAAGGCTTCCTCTGGGGTCGAGTAGGAACATTTAATCGTGGAAGATCATCATCAGGCAGAAGACCATACAATGGATTAGTTGTCACAGTGAAACCTCGTGGGGGATCAAGATTCTGACGGTTGCTATCTAACATGGCTACCTCAGCTTCCAACTTGCTTTGTCTAACTGGTCTTTCAAGTCGTCTATGTTCCACTTGCTTCAAATGCTTCACATCTACCACAGGTTCAATGCGAGTGTCGAGAAAATAAATGCGGGTTATGGACAAATGACTGAATGAGCTTCTCGGTTTTAGGTTGGAGAATGCTATGCAAAATGATGCAAAGATGCTTATGCAAATGCAATGCAACAAGGCATGGGATCAAAGATCAGAATCAGGGGTTCGCAACAGGTATCAAGGTCACAGATTCTGCAGGACAACACAACAAGATATCCCTCACCTCGGGTAGGTTATCTTGGGTTTAAAACAGGGCATTCCAAGGGTTTTTAAACAAGGTCCCATGCACTAACCCTCAAAAGTTTTCCATCATAACGACGATTCCTAAGACGGTAATCCCTCCACAGGATGAGCACAGAGTTATGTCTTAGTAAACTTTGGAATTAGGTTCTAAAAAGGTCCTCAGAATAACGGACTCCCAGGTCGGAAACAAAGACGCCATTACAACTAATTGTAAGACATAATCATTCCCAAAGGGGCCTCATCTGAGCGTTGGAAGTCAAACCAACTCGACGAGTCCTAAGTCTCGCAAATCAGTAAGCAACCACCTCCTAGCTTAGTGTATACTCGAAAAGCTCGGGTAGAAAGCCTTTCTCCTCACAAACCATCCCCAATATACCCAACAAATAAGAGAAGCATAAGATAATAAAGCAATAATAAAGCAAACAAAAGCACACATGCGACAAACAAACTAGGCTTGGCTTGCTAGGGTGAACCACGTCCCAAACAGAGTCGTCAGCTGTCGCTACTCGAAAAATAGTCGACCGGAGGAAAAAAGGAAGAAAACAGAAGAGTCGCCATCGAACTTTATTTATCCCATGAGGGGAAGGGAAAACATCGAGAAAACCCAAAGAAGGAAGGATAAGATGGTCTCGCAACCAAATTACGGGTTCGGAAGCCGGTTATGTGAGGGGAAGGTATTAGCACCCCTCACATACATCGTACTCGATGGGAACCATTTGCTTGTCTATGTGTAAGGATGTTTGCTAAGGAAATTGCTTTTTTAAGTGTGTTCTAAGAGGGAAAGAGAAGGGTGAGAACCAAAGAATGTGAAAGAAAATAATAGAAAAGGCAGGGAGAAGAGGAGAGGAAAAGAAAAAAGAGAAGAAGGAGAAGGAGACTCGATAGGACCTCGCGATCATATGTCTACGTATTCCCTCGTGCAATGGGAAAGTCAGAGTCAACGTAGTTCGAAGGACTACGGGAGAAGAAAAAGAAAGGGGGTATGTGGACGATGGTAACGTGCGCATTCTAGCAGTTAGGTGTATTGCGGCTCGCTCGTGGAGTCTTATGCATTACCTGTTTACGGTAGAACGGACGTAACATGTCCCTTTTTGGGGGAAGAAGAAGAAATGGTGTGGAAAACGGAAGATGGATAGAAGGTAGCTCGCCAAGATCATTACAATCTTGTGCCTACGTATCTTACATTCGGACAAGAATGAAGAATCAGAGCAATCGTAGTTCGACCTACGATTTGTTGGTGTTTTTTATGGACGATGTTAACGTGCGGGTTCTAGCAGTTAGGTGTTTTGCGGCTCGCTCGTGGAGTCTTATGTATTTCCTGTTTGCGGTAGAACGGACGTAACATGTCCTTTTTGAAAAGGCTTAGATTTTCGCCATCAGGGCAAGATGTCACATTTGATTTGTTAATGTTGATTTTAAGGGGTGAAATAAGTCCTCGGATAGGAACCCCTTCGGGTAGTACCCAATTCTTTATCTCAAAATATTTGATATGAAAATTGTGTGGCGAATATAGTCACGTCTTCGTTTTGAAAGACGAGTATCGGGACCACACACTCTAAAGTGAGCATCCTAACACTCGAAGAGGAAGAGGTCTTCACCCAATCCCCTCTCTTTAGTTCAATACAAAGAGAACTTTATTCTCTTATTAAAGTATTTTTGGTTTTATATGGTAAGTGCTTTACGACAGTGAACCCTAAAGGTAATGTCAAGCACTCGAGATAGGAGAAGGCTTTCGCCTAACCACTCCACGACCATCTAAGTTTATTAAGAAAATGTTTGAAAATGCACTTGGTACAAGACCAAGGTTTTTAGACACAAGGAGATGAAATAAAGAGAGAAAAAGGTTTTTGAAAGAATGGGTGGTGAATGTAGTCACGTCTTCGTATTGAAAGACAAATATCAAGACCACACACTCTAAAGTGAGCATCTTAATACTCGAAGAGGAATAGGTCTTCACCTAATCCCCTCTCTTTAGTTCAATACAAAGAGAACTTTATTCTCTTATTAAAGGAAGTGTTTTCGGTTTTAGATGGTAAGTGCTTTACGACAGCAAACCTTAAAGGTAATGTCAAGCACTCGGGATAGGAAAAGGCTTTCGCCTAACCACTCCACGACCATCTAGTTTATTGAGAAAAGGTTTTGAAAATGCACTTGGTACAAGACCAAGGTTTTGACTAAGGTGATAAAATAAAGAGAGAAAAAGATTTTTGAAAGAATGAGTGGTGAATATGAGAAAAGAGAAATGAGTTGATGAATACAAGAATGTGGTCAAGAGAAAAGTCAAGAAATTGAAATCACAAGATCAAGTAAATATAGTCAAGTCTCTAAGCACAAAAAAATCCAATCTACAAGTCACCAAACCCACAAGGTTAGAAGTTAAATTAATAAAGAAATCAAGCTAAATAAATTCTAAGTGAATCTACACAATTAAATTCTAAATTCAACTCAAAACGAAACAATTCAATATTTAATAAGAAAATGTTTTTCAAGTTTTTAATTAGCTAAAAAGAAATTAATAACTAAAGTTTATGAAAAAATCTAACATTAAAATTTCTACAATTCACATTAAAGAACCTAAAATAAAAACAAATTGCTCTATTGGATGTACATGGAATCAGGGAGTCCCACTTGCATATATCGTTGCAAAAAATTGAGATGTCCTTAGAAGAAATTTCAAAAATGATATGAAAGTACCAAACGGAGACACTCAAGACATTAGCAGTTAAAATAGCTACAGACCAAGATTGCAATACAAATCATAGAAATTTAAAGAACCTAAAGTGATATATGATTAAAAAAAAAAGCCTAATTAAATATCAAGTTTCAATCCACAAATATCGCACGTACACATGAATGAATTAGTTCAATACCGACAAAACTCATCAAGATCAAACACAACAATACAATTGATAAAAACAAAATTGTTAACCGTCACAATGAATCATAACATATTTGTAAATCGACAAACACAACCAAACAAGACTCAAAGTTACATAACTAAATATATACAATCCAGCACCGCGCAATGATATCAAAAATGCTACACTAATCAATCAACAAAATCACACATAAAAAAAGTTCTAAAACCGAGGATTATCACACTGCAAAATTACATCAAAACAGAAGGTGAGATATCAACAATCACAGCCTAAATCCTCAACAAGAAACACTAACAAACAGCAAGAATCGAGCTTAAATCAAAAGCTAACGTTAACGCAATGTTGAATTAATTGTTGATGTCGAAGAACTTGTACCTTCGATGAAGCAGATAGCATACCCGAACTACTGCTTGTATATCAGAACCTCCAAGTTTTGCATCTCACATAGCAGCCACCGCTTTGTTAACAAGTTTGTTTAAGCAGACACCTCACAATTTATTCACACTGCTCTTCATCGATCTGCTTCAGTTTCTTAATAACTGCAGTGTTGTACCTAACGCTTGAATCCAAAGTCCAAAATGTCGAACCATGGTTGGAGCTACGTCGTATGCTAGGCTGAGTTGTATTTGAAAAGGTTGATGGTGATGTAGGCAGAAGGAGTCAGGCGAAGTTTTGAGGTGATGATTCGTGAAAATAAAGATGACGGTGCAGAGAAGAGAGGGAAGAGAAGGTTAACGGTGACTGTAAGGATTTCACGGCGGAGGTAAGTGAAGCAAGGTGGAAGTGTGGAATGAAAGTAGAAATGGCGGAGGGATTTGGGCGAAAAAAAAAAGTGCTTCGGAGATTAATGAAGGTGATGAACGAGGGAAAAAGTGGAACGGGACACCATGAACAATCAAAACGTTTTCTCTCAGTTTTTTTTTAAAAAGAAATCTCTCCTATACACTCACTCAAGTTTTAAAAGAGGATTATTTCCCCTCTTTTTGAGCCAGCCGCATGTGGATCGGTTCCTAGGGTCTCCTCCTCTTCTCACAAGCCAAAATAACACTTATATAGTACCAATTAGGGTTTTTATTTTTCACCAAATACCGAAAGTGCCCTCTCCAGATACTTAATGAGCAAGAATGCTCAAAAAATAATAAAAAACAAAATATATATTAATTTTAAAGAAAAATATAAAACAATAAAGTAAATTAAATTAACTAAAATAAATCTAATTATATAAACAAATCTAAATTAATTTTTAATTAACTAAAAATAAGTAATAAAAAAAATAAATGATAAAATAAAATAATGTTAAATAAAATTCTAATTATATAAACAAATCTAAATTAATTCTAAATTAATTAAAGGATTATTTAACTAAAAATTACAAATAAAATGAATAAAAAATGAGTAAAAAGTAGGGTCGAAATTCTCGACAATGAAAAAAAGACTGAACTAAAATTATCAGCGCGAAATAAATTACCCAGAAAAATACAGCGTTTTGTCAGATTTTGAAATTAATCGGGATCCGCTTTTAGTTTGACTGATTCGTCTGTAAATTCGAGAATTCTACTCCGGCTGACATTTTAGGCAGTATGCAAGATGAAGAGCATGTTATGCTATGCGGATGATGCGAAATGAAAATTAAGGCTGATGAATGCAAGTTAGGACCTAATGGAATGCATAGATGATAAAAATGACATGATATGCAAGGCTAGGGTTAGGGTGAAAATGAGGGTGTGACAGATGCCCCTATTTAATCTTCTTGGACTTGAAGGTAGGAGTGACAGAGGTTTTCTTACAATCAAGGTACAAGAGGATTAAATATAAGAATACCCATAATTTTCAGTCAGAAAAGAAGTGAAATGAAAGTGAATTGGTGGGATGGCTTGCAAAAGGCATTTGTCAATAGGACGAGGTAATTGGTTATGAGGGATATGATGATATGCTTGAGATGCGATGAGGAACGAACATGAGTGCTTTGCTAGTCTTGAAAGGGGGGAATCCCTGTAGCATCTTAGGGACATAAAAGGGTTGAGATATTCCTTCTACAGAAGGTAGATAAGACTCTAGAAATAAAGGATGAGATATTCCTCCTAGGAAAGGTAAAGAGGACTCAAGAATAAAGGATAGAAATTGGTTCTCCTCTTGCAAAAGGCAAAGAGGACCCCTGAACGAAAGGTTAGGAGAAAAAATAAATTCCTGCTACAACAAGTAGAGGAGACTCCCTTGGGAGAAGACGATCGTATTGTTTTCTGCAGAGGCAGAAACAACTCCAGAACACAAGGTTTGGAGAATAATTCCTCTTACAAAAGGTATAGAGGACTCCAGAACAAAAGGATTAGAGAATAATTCCTCTTACAAAAGGTAGAGAGGACCCCATAACAAAAGGTTAGGAGACAATTCCCTCTACAAAAGGTAGAAAGGACCCCAGAACAAAAGGTTTGGAGACAGATTCCTTTCTACAAAAGGTAGGAAGGAGACCTACGAAAGGTAAGCTGAGAAGAAATTGTGCAAAAGGCACGGGAAGACTCTTACTAAAGGTAAGCTAGACACATTGCAAAAGGCAAAGAGGAGACACATCGCGAAAGGACAAGACTTCACGCGAAAGGCACAGAAGGATTTGGAAGTAATAAGTGATGGGGGACAAAGTCCACAAGAATGCCCCGATCCTCTACAAGAACTGGTTAAACAAGCATGCAAATGATGCAAAAATGTATGCAAAATGCTGGGGATATGAAAGTCTGGAGTAACGTGGTGGGGCTTTGGTTAAGGTGCCAAGGATGGTTGGGATTTTGTTGAAATGCTTGCTGGGGAAAAGGAGATAGGTAAGGTGAAGGATACCAACCGAAGATGGCTTTTAAAAGGGTTACCAGACGAGAACTGGTTTTTAAGGGGTAGACTACCATGCGAGAACTGGTGGCAAAAGGTTAAGTTGTCAGACGAGAACTGACTTTATGGTTTGCTAGACGGGAACTAGACTTTGAAACGGTGTTTACCAGATGAGAACTGGTTTTAAAATGGCTAAAGAATAGGGGACCAGACAGGAACTGGCATATAAGTTGCTTACCAGACGAGAACTGGTGTTCGGTTTTGGTTTTCCAGACGGGAACTGGTTTTATGGTTTGCCAGACGAGAACTGGACTTTAAAGTTGTGCAAGCAAGGTGGATTTTGTATCTGGTTAAGGGTGCCGAGCATGTTCGGGCTTATGGTGAGAGGTGCCAAGATGGTTGGGCTTTGGTTGGTGTGCCAAGTATGATTGGGCTTTGGGTTGGATGGGGAATGAGCTTAATTTCCCGACACTCAAAACCTGACGATGCTACGATCAGATGATAGATGTGGATGCTTCTAATGCTCCCAGTTTGGTCCTTTGCAGAAGCTGTGCTTAATCCTAAGAGAATCTTACTTCTAACTAAGATTCCATGACGGCTTTGCAACCAAAAATATGAGCATAGCGACTTGACTTGTGCATGTTAGTTGCACTTCTGCTCTGCCCTAAGGCTCTTTGACACTTGTTGGAAACTCAACATTTACTGGTGTCTGACAGGGTTTGCCTGACCAATCTTGAAAGTATAGAGGAAAACTGCCCCTTTGCAATTGATCTGCCTCAGTCGGTAGGGTTTTTGAATGAATCCTCCTCGAATAGAAACTTTGGGGTAACTATACCATGACATGGGCTGAGATAACTTGCCCCAATATCTGAATCTTCAATAGTCAGCCTTTGCTTGAGTCTCTTGAAAAACTTGCCCCAGAATGAGCGTTGAAGCGACTTAACTTGTGTTGATTGAGCCTTGGAGAGATTTGCTCTTAGTCACAAGAATCTCTGGGTGGCCTACCTTTGGCCGGTGGAGCCTTGAGATGATTCTCTGCTCAACTCACTCTTGAATGTTCTGCTCCAGATTCACAAGGTTATGAGAAGGTCTTGATTCGAGTCAGCACCAACGAATGATCAAGTTTCTCTCTGTATGCACTTTGTCAGAATCTTTTTTTTATGTCAAGTACTTTCTTGTAGTTAAAATTATTCGCATAGAAATGGTAATTTTAATGCGACGATCATGCAGGTTTTGAAAGAAATCATTTATTGGAATGATGTGAAAGTGTGTGACAATGAACCATTAGTCCAAACGCAGTGTTGATTTACTGGTGCACGAAAGATATAGCAAGAATATGACACCAATGATGAAGATTATTAGATCTGTGGGGAGTCAGTTTACGCAACCTTGCTTTAGTACGCTTTCAGAATAAACCCCGCCTCAATTAGGTCTTTCGAAGGTTGTAATGTGGTATGGTTCACGGTTATTTGAAACAAAGGATATTAGGCTCAAATTTTGATTTGTACCCACCCCTTCTTCGTGATATCTCCAGTCCTACATTCAGTTATACTACACACATTTATCTTTCAAAAGGGTTGACAGTGTAAGGGCGAATTTGCTTGGAATGACAGTCACCTTATTTTGTTTTTGTGGATGTCAGTGACCTTTCTAATCCATTTTGGTGGCCACTGAATCGGATTTTGCTTTTGTTGAGGATTTGAGGGCCTCTTTTGCTTTATTTATTTTTTTATCCCTAACTTTTGCATGGACCGACTTCACTTTTCGAGTCCATCGGGACTGCCCTAATTTTGCCTAAGTTTCCTCTTTGGGGTGGTGGACTTAGCGGTCTATCTTCTTCTTTTTTTTGTTATATTTTTTTTTTGAAGGGTTGTGACTGCCAAGTCTTTGGTCTTTGAAGAATAACCGCCATAACAAGAGGTTCATCTTGAAATTCGAATGTGTAATCAGGATAACTGAACACTACCCATGCCCCAGGTTAAGCGTAAGGGTTTAGAAATCCGAAGGAAACTCCTACTTCTAGGCTCGAAGGGGTTGACTAGGGACTAACTCCTTATCTCTCCAGTGTTTAGGGGATTTGAAACAATGTCTGTACATCATCAGCAGGATTTTATCCAAAAGCATACTATTAGCAATTATGAGTATTTCATTTTCATCATCCTCCCTCAAATCTTTACTAAGACAACAACTGATAAAGGGAATGAAATGTGGGAAGAAAAAATTTGTGATTTTTTTGCAATATATGAGAAAAAATGAGTGGATACGAATGGACTTGTCCAAAAAAGCACGTTCATTACATTAACAAAACCATTAGTAAGCAACAATGTTTAACAACAAGTAGTACTTAACAGAGAAGAAACTACAAATGCAAATACATGACAAGATCTATAAATTGTCAATCCTGGGGATGTCTTTTGTCTGACCCACTGGCTCGAGGAGATGACCCTTGTAGTCTTTGCACTTAAACAGACGAGAGGTTGACGTGCACAACGAGGCTTCCTTCTGGAAATTCTCGACAATGAAAAAAAGACTGCACAAAATTATCAGCGCGAAATAAATTACCCAGAAAAATACAGCGTTTTGTCAGATTTTGAAATTAATCGGGATCCGCTTTTAGTTTAACTGATTCGTCTGTAAATTCGAGAATTCTACTCCGGCTGACATTTTAGGCAGTATGCAAGATGAAGAGCATGTTATGCTATGCGGATGATGCAAAATGAAAATTAAGGTTGATGAATGCAAGTTAGGACCTAATGGAATGCATAGATGATAAAAATGACATGATATGCAAGGCTAGGGTTAGGGTGAAAATGAGGGTGTGACAAGTATGAAAGTGGATTGCGTCCTGAGATTAAGCAGGCTGTCGGTTATCAAAGGATAAGAAGGTTTTCTGATTTGGTGGAATGCTGTAGGATTTATGATGAAGATAGTAAAGCTCGTTCTGCTCACTATAAGAGTGTGAATGATAGGAAAGGGAAACAACAGTCTCGTGGTGGTCCTTATGTGACACCCGCTGACAATGGTAAGCATAGGGGTACTGTTGATCGAAGGCCCAGTGGAGGTGGCATGTCTAATCCTCCGAGATGTTACAAGTGTGGTGAAGTAGGACATCTTCAGTTTGATTATGGGAAGAATAAACTGAAATGTTCCAATTGTGGACGTTCGGGACATGTCGCTGCTGATTGTACGAACAATGGGGTGAAGTGTTTCAACTGTGGTGAAACAGGTCATATTAGCACGAGGTGTGCGAAACCAAAGCAAGCTTAGGCTGGTGGAAAGATTTTTGCATTGGCAGGAACTGAGACTACTAGTACGGATAGTTTGATTAAAGGTACTTGTTTTATTAATGTTACGCCTTTATTTTCTATTATTGGTACTGGAACGACTCATTCGTTTATTTCGTATGAGTGCGCGAAGCGTTTGAATTTGTTATTGTCTTCTTGGGGTGGTGAGATGGTTATCGATACTTCTGCTTAGGGGTTGGTAATTACTTCTTTGGTTTGTTTAGATTGTTCTTTGACCAATTATGGTAAAGACTTGTGATGGATTTGATGTGTTTACAGTTGGAGAGGTTAGAATGAGATAAGTGGGGGAGAAGCTGGTACTTCTCCATGTTGCTTCAGGTGTAGAGCGCTGGCTCAGTGTGTTGTGAATTGCAAGATTATAAGTGTGGTTTCCGGTTCAAGACGGGATGCAGGAGTAAGGTTTACGTCAACTAAGGATTGGTGCCTTAGGTAGTTTTGGTGCACAGGATGTAATGGATGCTATTATGGTTTGGTAAAGACGGTTTATGCCTCATCATGATTGTCGGCTGTCTATTGACAAATTGAGGAACTGATCACCCTTAATCTCTTGTTGATAGCAGACGGGAATTATGTTGGATGGAATGGACGTGTCTTTTAGGCTTTGATAGTGGTGTGGAATGGATTACTTGAAATTTAAGGAAATGATTGCGGATGATTTTATCAAGTTGGCGAAGATTTTATATCTGACGGTGATGCAGAATCAAGATTTTTGTATGATGGTTAGGTTGGGAAGTCTTTGAGAGTTCTTTTTGGTAGGTTGTTGCGATAGGTTGGAATTTGGATTGTCAATAGAAGAAATTGTGTAAGGATTACGGACAGTGGTATAGGGTGACGATTGAGAATAAGTGCCCACTTTCGAGAATAGATGACTGGAATGGTTTGGTTGAGATTGATTGAATGGTGTTTGGATAGGTTTGGTATAATTGTTATTAGCTGGTATTTAATCGGGTGGAATTGTTGGAATGAGCCTACGGGATTTAATCGGGTTTTGGTTGGTTTTTCTATCATTAAAACAGAGTTTTTGGTGGTTCTGCATCAGTGTTAACCGATTAACACGTGAAAATTTTGTGTGTTTTTACGTTAGTTTCATACTGTTAACCGGTTAACCAAATGCGTTAACCGATTAACCAAGGCAAAAATTTGAAAAATCCAAAACTTTGAAAATTCATATCTTTCGAATCGTAAGTCCATTTTGGCCGCCGTTTAAAGTGATAGGAAGCTAATGAGATGTTCTTTCTTATAAAAATGGTTTTGCTGCCAGTGGCCGATTTGATTGTGTCGTGAATTTGGATAAGTTTGTAGTGGTTTTGATTGAGGATATTGGGATCTGTTATAAACTCAGAGGAAGAACAAGTAGAGTGTTTGAGAATTGAATCACAAGTGTTGAAAAGAGACAAAGTGTTATGCTAAGTTATTCAAGTGAGAATTTCGGTTGAAAAAGGTTAGTTTCTTGGATATGTTATTTCAGGTAATGGTATTGTTATGGATCCATCGGAAGTAGATGCAGTTCTACAATGAGAGGCTCCGAAGTTGGTTAAGGTGATTAGAAGCTTTTTGGACTTTAGTTGGTTATTACCGGAGGTTATGGAAGGTTTTTCCAAGTTAGCATTTTCGTTACTTCGGTTGACTTGCAAAGGGTAAGTCGTTTGCTTTGGATGTTCATTGTGAGGTATTGTGATGTGTTTTTGTTGAGTTTAGGCAGTGTGTTAATGCAAGAAAGTAAATTCGTGGCTTATGCTTTACGACCATTGAGGATTCATAGAAGGATCTATACTATTCAGGATTTGGAATTGGTTGCGGTTGTATTGCGTTGGAAAATTTGGAGGTATTATCTTTATGGTTCTGGGTTCGAAGTGTTTAGTAATCACAAGAATATTGAGTACCTGTTTGGTCGGAAGGAATATAGTATGAGACCACGAGGATGGTTGGAATTTGTGATGAGTTATGACTTTAGTTGGAATTATCCCATTGGTGAAGTTAATGTCGTGCCTAATGAGTTAAGTCGAAGGTTTTATACATGTCTATTTTGATGGTCAGGGAGTTAGAATTATTTGAGCAGTTCAGAGACTTGTGTCGGGTGTGCAAGCTAACATGCAGAGTGCGAGGTTGGGTATATTAAAGTGCACAGTGATTTTTGGCAGAGGTGAGAAAGAGTTAGACTTTGGATGTGAGATTGGCAGACTTGATGGTTTCGAGTAATCAGAGTGCGCAGCAGAAGCGTGATGTGGCACATTTTGTATTTGCGTGTGGGACTTGTAAGAATTCATAGGTTGAACATTGGGAACATGTAGGAATGGTGAGACTATTGGACGTTTCAGAATGGAAGTGTTAGGTGAAAGGTTTGAATATTATTCATGGGCTACTATGTAGATGGACGTTTTGGTTGTATGTTCGGTTGGTGAATCATAGCATTATTGTATCGTGGAATTTTATATTCTTGTTTTGTTGTTGCCTCGTTTCCATGGTGATGGTTCGAGTGCGAGTGGCAAATTTCTTTATGGGGAATTAGGGGAGTGTTACCTTTGGTGAGGGTAACGATCGTGTTGTGTTTTGGTTCACGAGTGAACCTGTGTGTTCGTAACTTGGGTATTCCTTGAGTCGTGAGTTGGTCGTCAAGTGCATTGCATGGGCTTTGCATCTTGTACTTCGTGTCGTTGTTGTAGTTAGCGAGGTGGGTTGTCAGTTTGTGTTATTCGTGGTGTGCCTTTGGTTGGCATGTTAGTTTGTTAGTCGGATGCGAGAGTCGTATCCGGAGTTGTTTGTATCGGTTATATTTTCGAGGACGAAAATGTCTAAGAGGGGGAGAATTGTAACGTCCCGATTTTGTCTTATTTAATTAATCGAGTAGATTTAATTATTTTTGTTTTTATATTATTTTATTCTTGACTTTTATTTGACAATATATTATTTTTATCGTTGTTTATGTTTTATCGCATTATGAGAGCGTTTGGGGGATATTTGAGCTGAGGGGTATTTTGGTCTTTTGCTTGGGTAAGTTTTATGTTTTTATATAAATAGAAAGAAAAGAGAGAAAAGATAGTAAGGAAAAGAAAAAGAAAGAAGTGAAAGAGAAGAGAAGAGAAAAGAGAGGAAAGAAAAGGGAGAAGAGGAAAAGTGGAAAAATCGACATAACTCTGTTTCAAGCGCGAATAATCGGGTAAGGGTGAGAAGTTTCGATTATATCATGCTTGTATATGTATATGTATGTTTTGTTTGAATGTTTGGGTGAAAAATATATGTTTTCTATTTGGTTGAATTTGTGAGCAATTGATAGAAATCGATGTTTTAACGGTTAGAATGCGGAATAGTTCGCGTAGAATAGTCGGGAAATGATAGGATTTAGTCGGGAATACTTGTTGGTATGTCTAATACCCCAAATTTTGACCACTTAGATTTCCCATCATTGTGAAAATCATCATCACAATATGGATGAACCATCATGCTTCATTAGTCTCCCCAAAGATGGGTGAGCATCCAATACAATCAAAATTAGGGTTTCAAGCCCTCTCTAAGTGCTTAGACAAAGGATCAATCAAGAAATGACATGATCTTCAACTTGTCTAATCTCTCAAACATCCACAATGGATCAAAAGGACTCCCACTTCAAGGATTAAGCACAAGGTTGCTCCCTTCTAGGTGGATCAAGTCTCAAGATCGACAGTGTCACCAAATTAGGGTTTTGGTCGACCAGGGCCTCCAGATGGAAATTTTCATCTAGGCACAAGGCAATGATCCAAAACATGACCTAATATACTTCATGGAACCTCATGAACCCATGCATCAAGTCAATTTTGCCTCAGGGGATGCATTCATCAAAAATAAGGAATTAGGGTTTCTTGACCTAATTCACCCCTAAGTTGACTTTTGGGACAAACCATGAGCCAAGACCTCAAGAGATGATTTGAGGGTCTCTAATATACCATATTGATCCATTTGGAACAATGGATTGATCCAAGAAGCTTGAGCAACAAGTCTCATTTTCATCTGCACCACAATTAGGGTTTTAAGGGAAAAGTCAACTGTAACTTTGACTTTTGACCAAGACATGCTCCCAAACCCTAATACATGATTGAATATACCTTATGACACCCATGGAATATGTCCATCAAGTTTGATTTAGGTCAAGGACATGATTTCCTGAAGAATTGCACAGTTTGGAATTCATCTGATAAAAAGTCAACTGTGCACAAAAGTCAACTTTGACTTTTTGAGATTTTTCACCAAAATGGATTTTTAACCCTAAAATGATGTTAATGTATGATTTGAATCATCATTCATCAAGAAAAATCAAGAAAAGTGAGATAACTTGTAAAAGGGGTAACTATAAAACTTAGAAATTTTTCTAAGTTAAAAAATAAAGTGGCAAAGGTACCAACTTTGGAGGACCATAACTCCTAAACCACAAGGCCATTTTTTCTCATCCAAAGATGGATTTGTAGCCCTCATTATCACCTACAAAAACTTCAACTACAAGTCATTCCAATTCATTAAGGATTTTGAGTTATGAAGTGATCAAAGTGGCTGAAAAGTGAAAATGTCACTTTTTCCAACACTTAGTGAAATTTTCACTAAGTCAGAATTTGCCTTCACTTTTTGCCAAATGTAGGGGGGTTTTTCACTTGGAATCAAAAGAGATCAAAACCAAACTTGTTCAAATAGTTGTTGTATCATGTAAGAGCTTTCCAAAATGGCCAAGAACATTGCCAAATTCAACCTACATCATGAGATACAACATTGGCAAGTTGCCTTGCTGAAATCTGTCAAGGCAAGGCAGAATTTCCACTTTGGCTCGATTTGCCAAAATCATCCAATTTCAATAGTTCCTATCCACTTGGACACCTCAGAGGATTGAATCCAAAGGGGACAATCACTGAGCCAAGCCTCCAAGGTCCAAGGAACAAAGAATAGCATGTTGAACCTAGAGTTGCCAAAGTAGGGACAAGACTTCAAATTTGGAATGAGGCATTCAATGGAACCATCAAGGTGGCATGGACTGAGCCATTCTCATCTGAAATCAGTCAAGACTTATCCAAGACCAAGGGGACCAAAGCTCTGTGCCCTAACCTCTAGTCAATGGCTAGAGGAGACTTTCATTTCCATTGGCCAACATTGAGGAAACCTACTTACCAGCTGCCATGCACTATTCCTTGCAAAATAAACTTGCTCTACTATAAATAGAGCTCAATTGTGGTCAGTTTAAGTACACCAAAGCCATCTAACAGATGCTTTCCTCAAAATCTCTTTCTCTTGGCAAAAATGCCTTTCTTAGCAAGGTAGCTATCGGGTTTTGAGTTTGAGAGCAATTCTGCAGTAACCAATCACTCACACACCTCACATACATCACATATGAGCTGATTAAACACTCACATAACTTCTGAAACATCAAAATCTCAAAATCACTTGCCATCCACACAAGTTTGAAGTGAAGTTGCAGCTGAGATGCCATAAACTGATCCAGTTCATTTCAATTCAATCCAAGTGTTCAAACACACTCCATATGGTGTAGGGAAGCTGTCCAGATCATCACAACTTGTCTGTAACACCTCCAACTCAAAATCACATCTGCTCTTGCTGTCACGACTTGGAGGTAAGCACATACTTGGTCATCTCTCAATCTATGCATATTTCCTCGCACAATAATTTGGCCATATGTTCATAATCATGCATGGAATGTTTTCCCTCAATTAATTGCATTATTTGAATCGTGTATCAAAAATCCTAGCCTTCATGCAGAAATTAGGGTTCTTGAGGTTTCTTCGTGATTTCTTGTTGTATGTTTAATTTAAATGAAATTAAAGTACATAGACATGATCGTGATGTTGAGACGAGCATAATGATATGTGGATTGCATGATATGATTACGTATTCATGGAGATTGGATAGAAAATGCAAATCTGGGCAAACTGAAAAACGCGCGTGTTCTTGGTGTTGTTCTTGGCGCCATTTTCATATATTTGAATATTGGAATTTTGTGATTTTGTTTAATTGATTCAAAAATTAATTTCTCTCTGAGTTTTGATGATTTTGAGTTGATTCTTTTTTTAATAATTCACAAAAATGTTAAAATATTTTATTTTCCGAAAAAATCCCAAAAATATTATTTATTTCATATAATTGATATTTTTGTAAAGAATTAATATTTTGATTGTTTTTAGCATTTTAAATATTTTTTCTACATTGATTTTGCAACTTTTAATGCTTTCTAATTATTTTGTAGGTCAATACTTAATTTTTGAAGCATTAATCCAAGATCACAATTTGTTTTCCATGTGTTAAACAATTTTTGATCATTTTAATTGAATTTTTATTCAATTAAATACTTTTTGAAAACAAATTAGGGTTTTGGATTAATTCAACCCTCATAAATCATTTTCAAAACACTTTGGGCCTCTATTAGAGTGTAAGACCCAATCCTTTTTTTGACCAAATCATCTTTGGGCCTCACTTATTGTATAAGTCCCGATACCGTCAAAAAACAAACGGCGCGATCGTCGCCTTTTCAAAAATCATCTGGGCCTACCCTCGAGTAGTAAGACCCATTTATTTTTCTTTAAACCTTTTTGGGCCTCTTGAGAGAGTGTAAGACCCATCCCCCCTTGTACAAAAACTTTTTGGGCCTCACTCATTGTATAAGTCCCTCTGTACAAGTAAACGGCGCGATCGTCGCCCGTTTAAAAATAAAAACCATCTGGGCCTACCCTCGAGTAGTAAGACCCATTTCTTTTTCTTTAAAACACTTTGGGCCTCTATTAGAGTGTAAGACCCATTTCTTTTTCTTTAAAACACTTTGGGCCTCTATTAGAGTGTAAGACCCAATCCCCCTTTTAACCAAAAACATTTTGGGCCTCACTTATTGTATAAGTCCCTCTGCGTTAAAAGAAAACCTCGGCGCGATCGCCATTTTTAAACGAAAAATCATTTGGGCCTACCCTCGTGTTATAAACCCCTCTCTTTTCTTTAAACCTTTTTTGGGCCTCTTGAGAGAGTGTAAGACCCATCCCTTTGTACAGAAAACCTTTTTGGGCCCCAGTCACTCGTATAAGTCCCTCTGTACAAATTTAAACAGTGTGCTCACTGATAAAACCCTGGGCCTCTCCTTGAGCTGTAAGCCCCAGATCTTTCTTTTTCAAAGCACTTTCTCCTTTGATTTTGAATATACTGTTGGTTTTAATCTTTCTTTGTTGAACAACTAACCAAACAGCATGGAAGCACTACAACCGAGTAAGTGGTTATCGCTTTCATTTACTGCTTTCATATTATAAACTGTATTGTGGGGCTGCTCACTGTAAGTCTCCTTTCATAAACTCATATCTACTGTGTAATAATAGTATAGATATTTTGAGTTTCCCCGGCAACTACGTCTAGAACTAGGTGACGCCGTTTCCCTTATTCGTAGAAATAGACGCCTAGATCCCCAATAGGAGCACCAGATACAGTCTTCTCTTCGGCTGTCCTCCTTAGGAATCGTCAAGAAGCTCTACTCCCCAAGATGAATGTATTCTCCGTGAATGGCATCTTTGAGTTTCTTCCAAATTCTCGAACTTTCCTGACTTGATCTATTCCTTGTGGATAGCTTGCCTTGAATGTCTCGGGGTTTGGGTACCCACTACGGTCATAATCTTGGACCTTAACTAAGAAACCCTCTTTAAAAGCTAGAAGTCGCTGGATAGTAAACCTCGCACGTTTACCAGTGGTTTTTATCTTTAAAAGAGTTATCTCTCCTAATGGAAAGGAGATGATAGACCCACGGGCTTCTTAAAAGCATCGGCCTCCTCTTGGGCTTCGTACAAGGACCCGTCGGCTTCTTAGAAGTATTCACAGCCTCCTCTTAGGCTTCGTATAATGATATCTTCCTTCGGGAATGATAGCCTCCTCTTGGGCTTCGTACAAGGACCTGTCGGCTTCTTAAACGTTTCCAGCCTCCTCTTGGGCTTCGTACAAATTGTCCCGACGACCTCCTAGAGGTATAGGAACAGAACCTAGTCACCCTCAAAGAACAGTCCTTTCATAGAGTCTACTACTATTTCTCAAAGCATAGTACGAAAGATAAAACTCTAGACACGGACAGTCTAACTTCCTTGAGTCTCAAAGACATTCTCAAGCACCCTTCGTTAAATAGGAAGGAAACCCACAGACTCGGACAGTCTCAATACCCTTTGGATTTCCCGTTTCCTCAAAGAGAAGGAAATATCCCTGATCCCCAAATTAAATCCCTGAGTACAGTGTTGCTCATATAAGAACTGATTTTCTCTTTTAAATCAGTATATTAGATCTGTCACTCAACTGAAACAGTTACAATAGCCTCCATCTCGGGCTTCGTACGAGATACCAAAATTCTCCCCAGTGGAGTCAAAACAACCTTTTAGACTCTCTCTCAGGCTTTGTATGAGACACAAAAGATTCCCTCGTTGAGTCAATCACCCCTTTTTGCCTCCATCTCGGGCCTCGTACGAGATACAAATTCCTTAAGCAAGAGTCGAACTCTTTTAGCCTCCTCTTAGGCTTTGTATAACGATATGCCCCACTGGGTCAAAAACTTTTAGCCTCTCTCTCGGGCTTTGTACGAGACACAAATTAGCCTCCTCTTAGGCTTTGTATAAGAAAACCACTGGTTGATCCAATTAACCTTTTAGCATCAAAGCTATGCCTCGTTCACAGTATACAAATATCAACAACTCCTTTCCCTTCATCTAATCGCTGTAAGCGGCAAGCCTCTGGATCATCTATATCCATGCCACTGTCCCTCTTTTAGCATGAGAAATTCCTAAGGAAATATGGCATTGCTCTACACTGAGTTAAAGTCTTCTCCTTCAGGTTAAAACCCTTTCTTCGGAAATTATGGCATTGCTCGGATCCGCGTATCCCAGTTAAAGTAATTCTCCTTCCCCCTCTTTAGAGATGACAAATTCTCTCTAAAGTCGAGGTCTTTCAGCTTCGCGTCTTGGGCTTTGAACAAGACACAAATAGACCTTTCAGCTTCACATCTTGGGCTTTGAACAAGATACAAATCACCTTTCGCTTCACGTCTTGGGCTTTAAACAAGACACCAAAACACCCATTTCCTCCCATAGAATAGGAGGAACTACGAACGCTCTGATTTCCCTGTTTCGGTAAACGGGAATACGTAGGCATAAGATCGAAAGAAAAGATCTTAGCGAGCGCAATCAACAAAAAACCCAAATCCCATATCTTCATCAATCAAAACCAGTATTTCAAAAGCACCAGTCCTAACATCCTAATCCTTATTCCCCACCAGAAACCTTTTGCCCAGGTAAAAAAGAAAGAAAACCGTATTGGCGAAATACGAATAACCAGTACAAAAGCCCCCCACATTGATAGCATTCGTAACCTAACAGACCGCTGTTTAAACTCAGTATGCAAGCAGGGTTAATTGGAGACATATATTTCCCTTCCTTATTCAGCTCACAATAGGATAAAAAATGAATCAACCTGTAGTTTAAAGCTCAAACCGCAGAGAGCGACCAGCGCTTAAGAACCGCGTCCAAAATCGCTCGCTACAGAAAAGTGGCGCCCACCGTGGGGCCTATTCCTTTCTTTCTACTTCTCTTGTGTGAAAATTTACAAAAATGGTGACTCTGCTGGGTAGTCTCCTTTTCTGCCTTAGGGCATCATCCCCGTTTTCCACGGAAAATGGTAACTCTGCTGAGGAGAAAGATTGACCTATGCTGGTCCATCTCTTAGGCAGGGAACCACAGATTGGGGCTTCCGCCGGGGAACCCATTTCTGTCAGGAACTTAAGAATCGTAGCTTTATAAGTCTAGGATGATTAGGACAAATATATATACTGCTTTTCCTAATTGCTATACGTCTTTATTTTTCTGCTACTGGGAATGCATGTGATGCCGCATGTGGTGAGATTGAGTATACACTTAAGAAAAGCCAACCTTTTTCGTAGTGCGGAAGCTATCGGAAATAGCTGTTACGCGATACTACCCTCATTTGAGGCTGGTGATCTATTCTCGGTGAATGGCACTTACTCTAAGATTGCACACAACTCGCTGGCGATCCGCTTGTTGTTTTGCTTTCCTGGGAGGAGCTGATGATAATGAGTACAGGTTCAAAAATCACCCTAGTATAAACCTTTGGGGATGGGTAGAGCCTTGACTTCATGACAACGACCCTTTGACCCCATGTTTTTTCTATGTTTTTGTGTGCTGCATTCATGCATTCATTTAATAAAACATTAAAACATTCAAAAAACTTCTCTTCTAGTCTCTCTATTTTTCAAATTAAACTAAGACTGTGATTGCAAATATCAGAGAAAAAGATTGCATTAATGGATTTCGGTAGAAGGAGAACTCACCAGTATACCTTCAAGGTTCCAAAACTAGGGGATTTGAGAAAGTTAGCGAGGATGATCGTTAACCCAGAGGCTTTCAGAGCCAAGCACGATGGTTTGCTACCACTGTTGAGAGTCCATGTGATTGAGGGAATCATGGATGCGCTCATTCAATTCTACGATCCGGTTTATCATTGTTTCACATTCCCGGATTACCAGCTAGCACCAACGCTGGAGGAGTATTCTCATCTGACTGATTTACATATCACTGATCGAGCTCCATTTTCTAGACTGGAAGAAATTCCAAAGAATCAGACTATTGCAATAGCAATTCATTTGGACGAGTCTGAGGTCCGGACTCACATGATTACTATGGGTGGCATCCAAGGTTTGCCAGCCCAGTTCTTGACAAAGAAAGCTCTGTACTTTGCTAGTATAGGGAACGGGACTGCTTTTGAAAGCATCTTTGTCTTGCTCACCTACGGATTATTTTTGTTTCCCAACATCAATAACTTCGTCGATATCAACGCTATTAAGGTTTTTCTCATTGGAAACCCTGTGCCGACTTTGCTCGCAGATGCGTATCATTCTGTACACTTAGGAAATTTGTACAGCGGAGGGGAGATCACATGCTGTGTACCTTTGCTCTACAAATGGTTTATCTCTCACTTGCCCAAGTCTGCTGCTTTTTGGGATTGCAAGAGTGTCTTACGTTGGTCACAGAAGATCATGTCTCTCACCAACTCTGATATAGATTGGTGTAATAGGATTTATGAGGGAATCAGAATCATCGACCGTTGTGGAAACTTCCCCAGCATACCCCTCATAGGAACTAAAAGAGGAATCAACTATCATCCGATATTAGTTCTTCGTCAATTTGGATACCCGATGAGACACATCCCACTGGGTGTTCATCTGGAAGGTCTTTTCTTCAAAGAAGGAGAAAATGACAGAGCACTAAAGATGGAAATAGTGCAAGCTTGGAAACATGTTCATAAGAAAGGACGAGAGTCTCTGGGAAAACCGGACTGTGTCTCGGTGGAGCCTTATCTCCATTGGGTACAAACTAGAGCTCTCAAGCTAAAGATGCCTTATCCTCGTTATGGAATTCTTCCGCCGAGGGAAATTGTCATGTACTTCATGACAGAAACTGAAAGGCTTCAGGTTACTCTCAACAAAGTTCAAAAGGAAAGAAGATCTTGGAAGAACAAGTACCGCACCCTCGACGTAGAGTGTATCCAAATACAGCAATTACTGAAAGAGAAAGATGCTCTGATTGAAATTTTGGAGCAGCATGCTGTGGAGAATCAAGATGACCAAAGGAATTTGCTCACTCCTTTCACTTGGCAAAGGAATGACAACCCGACAACGGCCCAAGCGCCCCGGTCAAAGAAAAGGAAGATACCAGAAGCATCACCCGGTTTCTCCTCAGAGAGGACTCGGGACCCATTAGTTTAGGTTTCTGTCTCTGCACTTTGTAATCTACTGTATTTCCATTTCTGTAATCCTTTGGAATTCAATAAAAAGGGGTTTCCCCACTGTTTGATATTTGCAATCTAATTGTCAAAGTTTATTTTAATTAAACCTAAAAACAATTAATATAATCATTGCATTCATCATTCTCACATCGCGTATTCTCCTTACCTACGAATCTCACGTTTGTGTCTCGATTCTAGAGTCAAACTGTCTCATTCGTATAATACTCGGGCCAATCGTCAGAAAAAGATGGATGATCTTGAGGAAGAAAACAGAGAGTTGAAAGAAGAGATCGACGCTCTGAGAGAGGATATGAGAAAGCTTCGTAACGACATGCAAGCCATGGCAGAAGCTCAGCTACAAAGAACTGTGATCTCAGAGATCACCTCAACGCCCATCATAGAAAAGTATGATCCTAGGTATCAGATGCCGAAAGATCGTCCTTGGGGCATGCCTGTTAACTATATCCCGGAAGGATATGTTCCGCCGATCACTGAAGATCAAGGAATCGCAATAGAAGCCGCTGGGCCTGGAGGTTATAAACTTCGGGAAAGCGAAGATGCCAGGGGCATACTGAAGACTCCTGAAGGTTACAAACTTCGGGAGGCGTCAAGACTTACTGCCGTAGTCACGGTACCACCCCCTGTGGTGCACACTGTCCCGGAAGGACAGATTCCACCAACACCTTCTAGTAAGAAGGAAACTATGTTTGACAGAATGGATGAATTCCAGGAGCAGTTCTTGGAAATGCAGAAAGAGCTGCAAGCCATTCGCGGTCAGGATCTATTTGGAAAGGACGCCGCAGACCTCTGCTTGGTCCCAAATGTGAAAGTCCCGCACAAGTTCCAAGTGCCTAACTTTGAAAAATACAAGGGTAACTCTTGCCCTCAGAGCCATCTGGTGATGTACGCTCGGCGGATGTCAGCCCAGACAGAGAATCAAGACCTGCTGATTCACTACTTCCAGGATAGTTTAACCGGTGCCGCACTCAAATGGTACATGGGTTTAAACCGTACTACGATCAGTACATTCAGAGATCTTGGTACTGCCTTCGTCCAACAATACAAGTACAATTTGGACATGGCACCCGACAGAGATCAACTCAGATCAATGTCGCAAAAGGAAAAGGAAACCTTTAAGGAGTATGCTCAAAGGTGGCGTGAAATTGGCGCTTAAATTTGTCCACCTCTTGAGGAAAAAGAGATGACAAGAATCTTCTTAAAGACCTTAAGCTCATTTTACTATGACCGAATGATTGCCAGTGCGCCCAGTGATTTCACCGAAATGGTCGGCATGGGTGTACGTCTTGAGGAAGCCGTCCGAGAAGGACGTTTGGTAAAAGACACTGGATCAACGAGCGGTACTAAAAAATACGGTAGTGCTCTCCCTAAGAAAAAAGAGCAAGATATTGGGAATATCTCTCTCGGAAAGCAAAGGCGACGTTATCAGCCAGTAGCAGCTGTTACTCCTGCTATCGGCCCCGTGTCTGTTCCTATGTATCAACCTCAGATTGCGCAGAGCCAACCTGACCAACAAAGGACACAACAGCCTCTTCAGCAGGCTCGTCCTCCATATAACAACAACCGTACAACACGGCCACCAGGATTTGATCCTATACCCGTAACGTACGCAGAGCTGTTTCCGTTACTGCTGGCTAAGGGGCACATTCAGACTAAGTCTCCCCTTTCAGTTCTGGAAAATCCGCCTTTTTGGTTTAAAGCGGATCAGACATGCCCTTATCATCAAGGAGGTTCAGGGCATAACATTGAGACTTGTCTCAATTTCAAATCCGACGTGCAAAAGCTTGTTAGGAGTGGGCTCTTATCTTTCAAAGATACGAATCCTAATGTTCTCACGAACCCGCTGCCTCAACACGAGAAAGCTGCAGTCAATCTGATTGAGAAAGAGACTAACAATGTCTATCAAATTCACGATGTACTCTTATTGGGGACCAATCTGGTCAAGATGCATTGTAGACAGAGTGGATATGGCCATGTGCCACCTCATAATTATCACTAGTGTGATGTCTGCTCTAAAGATAACCAAGGATGTTCGGTAGTGCAATCAGCTCTACAGGAACAAATGGATCTTGGATGGATCCAAGAGCACCGAGTTCGTGAAGTTAACATGGTTTACACGAATTCCAACATCATTCAAAACCACAACATCCGTGCGATGAATGTCAACTTGGTGGCGATGCACTCAAGGCAAAGCCAGTATCATAATCTGCCGCGGCACGATTACAGTTCCTGTCTGATTTGCTCGGTAAACAAACAGGGATGCTCTTTCATACAAGAGGCCCTCCAGCGTCAGATGGATCTTGGATGGATCCAAGACTACCATGATAGGAACTCCTATCAAATCAACATGGTTCAAATCTTTGACATCCGCGTGATGAATACTTATCTGGTAGAGTTACATGCTGAGCAGGTCCGACTTGGATTCTTAATATCACATGATTACCAAAGCTGTAAAGCAGGTTGCGAAAACGATCGAGGTTGTACCCTTGTCCAGGAGGCACTTCAGCACTTGCTAAATCACTGGTGGATGCCAATCTATATGGACGAAGATACTCAGCAGATTAGTATCAATAACAGGAATCCTACTCGTAGTCAAAGTCAGGATGTCCGATCAATGGAAGCTAACCTAGTGAGGTTACATTGTATTCAAAGTGGGCGTGGCCAGGTGCCACCACACAACTATGACAGTTGTAGCGTCTGTTCGGAAAGTAACCAAGGGTGTTACCTTGTGAGAGCAGCTCTTCAGGGTCAGGTCGATCATGGAGAAATTCGTCCACATCCAGGTTCAGGACCCATCATTTAGTCGCCGAACTACCTTGCCGATCAAGTTTAGGATGTTGTCACGATCTCTGGTCATCACAGGACCAGGGATGTTTTTGCCATCATCCCTCTACTTGACGAATCTAGAGTTCCCAACCAGGAATGGATCGAGATTACTTATGACAGTCAGAAAAATCAGAAGGTTCCCATAGTCATCTATCTACCGGGACCATTATCGTATGAATCAGCTAAGGCGATCCCTTACAAATACGGTGCAACAACAATTGAGAATGGAAAGGAAATTCCATTACCCTCCGTCGTGAATATTGCAGACGTCAGTCGTGTAACACGGAGTGGTCGAATCTTCAACCGAGGCGTTGGAGAATCCAACAAAGAAAAGGAACTTCAGGCAGAAACTCCTGATCCGCCAGTCGGTCAATCTAGTAATCCCGACTTTTCAAAAGACAAATATGAGATGCTAAAGCTCATCCAAAGGAGTGAATATAACATTGTTGATCAACTGTTACAGACTCCTTCAAAGATCTCAGTATTATCACTGTTACTCAGTTCAGAAGCACACAGAGAGGCTCTACAGAAAGTCTTGGAGCAAGCCTTTATGGAACAGGATGTAACAATCAGACAATTCGATAACATTGTCTCTAACATCACTTCCTGCAATAATTTGGGATTTAGTGATGAGGAATTACCTGAAGAGGGTCGCCGTCATAACATGGCGCTCAATATCACAGTTAACTGCCAGGGCGATGCTTTAGCCAGCGTACTGGTAGACACAGGGTCAGGCCTGAATGTTATGCCGAAGTCCACTTTGATGCAATTATCATTTAAGGGCCCTCCGATGAGAGTCAGCGAGGTCGTCGTCAAAGCATTAGACGGATCCAGAAAAACAGTTATCGGCGAAGTTGATCTTCCCATAACTATTGGTCCTCACACTTTCCAAATCACTTTCCAGGTCATGGACATCCGGGCAACATACAGTTGTTTATTAGGAAGACCTTGGATACATCAGGCTGGAGCGGTCACTTCGACCCTCCACCAAAAGCTAAAGTTCGTCAAGAACGATCAACTTGTCACGGTTTGTGGGGAACAAGCCTTGCTTGTGAGTAACCTATCATCATCTACTTGTGTGGAACCCGAGGAGGTTATTGGAACTCAATTCCAAGCACTATCGGTGAGCAAGAACGATCAATCTGAAGAAGGAACTTCAATTTCTTCATACAAAGATGCTATCAAAGTGGTCGAGAGTACCGATACGACAGGATGGGGACGGCTTGTCATTCCTATTGACAATAAAACAAAGAAGGGTCTTGGTTTTTCTGCAACCTGTACCCAGACAGCCGCCAACGATGAAAGTCTTCATCCCCTTCAAAACTTCTTCCACAGTGGAGGTTTCCTTCACCCAGTGTCTCAGACAGTTCATGCTATCAATGAGGAAGACCTCTGACACAGATGAAGAATGGAAGTCCTACCTTAACAAGGACGGCTATATGTCTCAGGAAGAGGTGCCTATGCCTTTTTGCTTTCCTACAGAAAGTCCGAGATTTATACCAAGATCAGATGTCGAAATGATCTACGGAGATTGTGATCCGGAAGGATGCCGTGCTCCGCCAAATTCATTAGAGGAAGACACTCTGATGAAAGAAAACTTTGATTACAATTACTATGGCCCAATGGATGGTCTGCCAATGTGGCAGCCTTACCCAGGAAACTTGGGGTAAGAAAGTCAGCCGAGTAATGAAACTTCGCTGACCATCATTGAACAGAATACCTGTGTCCCCACCATGTCATGGGATCAACACTCAGGTCATTCGGAAATTACTCAACATGAAGATGAATTCGCAACGTTTGCAGGACTAGAATTCATCAACTATGCTTCTCCTGAGGTCAACGTCATCGAGAGGGATGACTCCTCCAGTTCCACAGAAGTGTGGGACACTTTGGGACAACCAAGTGGAAAATACGACTTTATGGTCAAGTACACTGCTCCCGAAAGCTCTCGTATCAGGCTCGAAGATATCCAGTCAACTGGATGGGGAGATACAGCTGAGAGCACCAATGCTATGCAAAATGCAACAGAGGAATCCTCCTACGACAATTCTGCCTGGGAGACAGATTCCAACGATCCTGCTCCACCAGAAATCAGCGTCATTTCTGAAGACAAATCAAGGAAGGTGCCAGACTTTGTGATTCACCGAGGAGTTCGCCGCTAATGGGTTGCCGTCGAGGTTCCGAAGATCGTTCATCAGTCAAAGTAATTGCCAGCTTTAACCTTTCACCCTGCCCAGGTGAAACAGATGTTTTGATAGGGCTCGTTTTCTGTAAATTTCCCTCTTCGCTTTGCCCAAAGCGACAGAGTTTTGTTTTATAGGGCTGTAGTTTCAAGATTCGACTTGTTCATTAATAAAATAATGTCGTTCTGTAATTTCCGCATTAATTGCTGTTTTCTCTTTTTGCTTTTTCAGAAAATGGTAATCCTAAAAAACATTCAAAAATAAAAACAAGCAGTAAAATCAAAACACTGCACACACTTGCATTTTCTCTATCTCTTCTAAACACGAATCATCACGTTATGCAGATTGCTTGTTTTATACCCCGTTGAAACATACGATCCGATGCCTTCTTCCAACTTTGAGTTCCCGGTATTCGAGGCTGAAGAAGAAAATGACAACGAAATTCCAGAAGAGATCTCCCGACTACTCAGACAAGAGGAAAGGTCCATTGAACCTCACAAAGAGCCGTTGGAAACGGTAAACTTGGGTTCAGAAAGAGAGAAAAAAGAAATCAGGATCGGAGCATTGCTCAGTCCAACTACCAGAGAGGGTTTGATAAAGCTTCTCAAAGAATTCCCCGATGTGTTCGCTTGGTCCTATCAGGATATGCCAGGGTTGGATACCAGCATCGTGGAACATCACTTACCGTTGAGATCGGAATGTCCGCCAGTAAAGCAAAGGTTGAGACGGACTCACCCGGACATGGCTATCAAAATCAAAGAGGAGGTACAGAAATAGATCGACGCGGGTTTCCTCGCTACATCTGAATATCCTCAATGGTTAGCCAACATCGTACCCGTTCCCAAAAAGGACGGAAGGGTCAGAATGTGTGTTGATTACAGAGATCTAAACAAGGCAAGTCCAAAGGATGACTTTCCTTTACCACACATTGACATGCTGGTTGACAGCACAGCAAAGTTCAAAGTTTTCTCCTTCATGGATGGATGCTCGGGCTATAACCAGATCAAAATGGCGCTGAAAGACATGGAGAAAACTTCGTTCATTACCCCATGGGGTACCTTTTGTTACAAGGTAATTCTGTTTGGTTTGAAGAATGTCGGGGCAACCTATCAAAGGGCCATGACTACTCTGTTTCATGACATGATACACAAGGAAATCGAAGTGTATGTCGATGATATGATTGCAAAATCAAGAACAGAGGATGAGCACGTTGAACATATGTCAAAATTGTTCGAACGTCTAAGAAAATTCAAGCTCCGCTTGAATCCCAACAAGTGCACCTTCGGTGTCCGTTCGGGGAAATTACTAGGGTTCATCGTCAGCCAGAAAGGAATTGAAGTTGATCCTGACAAGGTCAAGGCCATTCAAGAAATGCCTTCTCCGAAAACTGAAAAACAAGTCAGAGGATTTCTGGGACGTTTGAACTACATCTCCAGATTCATATTCCTCATGACCACAACATGTGCGCCGATTTTCAGGTTATTGAAAAAGAACCAGGATTGCGTTTGGTCAGAAGATTGCCAAACTGCCTTCGACAGTATTAAGGGATATCTGTTGAATCCTCTGATTCTATCACCTCCAGTGGAAGGAAGACCACTGATCATTTACCTCAGAGTCCTAGAGGACTCAATGGGATGTGTACTTGGCCAACAAGACGAAACTAAAAGGAAAGAGTCTGCCATTTACTATCTAAGCAAGAAATTCACCGACAGCGAGACTCGGTACACAATGCTTGAGAAAACTTGTTGCGCTTTGGCTTGGGCAGCCAAACGTCTTCGCCAGTACATGATTCGTCATACTACTTGGTTGGTCTCCGAAATGGATCCAATCAAGTACGTTTTCGAAAAACATGCTCTCACGGGAAGGATTGTCCGTTGGCAGATGTTGCTATCAGAATATGACATAGAGTACCACGCTCAGAAACCCGTTAAAGGAAGTATTTTAGCCGATCATTTAGCTCATCAACCGATTGACGATCAAGAACCAATCGGGTTTGACTTCCCAGACGAAGATGTCATGTATCTAAAAATGAAAGATTGCGATGAACCGTTACCCAGTGAAGGGCCAGAACCAGGTTCCCAGTGGGGACTTATCTTTGACGGAGTAGTCAATCATTATGGAAACGGAATTGGGGCAATCATTGTTACCCCTCAGGGTATCCACATTCCTTTCACTGCCAGACTTACGTTCAAATGTACGAACAACGAGGCCGAATACGAAGCATGTATTATGGGTCTCGAAGAAGCGATTGATTTAAGGATCAAAAACTTGGACGTATACGGCGACTCAGCCCTGGTTATTAACCAGATAAAAGGAGATTGGAACACATACCAATCAGGATTGATTCCTTACAAAGACTATGCAAGAAGGTTGTTACCCTTCTTCAACAGAGTCGACTTTCATCACATCCCTCGTGATGAGAATCACATGGCTGATGCATTAGCCACTCTCTCTTCCATGATTAGTGTAGGTCGATGGAATAACATACCTAAGATCGACATAATGCACCTTGAACGGCCCGCTTACATCTTCGCAATTGAAGCAGTCATAGACGACAGACCTTGGTATCACGATATCAAATGCTTCCTTCAGAAACAAGAGTACCCATCTGGGGCACTCAGAAAAGACAGGAAAACCCTCAGAAGATTGGCTAGAAACTTCTTCCTGAGCGGTGACACTCTTTATAAGAGAAATTTTGACATGATCTTGCTCCGATGTGTCGACAGACCAGAAGCAGACATGCTCATGAAAGAAATTCATGAAGGATCCTTTGGCACTCATGCCAACGGACACACAATGGCGAGAAAAATTCTCAGGGCCGGGTATTATTGGTTGACCATGGAATCCGACTACTACAAGTACATGAGGAGGTGTCACAAGTGTCAGATATACTCTGACAAAATTCATGTACCGCCATCACATCTCAAAGTTCTTTCTTCCCCGTGGCCATTTTCCATATGGGGAATCGATATGATTGGTATGATTGAGCCTAAGGCTTCAAACGGACATCGGTTCATTCTGGTAGCCATTGACTACTTCACCAAGTGGGTCGAAGCAGCGTCATTCGCCAATGTAACCCGACAAGTGGTGGTCTGATTTATCAAAAATAATATCATCTGCCGTTATGGTGTTCCAAGCAAGATCATTACTGATAATGGATCTAACTTGAACAATAAGATGATGAAAGAGTTGTGTGCAGAGTTCAAGATCGAACACCATAACTCATCTCCCTACCGACCCATGATGAACGGAGCGGTAGAAGCGGCTAACAAGAACATCAAGAAGATCGTTCAAAAGATGGTTGTAACCTATAAAGATTGGCACGAAATGCTACCCTTTGCTCTTCATGGTTATCGAACATCTGTCCGCACTTCAACAGGGGCAACCCCTTTCTCTCTAGTATATGGCATGGAGGCAGTTCTCCCCATAGAAGTAGAGATCCCCTCAATCCGGGTATTGATGGAAGCTAAGCTCACCAAAGCTGAATGGTGTCAAAGTCGACACGACGAACTGAACCTGATCGAAGAAAAGAGAATCACGGCACTATGCCACGGTCAGTTGTATCAACAGAGAATGAAGAGGGCGTTCGACAAAAAGGTCCGACCTCGTGTCTTCAGGAAAGGAGACCTTGTGCTCAAGAAGATACAATCATTTTTCACTGATTCTCGGGGCAAATGGACCCCAAACTATGATGGCCCCTATGTGGTCACGAAAGCTTTCTCAGGCGGCGCCTTGAGACTTGCAACCATGGACGAAGAGGAATTTGCCTACCCCACGAATGTTGATGTAGTCAAGAAATACTTCGCCTAAAAAATAAAAAAAACGTCTCGGTGGATTGAAAACCCGAAAGGGCGGTCCAGGCAAAAGTTAGAGACATGAAAAAAAAATCATCCCGATGGATTGGAAATCTCATAGTACAATCCAGGCAAAAATTAGGGATAATGGCAAGTAACTATGTTCAACAGAGGCAAGTCCCTCAGCAGCGGTTACAGCATCATCTATCGGAGGAAATCTCCAGTCAAGGTCATCTTCGACAGAAGCTCAGGATGTCCCGAATTCAAAGTTGGTAGAAGGATAGTGGTCGTTATGTTTCAACGTAGCCCTTTTCCCTGTAAATTACCGCTTTCTAACTTTGTATATACTCTTTGGAATCACGCGTTTGGCTGATCTCCATCTTATCAATAAAATTTGAGCCCTTGTGCTTTTATTTGTAATTCTTGCTTGTTTTAGCTTTACAGAACGACGTTGTTTAAACTTAATCAGCGATTCTTGAAATAAAACAAAAATGAATTTACTTGTTAAAAATTTTTCTGCTTTTAAAATAAAGATGGCAATTTCTTTTGACTGTTGAACATCAGAAGAACATCGATTGCTTCTCCCGAAGTAAGCGAACTTCAAAGTGCAGAATCAAAGTACTCCTTCTAAGCCAGTATGCCTGAATGAAGGGATCAACTGTGTCAGAGACCTTGTTTCGTCTGACATCCTCGGCCGAGTTCTTATCTCTTAAGCCCGATCAACATAGCTCCCAGCGGGACTATCTCTCCTAAGCAAGGTGGAATGGCTATTTTGAATCAACGGTACTTCTTCGCCCCGCGATGGCCGAGTATCCAATTGTGTTCATCCATTAGTCTGTATGTCGCGTCTGTTTTGTCAGCATATACATACATACTTCATGCATTTTATTTGCGTTCGCATTTCGTATTGCATCACTATCACTTGAGTCGGTCTTGTCCCCTAGTGATAAACAGTTTTCTCAATCGAGTTTGTCAGTTCTTTCCTCGTCAGGAAGTATTGCGTCTGCACAATCTCGCCACCAGTGTATCTTTAGATCAGAGTCGGTCCTTGACCACTTTGATAACTTGAACCTCTGAAAAGCCAGAGAAAACTCTCAATAAACATCACTCTTCGCCATTGAAGATGATATCCTTGCTTTCCCGGATTAAGGAAAATCCACAGAGAAAGCCTCGTGATCAGAGATTCGGCAGCATGCCAGTTTTGCTCCGAAAGGATCACTGATGAAAAAGGTCATCGACACCTCAAAATTGGACCCCATCATATGGCATTTCTCCAGGAAGATCCCGAGAAAAGTATGATGTAAGATCCCAAGTGGAAACAGTCTCTCAAGAGACTCGCTTTCCCCAGTAGAATCGATAAATGGCGTCTCCAACAGAGAAGTTTATACAACTCTACAACTCAGACGACTGGGTTCCCCAGTAAGTCTGACATCAAAACTTTTTCCACTCAAATGGCATCTCCCCAGGAAAATTCGGCGAGAAGTTTGAGGAAAGCCGCTATGAATAGCGTCCCTTGTCAGTAAAGTTTATTGACAAAAGAAACTAAGACCAGTTCCTTGGTAAGAAACCAGGATCGAGGGGAAGTTTAAATCAGAAACTAAGACCAGTTCCTTGGTAAGAAACCAGGATCGAGGGGAAGTTTAAATCAGAAACTAAGACCAGTTCCTTGGTAGGAAACCAGGATCGAGGGGAAGTTTATTTCAAAAGAAACTGAGACCAGTTCCTTGGTAGGAAACCAGGATCGAGGGGAAGTTTACCTTTTCTAAGCATCATTGCTTAGCTAAAGAAGATGAATGCGTAAGCTACCATTCATAACCACCATCAAAATTTCGGATATTCCGATATTTAATCCTCTTGCACCCCGAATGCTCGAATCCCTTCGTCATTCATACCTTCGGGTCCAAGAAGATTAAATAGGGGCATCTGTAATACCCCAAATTTTGACCACTTAGATTTCCCATCATTGTGAAAATCATCATCACAATATGGATGAACCATCATGCTTCATTAGTCTCCCCAAAGATGGGTGAGCATCCAATACAATCAAAATTAGGGTTTCAAGCCCTCTCTAAGTGCTTAGACAAAGGATCAATCAAGAAATGACATGATCTTCAACTTGTCTAATCTCTCAAACATCCACAATGGATCAAAAGGACTCCCACTTCAAGGATTAAGCACAAGGTTGCTCCCTTCTAGGTGGATCAAGTCTCAAGATCGACAGTGTCACCAAATTAGGGTTTTGGTCGACCAGGGCCTCCAGATGGAAATTTTCATCTGGGCACAAGGCAATGATCCAAAACATGACCTAATATACTTCATGGAACCTCATGAACCCATGCATCAAGTCAATTTTCCCTCAGGGGATGCATTCATAAAAAATCAGGAATTAGGGTTTCTTGACCTAATTCACCCCTAAGTTGACTTTTGGGACAAACCATGAGCCAAGACCTCAAGAGATGATTTGAGGGTCTCTAATATACCATATTGATCCATTTGGAACAATGGATTGATCCAAGAAGCTTGAGCAACAAGTCTCATTTTCATCTGCACCACAATTAGGGTTTTAAGGGAAAAGTCAAGTGTAACTTTGACTTTTGACCAAGACATGCTCCCAAACCCTAATACATGATTGAATATACCCTATGACACCCATGGAATATGTCCATCAAGTTTGATTTAGGTCAAGGACATGATTTCCTGAAGAATTGCACAGTTTGGAATTCATCTGATAAAAAGTCAACTGTGCACAAAAGTCAACTTTGACTTTTTGAGATTTTTCACCAAAATGGATTTTTAACCCTAAAATGATGTTAATGTATGATTTGAATCATCATTCATCAAGAAAAATCAAGAAAAGTGAGATAACTTGTAAAAGGGGTAACCATAAAACTTAGAAATTTTTCTAAGTTAAAAAATAAAGTGGCAAAGGTACCAACTTTGGAGGACCATAACTCCTAAACCACAAGGCCATTTTTTCTCATCCAAAGATGGATTTGTAGCCCTCATTATCACCTACAAAAACTTCAAATACAAGTCATTCCAATTCATTAAGGATTTTGAGTTATGAAGTGATCAAAGTGGCTGAAAAGTGAAAATGTCACTTTTTCCAACACTTAGTGAAATTTTCACTAAGTCAGAATTTGCCTTCACTTTTTGCCAAATGTAGGGGGATTTTTCACTTGGAATCAAAAGAGATCAAAACCAAACTTGTTCAAACAGTTGTTGTATCATGTAAGAGCTTTCCAAAATGGCCAAGAACATTGTCAAATTCAACCTACATCATGAGATACAACATTGGCAAGTTGCCTTGCTGAAATCTGTCAAGGCAAGGCAGAATTTGCACTTTGGCTCGATTTGCCAAAATCAGCCAATTTCAATAGTTCCTATCCACTTGGACACCTCAGAGGATTGAATCCAAAGGGGACAATCACTGAGCCAAGCCTCCAAGGTCCAAGGAACAAAGAATAGCATGTTGAACCTAGAGTTGCCAAAGTAGGGACAAGACTTCAAATTTGGAATGAGGCATTCAATGGAACCATCAAGGTGGCATGGACTGAGCCATTCTCATCTGAAATTAGTCAAGACTTATCCAAGACCAAGGGGACCAAAGCTCTGTGCCCTAACCTCTAGTCAATGGCTAGAGGAGACTTTCATTTCCATTGGCCAACATTGAGGAAACCTACTTACCAGCTGCCATGCACTATTCCTTGCAAAACAAACTTGCTCTACTATAAATAGAGCTCAATTGTGGTCAGTTTAAGTACACCAAAGCCATCTAACAGATGCTTTCCTCAAAATCTCTTTCTCTTGGCAAAAATGCCTTTCTTAGCAAGGTAGCTATCGGGTTTTTAGTTTGAGAGCAATTCTGCACAAACCAATCACTCACACACCTCACATACATCACATATGAGCTGATCAAACACTCACATAACTTCTGAAACATCAAAATCTCAAAATCACTTGCCATCCACACAAGTTTGAAGTGAAGTTGCAGCTGAGATGCCATAAACTGATCCAGTCCATTTCAATTCAATCCAAGTGTTCAAACACACTCCATATGGTGTAGGGAAGCTGTCCAGATCATCACAACTTGTCTGTAACACCTCCAACTCAAAATCACATCTGCTCTTGCTGTCACGACTTGGAGGTAAGCACATACTTGGTCATCTCTCAATCTATGCATATTTCCTCGCACAATAATTTGGCCATATGTTCATAATCATGCATGGAATGTTTTCCCTCAATTAATTGCATTGTTTGAATCGTGTATCAAAAATCCTAGCCTTCATGCAGAAATTAGGGTTCTTGAGGTTTCTTCGTGATTTCTTGTTGTATGTTTAATTTAAATGAAATTAAAGTACATAGACATGATCGTGATGTTGAGACGAGCATAATGATATGTGGATTGCATGATATGATTACGTATTCATGGAGATTGGATAGAAAATGCAAATCTGGGCAAACTGAAAAACGCGCGTGTTCTTGGTGTTGTTCTTGGCGCCATTTTCATATATTTGAATATTTGAATTTTGTGATTTTGTTTAATTGATTCAAAAATTAATTTCTCTCTGAGTTTTGATGATTTTGAGTTGATTCTTTTTTTAATAATTCACAAAAATGTTAAAATATTTTATTTTCCCAAAAAATCCCAAAAATATTATTTATTTCATATAATTGATATTTTTGTAAAGAATTAATATTTTGATTGTTTTTAGCATTTTAAATATTTTTTCTACATTGATTTTGCAACTTTTAATGCTTTCTAATTATTATGTAGGTCAATACTTAATTTTTGAAGCATTAATCCAAGATCACAATTTGTTTTCCATGTGTTAAACAATTTTTGATCATTTTAATTGAATTTTTATTCAATTAAATACTTTTTGAAAACAAATTAGGGTTTTGGATTAATTCAACCCTCATAAATCATTTTCAAAACACTTTGGGCCTCTATTAGAGTGTAAGACCCAATCCTTTTTTTGACCAAATCATCTTTGGGCCTCACTTATTGTATAAGTCCCGATACCGTCAAAAAACAAACGGCACGATCGTCGCCTTTTCAAAAATCATCTGGGCCTACCCTCGAGTAGTAAGACCCATTTATTTTTCTTTAAACCTTTTTGGGCCTCTTGAGAGAGTGTAAGACCCATCCCCCCTTGTACAAAAACTTTTTGGGCCTCACTCATTGTATAAGTCCCTCTGTACAAGTAAACGGCGCGATCGTCGCCCGTTTAAAAATAAAAACCATCTGGGCCTACCCTCGAGTAGTAAGACCCATTTCTTTTTCTTTAAAACACTTTGGGCCTCTATTAGAGTGTAAGACCCAATCCCCCTTTTAACCAAAAACATTTTGGGTCTCACTTATTGTATAAGTCCCTCTGCGTTAAAAGAAAACCTCGGCGCGATCGCCATTTTTAAACGAAAAATCATTTGGGCCTACCCTCGTGTTATAAGCCCCTCTCTTTTCTTTAAACCTTTTTTGGGCCTCTTGAGACAGTGTAAGACCCATCCCTTTGTACAGAAAACCTTTTTGGGCCCCAGTCACTCGTATAAGTCCCTCTGTACAAATTCAAACAGTGTGCTCACTGATAAAACCCTGGGCCTCTCCTTGAGCTGTAAGCCCCAGATCTTTCTTTTTCAAAGCACTTTCTCCTTTGATTTTGAATATACTGTTGTTTTTAATCTTTCTTTGTTGAACAACTAACCAAACAACATGGAAGCACTACAACCGAGTAAGTGGTTATCGCTTTCATTTACTGCTTTCATATTATAAACTGTATTGTGGGGCTGCTCACTGTAAGTCTCCTTTCATAAACTCATATCTACTGTGTAATAATAGTATAGATATTTCGAGTTTCCCCGGCAACTACGTCTAGAACTAGGTGACGCCGTTTCCCTTATTCGTAGAAATAGACGCCTAGATCCCCAATAGGAGCACCAGATACAGTCTTCTCTTCGGCTGTCCTCCTTAGGAATCGTCGAGAAGCTCTACTCCCCAAGATGAATGTATTCCCCGTGAATGGCATCTTTGAGTTTCTTCCAAATTCTCGAACTTTCCTGACTTGATCTATTCCTTGTGGATAGCTTACCTTGAATGTCTCGGGGTTTGGGTATCCACTACGGTCATAATCTTGGACCTTAACTAAGGAACCCTCTTTAAAAGCTAGAAGTCGCTGGATAGTAAACCTCGCACGTTTACCAGTGGTTTTTATCTTTAAAAGAGTTATCTCTCCTAATGGAAAGGAGATGATAGACCCACGGGCTTCTTAAAAGCATCGGCCTCCTCTTGGGCTTCGTACAAGGACCCGTCGGCTTCTTAGAAGTATTCACAGCCTCCTCTTAGGCTTCGTATAATGATCTCTTCCTTCGGGAATGATAGCCTCCTCTTGGGCTTCGTACAAGGACCCGTCGGCTTCTTAAAAGTTTCCAGCCTCCTCTTGGGCTTCGTACAAATTGTCCCGACGACCTCCTAGAGGTATAGGAACAGAACCTAGTCATCCTCATAGAACAGTCCTTTCATAGAGTCTACTACTGTTTCTCAAAGCATAGTACGAAAGATAAAACTCTAGACACGGACAGTCTAACTTCCTTGAGTCTCAAAGACATTCTCAAGCACCCTTTGTTAAATAGGAAGGAAACCCGCAGACTCGGACAGTCTCAATACCCTTTGGATTTCCCGTTTCCTCAAAGAGAAGGAAATATCCCTGATCCCCAAATTAAATCCCTGAGTACAGTGTTGCTCATATAAGAACTGATTTTCTCTTTTAAATCAGTATATTGGATCTGTCACTCAACTGAAACAGTTACAATAGCCTCCATCTCGGGCTTCGTACGAGATACCAAAATTCTCCCCAGTGGAGTCAAAACAACCTTTTAGACTCTCTCTCAGGCTTTGTATGAGACACAAAAGATTCCCTCGTTGAGTCAATCACCCCTTTTTGCCTCCATCTCGGGCCTCATACGAGATACAAATTCCTTAAGCAAGAGTCGAACTCTTTTAGCCTCCTCTTAGGCTTTGTATAACGATATGCCCCACTGGGTCAAAAACTTTTAGCCTCTCTCTCGGGCTTTGTACGAGACACAAATTAGCCTCCTCTTAGGCTTTGTATAAGAAAACCACTGGTTGATCCAATTAACCTTTTAGCATCAAAGTTGTGCCTCGTTCACAGTATACAAACATCAATAACTCTTTTCCCTTCATCTAATCGCTGTAAGCGGCAAGCCTCTGGATCATCTATATCCATGCCACTGTCCCTCTTTTAGCATGAGAAATTCCTAAGGAAATATGGCATTGCTCTACACTGAGTTAAAGTCTTCTCCTTCAGGTTAAAACCCTTTCTTCGGAAATTATGGCATTGCTCGGATCCGCGTATCGCAATTAAAGTAATTCTCCTTCCCCCTCTTTAGAGATGACAAATTCTCTCTAAAGTCGAGGTCTTTCAGCTTCACGTCTTGGGCTTTGAACAAGACACAAATAGACCTTTCAGCTTCACATCTTGGGCTTTGAACAAGATACAAATCACCTTTCGCTTCACGTCTTGGGCTTTAAACAAGACACCAAAACACCCATTTCCTCCCATAGAATAGGAGGAACTATGAACGCTCTGATTTCCCTATTTCGGTAAACGGGAATACGTAGGCAAAAGATCGAACGAAAAGATCTTAGCGAGCGCAATCAACAAAAATCCCAAATCCCATATCTTCATCAATCAAAAGTAGTATTTCAAAAGCACCAGTCCTAACATCCTAATCCTTATTCCCCACCAGAAACCTTCTACCCAGATAAAAAAGAAAGAAAACTGTATTGGCGAAATACGAATAACCAGTACAAAAGCCCCCCACATTGATAGCATCTGTAACCTAACAGACCGCTGTTTAAACTCAGTATGCAAGTAGGGTTAATTGGAGACATCTATTTCCCTTCCTTATTCAGCTCACAATAGGATAAAAAATGAATCAACCTGTAGTTTAAAGCTCAAACCGCAGAGAGCGACCAGCGCTTAAGAACTGCGTCCAAAATCGCTCGCTACAGTATGATCGGGGGGTTTAAGGATGAGTTTGGAGGGACTTTGTGTCATAAAATTCTTGTTTTTCTGCTGTTTCGCGATGGTTAATCGATTAACCAAATGCGTTAACCGATTAAATGTGTAAGTTTTCAGAAAAATATTATTTTCAAAAACCCATAACTTTTGAACCGTAAGTCGGTTTTGGTCCCCGTTCGAAGCGTTAGAAAGCTAACAAAATATTCTTTCTGTTAACAATGGTTTGGAGGGTAAAAGATTATTTAATTGATTCGTGTTTTAAAAAAATAGTCGGGTTGTCGGGTTTTTATCGCGTTAAATGGGTGGGATTGATGTGGTATCATGTTATATGCTTTTGTTATGTAACGTGTAGCTGGTGTGCTGTTATATGATGTGAATATACATGATGGTATGTTGTGATGATGGGTTGTGGCCTTATGGCAAATATGTGCATTGTTTTGGATTGGACCTCGATGCATGATTAATGATGTTGTTGTGTAGTAAAATACATTGTTTATGTGAAATTCAATGTATGTTGTGTGGTGGCCTTTATGGTTTGAAATGCATTGTTTGAATTGTTTTGCAATGCATGAATGTGATGATGTTGAAGCATGTGACAAGTTGTTGTAATTGTTGTATTTGGTTGTATATGCATGATTATGGTTGCATATACTCCCTCCGTCCCAAAATATAAGAGAAAAAAGTGAATTTTTATTGTCCCAAAATATAAGAGAAAAAAATAACTTTCATCTTTTTCAAGGTAAAATTAAATGTAAGTTGCATTTAATTTGCTTTCTCTCTCATCTTTTCTGTAGCTAACAACCAATTAAAATTGTTTTTACATCTTTCAAAACAATTTTTTTCAACAAAATCTTAGTCAAACTATTATACTTTTTACTTTTCTTAATAAATGTGTTTTTAATTTTTTTCTCTTATATTTTGGGACGGAGGGAGTATGTGTGAAGATGCATTCTTTGTCATGAGTTCTTGTGTGTCAAGTATCATGATATGCATCTTGCGAAGTCGTAAGCCTTATACAAAGAGGTGGGAGCGGCAGATTGATTCCTGAGAGAATCTGCTATAACATCGCGAGTCTTAAAAATAAGAGGACTGAAAGCGATGGGTATAGACGATCGTGAGCCTTATACAAAGAGGACTGAAAGCGATCGGATCGTGAGCCTTATACAAAGAGGACTGCAAGCGATCCATAAACGCCGCGAGCCTTATACAAAGAGGACTGCAAGCGACGGGGTGAACATCGTTGGCCCGACGGGGTGTTACTTGTAGTAACAAGCGATGATTCCAGTAGAGTTCCTGAGTGAACTAGTGATGAGAAATGTTGGAAGTCGGTACCACATGGCATTTGCATAGAGTCGTTGTGTCGGTCTCTGTGCATTTGCATAAATCATGGATGCATTATGTGTGGAAAATCATGATTTGATTGATGATGTGTGAGAATTGTGAATGGATGCATTATTTGTGGAAAATCATGGATTGATGATGTGTGGAAATTGTGCATTTATTTGTTATGTATTGAGATTATGATAGCATTGGTTATGAATGACATGTGTTATGTGATGTGTACTGTGATTCTAAATGTTATGACTTGGTATGTCTTATGTGCGAATATGCGAGTATATTGGATACTTGATATATGTGATGCTTGTGGTGAGAATAACTATGTATGTGAATTTATATGTTTTTGCATATTATTATGCAATCTTGATTTAGTTGTTATTTCTCACTCTTCTGTTGTTTTATAATGCTCTATGAGGCATTGCAGATTAGATGCTGGAGGTCTTTGGTGAAGCTTATGTCTTCATTCTTTTGTCGGTCGGCTCTGATATGTAGCACCGGGTAGTCGGGAGATTGATTAGGATTATTTTGTGATGTTGTGTATATGTATCTTTATCCTTTGGAGTTGTATATATACATGATTCTGTTGATAACAGATAAACCTTTATGTGATATATATATATATATATATATATATATATATATATATATATATATATATATATATATATATATGATGTTCGGTTTTAGATTTTCCGCTTTTATTCTAAAATCTGAAATGTGGGTGTAAGGAACCGAGTTCCTCTGTTGATTGCTACCCCACTGTTGCATATCTTTATAAGCAGGTGTTGTATGTTTTGTTTCAAATTTAATGTGATTCTCCCTGTCTATGCCATGATAATTTAAATATACTCTGACGAAATTTTCATTAAGTGTTTATTGTTTTATTATTAATTAGGGGTATAGATTGGGGGTGTTATAGTAACGAGTTACCACTGTAGCATTTTCAATTTTCAACTTATTTTTAAGTTTTTTTTTTACTTTTTCTATTATTTTGTAACTGATGTATAAAAGACCTTTAATACTCTTAATTATTGTTGATGCCAATTTTCATTATCACCCTCAATTACTCTCTTTCTCTATTTTTTCTCTCAATTCTTAACTTCATTTTCTCCAAATTTCTATAATTCTCCTTTAATTCACCTTGATTAATTTTGTGTGTTCTAACATTTGGCATTAAGAGCTTTGGTTTTGATCCAATTCCGCTGTAACAATAAGTTCTGTTTCCAAAGATAGAATCCCTACCAACCTTCTGATTCTTGATTCGAAGAATTATGACAAGTGGTCAAAGTAAATGAAAGTGTTGTTTGTGTATCAAGAAGTTCTTGAAGTGACCGACAATGGAGTTACACCACTTGGGGTAGAAGCTACAGAGGCACAAAAGGCTGCATTCAAGGCACTCTTCTTGATTCATTCTTATGTTGATGGTGACAACTTCGAAAAGGTTGGTGATTGCGAGTCGGCAAAGCAAGCTTAGGAGATATTGGAGAAAGCTTATGTCGGGGGTGTTAAGGTGAAGGTGGTGAGGTTACAAACTCACAAGAGGCAATTCGAGCTAACTCAAATAGAAGAGAAGGAAACGATCAACGACTATGTGACGCGTATTACCCGGTTGGTGAATCAAATCAAGTCTTATAGAGAAACGACGTTGGAGCAAAATGTTGTGTCGAAGATTTTGCGTTCTTTAACGTCAAGATTTGACAACAATGTAGTGACTATCGAAGAATCGAAGGCAGCGGTGAATGGTACTTGGATTCCGTTTGTTCAATGCTTATGACGGGTAGAAAGGATTGGTTTGTTCAAATCAATCAAGCCGTGAAAAAGTAGAGTAAAATTTGCGGATAATACCACTCTTGCGGTGAAGGTGTCGGTGATATTTTGATCAAGATGAAGAATGATGGACATTCTATGATCAAGGATGTCTTGTATATACCGGGAATTAAATGTAATCTCTTGAGTATTTTTCAATTGCTTGAGAGAGGTTCCAAAATTCGCTTGGAAGACAAGATTTTACGCGTTGTGGATGTTAACGGAGTATTGATCCTTAAGGCTCCTATGCTTCCAATAGGAATTTCAAAGTTGAGTTGAAAGTGATTGAGCATAGGTGCTTAGCTACAACGGCAAGTAGAGAAGAGTGGTTGTGGCATTAGCGTTTTGGACATCTCAATTTTTGGGATCTCAAAGTGTTGCATCAAAATGGTCTGGTTATCGGGCTGCCATATATCAATATACCAACTAAGTTGTGTGAAGAATGCGTGAAGGAAAAGCAACACAAGGAGAGTTTTAGCAAGGATGCGGTTCATATGACCAAGACTCTCCTTGAGGTGGTGTATTCCGATGTTTGCGGGCCATTTGAGAATTTTTGGTTTGATGGCGTATTGACATGTGCCAGGTCAACTTAGAAAGAAGTTGGATGACAAGGGCGAGGAGATAATTTTGGTTGGATATCATTCTACAGGAGGATACAAATTGTTTGAGGCGCTAAATCGGAAGATTGTGATAAGTCGGATGTAATTTTTGATGAAATTGGTGTTGTGAGTCCCAGGGTAACCGGTTACATGCAGGTAATGCAATCTGAGGTAACTGGTTACATGCAGAGAAACAACACTTCCAGGTCTACAGAACGGGATGTAATTGGTTACACCCAGCTAGTTTATTCTGGTGTAACCGGTTACCAGCAGAATAGAACCTCCAGCAGCTTTGTTTTTATGATCCTGTCAGTTCCGAAACCGTTGTGTAGCCACCGAATGAGGTCCGAAACGTAGAAAATATTAGAAGATCAACAAGGCAAAGGATGTTGCCTCAAAGACTCCAAGAATGTGAGAGATTCCAAGACAATGAAATCAACGATGATGGTGATTTCATTCACTTTGCACTTATGGACGAATCTGAACCGGTGAACACGGAGGAGGATCTAAGCGATCCAAAGTGGATTTGTGCAATGAAGGAGGAGCTGGAATCTATTGAAAAAATGGTGCTTGGGAGTTGGTTGATTTATCGCTTGGAAAGAAGCTGATTGGTGTGCGGTCTATAAAGCGAAGGCAAATCCCAAATACGAGGTGATCAAGCATAAGGCTCGATTGGTAGCAAAGGGATTCTTGCAACGTGGAGGTATAAACTTTGAAGAGGTGTTTGCACCTGTGGCTAGGCTTGAAACCATCTGATTAGTTTTGGCATTGCAAATAACAACGATTGGAAGATATTTCAAATAGACGTCAAATTTGCCTTTTTGAATGGTCCACTTAATGAAGAGGTTTGTGTTGAGCAGCCCCCCAGATTTATGGTAAAGAATCAAGAGATGAAGTACTATAAATTGCATAAAGCATTGTATGGTTTGAAACAAGCTCCAAGAGCTTGGAACAAACACATTGATGGCTTTCTTGTCGACATTGGTTTCAAGCGGTATGTGTCAGAACACGGAGTTTATGCGAGATCGGGTATAAATGATGGTGTGATCATCCTTTGCTTGTATGTGGATGATCTATTGATTACCGACAACTGTGAGAAGAGTATCTCTAAGTTCAAGAGTGAACTTATGGATGAGTTTGAGATGACGGACCTTGGCATTATGACGTATTTCCTTGGTATAGAGTTCCAAAGGTCAAAAACGGGTCTGCTCGTGCATCAAAGGAGATATGCTCTTGAGATCTTGAAGAGGTGTGAAATGAAGCATTGTAATGCAACCATTACACAATGTGAAGCAAGGTTGCAGCTATCCAAAAGTGAGGATGAACAAGATGTGAATCCAACTCAATATAGGAGATTGATTGGATCATTGCGGTACTTATACAATACGCGACCGGACTTAGCATTTAGTGTCGGTATTACTAGTAGATTCATGGAGAGATCTAAGGTGTCTCACTTTGCAGCGGTCAAGAGGATCCTTAGATATGTTAAAGGAAATCTTGGTTGTGGAATTCTTTTCCGGCATCAGATACAGGAAAAAAATGTGATTTACTTGGTTTCACCGATTCTAATTGGTGTGGTGATAAGGATGATAGAAAGTCAGCGGCTAGATACATCTTTATGATTGGTAGGACACTAATCTTTTGGTGTTAGAAGAAGGAACCAGTGGTAGCACTCTCGTCTTGTGAGGCCGAGTACATTGCGGCTTCGTTGTGTGCATGTCAAGCCATGTGGCTCATGAATCTATTGAAGGAGTTGGGTAGCAATGAGGGTGAGGCTACTACACTTCTTGTTGATAATGTTTCTGCGATCAACCATGCGAAGAATCCGATTGCACACGGAAGGATCAAGCATATAGAGACGCAGTTTTATTATTTGAGGGAGCTAGTGAGTGAAGGCAAGTTACGATTGAGGTATTGTCGAAGTGAAGACCAAGTAGCAGATTTGTTGACCAAGGGGGGTAACAAATAAGGTGATCAAGAGGTTAAAGATGAACTTGAGCATGTTAGACTTGGACCAACTGAAATGAGGTGGTGTGTTGAAAAAGTTGTTTTTTCTGCCATTTCTGTTGGTGAAACCGGTTACCCTGTTTATGGTAATCGGTTACATGGTCGTTTTTCAGTGGCAGTGGGGCGCTCAACTGAGTGCAACCGATTACTCAGATTATGGTAACTGGTTACCACTGTAGCATTTTCAGTTTTCAAGCTTATTTTTAAGTTGTTTTGTTTTTTCCATTATTTTGTAACTGATGTATAAAAGACTTTTAGTGCTCCCAATTATTGTTAATGTTAATTTTCATTCTCACCCTCAATTACTCTCTTTCTCTATTTTTTTCTCTCAATTCTTAATTTCATTTTCTCCAAATTTCTCCGATTCTCTATTAATTTTGTGTGTTCTAACAATTTGCAACATCCAGGTCTTTGAAAACTGATTTGGAAATTGACTCAATAAACGGTATGCTGGGAAATCCTTTGCACTGAGAATTCAATGATAAGTCCTTATTTTTTAAACCAAGAACCTAGATAAAGTCACTAGACGTGAAAGAAATCATTATTCCATGAAACCTACATAGAAACTCGTCATTGGTACTCTTCACATTGCAGTTGAATGCATTAACGTGATCAAAGTTGAATTTCTTATTTAAATCTAAAATCTTCAACTACTTATAATTTTTAGATCGTTGTAGAAAATTAATTTTCAATTATGTTTCAGCTTCCTCAATAACATAATACTCTTGCTAATGAATTTTATTCAAAATAAAATTTCAGAAAATTTCTTGAATTCATCCTTAATAATGAAATGATTCACTGTGTAAAGGAACATTGAATTATGATTTTCTGTTCAATATAAAAAAGCAAAATAATTAATATATGGTCTTAAAAATAAAAAAATATTAGTTTTCATTGAAAGTTAAAATTGACAATGTCAATGTCACATATTTTTTTATCAATCACAATATTAATGATAAAGAATTATTTTTAGATGTTAAAATATCGTCACTCTTTACAACATCTAAACATTTTTTTAATGAACTAAGTTGAATATATATATTTCATATCTATCTGTATTTTGTACAGATTTCTCTCGCCTCAATATTTTTTTTATCATGCATATAATATAATATTTAACAGCTGTTGTCAAATATTTTAAATTAACTGTCATAGCAAGTATGCGTGAGCAACCATTCTCCCTTGTTTCACTTATCTTTGTTTTGCTAGCCACAAATGTTCACGCACGCACTGTCCTTTATCAAGGGGGAGGGAAGGGGAGGGATTTTTATCAAGGGGAGGGGAAGGGAGGAGAGGGATTTTAAATATATATATGTTTGGTTCAAAATAGGAAAGGGGAGGGGAGGGGAGGTATTTTACTTACAAATATGTTTGGTTCACAAGGGGAGGGGAGGTATTTTAAAACTAATTTACATTTTTATCCTTCTAATTTTATCATAAGACTCATGATATTTATCATTTATAATTCAAACACAAATTCATTGACGAAATATAAAGTATTCAATCAGAGAGCATCTTAAAATTTTTTATAAAAATTATAACGATTATAATATATAATTTTAAGAAGATTATCAAATATAATAAAATCTAATAAAAATTATTATAAACAAGAACATTACAATAATTAAAAAGTAACAATAAAATATAATAAATAAAATAAAAAGATTTAAACACATATAATAATAATAATAATAATAATAATAATAATAATAATAATAATAATAATAATAATAATATGAATATATAAAAAGTATAAGAAATATAAAAGAAAGATAAAATTTGTTCAAAATATAACATTTAACATTTTTAATAAGTTAAATTTATATTTAAATAAATAATAAGGATAAAAATGTAAATATAGCTATGATTAAAGTGAATCCCCTCCCCTCCCCTCCAAATCCCCTCAAATTGAGGGGAAGCAAAAAGTGAGTCAGGAGGGATTTTGGTCCCCTCCATCTACCTCCCCTCCCCCTCTTAAATTTTGAACCAAACACAAAAACTATTAAATATTCCCTCCCCTCCCCTTCCCTCCCCTCCATCTACCCCCAACCAAACACACCCTTAATTTCCCCAAGTTCACTTCTGGTAACTCTGCTATCACCCTCCAAGGGGATTCCCAGATTTTAGACAATGGTGTCTTGGCCCTCACCAATTTTACACAAATTCCTCAAACTACAACTTTCCAAACTGTAGGTCGTGTCTTATATACAACATTTGTGCCTCTTTGGGACAGTGCTACTGGCAATGTTTCCAGTTTATCTCTTCATTTTCTTCCGTGATAGAGAACCCGTCAGAACGTGGTCCAACTGATGGACTGATCTTTTTCTTTGCACTACCAGACACGGTCATTCCAAACAACTCAAACAGTCATTATCGGGGAGTTGTTGATAGTAAATCTTCAATCAATCGATATGTTGGTGTAGAGTTTGACCTTTATGCCAATTCTTTCGATCCCTATATGAGACATATTGGAATCGACATCAACTCTTTAATTTCGACCAAGACGGTGAGATGGAACTAGGTGAGTGGTTCATTGACTAAAGTAACTATAATCTATGACTCTCCATCTAAAGCATTGACTGTTGTTGTTACTTATGCAAATGGCGAAATTTCTACCATTTCACAAGAGGTTGATTTGAAAGCTATGCTCCCCAACAACGTTAGTGTTAGTGTTTTTGCTACTTCAACAATTGCTGTAATAGACAACATCCATTAATAAAAAAGATCATACAAATTAGAAATAAAATTGAGAAAAACCATTTGATTGAGTTTGGATTTCCTCAAAGAGAGTCTACATGTTGGAACTCATGGATGATCTCTTTGGGATGGATTGGACGGAGCTGGGAAAGCTTCGCAGTTTCTTGGAGACCCTTTGTCCCTTCTCATCCTCCATTATTTTGTCATACTCCACAACAAACTGGTCACCTTCGAGACAACGGACAATCTTTCCTGTGAACCATAAACCTCGTTATCTGTCTACATAGTTGCTGATTTTAACTAAAGTTTCGGGTCTGAGATGGTTGATGCGGCGGAGGAAAACCAACACTAACGTTGTTGGGGAGCATAGCTTTCAAATCAACCTCTTATGAAATGGTAGAAATTTCACCATTTGCATAAGTAACAACAACAGTCAATGCGTTAGATGGAGAGTCATAGATTATAGTTACTTTAGTCAATGAACCACTCACCTAGTTCCATCTCACGGTCTTGGTCGAAATTAAAGAGTTGATGTTGATTCCAATATGTCTCATATAGGGATTGAAAGAATTGGCATAAAAGTCAAACTTTAAACCAACAAAACGATTGATTGAAGATTTACAATCAACAACTCCCCGATATTGACTGTTTGATTTCTTTGGAATGACCGAAGAAAAAGATCAATCCATCAGTTGGACCACGTTCAGATGGATTCTCTATCACGAAAGAAAAGGAAATGACAAAACTGGCAACATTGCTGGTAGCACTGTTCCAAAGAAGCACGGGTGTTGTATATAAGGCAGGATCTGTAGTTTAGAAAGTTGTAGTTGGAGGAATTTGTGTAGTATTAGTGAGTGCCAAGACACCATTGGCTAAAATCTGGGCATCCCCTTGGAGGGTGATAGCAGAGTTACCAATAGTGAACTTGGGGAAATTGAAGGAAAGTGCATGAATATTTGCGGCTAACAAAAGAAAGACGACTGAAACAAGGAAGAATAGTTCTTGAGTGCGATTAAAAGCCATTGTAACTATTGTGAGGTTATGAATGAGGAGGATACTTGGTTGCTCGGGCATATTTATGTATTCACTTGGGTTTAGTTTTGCTATGACATACAGTATAATTTAAAATATTTGACAACAGCTGTTAAATATTATATTATATACATGATAAAAAAAATATTGAGGCGAGAGAAATCTGTACAAAATACAGATAGATATGAAACATAATTGAAAATTGATTTTATACAATGATTAAAAAATTATAGGTAGTTGAAGTTTTTAGATTTAAATAAGAAATTCAACTTTGATCACGTTAATGCATTTAACTGCAATGTGAAGAGTATCAATGATGAGTTTCTAAGTAGGTTCCACGGAATCAATCTCCAAATTAGTTGTCAAAGACCTGGATGTCGCAAACGTTTACATTATCTAGATAAAATGTGAAATGTAAATGTTGCATTGGGTCAATGTGAAGATTTTTTTACTGTAAAGCCAGAGACTACGTCAAGGCTGATGACATGATTTATTTACTATGGGGTTATTGCTTAATGTTAGCATGGTATATTTCTACTTCATCATAGCCTTACAAATGTCATGTTTGTTACACTAATTTACTAGTTAGTTATTACACATTGTATATAATATACTGTACTTGGTTACTCAAAGGCTATTTAATGCAAAAGCTCTTTTTATCTTCTTCAATATTCTTCTTACTTTTCTAATGCGTGTTCAGTTTGTATGTGCTTTCACCATGGTTTTTGTGTGCCTTCGTAACACCATTAACATGGTATCGGAGCTTTCAAAGCTCTGGTAGTCATTGTTATTTCTTTCTTGTTTCTGCATCGTTTTTCTCTTTCACTGCAGAATTGTCTTCTTTCTTAATTCGTTTCTCCTCCGTTCGTGCTTCCTTACTGTAGCAGCAAAATCGTGAGTGTAAGCTATTGATTAACTTAACTCGAAAAGCAAGAGTCGCCACCGCACTTTTATTTTATCCAAAAAAGGAAAGGAAAAAGAGCGAACAAAACCTACACAAGCTCTAAACAAGAACAAGTGAAGAGAGTCCGGGTAAGGGGGTTGGTTACGCAATGGAAAGGTGTTAGCACCCAAAACCTCTATAGTACTCTATAGGAGCCCTTTGAAATATCTACCGCTTTTGGTCTGAAAAAGTTTGCTTGAAAAGTGATTGAGGAGATGAGAAGAGAAATTGTTTTTTAAGATTTTTGTGTTTGAAGAGACTTATCGTCTCATGCCTACGTACCCACGATGTGCAATGTAGGATCAAAACCCCGTAGTTCGTGGTACAAAGAATGAAAATGGTTTGTTTTGGTTAATTTTAAATGTAAAGACAAGTCGTCATTTCCAAGCGAATAATTCCGCTTAAAGAAATGAATCATGTCTAAACTTATGAAAAAGTTTTGAAAGAGAAAAGTGCACGAGGGCACAAAAAGAGAGTGATGAGTTTGATGTTTTTTTAAGTCTTTTGAAAAAGGTGACAATATGCTTATGTAGTTTAGCATTTGTTAATAAATGAAAGAAAAAAAGTAAAATCACTTGACAAAGTCAAGGTTTGTTTATGAAAGCGGTGAAAGTTTGAAATCAAGAATGTTTTGAAAAAGGGAGAGAGTTTTGAAAATTGAAGAATGGGGAGGAGAAGAAGTGACTATCCTAAAGCATAAAGTAAAAGCTAAGGAATAGAATAATCTAACCACAATGGAGCCACTTCAAAGCAATATTAAAAGAATTCCATCCTTAAGCAAATTGGCCAAATAAAGACAAGTCTTCAAAGTCTTTGAACCATAATTCCAAAGCAAAGGGAGAAAGGTCCTAAGTCTAAGTCCAAGATTCCAAGAATTGCATTGGATGTCCAAAGTCTAGGTGTAAAACTCCATGTCCATTGCATAGGATAGTAACCATAGTCCAAGATTAGAAGCACAAGTTTTTTAGAGGTTTTAGCCTTTATTAATGTTTTTGGTCCAAGTGGACAAAGAGAAAAAGGCATAAGCATAAACATGTGTCCAACGGACAAAGGAAAAATTGCGGAAGCATAAACATATGTCCAACGAACAAAGGAAAAATTGCGGAAGCATAAACATGATATGAAATGATAAAAATGAAGCATAAAAGTAAAAGAGATAAGGAGCGAGAAGGAATTGTAAATGATTAGTACAACAGTAATGTTAGTAAGTTAATGATTAGTAGTTAAAGTTAGTGATCAATTATAATTGAATAATTGCACTTAGGTCAAGATTAATGAAAACTCATTAGAGGATTGATAAGACCAAAGCCTCCTAACAACAAGTTTCATAAGTTTTGAACCAAAAGACAAATAATCAACTATTCTTGATAGTTTTCCGAGGCGGGACAAATTTTGGTCTATGTTAAGCGCACGCCGAGTAATTTGTTCGAGCAATTACCCTACGAATGAGGCCAGCCATGAAATGTATGTGTCAATGCACGCGAGATAAACGATATAGGGATCGTTATCCTAAAGCGGTGCCACACGAAAAGAAAAGGTGGAAATGATCTCGTCTCGATCGAAATTCAACAAAGAAATTTCACGATCACTTCGACTTTCATCGATCAAAAAGAAAATAGATGAAGAAACGTGGAACTAAAAACTTATGATTCACACAACCAATCAAAAAAATGAAATGAAAATAAAAAAAAAAACAAAAAGAGAAAGAATTAAAAATATTTTTTCAAACAACTTTTTTCAAGAAAGTTTTTTATAACAAAATTCAAAAATAGTAATAAATCCAAATTTAAAATAAGAAACTAAAAAAACATTGAATTAAGAAGAAATATTAGAAAAGCTAAAAGAAACTAAAATCAAAATTTAAAAAAAAAAAAAGAGTAGGAGGTGTGAAAGTAGGCGGTGGTGGTGTATAGCAGAGACAACACGGGCCAAGGCCCAATCCGTTTTCTTTTTTTTTTAAATAAAATAAAAAAATAACAACACAAATGAAATATTAAAAGAAATAGAAAGTTTATTTCATTCATCTTCTTCAATGGACATCTCACGTGATACTATTCATCTTCCATAGCCGGCAAGCTCAAGCTCAAATAAACCAAAGCGAAGGGATACGAAACAAGCACGGTTATGATCGAAATCAAGTGCTGAAGACAACGGTACAATTAGATTCAAGAATCGTCAACAACGGATGCGAGACGAGAAATGAGGACAAGCTTCGATCTACCTTCAAATGGCTCAGGTAATGAAATTAGATCTTCCTTCTTCCTTCTTGCACGATTCTGGATGGAATTTAGTTTCAATTGGCGGTTGAATTTGAAAGAATAAAAGGAGAGTGAAGCTTGAATTTGTCTTGTGAATTGGTGAATTTGTGGTATCGATGTTGAGATGTTGATGCTTGGAGATTGAAATTGAAATTGAGATAATTGAATCCGGTAAATTGTTTTTGTAGAATTTTCTATGGCTTTTCAAGCTTTGAGAATGAAAATGGAATTGGAGCTTTGGGTTTTGATTTTGGCAAGGTATTTAGGGGCTATCAAAGCTTGATTCAAATGAGAAATGAAGGTTGTATTTATAGATGGAATTGTGAAGGTGAGTTTTCCATTTTGAAATCTGAAAATTGGTTGCCGTTTTGATATGAATTCTGCGTTTTCACTTGTTGCCGTGTGCGTGACTTGTAATGCGATGCCGTTTTGGTTCAGCAACTGCTGCGTTTTGCTTGCAACTAGTGATGCTCACGTGTGACCTCTTTTGCGTTGCTTTTTATTTCATGTGCTGCAGCCGTTGGCTTCAAGTTCAGCGGCTTTATTGATTGATGAAGCAGCTCGAAACTTGGAGAGTTTAGTGAAATGCTTGGCTATACTTTGGAATAGGTTGCAGCGTGATGAACTTAGGATGGCTTGGAAACTCTTGGCTGGTGGCATATGCAGCTTGTTCGTACGGCTGGGAGTGTAGCTTGGAATTGGCTTACGTGAAGGTACTTGAAGCATGGGCTGGAGTGGGATTGTGTTGAATTTAGTTTATAGAAACATGGGCAGTGTATACTTCATAATGCCATGAGCTTGTTTTATTTATTTTTTGTATGGGCTTCGTATATATTTTGTTTGTAAATTGTGGTAATGGTGTGTTTGTACAATGGTTAGAAAAAATTAAAGAATGGTCGTGGACAAATTTGGTAAATCAAAGGTTTTTTCATGATTTTTTTTTCTTGGAATATGGATTTGGAAATATGGACATTGAAGAATAATATGGATTTTAGGAATTGGAAATGAAAAGTGGTTATTGGATAATAAATGGATTTTGGATAATGAATTGGATAATTGGAAATTTTGGATATAATGGATAAGAAATGGTTTAGAATGGTGGATAATCAAGCTAGATATGAAAAAGGATCATGGATAGCAAATATTTATTTTTAGCCCACAACCACTCTTGACTTTTTTTTCACAAGCCTCGGATAAAGTGCACACAGCTACCACTGAACAAGCCACCACTAAACAATAGCCATCTGAATCTGTCTGAACCCAAAACTCATATGAACTACTGCCTGATAAACTGAAGAATCTCAGCACAAGACATCTTGCTTTTGAACAAACACCCGTGACTTGAAACCACTTCATTGTCTTTGACAAACCTGCACAACACACAGAGAGAAACAAGCAAACGACAGCATATTTTTTGTATTTTTGGTTAGAGGTTAGATAAACAGAAACAAGTAAACAACAGAGAATCACACAGGTGCTCAGGAGGGACACAAACTGTGATCTTGCTTGTGGTTATGATATGCAAATGAAAAGAGCGAAATCTTAGGGGTAAAAATTAGGGTCTTACACTTACCTCATCAATGGCTTAGCAAATCTACAATAATTTTTCTACCAATTCTACAAACCCTTACTACCTACATCCAAATGAAAATCCAACACTGGTTCTTGTGTCTCCATTGCTTGATGATAAGAACTACCACACTTGGTCAAGATGGATGCATATAACTTTAATTTCGAAGAACAAAGAGAAGTTTATTTGATGGAACTCTAATTAAATTTACAGTAGCAGATCCTTTGTATGCTCCATGGATTCGACGCAACACCATGGTTCTTACTTGACTTCATCGTTCAATTTCAGAATCCATTGCAAAATTTGTTTTGTGAATTGATAGTGTTGCTGGTGTATGGAAGAATCTACAAACTCGTTTTTCTCATAGTGACCTGTTTCGTATTACTGATATTCAGGAGGATCTGTACAAGCTTCGTCAAGGTAATCTTGATGTCTCTAACTACTTTATACAGTTGAAAGTTTTATGGGATGAATTGGATAACTATTGACCTGTTCTTGCTTGTTCTTGTGCCCTTCCTTGTACTTGTGGCGTGATAGCATCCATTCAAAAGTATCGTGAACAAGATTGTGTAATCCGTTTTCTAAAGGGATTGAATGAAAATTTTACGCACTCCAAGTCGCAGATCATAATGATGAATCCCTTGCCAGACATTGATAAAGCTTTTTCTCTTATTATTCAACAAGAACGTGAAATGAATAACTCTATCTCTGTTGTGAGTCTTACTACTACTACCACTGAAGAAGCTGATGCTTTTCAAGTTCATACCAATTCAAGTAGTTCCAAAGGAAAATCTAGCCATTTCAAAGGGAAGACACATGGTTTTAATAGTGCACGAGGTCACAATCATGTGTGTACACATTGTGGGAGAACAAACCACACCATTGAAACTTGCTTCATAAAACATGTTTTCCCCCTGGCTTAAAAGGAAAAGGTAAATCACAAAGTGTTGGTAATAATGCTCAATCCGCTGCAACAGTTAACATTGGTTCTGAGTCTTCTACACAAGGTTCTACTACATTCTCTTTTGGATTCACTCAAGAGAAGTACAACAACATCATAGAATTACTTCAACTGTCTAAATTGAGTCCTAAAGCCAATTCCATTTCCACTTCCCCTTTTGCCATGACCTCTTACTCAACCACTCCTAATGGTAAGAATGCTAATCTTTGGATTTTAGACACATGTGCAACAGATCATATTTCTTTTGACAACGCATCTTTCATTACTTGCAAAAATATCATACCTATTCATATAAATCTCCCTAATGGTTCTCATATTATTGAATCTATGTCTGGTAGTGTCATTGTTTCACCATCCCCCCTCTGCATAATGTACTATATATACCAAACTTTCATGTCAATCTTATTTCCATTGCTAAGCTTGTCAGTAATAATAATTGTTCTATGCATTTCACTGCTCATACTTGCCAAATCATGCAGAACCTTTCTAAGGCAATGATTGGTACATCAAAGTTGCAAAAAGGGCTGTATGTTCTTGACTCTACACCACAATCCTCAATTTATACTTCCACTGCTAATAACACTTGTAATCTTTTGCATTCTAGACTAGGACACATCTCTAATATAGGCTTGAAAACTGTTGCAAACTTGTTTCCTTTCATTCCATGTACAAACAATAACAATCCTTGTGAATGTTGTCATTTTGGCAAATAGAAAAAGTTACCTTTTCCTTATAGTAATACTCAATCTTGTGTTCCTTTTGAAATATTTCATGTTGATGTATGGGGGTCTATTCTCTAATATTTCCTTCTTAGGACACAAATATTTTTTAACACTTGTTAATGATTACAGTAGATATACTTGGGTTATATTTCTTAAGACAAAAGACCAAGTTAAAAATAGTATCATACAATTCATAGCCTATATTGAAAATCACTTCAAATCATCCTTGAAATGCCTTAGAACAGATAATGGCACAGAGTTTGTTGCCTTATCTAAGTTTCTTTTGTCCAAAGGTATCCTCCATCATAAATCTTGAGTTGAAACACCCCAACATAATGGGGTGGTTGAGAGAAAACATCAGCACATTTTGAATGTTGCCAGGACCTTAAATTTTCATTATATTCTTCCTTTAAACATGTGGAATTTTTGTGTTCAACATGCCATTCATTTAGTTAATAGGCTACCTTATCCTTTATTGAGTTGAAGGTTTTTGGTTGTTTATGCTTTGTTACAACCCTACAAGCTCATAGAACCAAGTTTGATTCTAGGGCTCGCAAATGTGTATTTCTTGGTTACAAGGATGGAACCAAAGGATATATCTTGTATGACCTGCACAGTCACGATACCTTTGTCTCTAGAAATGTCATTTTCTATGAAAATGATTTTCCATTCAAATCTAACTAGAAAATTACCCCAAAACATAACCAACCTCAACTTAATCAACAACCTTCTCCTTTTCTTGATGATATACCTACTTTACCTAGGTCTGCTACTACTACTGATATGTCATATTCTTATGACAATGACCTACTTAATATTTCTCATGTAGTGACACAACTGATGTACTTCATGAATCTGACACATCATCTCTATATCATAACCCACATAATGAGTCTGAACCTTTTCCTACCCATAGTCCTATCCATGACATTACATGTCTAAATAATACTGCAAGTCCTGGCACTGCAGGTCCTAGCCAGCATGTCTAAACTTCCCCCAACAACTTTATTCCTAGTCCCAACAACTCTATTCCTAGTCCTCTCATCCATCCCATATCAGATGAGCCTTCCAATGAACAAGCCACCTTCAACTCACCTTTTCCCACAAATTCTGTTATTAATACCAATACATCCCAGCCTTTAAGACATTCCACTAGAGCTTCCCATCCCCCAAGTTACTTGGTAGATTACCACTGCTATTTTGTCAATAAATCTCATTCATTGTATTCTAATGATTTTACCATTGTGTCGCACCTCGAAAAAATGGCTTCATCGAAGACACGACCCTCGCGCGAAAGGCGCGGAACGATTCGACAGAGTCGCCACCGAACTTTATTTTTCCCAAAAGAGGGAAAGGAAAATATCGAGAAAACCTTTAAGGAGGAGATAAGAACATGGTCGTCGCAACCACATTCCGGGTTCGGGAGTCGGTTACGTGAGGGGAAGGTAGGCGCACCCCCTCACGTCCGTTGTACTCAACGGGAACCTCTTGATTTGAATCGCGATGCTCGTTAGCTAAGCTTGTTTGTTTTCTTCTCAAAAATAAATGCAAAAGAATAAGATAAAAGGAAAAGATGCTAGGAGGGAAATTGGGTGGTTTAAGGATAGATTGCTCGCCAAGGATTGGGGCCCTTGTGCCTATGTATGCTCATTCGGACGAGAATGAGTAATCAGAACAATTGTAGTTCGACTACGGGGTTTAACGGAAAAAGATGAAAGTGTGCTCGCCAAGATCATCGTAATCTTGTGCCTACGTATCTTTACTCGAACGAGAATAAAGAATCAGAGCAGTCGTAATTCGTGTTACGCCCATGAAACAAAGGGAGTTGAAGTGTTTTATAGGCGTTAATTGCTCACACACGAGTAAGAAAACCCGCACCTTGAAAAGAGTTGCGATAGCTATTAGTCATTTTGAAGTTTGATTGTGAAAATCCACTTGATGTTGGATCAAGAGTTTATTTGTATGCGCTTGGTTAGTTTTGGAAAGAGGTTGGTTTGAAGTTGATTTTGAAAATGGGCTCAACGACGAATCGAGGATTTGGTTGAAAAGAGGTTTATTTTGAAAATGGCTCGACGAAGAATCAAGATTTTGATTGAAAATGGGTGTGAGAATCGAGCCTAGTCCCTAGGAGTGCTCCTAGTAACGAAACCACGATGAAGAGAGAATGTGATAGGTTAATGGTGATGCTAATGAGCAACCAACTTACGGGGGGTGTTTTGAAAATGGGCTCGACGACGAATCGATAATTAGTTTGGAAATGGTTGTGTCTATGCTAGTCCCTAGGGGTGCTTCTAGTAAACAAACCACAATCAAAGCAAGACGGATGTGTACATCGGAATGGGAGCGGGGTACATGTAAAATATAAGGGATTGCATGAAATGAAAGGTCTCATTGTAAGGTAGCCCAAGAGGAAGCCGTGTGTGTGCAAGGTGTCCTAAACTAAGCCTTCAGCAAGAGTCGAACAAAACCTCCTTTGTAAGGGTTTCTGTACAGAGTCAAAGTTTCGTTGCATGAAAAAGTAACCAACAGTCCACCAATTGAGTTTTTATTGTTTCGATCGTTATTAGTGTGTTTTGAATGAGGTATGAACAAAGAAACAAGAAGAGGGTTAGATGAACAAGTATGAATATGATATGAACAATATGAATAATATGAACAAGAATAATTAGCGGAAAGTAAAGCAAGATAATATTTGACGGAAAATAAAGTTTGTGGTTAATGATTAGTTGTTGATCATTAGAATGAATGATCCACGATGGTTAAAACCATCCTTGGGCTTGCAAACATAAGTTTGGGCCACGAAGAATCATTTTTCGATATGGGACATGTAGCGCTAAACCATCGTAGCACGATCTATAACGAAGATCATACTATAGGAGGTTGCACAATTGATCTATGTGCTAAAACACGGTAGAGAAATAAATTGAGGATCATTCTCCAGTGGAATCGTGGCACACGAAAAGAAAAGGTGAAGATCTCGTCTTAATCACAAACTTACGTTGATTAATCGAAGGTAACCTATCACGATCCCAAAGTATAGAAAATGCCCTAAATGATCATTTACTACATTTTTGAAATAATGAGGTTAATCGCTTCAATAATCAACATTCGTGAATAGAACGACTTCATTGATCGAAAATGAAAATGAAAATAGAAGAAGAAGATAATGTGAAATAAAATGGAAATTAAAATTGGAATCGAAATGGTCTCGTCTTAATCAAGATTTAAATCGATAAATCAATAATCTACGATTTTAGACTTTATTGACCAATAAAAAAGAAAATGGCCTCATATTGATCAAGATTTTCATTGATTTAGTTTTGAAGGGATTAAATATTTAAAGGTTAATGAAGGTTTGAAGACAAAGGTTGTTGGGATGAAGAATTAGTGTTTGAAGCAAAGTAACTTTGGCTCTCAGAGCTTCAGGAATGAGGTGAGTATTGTGTGTATTTATAGGGAAGGAATTGAGGGTAGAAAAGGAAAAAGATTTGTGACGTTGTTGCTACGCGGGTCGTACGGTTTTGGAAGGTATTTCGTGAATTGTTTTTTTCGTAGCTGTTGGCGTATGGGGCGTGTATGTTTGTTGCGGTGTGGTAATGTACGAAGCAAGTCTTGGTTTTTTTTGGACGTCTTGAATTCTTTGTGCGCTATGGAGTTGTTTCTCACGTGGCCATTTATATTTCATTACATACTCTTTAAATGGCTTTATTAGTATTGACAGGTTCATGGTTTGTGTGCATGTTGTTGCACTTTTCATTTTAAAAAAGTTTGTGTTGCAGCTGGTGTGATTGAAAATTCTTGTGGCATACGACAGGTTAATGGCTTTGTTGTGGTAATCTTTTGGTTGATGGTTTTGAATCATGCTCGCTGTATAGGTGATGAGTTGAGATTTTCTTGGAAGTGGTTCACATAGCTTGGCAATTGTTGTTGGTTTACTGATATGTATGCGTTGTACAGAATGTTCATGTGGAAAAAATTGGCTTGTAGTGTATTGTGTGTGTTGTGACTTTTTGGTCGTGGCTTGGGATTGCTATGGTTGGTTGGCTCATGTGGAGAAGACTCATGTAGGGCCATTTTGATTAATTTTTTTTGTATTTTACTATTATGTTATTGCTGCAGGTTTATTGGAGTTAAATTGTATTATGGTTGGCTGAGTGGGGTGTTTGTCCATGAACCTTATTTCTTCATCATTTTTGTTTTTTTTTTTCTATTTTTTCTTTTGCTCATAAGTAGCAATTCATGTGGTGTGTATGGTTTTATGACAAGGCTATTGATGGTGATGGCTACGTGAACAAATATCATTTTGGCTAAAATAGCTTGGCTCATTTTTGTACTATTGGCTTGAAGGCTAAAGTTTGTAAGACTTTTGTTTTTGTAAGACTTTTTAAGCTTTTAATAGAAATTTCTTGGAATTTTGTAATGGGAAATTGAATTGGAATTAAATTGAAATAGGGTTTGGATAAATGGATGGAATTTTACAAAATGAGATAATTGACTTTTAGGAGAAAAATGGATATGAAAAACTGAAAACATGGATGTAAATATGGATGAATTATAATGGCTAAAAAGGAAAGAAAAGAAAATGGATCATCACCGGCTTTGAAATGGATATGGATGGAAGGGATTTAGAAATGGATTTGGAAAATCAATAACCATATGAACTTGGCCATTTGAATATTTATAACCCGAAGCCTTCACTGTAGGCCAAACGAACAAGAACATGCCTTGAACTCAAAGAATTATGACTTGGGATATACACCTCAGTACACCCAAGCCCTAATTTAAAAATATGTTGACTTCTGATAATTCTTAACCATGAAGCACTTTCCTTATCATGCCCTGATAACCTGAACCAAACACCAACTGACTTGAATTGGCATTAACCCGAATTGACAGCTCAAACCCACACCATTTGAAACATACACACCATGACCTAGTTATGAAACACTCCCTTGCTTGACAAAGATTAAGTCAAACCAAGACGATTCTCAAACCAAACTGCACACACACTTGACCTGAATGAACCTCACATGAGCGTTGATTTAATTCAAATCAACCTCGTGATAGAAACAACATATTTTTGGATTTTCTGAATAATGGTTAATGGATGGAAGGAATGTACAGATGAAAATATATACAGGTAGGGCAAATTTTGGGTATGACAGATGCCCCTATCAAATTGGCTTAAACCGAGAAAGATGAACTGCTACGGCGTTCGTTTTTTCTAGGTAGACAGCAATTAGATATGAAGAAGACCACAAATTTGTCCGAAAAGAAAGAAAATGCTTGGGAAGTGAAATAACATAATAACTTGCAAAGATCATTATCACCAAAAGGATGATAACAGGAGAATATGACACCAAAAGGATGACAGACCTATCACCAAAAGAATGATAGTAAGCACACACATCTCCGACACCAAAAGGGTGACGGATCTATCACCAAAAGGATGATAGAGCAAATACACACGATGACCCTTCACCAAAAGGATGAAAATGAGGTCCAAGCTCATATTACCAAAAGGATAATAGAGTACACACACACACAGACCCTTCACCAAAAGGATGAAAATGAGGTCAAAGCTCGCTATTACCAAAAGGATAATAGAACACACACACAAACCCTTCACCAAAAATATGAAAATGAGACCCCAACTCGCTATTACCAAAAGGATAACAGTAAGCCCATAGACTCCCGACAAAAAAAGGATGACGAGTCTATCACCAAAAGGATGATAGAGAACACACGCACACAGACCCTTCATCAAAAGGATGAAAATGAGGTCCCAACTCGCTATTACCAAAAGGATAATAAAGCACACACAAGATATCTGACACCAAAAGGATGACCGACCTATCACCAAAAGGATGATAGTACACACACACGACCCAAACCCTTCCACCTAAAGGATGAAAATGAGGTCAAAGATCGCCATTACCAAAAGGATAATAGAGCACACACACAGACCCTTCACCAAAAGGATGAAAGTGAGGTCACGAAGCTTGCTATTACCCAAAAGGATAATAGAGTGCACACACACACACAGACCTTTCCACCAAAAGGATGAAAATGAGGTCAAAGCTCGCTATTACCAAAAGGATAATAGAGCACACACACACACACACAACTATCTGACACCAAAAGGATGACAGACCTATCACCCAAAGGATGATAGTAACACACGCACACTGACCCTGACACCAAAAGGATGACAATAAGATCCTAACTCGCTATTACCAAAAGGATAATAGTAAGCCCACAGATTCCCGACACCAAAAAGATGACGAGTCTATCACCAAAAGGATGATAGTGAACACACACACAAAATCTTCCACCAAAAGGATGAAAATGAGCTCGAAGCCTGCTATTACCCAAAAGGATAATAGAGCACACACACACACACATATACCTTTCCACCAAAAGGATGAAAATGAGGTCAAAGCTAGCTATTACTAAAAGGATAATAGAGTACACACACAGCTATATGACACCAAAAGGATGACAAACCTATCACCAAAAGGATGATAATAACACACGCACACAGACCCTGACACCAAAAGGATGACAATGAGGTCCGAACTCGCTATTACCAAAAGGATAATAGTAAGCCCACATATTCCTAACACCAAAAGAATGACGAGTCTATCACCAAAAGGATGATAGTGAACATACACACACACATACCCTTCCACCAAAAGGATGAAAATGAGGTCGAAGCTCGCTATTACCGAAAGAATAATAGAGCACACACACAGCTATCTGACACCAAAAGGATGATAATAAACCCACACACCGACCATTCCACGAAAAGGATAAAAATGAGGTCAAATCTCGCTATTGCTAAAACGATAATAGAGTACACACAGCGGATTCTGATGTTGTCGTTCACCAAAAGGATGATACACATACCAAAGGTTCATGGATCGCCGACACCAAAAGGATGACAGTTAGATCAAACAACACAAGTTGCTACCACCAAAAGGATGATAGGAACTTCCCAATTGCGAGGACCAACACCGAAAGGATGCAGGTTAGGTTGAAATGACATGAATGGCTACCCCTAAAAGGATGATAGGGAATTTCTGATTTTGATAATTACCAACACCAAAAGGATGCAGATTAGGTTGAATTGACAGGATTTGACTATCACCAAAAGGATGATAATAAGGAAATTGACAAAAGGTCATGTTTATTGGGGATATGATAGGTGAGGCTTATTGGAGACATCAACAAAAGGTTGAGGTAATAAGTCACCGAGGAGCACCATTCTTATCAACAAAAGGTTGAGAAGGACCAATTCGCTAGGGAACACCCAAGAGGAAAGTCTAATTTGTTTGGAGAAAACCATTGAATGGCCTGAGGATACCAATTCCATCAACAAAAGGTTGAAGAGACATAACTCAATGAGGAACGACCACTGACTTGATTGGAGATCACAACTTCATCAACAAAAGGTTGAAGTAATTTCATGAGGAATGCCTTGAACTTGTAGAGGATGCCCTTGTCTGGGCTGAAGATCATTTTGAGCTTGCCTTGACCAACAAAAGGTCGATACAAATTTGTGAGGAACGGCCATGGATTTGCAGAAGATGCCCATGGCTGGGCTGAAGATCGTCTTGCAGTCTTGAGATTGATCCTGGATCTTGACTATGCATGTATGAATGCTTGATTTTGTAATGGTGTTCCACATCGAATGAAAATGCAATGCAAATGCTGACGCACAGAGATGTAAGTGCTGGGTAAGTATGATTGGTTTTTGGTATGCATATGATACATATGATGTTTATGATGACGAATGCGATGCGTATAATGTATATGATTGCAGAAGGGTGAGTGGATATGTTTTGGAGGTGCCAGCATGGTGGACTTTTGGTAGTTGCCAATGCGGATTAGACTTTGGGTGGAGGGAGGGTTTGACTTCCTCGACACTCAGTATGTTGAAGATGCCATGATTGAAGCAGACGAAGATGCTTTTGAAGCCTCAAGTTTGGTCACTTGATGATAAGTCGAGAGTTCGTTCTTGAGAGAACCACAACTCTATGCTTGATGATCAAGATGGTCTGAGTGTAGCGACGTGATCAACTCATGAAGACTGTGCTCTAGACTCGATGATTGCCGGTGTCTGGCAAGATATGCTTGTCCAAGTTGAAGGTACAGAGAAGATCTTCCTGCTGCGATAGTTCTTAGCCCCAGTCTGAACATGGTAATGGTCTACCCCTAATTACCCAATTCTGAAGCGGTCTGATATTTGGAAGCTGAGCTTTGATGCTCCTTGAGATGGCTTGCCCCTGATCAAGCTATGAAGGATTTGCCCCTTGACTAAGGGTTTTTGAGGTAGCCTTGATTCGGGTCGACACCACTGAAAGTTTAAGTTCCTCTTTGATTTCCCCTTGTTGGAGTTGCTTTGTATGTCTAGCACTGATTTGCAGTTAAAATTACTCATTTACAAATGGTAATCTTAATGCAATGCTCGTGCAAGTTTTGAAAAAGTGTCGTTTATTCGAGTGTAGTGATAGTGAGACGAATGGACCGTTAGTCCAGACATTGTACTGATTTTGCTAGTGTGTGAAAGATACGGCAAGGATAATGACACCAGTGGTGAAGATTAGCAAATAAGTGGGGAGTCAGTTTACGCAACCTTGCAATAGTATGCTTTCAAAATAAACCTTGCCTCAATTAGGTCTTTCGAGGTTCGTAACATTGTCTGGTTCACGATTTATGAAACAAAGGATAATAGGCTCAAAGTATGATTTGTACCAACCCCTTCTTCGCGATGATCTCCAATCCTACGTTCAGTTAATTCTGCACATGTTGGTTTTCCAAAAGGATTAACGGTGTAAGCGTGATGATTCAAGGTATGCTCAAAATGGCAGTCACATTATTTTGTTTTTCATGGATGTCAGTGACTCTTTTGATTTTGATATGGTAGCCACTGGATCTTATTTTGTTTTTGTTGAGGATTCGATGGCCCCTTTTGATTTTGTTTTGATCCCTAAATTTTGTATGGACTGATTTTGCTAGTCGAGTCCATCGGGATTGCCTTGATTTTTGCCCAAGTCTCCTTTGAGGTGCTCGACTTAGCAGGCTTTTGATTTTTTTTTATTTTGTTGGAGGATTGTGACTGCTAAGTCATGGGTTATTGGTGAAAAACCGTCATGTCTTTTGGATTTTGATTTATGATTTGAGTGCATAGTTAGATTAACTGAACACTACCCTGCCCCAGCTTAAGTGTAAGGGTTTGAATATCCAAAGGGAACTGCTACTTCTTGGCTCGAAGTGGTTAACTAGGGATTAACTCCTTGTCCCTTCAGCATTTAGGGGATTGAAACAATGCCTGTACATCATTGATGAGATTTTGTCCGAAAGCATACGGTTTGTAATTATGGGTATTTCGTTGTCATCATCCTCCCTCCAATTATTGCTAAATAACAATTTGATAAAGAGAGTGAAGTGGAGATATATATGTGTCGGTGTTTTGCAGTAAATTGAAAAAATAAGTGAATACAACATAACTAATTCAAAACATGCATAGTCACTACATTAAGAAAACCAAATACAAACGAAAATGTTTAAAGCATACAATACTTAAACAAATAAAAGCAAAAAATAACAAGAATACAAATGATGGGATGGCAACATGACTGCCTTCTTCGGGGAAACTTAAACTTGAATTGATTTAACTTGACTTGCTGCTGGCATTAGCTTGGAGGCGACAGCGGGTTGTTGACGGCATTTGGAGCATTCCCATTGAATGTGAGAAACTTTGAGTCGATCAGGTCTTGAACTTTGTGTTTGAAAGCTCTACAGTCCTCGATCATATGCCCTGTAGCGCCCTTATGAAACTCGCAATGAGCATTAGCATCATAATGTGGGGGAATGACAGTTGGAGGAGCCAGGTCTCTCGGAGTAACGACCCTCTTCTCCAGCAATTGGGCAAATATCTGAGCATACGACGTAGGCAGACGATCAAAGTTTTTGTCTGGCCTCCTTGTCCTCTGTTGGTTAGGCTGACGTTGTTGCTGAGCAGCTCGTTATTGTTGATTCTGAGGTAGATATTGATACCCTTGCTGATTGTAGGATTGTTGCTGAGGAGCCTATTGTTGAGGCATTAGAGCTTGAACAGCTTGAACAACTGGCTGATAAGGCATAGGAGCATATTATGCGGTAGCAACACACGGATACTGAAAGTAGGGGACTTGAGAAGGCATTGGGGCAGGAGCTTATTGAGCTTGCCCTTTCTGAGCAGAGATGGCATTTGCTTCGCCCTCTTTGTTCTTGTATCCATTGAAGGGCTTCTTAGTTGCAGTCTGACTGCTATAACCTCTAGGATTTTTCCGCTCTTCAGACCCTCTTCAATTCTCTCACCGACAATTACCAAGTCACCGAATCCAACAGAAACACTACCAATCAGCTCCTCATATTAATGGCCTTAAAAGGTACCCATGAAGATGCCAATCAGTTCACGGTCAATAAGCGGTGGATGCACTCTTGCAGCTAGCTCTCTCTAGCGTTGCACGTACTCCTTAAAGGATTTGTTGTCCTTTTGAGCCATACTCTAAGCTGAGTACGGTTCGGAGTAAGGTCAGTGTTGTATTTGTACTGCTTAACGAATGCATCAGCTAGTTCAGAGCAAGTGCATGCACTGCTACGCTCTAGTTGCATATACCATTTGAGGGATGCTCCAGACAAGTTGTCTTGGAAGCAATGAATTATCAGCTTTTCGTCTCTGGCATAGGCAACCATCTTACGGCAGTATAACTTCAGATGGATGTTAGGACAACTGAGGCCTTTGTACTTTGAGAATTCTGGTACTTTGAACTTGGGAGGAATGACAACATCTGGCACCAAGCATATTTCCAGAGCATTCAGAGAGTTTGAGTTGTGCCCCTCCATGACTCGGAGTTTTTCACCTAGATCACGACATATTTTGATAGCTTCAGAATCCTGAGCGGCAGTAGGATTGACAAGTGGGATGGTAGCATGATAGTTTTGGACTTTGTCATACTGATCTGGCAGATTTTCCTCAGCATGAGGAACAGGAATCTGAGTAGCAACAGGATGGGCTTGAGGAATAGCTCCAACAGTGACTCTAAAAGTTTGAAGTGGTTGAGCATTGGCTCCTTTAGCTGCGGTAGTGAAGTTCATCGGTATCCCATAAGTGATAGGATTGGGAATAGGAACAGAGGGCCTTGAGGTAGACCCTTGCACAGGAACATTGTTGTTGGCGATAGTGGTCTCACGCAATTCTTCCTATTTTCTGGAAATCGTGATGGCTTCGAGAATCTGGTCGATCTTTCCTTTGATAGAGTCCATCTCCTCTCTAAAGGTGACTTGCTCTTGCTGAATCTGTTCTATCATTCGTCTAGTGTTGGCTCGAGTTGCATACTGGTGTCGAGGAATCAGCTTGATTTACAGGAGAAGGAAGGAAGTTGATGTGAGATTTTGAGGATGAAATGGAATGCAAGATGCATAACTGATGCAATACAATGCAATGACATGTTGTAATGCAAGTTGCAAGATCCAGGATCACAGATCACGGGTTCAGCAGTTCTGAGGTTGGTCGGAGGTAACAGGTGAAGAACCACAGCTCGGAACAAAGAAAGCCCACGGGTAGGTTTCTAAGACAGGGTAGGTGCTTAGAGTCACGAATGTACTTCAAAGACATTATAACCATGACAAAGAGACATCCGACTATAATATCCTCGAAATAACGTCGTCTAGGTGAGGTCTTGGTTTTTTCCCCACGAGAAAGATTCCTCGTAGGCATCCACTACACAACCATCGACACACGGGTTCTATGTATGGTTCTTAGAGTTATAAATCGAGGTTGAAAATATTACTGTCAGGAAGTAATATGTTAAAGGGATCTCATCTGATTGGGGTGTACGTATTAACCCATAAGGAGTTAACACTACCAACCACCATGGATAAAATGGGTTAATGGTCCTTAGGATCAACGATTCAGGCTCAAAAACATTACTGCCCTAGCGAAGGAACACCACAACAATATCATCTCCAAGGGAATATACTCCAAGTGAGGTCTTTGCTTCAGCTCACGCTCACCAGCCATGGCACGATTAAAAAACCCAATGACTTTACATTATAAAAGTGGCTCCATTAGTAAACAAATATCAACAACAACTTAGTAAAGCGACAAAGTAACAAAGAAGGAAAAACAGGGCACGGTTACAGCTTCAAGACAAAAACGAATTAAACAAGTTTGAAAAAATCAATCATGAGGAACAACACCATCGGTCCAAACTTCTTCTCATCCGCCTCCACTTGTCCTGATTGTAAGTTTTGTGTGTTTTCGTCTCTATATCTTCCTCCCTTCTTTCGGTATGTTTCTAAATTGTCTCATCTTCTCCTCTCTTCTAATGTTCTGGTACAGTTTGGGTTGTTATTTGAAGGCGTTTGGGTTTTGAATGGTGATTTAGGTGATGAATATGGGTCTGGTTCTGAAGATTGCTTGGGGTTTGTGTATGTGTATGCGGATTGTGTGGGTTTTTTTATGGATTTGAGGTGGGTTTAAGTTTGTGGTTGAGAAGGAAAAGGAAGGTCGAGTGGTTATTGAAGGAGAAGGAGGAGTGTTTCAGGAAGAAGATAAGGTGTTTAAGGGATTAAATATTTAAAGGTTAATGAAGGTTTGAAGAGAAAGGTTGCTGTGATGAATAATTAGTGTTTGCAGCAGAGTAACTTTGGCTCCCAGAGCTTCAGGAATGAGGTGAGTAGTGCGTGTATTTATAGGGAAGGAATTGAGGGTAGAAAGGGAAAAAGATTTGTGACGTTGTTGCTGCGCAGGTCGTACGGTTTTGGAAGGTATTTCGTGAATTGGTTTTGTCATAGCAGTTGGCGTATAGGGTGTGTATGTTTGTTGCAGTGTGGTGATGTACGAAGAAGGTCTTGGTTTTTTTAGACGGCTTAAATTCTTTGTGCGTTATGGAGTTGTTTCTCACGTGGCCAGTTATATTTCATTACATACTCTTTAAATGGCTTTATTAGTCGTGATAGGTTCATGGTTTGTGTGTAGGTTGTTGCACTTTTCATTTTACAAAAGTGTGTGTTGCAGCTGGTGTGGTTGAAAATTCCCGTGGCGTACAACAGGTTAAGGTCTTTATTTTGGTAATCTTTTGGCTGGTGGTTTTGAATCATGCTCTATGTACAGGTGATGCGTTATGACTTGCTTGGAAGTGGTTCACATGGCTTGGCAATTGTTGTTGGTTTGGCGATATGTATGCGTTGTGCAGAAAGTTCATGTGGAAAACATTGGCTTGTCGTGTATTGTATGTGTTGTGACTTTTTAGTTGTGGCTTGGGATTGCTATGGTTGGTTGGCTCATGTGGAGAAGACTCATGTGGGGTCCTTTTGATTAATTTTTTTTTTGTATTTTACTGTTATGTTATTGCTGCATGTTTATTGGAGTTAAATTGTGTTGTGGCTGGCTGAAAGTGTGTGTGGGTGGGGTCATGCTGCTGCGTGACCTGGCTTGGATAAGTGGGGTTTTTGTCCATGAACCTTATTTCTTCATCATTTTTGTTTTTTTCTATTTTTTCTTTTGCTCATAAGTAGCAATTTATATGGTGTGTATGGTTTTATGACAAGGTTATTGATGGTGATGGCTACGTGAGCAAAGATCATATTGGCTAAAATAGCTTGGCTTATTTTTGTACTTTTAAGGCTGAAATTTGTATCACAGCTTATAACACCCATATATAAAACTAATACATCAAAGCATAAATATTATATATAGATCCAAGTGTTTGGTACTGAAACACATAAGCTCCTAGTTAACACATTGTATACAAATAAATGCCCTAAAGTACAAAGTATAAAACCTAAGGCATATTATACACAAGGTGTTCAAACGATAAAAATTAAGAACTAGATCAACAATGATCTCAAAATAAACTCCGCTACAGAAGCTAGCCATCAACAAACAAGGAAAAGATCACACGACCTTATCCTTACCCTTCTCGGAACCTGAAGCACCTGAAATACATCAACAACGTGGGGTGAGAAACATCAAATCTCAGTGAGTTCCCTATCTTATGGGTTCTCTCGGATTATCAAGGTTCTAACAATCTTAACTCAAGTCTGGGGAAAAGGGAAAAGGACCCTTGAGTTCACACTTTATAATTCTCACACTATATGGAAACATGACATGAGTTCATTAACTCACAACATCACTAATCGATAACCATACCAAGACATCTCATCTTCCCGTCCGCTTCTACGTCTAGAAGGCGACCCGAGTCATAGATCCTTGTAGTTACTTGGCATACGAATTGGATTCGAGATCATCGGCCTGTTAACCGTGAACCGTCACTTCTCATGACCTATTAACCATCACAAGTCTCTACCCATAGCATAGGTTCCAATCGTACTACACGTAGGGAATCAAACCTACCAAGTAATTGTGTACCCGTTTCAGAGGAGATCGAGACCCATCAAACTACACTCAAAATATTCCGGTTACGATTACATGATCACATTCAACAAAATACGATTGTATTCGACAATCATAAGACTACACCGCCTTAAGGCCTCTCTTGCCTTTTCACAACCACAAAGGTTAACCACATGTTCCATACTAGTGTTCACTCTCAACTAGGCCAATACTCGGCAAGGTGTATCTTTCAACAACACGTGCCCAAGCATCGCTATCTAGAGTTGTCTACAATTTCTAGTTCCTTACTAGATTCTCCTATAGTTCAAGTTTGAGGTTTCCTCACTCTTCCTATATCGTTTTCATATTTGCATGCATATTCACTTACAATCATGTTAAACAATAATAGGATAGCCAAGACATGTCATAATTGCATAGTACAATATTATATAACAATTAAAACATAAATATATCACTTTTGGAACTTTCTCAATTATTTAATCGGTCAGTAAAATCGACATATTTCATCTCCATTGCATAGAATATTTCCTCGGCTTTACATTGATATAAAGAATGATCGAATCCGATAAACGAGTCAAAAGTTATGAATTTTCTCGCTAAAGGAATAAAATTCCAAGTCCCAGGTCGCGCTGAGTGCGCCCCTGTCCGCGCTGAGCGCAGTTTTCTTTGACTTGAGGGGTTGCAGAATTTCTTGACCGCGCTGAGCGGGCTTCTGCGCGCTGAGCGGGCTCTGCGATTTCCAGAAAAATGCCTCAGTTGACAGCAGAAAACCCATCCTCAAATCCTTCTCATTACTACCCCCAAACAGCCAACAAAGGAATAACAACATGTTTATATCATGGGTTCACTATCAAACTTCATAAAAACAAGATTTCCACATAAACACATAATTTCTACACAACCTTAACATTTTCCAATAAATTCAAAGTAAACCAAAACATTAAAACAACCACCGATATATGTTTCTATAAGCACATTGAGCATTCATTTCAATTTATATCAATTTCCAACCGTTAAAACATCGATTCCCACATTCTAACCTAAAACTCATATTATCCAAAACTCTAAAAAAAGGAGGTATCTAACTAGAACCCACCTTGAAATGAGCAAGATGAAGATGATGAGAAGATTGGGTGATGATTTGATGAATGGATGATGATGATTCTTGAAGTTCTTAAACTTTTCTTCTTTTCCTCTTTTTCTCCTTCTTTTCCTTTTCTTTCCTTCTTTCATCTTTCTCTCTCTTTCTTACTATCTTTTTCTTTTTATGTTTGGAAAGTGGAAGGAAATAATAAGTAGTAAACTTAGTATTAGAAATAATACTACTAAATGTCCAAAAAGTCTCTTAAGTCCAAATTAATAAAATACCTCAGAGTGAGATAATATTAGTTGGATTTATTCTAAGTTCCTCAGTTACTCTAATTATTTTGTCAAATACTTTCTCAGAGTACACTGGGGTCAGTCGATCACAATATAATATTATCCGGAGTAATAAAATACGGGGTATTACATCCTCCCCCCTTAAATAGAAATTCGCCCTCGAATTTAAAGATTACCTAAACAGATGAGGGTAAGCATCTCGCATTTCCGATTCAAGTTCCCAAGTTGCATCACCCGGATGCGTTACATCCCGCTGCACCTTAACGAAAGAAATGTCCTTGTTCCTTAATACTTTTGTTTCTTTTCCCACAATGCGGTTCGGTTGAGGTTCAAACGTTAAGTTTGCTTCTATTTCAATAGTATCCGGTAGAATCGGCTGAAGAGGATCTGGAACAAACCTCCGAAGTTGAGATACATGGAAAACATCGTGCATTTCCGACAGAGAAGGAGGTAAGGCCAACCTATATGCTACTTCGCCAATCCTTTCTAAAACTTGATACGGTCCCACGTATCTCGGACTTAACTTCTGTGACTTAAACAGTCCTTTCAGTCTTAATCTCGGAGTAACTTTCACAAACACATGGTCACCTTCTTCAAATTCTAAAGGTCTCCTTCGATTGTCCGTATAACTCTTTTGTCGATCTTGTGCTTGCTTAATCTTCTCGCGGATTGTTCGAATCTTTTCCGTAGTCTCTTGGATAATTTCGGGTCCTAAGATCCTATCTTCCCCAACTTCCGCCCAACACAAAGGGGTCATACACTTTCTTCCATACAAAGCTTCATAAGGAGCCATTCCAATGCTCACATGGTAACTATTGTTATACGAGAACTCAATCAATGGTAGAAGTTCTTTCCAATTCCCCTTACTCTCTAACACACAAGCTCTCAACTTATCCTCCATTGTTTGTATTGTTCGTTCAGTTTTACCATCCGTCTGTGGATGATTAGACATGCTCAAACGCAACTCCGCCCCCATAGCTTGTTGAAAAACTTTCCAAAACGTTGAAGTAAACTTCGGATCTCTATTCGACACAATATTAGAGGGAATACCGTGCAATTTTACAATTTCCGCAATAAACAACCTCGCAAGATGACTTTCCTTGAAAGTAGTCTTCACGGCCAAGAAATACGCCGACTTTGTCAACCGATCTACTATTACCCAAATCGAATCATAGCCACCTTGCGTACGGGGTAATCCTACTGCGAAATCCATAGAAATACTATCCCATTTCCAAACTGGGATTTCTAATGGTTGTAATAATCCACCCGGTCTTTGATGTTCAATCTTAACTTGTTGGCATACCGCACATTCTGACACAAAGACCGCAACATTTCTTTTCATACCGAACCACCAATAGTCTTTCTTTAAATCTTGATACATCTTTGAAGAACCCGGATGTATAGTGAAAGCACCTTTATGTGCTTCTTCCAAAATCTTTCTTTTCAAAGTCGCATCGTTCGGAACGCAAATTCTTTGGTTAAACATAATCATTCCATCGCTAGCATGCACAAAACCCGGTTGACTTAGCATCTCTTGCAACTTCTCGTCCAATACTTATCCTCGTTGAATTTCATATCTAATAGTAGAATTGACATTCAAATTCCCCATAATCACTCCATTAGGAGTCCACACAAATTGAAGATTTAAATCTCTAAACTTTTCCAACAACGAATATTCTAACATCATCAATTCGTCCTTTCTCAAAGCTCTTCTACTCAAGGCATCAGCCACTTCATTCGCTTTACCCGGATGGTATTTTAGCTCTAGATCATAATCCTTTAAATATTCCATCCACCTCCTTTGACGCATATTCAACTCTTTTTGGTCAAAGAGGTACTTTAAACTCTTGTGATCACTAAACATTTCAAAATGTACTCCATATAAATAGTGACGCCACACTTTCAAAGTAAACACCACCGCCGCTAATTCCAAATCGTGGGTTTGATAATTCTTCTCGTGAATTTTCAGTTGTCGAGAAGCATAAGCCACAACGTGACTTTCTTGCATTAAAACGCCTCCTAATCCCATCTTAGACGCATCACAAAATACCTCATACGACTTGGTAGGATCGGGAATAATCAGAACGGGAGCTGTAGTCAGTCTTTCCTTCAAACTCATAAAACTTTGTTCACACGCCGAATCCCACTCAAAGGGGCAATCCTTCTGAATAAGCTTAGTCATAGGTAATGCTAATTGAGAAAAGCCTTTGATAAATCTTCTGTAGTAACCTGCTAGACCCAAGAAACTTCTAATTTCCGATACATTCTTCGGTCTCTCCCAATTAATCACAGCTTCAACCTTTGACGGATCCACCGCTACACCACCCTGTGATATAACGTGACCAAGAAAACTAACTTCATACATCCAGAACTCGCACTTGCTTAACTTGGCAAAGAGTTGCTTCTCTTGTAAGATTGATAAGACGATTCTCAAATGTCCTTCGTGCTCTTTCGGAGTACGGGAATAGATAAGAATGTCATTAATGAAGATCACAACAAATTGATCCAAGTAAGCTTAAAATAACCGATTCATATAATCCATAAAAATAGCTGGAGCATTAGTCACACCGAAAGGCATCACTAAGAATTCGTAATGACCATAACGGGTCCTAAATGCAGTCTTAGGTACATCGGAACTCTTCACTCGGATTTGGTGATAACCAGACCTCAAATCAATCTTCGAGAACACGCAGGCTCCTTTCAATTGATCTAATAGGTCGTCTATCCTTGGCAAGGGATACTTATTCTTAATGGTGACTTTATTCAGCTGCCGATAGTCAATACACAACCGCATCCCACCGTCCTTCTTCTTTACTAGTAATACTGGAGCTCCCCACGGTGAGACACTAGGTCTAACAAAATGCTTAGCCAAAAGCTCTTCCAATTGTTCCTTCAATTCTCTCAATTCAAGCGGTGCCATCCGATACGGAGAAACGGATATAGGAGCCGTTCCCGGTACCAGGTCAATAGAAAATTCCACTTCCCTCTCTAGAGGAAGAGAAGTGACATCTTCGGGGAAAACTTCGGAAAACTCACAAACTACTGGAATATCCATAACTTGAAGGTCACTACTCCCTTCCTTAGTGAGAACCAAAAGAACAGATTTCTCTTCTTCGAACAAGAAATTTATCATTCCAATCGTACCTTCTAGAATAGTTGTTAAGACATCTTTCGGGGTAGCATCAACGGATGGAATGATGATGAACTTTTCTTCACACCCTATAAACACCGAATTAGCAGAGAGTCAATCCATTCCCAAAACGACATCAACTTTCTTAAGCGGTAGACAAATAAGATCAATCTGAAAAACTCTACCGTCCACAGACAAAACACAGTTTTCACACATCGACGGTGTCTCAACTATTTCATCCATGGCGGTAGTGACCACCATAGGAGGAGACAAAGGAACGGACCGCAACCCAAGTCGCTTCATACATTGCATCGATACAAAAGAGTGTGTAGCTCCGCAATTAAATAGAACAAAACAAGGAAATCCATTAACGAAGCGCGTACCAGCAATTAAGGAACTCTCACTCTTCTTCTTCCTTGCATCTAAGGTATAAACCCTTCCTTGTGTCTGAGTCCTATTCTGAGGACAATCTCTTTTCAGATGGCCCACCTTCTGACGTTGGAAACACTTTACCCCTTCAAAACTACACCTTCCAGAATGATTCTTGCCACAAGTATGACACACGGGAGGTGTACTCGCCCTTGAATCTTGAACTTGTTTCCCTTTGAAAGATTGTTGTCTAGGCCTGAATTGTTGGTTGGATCTTCCGCGATCCCCTTGATTCACTCTACTCGCAACACCCTTAGCTTGGACTTTCTTCAAACTATGCTCGGCCACATAGCATTGCCTTAAAACCTCAACATATGTAGTGAACTCTCTCTGAGATACACTATGAGATATTTCAACTTTTAGTCCAAACAGAAACTAGTCTATTTTCCACCTTTCATCAGGAGCATGCATAGCTTGCCTAGAATAAGCAGCCATGTCCTCAAACTTCTCAGCATAACTGGCCACAGTCATACTACTTTGTCTTAATTGTTGAAATTCAAATTCTTTCTGAGTCCTCAATGAGCTCGGAAAATACTTCTCCATGAAAATAACTTTGAACTGTTCCCAAACCTTAGGCACTTCCTGAATAGCCATCAAAGCTGAAGCGCTCTCCCACCATCTCATAGCGGGACCCTTCAGTGAATGAGAAGCGAACAACACCTTGTTCTCTTCACTGCATTGGACTATCAAGAAAATCCTCTCCATACCAGAAATCCATTCGTGAGCCTTCACGGGATCTAATCCACCATGAAATTCTGGGGGATTCATGCGGATAAAATCCCAGAATTTCCCACCTTCAACTTCTGGAGCAACCACCGTAGGATGCAAACCTCCATTCATTTGTTGCATCATTTGCTGCATGAATAGATTCTGTTGCTGCTGCATCTGTTGCATAAACTGATACAGAGGAGCATTGCCATCGCCGCCCGGTGGATTCGTCCCTTCAGGAGTGATGCGGGGTCTACCACGAGTGTTTCTACGTCCTTCAGCCATGTTCCTAAAGGTCATACAAATAGGATTAAGTTGATCAGGCTCAATGCCATAAATATAACACTTAAGACCAATGGCGACACAACGTATATGAAACGGAAAGAAATACTTATACTATTCCATGGCTAGGTCGAGGATACAACCAGGCTCTGATACCAACTATAACACCCATATATAAAACTCATACATCAAAGCATAAATATTATATATAGATCCAAGTGTTTGGTACTGAAACACATAAGCTCCTAGTTAACACATTGTATACAAATAAATGCCCTAAAGTACAAAGTACAAAACCTAAGGCATATTATACACAAGATGTTCAAATGATAAAAACTAAGAACTAGATCAACAATTATCTCAAAATAAACTCCGCTATGGAAGCTAGCCATCAATAAACAAGGAAAAGATCACACGACCTTATCCTTACCCTTCTCGGAACCTGAAGCACCTGAAATACATCAACAACGTGGGGTGAGATACATCAAATCTCAGTGAGTTCCCTATCTTATGGGTTCTCTCGGATTATCAAGGTTCTAACAATCCTAACTCAAGTCCGGGGAAAAGGGAAAAGAACCCTTGAGTTCACACTTTATAATTCTCACACTATATGGAAACATGACATGAGTTCATTAACTCACAACATCACTAATCGATAACCATACCAAGACATCTCATCTTCCCGTCCACTTCTACATCTAGAAGGCGACCCGAGTCATAGATCCTTGTAGTTACTTGGCATACGAATTGGATCCGGGATCATCGGCCTGTTAACCGTGAACCGTCACTTCTCATGGCGTGTTAACCATCACAAGTCTCTACCCATAGCATAGGTTCCAATCGTACTACACGTAGGGAATCAAACCTACCAAGTAATTGTGTATCCGTTTCAGAGGAGCTCGAGACCCATGAAACTACACTCAAAATATTCCGGTTACGATTATATGATCACATACAACAAAATACGATTGTATTCGACAATCACAAGACTAGACCGCCTTAAGGCCTCTCTTGCTTTTTCACAACCACAAAGGCTAACCACATGTTCCATACTAGTGTTCACTCTCAACTAGGCCAATACTCGGCAAGGTGTATCTTTCAACAACACGTGCCCGAGCATCGCCATCTAGAGTTGTCTACAATTTCTAGTTCCTTACTAGATTCTCCTATAGTTCAAGTTTGAGGTTTCCTCACTCTTCCTATATCGTTTTCATATTTGCATGCATATTCACTTACAATCATGTTAAACAATAATAGGATAGCCAAGACATGTCATAATTGCATAGTAGAATAATATATAATAATTAAAACATAAATATATAACTTTTGGAATTTTCTCAATTATTTAATCGGTCGGTAAAGTCGACATATTTCATCTCCTTTACATAGAATATTTCCTCGGCTTTACATCGATATAAAGAATGATCGAATCCGATAAACGAGTCGAAAGTTATGAATTTTCTCGCTAAAGGAATAAAATTCCAAGTCCCAGGTCGCGCTGAGCGCGCCCCTGTCCGCGCTGAGCGCAGTTTTCTCTGACTTGAGGGGTTGCAGAATTTCTTGACCGCACTGAGCGGGCTCTGCGATTTCCAGAAAAATACCTCAGTTGACAGCAGAAAACCCATCCTCAAATCCTTCTCATTACTACCCCAAACAACCAACAAAGGAATAACAACATGTTTATATCATGGGTTCACTATCAAACTTCATAAAAATAAGATTTCCACATAAACACATAATTTCTACACAACCTTAACATTTTCCAATAAATTCAAAGTAAACCAAAACATCAAAACAACCACCAATATATGTTTCTATAAGCACATTGAGCATTCATTTCGATTTATATCAATTTCCAACCGTTAAAACATCGATTCCCACATTCTAACCTAAAACTTATATTATCCAAAACTCTAAAAAAAAGAGGTTTCTAACTAGAACCCACCTTGAAATGAGCAAGATGAAGATGATGAGAAGATTGGGTGATGATTTGATGAATGAATGATGATGATTCTTGAAGTTCTTGAACTTTTCTTCTTTTCCTCTTTTTCTCCTTCTTTTCCTTTTCTTTCCTTCTTTCTTCTTTCTTTCTCTTTCTTACTATCTTTTTCTTTTTATGTTTGGAAAGTGGAAGGAAATAATAAGTAGTAAACTTAGTATTAGAAATAATACTACTAAATGTCCAAAAAGTCTCTTAAGTCCAAATTAATAAAACACCTCAGAGTCAGATAATATTAGTTGGATTTATTCTAAGTTCCTCAGTTACTCTAATTATTTTGTCAAATACTTTCTCAGAGTACACTGGGCTCAGTCGATCACAATATAATAGTATCCGGAGTAATAAAATACGGGGTATTACATAACTTGTGATATTTGCTTTGTACCTTGCCTAATTTTATGTGGGCTTTTTATTGTTTTTATGACTTGGGCTTGTAAAATGGATATATTTGTGACCTTTTTTTTGTAATGGACTATGAATGAAATGGTGGTTGACTTATATATATTTTTTTTGACAATTTTTTGTGTGTGTAATAAATGAACTTTTGAAAAGAAACTTTCAAGGGCCTTTATTGTTTTTGTATGACTTTTTGGGTTTTTTGTAGAATTTTCTTGGAATTTTGTAGTGGGAAATTTAATTGGAATTAAATTGAAATAGGGTTTGGATAAATGGATGAAATTTTACAAAATGAGATAATTGACTTTTAGGAGAAAAATGGATATGAAAAACCGAAAACATGGATGTAAATATGGATGGAATTATAATGGCTAAAAAGGAAAGAAAAGAAAATGGATCATGATCGGCTTTGAAATGGATATGGATCGAAGGGATTTAGAAATGGATTTGGAAAATAAACAACCATATGGACCTGGCTAATTGAATATTGATAAACCGAAGCCTTCACTGTAGGCCAAACGAACAAGAACATGCCTTGAACTCAAAGAATTATGACTTGGGATATACACCTCAGTACACCCAAGCCCTAATTTAAAAATGAGTTGACTTATGATAATTCTTAACCATGAAGCACTTGCCTTATCATGCCCTGATAACCTGAACCAAACCCCAACTGACTTAAATTGGCATTAACCCGAATTGACAGCTCAAACGCACACCATTTGAAACATACACACCATGACCTGGTTGTGAAACACTCCCTTGCTTGACAAAGATTAAGTTAAACTAAGACGATTCTCAAACCAAACTGCACACACACTTGACCTGAATGAACCTCACATGAGATTTGATTTAATTCAAATCAACCTCGTGATAGAAACAACATATTTTTGGATTTTCTGAATAATGGTTAGTGGATGGAAGGAATGTACAGATGAAAATATATACATGTAGGACAAATTTGGGGTATGACAGATGCCCATATCTAATTGGCTTAAACCGAGAAAGATGAACTGCTACGGCGTTCGTTCTTTCGAGGTAGACGGCAATTAGATATGAAGAAGACCACAAATTTGTCCTAAAAGAAAGAAAATGCTTGGGAAATAGAATAACAGAATAACTTGCAAAGATGAAAAAGAAAGAACACACACACAAACCCTTCACCAAAAAGATGAAAATGAGATTCCAACTCGCTATTACCAAAAGGATAATAGTAAGCCCACAGACTCCCGGCACAAAAAGGATGACGAGTCTATCACCAAAAGGATGATAGAGATCACACGCATACAGACCCTTCACCAAAATGATGAAAATGAGGCCCCAACTCGCTATTACCAAAAGGATAATAAAGCACACACAAGATATCTGACACCAAAATGATGACCGACCTATCACCAAAAGGATGATAGTACACACACACGACCCAAACCCTTCCACCAAAAGGATGAAAATGAGGTCAAAGCTCGCCATTACCAAAAGGATAATAGATCACACACACATACCCTTCACCAAAAGGATGAAATTGAGGTCACGAAGCTTGCTATTACCCAAAAGGATAGTAGAGCACACACACACACAGACCTTTTCACCATAAGGATGAAAATGAGGTCAAAGCTCGCTATTACCAAAAGGATAATAGAGCACACACACAGCTATCTGACACCAAAAGGATGACAGACCTATCACCCAAAGGATGATAGTAACACACGCACACTGACCCTGACACCAAATGGATGACAATAAGGTCCTAACTTGCTATTACCAAAAGGATAATAGTAAGCCCACAGGTTCCCGACATCAAAAGGATGACGAGTCTATCACCAAAAGAATGATATTGAACACACACACACAGAATCTTCCACCAAAAGGATGAAAATGAGCTCGAAGCCTGCTATTACCCAAAAGGATAATAGAGCACACACACACACACACCTTTCCACCAAAAGGATGAAAATGAGGTCAATGTTCGCTATTACTAAAAGGATAATAGAGTACACACACAGCTATCTGACACCAAAAGGATGACAGACCTATCACCAAAAGGATGATAATAATACACGCACACAGACCCTGATACCAAAAGGATGACAATGAGGTCCGAACTCGCTATTACCAAAAGGATAATAGTAAGCCCACATATTCCTAACACCAAAAGAATGACGAGTCTATCACCAAAAGGATGATAGTGAACACACACACACACATACCCTTCCACCAAAAGGATGAAAATGAGGTCGAAGCTCGCTATTACCGAAAGAATAATAGAGCACACACACATCTATCTGACACTAAAATGATGATAATAAACCCACACACAGACCATTCCACCAAAAGGATGAAAATGAGGTCAAAGCTCACTATTACCAAAAGGATAATAGAGCACACACAGAGGATTTTGATGTTGTCATTCACCAAAAGGATGATACACATACCAAAGGTTCATGGATCGCCGACACCAAAAGGATGACAGTTAGATCAAACAACACATGTTGCTACCACCAAAAGGATGATAAGAACTTCCCAATTGCGAGGACCAACACCGAAAGGATGCAGGTTAGGTTGAAATGACATGAATGGCTACCCCTAAAAGGATGATAGGGAATTTCTGATTTTGATAATTACCAACACCAAAAGGATGCAGGTTAGGTTGAATTGACAGGATTTGACTATCACCGAAAGGATGATAATAAGGAAATTGACAAAAGGTCATGTTTGTTGGGGATATGATAGGTGATGATTATTGGAGACATCAACAAAAGGTTGAGGTAATAAGTCACTGAAGAACACCATTCTTATCAACAAAAGGTTGAGAAGGACCAATTCGCTGGGGAACACCCAAGAGGAAGGTTGAATTTGTTTGGAGAAAACCATTGAATGGTCTAAGGATACCAATTCCATCAACAAAAGGTTAAAGAGACACAACTCAATGAGGAACGACCACTGACTTGATTGGAGATCAGAACTTCATCAACAAAAGGTTGAAGTAATTTCATGAGGAATGCCCTGAACTTGTAGAGGATGCCCCTGTCTGGGCTGAAGATCATTTTGAGCTTGCCTTGACCAACAAAAGGTCGATAAAAATTTGTGAAGAACGGCCACGGATTTGCAAAAGATGCCCATGGCTGGGCTGAAGATCGCCTTGCAGTCTTGAGATTGATCCTGGATCTTTACTATGCATGTATGAATGCTTGATTTTGTAATGGTGTTCCACATCGAATGGAAATGCAATACAAATGCTGACGTACAGAGATGTAAGTGCTGGGTAAGTATGATTGGTTTTTGGTATGCATATGATACATATGATGTTTATGATGACGAATGCGATGCGTATAATGCATATGATTGCAGACGGGTGACTAGATATGTTTTGGAGGTGCCAGCATGGTGGACTTTTGGTAGTTGCCAATGCGGATTAGACTTTGGGTGGAGGGAGGGTTTGACTTGCTCGACACTCAGTCTGTTGAAGACGCCATGATTGAAGCAGACGAAGATGCTTTTGAAGCCTCAAGTTTGGTCACTTGATGATAAGTCGTGAATTCGTTCTTGAGAGAACCACAACTCTATGCTTGATGATCAAGATGATCTTAGCGTAGCGAGGCGATCAACTCATGAAGACTGTGCTCTAGACTGGCAAGATATGCTTGTCCAAGTTGAAGGTACAGAGAAGATCTTCCTGCTGCGATAGTTCTTAGCCCCAGTCTGAACATGGTAATGGTCTACCCCTGATTACCCAATTTTGAAGCGGTCTGATCTTTGGAAGCTGAGCTTTGATGTTCCCTGAGATGGCTTGCCCCAGATCGAGCTATGAAGGATTTGCCCCTTGACTAAGGGTTTTTGAGGTAGCCTTGATTTGGGTCGACACCACTGAAAGTTTAAGTTCCTCTTTGATTTCCCCTTGTTGGAGTTGCTTTGTATGTCTAGCACTGATTTGCAGTTAAAATGACTCATTTACAAATGGTAATCTTAATGCAATGCTCGTGGAAGTTTTGATAAAGTGTCGTTTATTCGAGTGTAGTGATAGTGAGACGAATGGACCGTTAGTCCAGACATTGTGCTGATTTTGCTAGTGTGTGAAAGATATGGCAAGGATAATGACACCAGTGGTGAAGATTAGCAAATAAGTGGGGAGTCAGTTTACGCAACCTTGCAATAGTATGCTTTCAGAATAAACCTTGCCTCAATTAGGTCTTTCGAGGTTTGTAACGTTGTCTGGTTCACGATTTATGAAACAAAGGATAATAGGCTCAAAGTATGATTTGAACCAACCCCTTCTTCGTGATGATCTCCAGTCATACGTTCAGTTAATTCTGAACATGTTGGTTTTCCAAAAGGATTAACGGTGTAAGTGATCAGAAAAATAGCAAGTGTACTTTTTTAACGATGTAGTAATAAGTGAGGTTATCCCCATAATCGATCTCTCGAGGACTGCGTATAATTTGGAAGTGCAGATGTTATTTCAATTAGACAAAAGTTCCTTTTGGAGGTTTTAATTTTCAAACTAATTCTAATGACAGAAAGAAATAAGCAGAATAATAAAATGACTTTAACAATTATGAGAAATTATGCTAGGAAAGGTGTATGAATTGCTTAGCAAGAACCCTAAATTATCATCAAAGAGACATGCCCCCAAACCTTAATTTTACTGACCCTCAAATATTTTTCTTAAATTCCTTAACCGAAAAACCTTTGGGATTCTCCCTTGACCCTAATTCCTTAGCAGCCAAGGAAGAAAATCAAGCAATAGTTCTGACAAGGTTTTAGTCACTACGGGATATCCCCATTCCTAGGCAATATCTACCGTAATGTATTATGCAAAAACAATAGCTTGGTTTTTAAGCCCAAATCCCTAACCGTAAATCGTTCCCAATTTGTACGATCGAAAAAGTATTAATTTATTTGCATGACAAAAGATTAAGGTAAGAAAGCATAAACTCATCAAATAATTCAACAACGGTTCATTACATCACAATTTAGGGACACCCCCTAGCATTGGGGGGTTTAGCCTCTCATAATATTCGAAACAAAAACAATAATAGGATTAAAGAAAGACATTACAAATTGATCGGAGTAATTTGATCCTTCAATCGCTTCCGCTCATGAACAATCTCCTTCTCCCCATCTCCTTGATTGCCTAAAACTATTCTAAATTTGTTCGTAAAGTCAAAAGTCTTTTTTTCCTTCCTAAAAACTCATCTAAATAGTATCAAATCATTCAGATCGGTCGAAAATACCCAAAGCGCCCCCACAACTTAATATATGGAGGAAATATGAAAAAATTCAGGAAATCAGCGTCAAAGCTGACACGGGCCGTGTCAGCCAACACTGCCGGCCGTGTCAGCTTGCTGGATTCTATAACCGAAATTGTTTCGATCATAACTTTTGATCCGTAAGTCTGTTTTGGTCCCCGTTCGAAGCGTCAGAAAGCTAATGAGGAGACCTACAACATAGTACCGACAAGGAACTTGGTTGCCCAATATTTTTCCATGCTTGTTGAATTTTAGGTCCAGGCATCCTCTGCTTCATTCCAAAAACTCTTCTAAATCCCCAGAACTTCCATTTTCTTCGCACGAGTCCTTTGGGCTTTTCCACTCAGACCTAAAACCATTAAAAACTACCAAACCAAAGCATAAAATGCAACATAATTGAAATAAAACAACAAATCATAAAATGCGAGAATAAAATACGACAAGTAAAATTGAATTAAAAAACAATGAAAAGACAAACAAAGTGTTGCCGATTTTATGGATTCATGCCGAATAATTGACGGAAAACTAGTAGAAATGGTGACCGATCACAACCCCAAACTTATCTCATTACTTGTCCTCAAGTAATGCTCGAGACAGTAGAAAGGTCACCCCCGAATTAATCAAAATTTTCTTACCACAACACCGCTGAGATCTTTCGCGATTATCTTTCCACTTTTCTTTCAACATTTCCTTCTTACCTGAATTTTGACGGCCCGCTACACTTCCACATCAAAGTACCTCTTTACCTGTCAGCTTTTCACACTCTCACCAAATCTCTCGGGTTAAAGTGTTTACACTCAATAATCATAGCATGCAAAGTCAACTCATAAGCTTGAATAACATCTATTTTCATCTCATACACACACAACACACACTTTTTGAGGGCTTTTATGGCTGTAACGGGGCATAGGGACAAGGTGGGATAAACAAACAAAAGGGAAAAATTAGTGGTTTTTTTTTGGATCAGACTTAGTGTCGTCATTCTTATCACTGTGCTATTTGTTCTGTTTCACAATCAATGGTATCGGGCACTATTTTGCTAGGGTTCTTTAGTTTCTACTCAATTGTTTCTTTGAGCTTACTTTTTGAATTCTTCAAATTAAATCCTCCTCTAAGTAATTGCTTTCTTCTTTCTTTTCTCTTTTTTTTTCTTTTTCAAAACTTTTCATTCTTTTTTTTTTCTTTTTGCACTTACCTAGTTCTTATAGGTATCCTAACCCCAAACTTAGAATTTTTCACATATCAAAAATCAACAACACTTATCTGAGCAGGGTGAGGGAGTGTTTGGGCTCATGGTTTAATTATGCAGTTAATAAATAAATAAAGGGAAGAAGGCTCGAAGGATAACATAAAAAGGGATGGCTGGAAAGGCTCGGGGTTAAAAACAAACAAGTGCCTCAGTGTGTGTACGTGTGCATTGAAATTCCAACAGATAAGTACGCAAACTAAAACTGACAAAGACATACCTGAAGAACTCTCATAATGATAATGTGTTTGGCTTTTTATAATCCTCACCATGTTTGGTATAGCTTACAGGTTTCAAGGTACTTTTAGTGTGATGTAGCTTCATCTTCGTCTCGGGTGCACAGTACTCCAGTATCAGTCCGGTGTCAGAAAGTCGCGTCCAATCATTCACTTCAGCAGTACCAACTTTCAGGGGTTTCCTGGAGATCAAGTAGGGGTTGCGCCTTCTCATCCACTAGCTACAAGCCTCATCATTCATCAGACACAAATACCTTTAATCTATAACACACGAAATACAAAACACACAAATCAACGGTATGAAGATGAAATAACATAAATAAAAATACTAAAAGCAATAAAACCCCCCACACTTGAACTAAACATTGACCTCAATGTTTTTGAACAAGCTAGAGAGGGGAACTCACAGAGCCTCACTACGGAGGGACAAAGTTATACAAATTGAACGCTTGTCAGACACGGGCCGTGTCAGGATTCTGTCCTTAATCCACAAAAAAAGAAAGAGAAAAAAAAAAGAATTTTTTTTCAGTAGGCCTGACACGGGCCGTGTCAGCTGACACGGGTTGCCGTGTCAGCCTACTGTTTTTTTTCAGTAGGCCTGACACGGGTGGCCATGTCAGCCTACTATTTTTTTTCGTTACAGTAGGGCTATCACGGGCCGTGTCAGCCAACACGGGCGGTCGTGTCAGCCTACTGAAATTTAACTTTTCTTCACTTTTTTCATGCCTTTTCTCGCCCTCCTGACACGGGCCATGTCCGGTGACACGGGAGGCCGTGTCAGGACCCTGTTTTTCACATTTTTGCCGTATTTTCGACGTTTTCTTCGTTTTTTCTCTCTTTGTTTCCTCCGCTCTTCTAGTGCCGCATCTGTGAGTACCTAACAAAACGAAATAGACAAACAAACAAAAACAAAACGATTAGCAATAAAATGCGTGGGTTGCCTCCCACGAAGCACTTCGTTTAACGTCGCATGGCTCGACGGATTACTCCCCAATGCTATGGGGGATGCCTTAACTTATGCTTTTTGTCCCTTGACCTTTCCGCAACAGAGCTCCTGTCATGTTCAGTAATACGAACTACTTCTTGCCTCAAGTAAAATCCAACTTCCTTATCCTTCCTTCTATGTTTCTTTCTCTTCTTGACTTCTTGATTGGATTTTGGAGTCTTAGTCGGTGCAATAGATGACTTAGATGGTGCAACCTGATGGATTATTCCAGAGACTTTTTCAAGAAGTGGTTTTGAGCTTTTGCTTTTTCCCACAGTTCGGATCATTCCAACTGCGGGGTGATTACTTTCCTCTTGACCTTGCTTCTCGAGTTCCAACACTTTCAAGGTTACTTCTTCCTCAAAATATTTCAAGGTTAAAGTACCAGCCTCAATATCCACACTGCACCGACTAGTCCTCAAGAATGGTCGACCCAGTATGATAGTCGTCTCCTCATCCCCAGGTAGATCAACGATCTCAAAGTTTACTGGATATGTGAAGTTATCAGTAGTCACAAGCACATCTTCTGCTAAACCGTATGACCGTTTGGTTGTGAGGTCGACAAACTTCAGATTTGTTCCCGTTTCACTTATTTTCTTTATACCCAACTTTTTGAAAATTGAGAGGGGCATGAGACTCACGCCAGCACCCGAATCAATCAAGACTCTCTTAAATATCCTGTCCTTTATGGTACAGGGGATTGACACAGAACCAGGATCTTTCCGTTTGATTGGAATTCTCCTACCTTGTGATTCCTCACTACTCTCCTCACTTAGACTCTTTACCTCCTCTCCACTAGGTTTCTTTTTTCCAATGACCTCCTTCATGAATTTCTTGTATAGAGGCATTTGTTCAAGTGCTTCAAAGAAGGGCATGTTAATCTCTAACTTTTTGAACAATGAGCTGAATTTCTCAAAGTCTTTTTCTTGTGTCTCCTTCTTTGTCGCTCTTGAGGGGTACGGTAACTTGATCTTAGGTTTATCCGCTTTTTTTCTATTTCCTTCGGTTGGCCTGGCTTCTTCTTCCGCAACTTCTTGGCTTTCTGTGGTAACAACATTGACATTCTCATGATTCTTCGGATTGGGGATTGTGGTGCTTTGGAGGGCGTCTGGTGCTTGAGAATTTGCAACTTGTTGAGCTATCTGACCCAATTAAACCTCTAAATTCTTTATGGAGGTTGTGGTATTCCTATAACTATTTCGGGTCTCTTCCTGAAATTGCATGTTATGAGCTGCCATCTTCTCAATGGCAATCTCCCATTGTGCTTTTTGGGGAGCCTGTTGCTGCTGCAGATATTGGTGTTGATTCTGGTCCTTCCAGGAGAAGTTAGGATGATTCTTCCACCCTGGATTACAAGTCTTAGCGTAGGGGTTATTCTGCTTTAGGAATTTGATCTCTTCAATTTGTTGCGGGGTCGCAACACAATGCGCAATATAATGGGGTCCACTACAAATCTCACAACTAATGGGTTGACCAGTTTGAACTTGTGCCACACGTTGAGTACCCACATTCATAGCCTTTAACCTTCTTTCAACTTCTGCCGCAATCTGATCTTCCACCTTCACAACCTGATTATTCAACTTCAAGTCAATCACACCCTCAGATTTACTCACACTTTGATCATATAACTCCAAATGTTTGTTAGCGGCTAATGGCTTCAATGATCTTTTTGACACCAGTGGCTGTCGTAAAATTAGATGAGCCACCGGCAGCTGTATCAATTAGTTGCTTAGTCTTTATCTGGAGGCCATTGACGAACACCTGCATATGCTCAGTTTGATCCATGTCGTGAGTCAGACAGGCTACCAAAACCTTCTTGAACCTCTTGTATGCGTCTCCGAGAGATTCTCCATCCTTCTGTCTAAATTTCACAATATCATATCTTTTTCGGATATAAACAGGGGCCGAAAAATACTTATTCAGAAACGCCTTCTCCATCTCTTCCCAAGGGGTAATACTCCTAGCCGGTAACGAGTAGAACCACTCTTCAGCATCTTCTAAAAGAGTGAAAGGAAACATTCTCAACTTTTTTGCTTCCTCGGTGTGTCCCTCAATCTTGAGAGTGGTGCTCACAGTCAGAAACCTTTGTAAATATTTGTTGGCATCTTCATTGACCTTTTCAGTGAAAGGTCTCATCTCAAGCTGAGTGATGGTACTCGGATGCAGCTGAAAATTCGTCACATTCGCTGGTAAGTTCACAATTGTTAACTGACCAGCCGGTGTATGTGCTGCTCCGTAAGCCCCGAGGAGTCTCTCTATTGGTTTCTCTACAGCCATGGTCACTGTATCTTTGTCTGATTTTGAACTTGAGTTTGAGTGCTCCGAAGGTTCAGCTTCAGACGCTGCAAGTTTTGCTTGCCTACGCCTCTCGTGTAGCGTTCTTTAAATTTCTGCGTCAAAAAGAAAATTTGCTGAGGATTCTCCTCGCATAAAAGGTTAGACGCAAATTAGTAGTAATAGTAATAATCCCAAAAGTTATAAAATAAAAATAAAAAATAAAAAAAATAAAAATAGAAATAACAAGAATCAATTTTAATCAACACTTATAATTTGGCAGTCCCCGGCAACGGCGCCAAAAACTTGATCGGAAAAATAGCAAGTGTACAATTTTAACGATGTAGTAATAAGTGGGGTTATCCCCAGAATTGATCTCTCGAGGACTGCGTATAATTTGTAAGTGCAGATGTTAGTTCAATTAGACAAAAGTTCCTTTTGGAGGTTTTGATTTTCAAACTAATTCTAATGACAGAAAGAAATAAGCAGAATAATTAAATGACTTTAACAATTATGAGAAATTATGCTAGGAAAGATGTATGAATTGCTCAGCAAGAACCCTAAATTATCATCAAAGAGATATGTCCTCAATCCTTAATTTTACTGACCCTCAAATATTTTTCTTAAATTCCTTAACCGAAAAACCTTTGAGATTCTCCCTTGACCCTAATTCCTTAGCAGTCAAGGAAGAACATCAAGCAATAGTTCTGACAAGGTTTTTAGTCACTACTGGATATCCCCATTCCTAGGCAATATCTACCGTAATGTATTATGCAAAAAGAATATATTGGTTTTTCAGGCCAAATCCCTAACCGTAAATCGTTCCCAATTTGTACGATCGAAAAAGTATTAATTTATTTGCATCACAAAAGATTAAGGTAAGAAAGCATAAACTCGTCAAATAATTCAACAACGGTTTATTACATCATAATTTAGGGACACCCCCTAACATTGAGGGGTTTAGCCTCTCATAATATTCGAAACAAAAACAATAATAGGATTAAAGAAAGACATTACAAATTGATCGGAGTAATTTTATCCTTCAATCGCTTCCGCTTATGAACAATCTCCTTCTCCCCATCTCCTTGATCGCCTAAAACTATTCTAAATTTGTTCGTAAAGTCAAAAGTCCTTTTTTCCTTCCTAAAAACTCATCTAAATAGTATCAAATCATTCAGATCGGTCGAAAATACCCAAAGCGCCCCCACAACTTAATATATGGAGGAAATATGAAAAAATTCAGGAAATCAGCGTCAAAGCTGACACGGGCCGTGTCAGCCAACATTGTCGGCCGTGTCAGCTTGCTGGATTTTATAACCGAAATTGTTTCGATCATAATTTTTGATCCGTAAGTCTGTTTTGGTCCCCGTTCAAAGTATCGGAAAGCTAATGAGGAGAACTACAACATAGTACAGACAAGAAACTTGGTTGCCCAATATTTTTCCATGCTTGTTGAATTTTAGGTCCAGACATCCTCTGCTTCATTCCAAAAACTCTTCTAAATCCCCGGAACTTCCATTTTCTTCGCACGAGTCCTTTGGGCTTTTCCACTCAGACCTGAAACCATTGAAAACTACCAAACCAAAGCATAAAATGTAACATAATTGAAATAAAACAACAAATCATAAAATGCGTGAATAAAATATGACAAGTAAAATTGAATTAAAAAACAATGAAAAGACAAAAAAAGTGCTACCGATTTTATGGATTCATGCCGAATAATTGACGGAAAACTAGTAGAAATGGTGACCGATCAGTAAGTGTGATGATTCAAGGTATGCTCAAAATGGCAGTCACATTATTTTGTTTTTGATGGATGTCAGTGACTCTTTTGATTTTGATATGGTGGCCACTGGATCTTATTTTGTTTTTGTTGAGGATTCGAGGGCCTCTTTTGATTTTGTTTTGATCCCTAAATTTTGTATGGACTGATTTTGCTAGTCGAGTCCATCGGGATTGCCTTGATTTTTGCCTAAGTCTCCTTTGAGGTGCTCGACTTAGCAGGCTTTTGATTTTTTTGATTTTGATTTTTTTTGATTTTGTTGGAGGATTGTGACTGCCAAGTCATGGGTTAATGGTGAAAAACCGTCATGTCTTTTGGATTTTGATTTGTGATTTGAGTGCGTAGTTAGATTAACTGAACACTACCCAGCCCTAGGTTGAGTGTAAGGGTTTGAATATCCAAAGGAAACTGCTACTTCTTGGCTCGAAGTGGTTAACTAGGGATTAACTCCTTGTCCCTCCAACATTTAGGGGATTGAAACAATGCTTATACATCATCAATGATATTTTGTCCGAAAGCATACGGTTTGTAATTATGGGTATTTTGTTGTCATCATTCTCCCTCCAATTATTGCTAAACAACAGTTTGATAAAGAGAGTGAAGTGGAGATATATATGTGTCGGTGTTTTGCAGTAAATTGAAAAAATGAGTGAATACGACATAACTAATTCAAAACATGCATAGTCACTACATTAAGAAAACCAAATACAAACGACAATGTTTAAAGCATACAGTACTTAAACAAATAAAAGCAAAAAATAACAAGAATACAAATGATGGGATGACAACATGACTGCCTTCTTCGGGGAAACTTAAACTTGAATCAATTTGACTTGACTTGCTGCTGGCATTAGCTTGGCGACGACAGCGGGTTGTTGACGGCATTTGGAGCCTTCCCATTGAACGTGAGAAACTTTGAGTCGATCAGGTCTTGAACTTTGTGTTTGAAAGCTCTACAGTCCTCGATCGTATGCCCTGGAGCGCCCTTATGAAACTTGCAATGAGCATTAGCATCATAATATGGGGGAATGACAGTTGGAGGAACCAGGTCTCTCAGAGTAATGACCCTCTTCTCCAGCAATTGGGCAAAGATCTGAGCATACGACGTAGGCAGACGATCAAAGTTTTTGTCTGGCCTCCTTGTCCTCTGTTGGTTAGGCTGACGTTGTTGCTGAGCAGCTCACTATTGTTGATTCTGAGGAAGATATGGATACCCTTGCTGATTGTAGGATTGTTACTGAGGAGCCTGTTGTTGAGGCATTAGAGCTTGAACAGCTTGAACAGCTGGCTGATAAGGTATAGAAGCATATTATGCGGTAGCAACATACGGATACTGAAAGTTGGGGACTTGAAAAGGCATTGGGGAGGGAGCTTATTGAGCTTGCCCTTTCTGAGCAGAGACGGCATTTGCTTCGCCCTCTTTCTTCTTGTATCCATTGAAGGGCTTCTTGGTTGCAGGCTGACTGCTAGAACCTCTAGGATTTTTCCGCTCTTCAGACCCTCTTCAATTCTCTCATCGACGATTACCAAGTCAGCGAATCCAACAGAAACACTACCAATCAACTTCTCATTATATTGGCCTTAAAAGGTACCCATGAAGATGCCAACTAGTTCACGGTCAACAAGCGGTGGATGCACTCTTGCAGCTAGCTCTCTCCAGCGTTGCACGTACTCCTTAAAGGATTTGTTGTCCTTTTGAGCCATACTCTAAGATGAGTACGGTTCAGAGCAAGGTCAGTGTTGTATTTGTACTGCTTGACAAATACATCAGCTAGTTCAGCCTAAGTGCGTGCACTGGTACGCTCCAGTTGCATATACCATTCGAGGGATGCTCCAGACAAGTTGTCTTGGAAGCAATGAATCATCAGCTTTTCGTCTCTGGCATAGGCAGCCATCTTACGACAGTACATCTTCAAATGGATGTTAGGACAACTGAGGCCTTTGTACTTTGAGAATTCTGGCACTTTGAACTTGGGAGGAATGACAACATCTGGCACCAAGCATATTTCCAGAGCATTCAGAGAGTTTGAGTTGTGCCCCTCCATGACTCGGAGTTTTTCACCTAGATCACGACATATTTTGATAGCTTCAGAATCCTGAGCGGCAGTAGGATTGACAAGTGGGATAGTAGCATGATAGTTTTGGACTTCGTCATACTGATCTTACTAATTTTTCCTCAACATGAGGAACAGATATCTGAGTAGCAACAGGATGGGCTTGAGGAATAGCTCCAACAGTGACTCTAAAAGTTGGAAGTGGTTGAGCATTGGCTCCTTTAGCCGCGGTAGTGAAGTTCATCGGTATCCCATAAGTGATAGGATTGGGAACAGGAACAGAGTGCCTTGAGGTAGTCCCTTGCACAGGCACATTGTTGTTGGCGGGTAATGGTCTCACGCAATTCTTCTTATTTTTTGGCAATCGTGATGGCTTCGAGAATCTGGTCGATCTTTCCATTGATAGAGTCCATCTCCTCTCTGAAGGTGACTTACTCTTTCTGAATCTGGTCCATTATTCGTCTAGTGTTGGCTCGAGTTGCATACTGGTGTCGAGGAATTAGCTTGATTTACAGGAGAAGGAAGGAAGTTGATGTGAGATTCTGAGGATGAAATGGAATGCAAGATGCATAACTGATGCAATGCAATGCAATGACATGCTGTAATGCAAAATGCAAGATCCATGATCGCAGATCACAGGTTCAGCAGTTCTGAGGTTGGCCGGAGGTAACAGGTGAAGAACCACAGCTCGGATCAAAGAAAGCCAACGGGTAGGTTTCTAAGACAGGGTAGGTGCCTAGAGTCACGAATGTACTTCAAAGACATTATAGCCATGACAAAGAGACATCTTACTATAATATCCTCGAAATAACCTCGTCTAGGTGAGGTCTTCGTTTCTTCCCCACGAGAAAGATTCCTCGGAGGCGTCCACTACACAACCATCGACACACGGGTTCTATGTATGGTTCTTAGAGTCATAAATTGAGGTTGAAAATATTTTTGTCAGGAAGTAATACGTTCAACGGATCTCATCTGATCGGGGTGTTCGTATTAACCCATAAGGAGTTAACACTACCAACCACCGTGGATAAAATGGGTTAATGGTCCTTGGGATCAATGATTCAGGCTCGAAAACATTACTGCCCTAGCGAAGGAACACCACAACAATAGTACCTCCAAGGGAATCTACTCCGAGTGGGGTCTTCGCTTCAGCTCACGCTCACCAGCCATGGCATGATTAAAAAACCTAATGACTTTACATTATAAAAGTGGCTCCATTAGTAAACAAATAACAACAACAACTTAGTAAAGCCACAAAGTAACAAAGAAGGAAAAATAGGGCACGGTTGTAGCTTCAAGACAAAAACGAATTAAACAAGTTTGAAAAAATAAATCATGAGGAACAACACCATCGGTCAAACCTTCTTCTCATCCGCCTCTACTTGTCCTGATTGTAAGGTTTGTGTGTTTTCGTCTCTATCTCTTCCTCCCTTCTTTCGGTATGTTTCTAAATTGTCTCATCTTCTCCTCACTTCTAATGATCTGGTACAGTTTGGGTTATTATTTGAAGTCGTTTGGGTTTTGAATGGTGATTTAGGTGATGAATATGGGCCTGGTTCTGAACATTGCTTGGGGTTTGTGTATGTGTATGCGGATTGTGTGGGTTTTTTATGGATTTGAGGTGGGTTTAAGTTTGTGGTTGAGAAGGAAAAGGAAGGTCGAGTGGTTATTGAAGGAGAAGGAGGAGTGTTTCAGGAAGAAGATGAGGTGTTGAAGGGATTAAATATTTAAAGGTTAATGAAGGTTTGAAGAGTAACTTTAGCTCCCAGAGCTTCAGGAATGAGGTAAGTAGTGCGTGTATTTATAGGGAAGGAATTGAGGGTAGAAAGGGAAAAATATTTGTGACGTTGTTGTTGCGTGGGTCGTACGGTTTTGGAAGGTATTTCGTGAATTGGTTTTTTCATAGCAGTTGGCGTATAGGGTGTGTATGTTTGTTGCAGTGTGGTGATGTACGACGAAGGTCTTGGTTTTTTTAGACGGCTTAAATTATTTGTGCGTTATGGATTTGTTTCTCACGTGGCCAGTTATATTTCATTACATACTCTTTAAATGGCTTTATTAGTCGTGATAGGTTCATGGTTTGTGTGTAGGTTGTTGCACTTTTCATTTTGCAAAAGTTTGTGTTGCAGCTGGTGTGGTTGAAAATTCCCGTGGCGTACAACAGGTTAATGGCTTTATTTTGGTAATCTTTTGGCTGATGGTTTTGAATCATGCTCTCTGTACAGGTGATGCATTGTGACTTGCTTGGAAGTGGTTCACATGGCTTGGAAATTGTTGTTAGTTTGCTGATATGTATACGTTGTGCAGAAAGTTCATGTGGAAAACAATGGCTTGTAATGTATTGTGTGTGTTGTGACTTTTTGGCTGTGGCTTGGGATTGCTATGGTTGGTTGGCTCATGTGGAGAAGACTCATGCGGGGTCCTTTCGATTAATTTTTTTTTGTATTTTACTGTTATGTTATTGTTGCATGTTTATTGGAGTTAAATTGTGTTATGGCCGGATGAATGTGTGCGTGGGTGGGGTCACGCTGCTGCGTGACCTGGCTTGGATAAGTGGGGTGTTTGTCCATGAACCTTATTTCTTCATCATTTTTGTTTTTTTTTCTATTTTTTCTTTTGCTCATAAGTAGCAATTCATGTGGTGTGTATGGTTTTATGACAAGGTTATTGATGGTGATGGCAACGTGAACAAAGATCATATTGAATAAAATAGCTTGGCTCATTTTTGTACTTTTAAGGCTGAAATTTGTATCACAACTTGTGATATTTACTTTGTACCTTGCCTAATTTTATGTGGGCTTTTTATTGTTTTTATGACTTGAGCTTGTAAAGTGGATATATTTGTGACCTTTTTTTTGTAATGGACTATGAATGAAATGGTGGTTGACTTATATATTTTTTTTTGACAATTTTTTGTGTGTGTAATAAATGAACTTTTGGAAAGAAACTTTCATGGGCCTTTATTGTTTTTGTATGACTTTTTGGGTTTTTTTTAGAATTTTCTTGGAATTTTGTAATGGGAAATTGAATTGGAATTAAATTGAAATAGGGTTTGGATAAATGGATGAAATTTTACAAAATGAGATAATTAACTTTTAGGAGAAAAATGGATATAAAAAACTAAAAACATGGATGTAAATATGGATGAAATTATAATGGCTAAAAAGGAAAGAAAAGAAAATGGATCATGATCGGCTTTGAAATGGATATGGATGGAAGGGATTTTGAAATGGATTTGGAAAATAAACAACCATATGAACCTGGCCAATTGAATATTGATAAACCGAAGCCTTCACTGTAGGCCAAACGAACAAGAACATGGGTTGAACTCAAAGAATTATGACTTGGGATATACACCTCAGTACACCCAAGCCCTAATTTAAAAATGAGCTGACTTCTGATAATTCTTAACCATGAAGCACTTGCCTTATCATGCCCTGATAACCTAAACCAAACACCAACTGACTTGAACTGGCATTAACCCGAATTGACAGCTCAAACCCACACCATTTGAAACATATACACCATGATCTGGTTGTGAAACACTCCCTTGCTTGACAAAGATTAACTCAAACTAAGACGATTCTCAAACCAAACTGCACACACACTTGACCTGAATGAACCTCACATGAGCTTTGATTTAATTCAAATCAACCTCGTGATAGAAACAACATATTTTTGGATTTTCTGAATAATGGTTAGTGGATGGAAGGAATGTACAGATGAAAATATATACAGGTAGGACAAATTTGGGGTATGACACATTACATATCCTTTATCTTCAATTCTCACATATGTGTCGCTCCCGGGATTTTCATCCAGGTGCAAACGCTAAAGTGGCGCAGAAACAGAGTCGCCAGTAATGTGTATTTATCCCAAGAGAGGGAAAGGAAACGCTGCGTAAACCTGAGGGAAAGGAAAAGCATGGTCTCGCGACCAAGAGAAACGGGTAAGGGAGTCGGTTACGCGAGGGGAAGGTATTAGCACCCCTACGCGACCATCGTACTCGATGGGATCCACGCTTGTTGTCTCGATCAAATGGTGTCATCAGATGGAGCTCCGCTGCTACTGAAAACGAGAAGGTACGGGAACGGAGGAGAGCGAAGAAATGGGGGAGAAAAGAAAAAGAAGTGACTCGGTAGGACATCGTTCGTTCCATGCCTACGTATTCCCTCGTGCAATGGGAAAGTCAGAGTCAACGTAGTTCGGACACGAACTAAGGGGGGAGTTTGCTCGCCAAGACATCGTCGTCTTGTACCTACATATCCTCAATCTAACCAGAAAGAGGAAATCAGAGCAGTCGTAGTTCTACCAAACGAGGTCGGTGTTTTTTATGAGCGACGCTAAGTTCGCGTCCGGCAGTTAGGGTCGATGCCTTTTGCGACGAGACAGAAAATAACGTGCCCTTTTTTGAAAATAGTTTGAAACTTAACGATCTCGAAGGATAAAAAGGTTTGAATTTTTTTTGTGTTTTTTAGACAAGAAATGGATTGAAGTTAGTTCGTAACTTACATTGCACCAAAGTCTACCATGCGGGAACGAGTGAGTCGCATGGTCGCCCCCAAATGGGACGTATGCTAAACACTCTAGAAGAGGAGGGGAGACCCCTCGTTCTTCATTTCCTACACTTAAGGCTTGAGCACAATATTCGTTATATTTATTAAGTGTTTAAGAAGCGTTATAAGATGAGAAGAGAAGACTCAAGGAAAAAGAAAACACTAAGGGGAGACTAAATTATTCCTAATGTTATCATGCAAAAGTGGCCCTGTGGTTGAGGTAAAGAGGAAACATCTACCTAAGTTAGCATGCAAAATGAAAGCTTAATGCTAATCCTACTCCAAGCTTAATCAAAGATTAAGTTGGACTAGGTAGCTCTAAGGGAGCAAATCCAAGACTTAAACAAGTCTCGAGATTCAAGGGAAGAGAAAGAGTGAAAGAAAAGAAACAAACAGTGGCTACAACAACGCACCTACACCAAAATAGTAGTAAAAGGCAGCACACAAGCAAGACAGCTTATAACAGCACACAATTCAACACAAGAAGGGGTGCAAAAGGCCAAACAGCAGCACATATAACAGCATGTATGCGTATAAACAGCAGTAGAAAATCAGGGCAGCATGCATTCAAAAAAGATTCTCTCATGGAAAAGCAAACATGCATCAAGCATTACATATTCTTCAATCAAAGATGATCACCATCATACCACAAACCATGGTAAACAACTCTTGAAATCATCATGAAAGAATGCATATCATGAAAGGATTCCCATCATAAAGCATATGAACAAGTCAAGTTAAAACATGCATCTCATGAAGCTAAGTGCAAGTAATTATGTTCACAACAAAAACTCCAGCAACACCAACAACAAGTCATACTCAACATGCTAAAGAAGTGTGTGCAATGTGTTCATCGTATCAAGAACGTAAAACCTCCGCACTTAGCTCCGAAAGCCTCATGGTTTGTGATCATCCTTGCCAAACCTCTCAAATCCTCTAACTTTGGAACCTTGAAGGTGTACTTATGAGTTCTCCTTCTACCGAAATCCATGAGCGTAATCTTTTTTCCTCTGCTATTTGCAATCATTGTTTTAGTTTAATTTGAAAAAGAGAGACTAGAAGAGAAAATTTTCTTTGATTAATGTTTTTTAAATGAATGCATGAATGCAACACACAAAAACGTAGAAAAAACATGAGGTCAAAGGGTCGGTGTCATGAAGTCAAGGCTCTACCCATCCCAAAGGTTTATACTAGTGATTTTTGTACCTGTCTCTCAAAATCATTGATTCTTGTCGATATAACATCAGGGGCCGGGAACCGTGCTAGGTGATGTTATTTCGAAGAACCTCAGAAGAGGGTAGTATTGTGTGACAACTATTTCTGATAGCTTCCGCACTACTGAAAGAGGTTTTTCCTAGGTGTATACTTAATCTTTCCACATGCGGCATCACACGCATTCCCATTAGCAGAAAAATAAACACATATATCAATTAGGAAAAGCAGTATATATATTTGTCCTAATGTCCTAGACTTTTAAGAGCTATGAATCCTATGTTCCTGACAGAAAATGGCTCCCCGGCGGAGTCGCCATTCTGTGGCACTTTCCCAACTTAAAGGTTTTGACCTAAGATCCTAGTGAAGTCAACAAAAAAGTCTTAACCCCAGTGAAGTCCCCACTCCTTGGTTTCTACCTCATAGATGAAATACGTCTTGGCCCCACGGTGGGCGCCATTTTTTCTGTAGCGAGCGATTTTGGACGTGGTTCTTAAGCACTGTCGCTCTGGGAGGGTACTACAGGTCGATTCATTTTTTATCCTATTGGAGCTGATGAAGGAAGGGAAATAGATGTCTCCAACTAACCCTGCTTTGCAAACTGTGGTTAAGCAATCAAAACTGTTGGTTTACAAATGCGATCAATGTGGGGGGGGCCTGTCTTAGGTTATTTTGATCGAGTTTAGACTTTTGGTGGGGGATACGGACTTAGATGTTTTGATGGATATGTGAGGATTTGTGACTTGAGGTTTTTGATGTGGTTTGCTCGCTAATATTTTTCTTTCTATCTTATGCCTACGTATTCCCATTTACCGAAACAGGGAAATCAGAGCGATCGTAGTTCCTCCTATTCTATGGGAGGATATGGTGTTTTGGTGTCTTGTTCAAAGCCCAAAACATGAAGCTAAAGGTGGTTTGTATCTTGTTCAAAGTCCAAGATGTGAAGCTGAAGGGTCTATTTGTATCTTGTACGAAGCCCAAGATGTGAAGCTAAAAGGGTGTTGACTTTAGAGAGAATTTGTTATCTCTAAAGGGGTCTGTTTGTCACAATTGTTGGGTGACTGATTATAAAGGAGGATTACTTTAACCGGGATATGCGAATCCAGTAATGCCATAATTTCCTTTATAGGGGATTTTCAACCTAAAGGAGAAGACTTTAACTCAGTTTAGAGCAATGCCATCTTTCCTTAGGAATTTCTCATGCTAAAAGAGGGACAGTGGCGTGGATGTAAATAATCTAGAGGCTTGCCGCTTACAGCAATTAGATGGAGGGGAAAGGAGTTATTGATGTTTGTATACTATGAACGAGGCACAACTTTGATGCTAAAAGGTTGATTGACTCAATCGGGTTTTTCTTATACAAAGCCTAAGAGGAGGCTATTGACCTAACAAAAGGATGCTTTTGTGTCTCGTACGAAGCCCGAGATAGAGGCTAAAAGGGTTGACTTAACAAGAGAGTGTTTTTATATGTGTCTTGTACGAAGCCCAAGACGGAGGCTAAAGGGTTTGACTCAACAAGAGAGTCTTTTATACTCACCAAGAGAGTGATTTGTATCTTGTACGTAGCCCGAGATAGAGGCTAAAAATGTTTGACTTAACAAGAGAGTCTTTTATACTCAACAAGAGAGTGTGGGGAGACTAGTTGTACAAAGCCCAAGAGGAGGCTAGGGTAACCGTATCAGTTGAGTGACAGGTCTAGCATGTTGGTTAAAAGAGAAAATCAGTTCTTATATGAGTAATGTTGTACTCATGAATTTGATCTGAGGATCGGGGTTATTTCCTGTTCTTTAAGGAAACGGGGAATCCGAAGGGTATTGAGACTGCCCAAGCCTACGGATGTTTTCTTCCTATTTTAGAAAGGAACTTGAGAATATCTTCGAGACTCAAGGAGATTAGACTGTCCAAGTCTAGAGTTTTATATTTTGTGATAGTTCCTGGATTGGCTGGAATTTTGGTAAAACAAAGGTTATTCAATGTTGATGTCAAAGTGCTGATGTTGCAACATTGAAGTCTTAACACTGGGCTGTGTTAAGTAGTTAAATGCTAAAGTTGGATGTCTGATGTCACACAGGTGATGTTGTAACATCAGACCTGCAGAATTAATAACAGCAGGATATGTTATTAGGGCACGCGTATTAGCTGGAATTGTGGAGAGTGGTTGACTCATTGGATGAGAATATCTTGGGATAGATATTTTCTGTTACATGGGAGATTTGATTGCAGATCTGTTGGAGAATTAAAAGGTTGAAGATTTAAAAAGATTTTGGGGATAAAATCTGTTTTGAAGGTTCAGTTTTAATTAACAAATCTGATCAAATATTGTGACAAGTCCAAGCCCAATTCAGGAGCTATATAAAGCGCACAAGACCAAAGGAAAAAGTACAGATTGAAGATCAAGAGCAGAGGCTGAGTGTCTTAGATATTTGTACGAATCATGAGTAAACCATTCAAGGGTGAATTGGTGATCTGTCCTCTCTAAAGCTGTGAAGCAAAGAGAGTTGTTTGAATTGATCGAAGATGTGAAGTAAGATCAAGGGTACTCAAAGTGGTTTCTTTGAGTGTTTGTAAGGGATTGAGTGGTGTTCTCATACCTAAGTGGTTTCTTAGGTAGGAAGTCATTAGTAGAGTATAAGTTTAGGAGATTGTCAACGGGTCGTTGAGTCTGTAAATTATATCTACAAGTAGTGAATTCCATCCCTGGCTTGGTAGCCCCCAGAGTAGGTTGGTTGTAACCGAACTGGGTCAACAATTCTTGGTGTTATTTTACTGTTATTGCTGTCCATTGTGCAGAGTGTGTTGTTGTGACATCACACCTTAACATCACACGTCTGATACCAGAATTTCATTTTGTACTATGCTTAAGAGAGATCAAGAGACAATACGTTTGCGGTAGAAAGATCTAGACTCTTTGAAAGACTGTTCTATTAAGATGACTAATTTCTGTTCCTATACCTTTAGGAGGTCGTCGGGACAATTTGTACGAAGCCCAAGAGGAGGCGAGAAAAACTTTTAAGAAGCCGAGGGACAATTTGTACTAAGCTCAAGAGGTGGCTTCTTCCCGGAGGAAGAATCATTATACGAAGCCTAAGAGGAGGTTGTGAAAACTTCTAAGAAGCCGACGGGTCCTTGTACAACGCCCAAGAGGAGGTGGGGATGCTTTTAGGAAGCCTGTGGGTCCCCAAATCTCGAGAAGTTCAAGACATGCCATTCACTGAGAATAGATCAAGCCAGGAAAGTTCGAGAATATGGAAGAAACTCAAGAGATGCCATTCACGGAGAAAAGATCATCTCTAGGGAGTCAGAGTTTCTTTGACAATTTCTAAGGGTGACAGTCTTAGAAAGGGTTCACCGAGAATGATGCCTTTCACGTCTCCGTATTGTTTAACCCCAAGAGGAGGGAAGACTGTATCTGGTAATCCTATGGGGATCTAGTTTTGTTTGCATTTAAGAGTGATCAACAGGGCTTTACCTAGTGCTAGACGTAGTTGTCGGGGAAACTCTAAATATCTAAACTATTATTACACAGTCGATATGAGTTTATGAAAGAAGACTTACATTGAAACAGCCCCACAATACAGTTATATACATATGAAAGCGGTAAATGAAACCGGGTCAACACTTACTCGGTTGTAGAGCTTCCAAGCTGTTTGGTTAGTTGTTCAACAAAGAAAGTTTTGATAACAATATTATATTCAAAATCAAAGGAGAAAGTGTTTTGAAAAGATTGTTGGGGCTTACAGCTCAAGGAGAGGCCCAGGGTTTTATCAGTGATCGCACTGTCATTTTGTACAGGGACTTATACAAGTGACTGAGGCCCAAGAAAGGTTTTCTGTACAAAGGGATGGGTCTTACACTCTCTCAAGAGGCCCAAAATGATTGAAAGTGAACAAAGATGGGTCTTATAGCTCACGGAGAAGCCCAGTGGTTAATTTTGAAAAGGACGACGATCGCGCCGAGGTTTTGAAAACACCGTGGGTCTTATACAATGACTGAGGCCCAAAAGTTTTTGGTTTCAAAAGGGGGTTGGGTCTTACACTCTATTAGAGGCCCAAAGAGTTTAAAGAAAATAAATGGGGCTTATAACACGAGGGTAGGCCCAGATGATTTTTAAAAGAGGTGACGATCGCGCCGTTGTTTTTGAAAATACAGGGGGACTTATACAATGACTGAGGCCTAAAAAGTGGTGTATTTACAAAGGGATTGGGTCTTACACTCTATTAGAGGCCCAAAAATGATTTTGAATGGGTTTTATAGCTTGAGGAGAGGCCCAGATGGTTTGTTTTAAATGGGCGATGATCTCGCCGAACTTTTGAAATACAATGGGAGTTATACAACATTTGAGGTCCAAAATAGGTTTGTATTTAAAAAGGATTGGGTCTTACACTCTATTAGAGGCCCAAAATGTTTTTAAAAGGTTTGAGGAGGGTTGAATTAATCAAAACCCTAATTTGTTTCCAAAATGTATTTTAATTGAATAAAAAATTCAATTAAAATGATCATAATTGTTTAACGTGTTAGATTAATGTTTCAAAAATCATGTTTTGACCTACAAAATGATTAGAAATCATAAAAATTTGCAAAATCAAGAAGGAAAAAATATTTTAAATGTCAAAAACAATTAAAATATTAATTCTTGTCAAAAATATCAATTATATGAAATAAATAATATTTTTTGGTTTTTTTGGTAAAATAAAATATTTTAAAATTTTTGTGAATTATTAAAAAAAGAATCAACTCAAAATCATTAAAACTCAGAGAAAAATTAATTTTTGAATCCATTAAATAAAATCACAAAAATTCAAATATTCAAATATTTGAAAAAGGGCGCCAAGAACACCTTGGCCTTGCCCGCGTGCTCTGTTTTTCCCAGATTTGCGTTTTCTATCCAATCTCACAGAATACTTGATTATATCATGCAATCTACATATCAATCTGCTCGTTTCAACCTCACGATCATGTCTATGGTCTTTAATTTCATTTATTTTAAGCATGGAATAAGAAATCAAAGAGAAACCTCAAGAACCCTAAAATTTGCATGAAGGTTCAGAAATTCCATACACGATTCAAACAATACAATTGATTGAGGGAAAACACTCCATGCATGATTATGAACATATGGCCAAATTATTCTGCAGCAAAAATTGCATAGATCATAGAGTTAGAAGAGCTCATGCTTACCACTTGCAGCTGGTGATCGTGTTTTGTGTTAGAGGTGTTACAGCTTGGTTCCAAGGTTATGGACAGCTTCCCTAGGTGCTATGGAGTGTGTATGGATGCTTGGAATGGATTGAAATGATCTGGAACTTGAGATGGTACCCCAACTGTAAATCTGTCAAAGGCTTGAGCAATTGGCTAGTGATTTTGTGGTTTTGGTGTTCCAGATGTTATGTGAGTGTTTGGATCACTTCTATATAATGTTTATGAGGTGTGTGTGTGATTGGTTTGATTGGAATTGCTCTCAAACTCAAAACCCGATGGTGACTTGCCTTAGAAGGCAAAATTGGAAGTGAGAAGGTGATTTTGAGGAAAGCATATGTTTGATGCCTTTGGTGTACTCAAACTGATCACAAATGAGCTCTATTTATAGTAGAGCAAGTTTGTTTTGCAAGCAATAGTGAATGGCAACTGCAGCAGAGGTTTGGCCAATGTTGGCAAATGAGAATCCAAGTCTCCTATAGCCATTGACTAGAGGTTAGAGCACAGAGTTGTGGTTCCCTAGTTGTTGGATCATTCTTGACTGAATTCAGTTGCAAATGTGTCAGTCCATGCCACCTTGGTGCATCCATTAAATGCTCCAATCCAAAATTGGAGTCTTGTCCCTCTTTTAGGGATTTCTAGGTTTGGCATGCTATTTTTGGTTCCAAAGACTTGGGAGGCTTGGGATCAGAGTTGGTTCCACCTTGGAAAAAAGTGAAGGCAGATTTTAACTTAGTGAAAATTTCACTAAGTGTTGGAAAAAATGGCATTTCATATTTTCAGCCATTTTGATCATTCCATAACTCAAAATCCATAATGAATTGGAATGAGGTGTAGTTGAAGCTTTTGTAGAGGGCCATGAGAGCTACAAATCCAGCTTTGGATGGGAAAAAATGGCCTTGTGGTTTAGGAGTTATGATCCTCCAAAGTTGGTACCCTAGCCACTTTATTCCATAACTTAGAAAATTTTCTAAGTTCTTATGGCTACCCCTTTTACAAGTTATTCCACTTTTCTTGATTTTTATTGATGAATGATGATTCAAATCACACATTAACATCATTTTAGGGTTAAAAACCCATTTTTGTGAAAAATCTCAAAAAGTCAAAGCTGACTTTTGTGCACAGTTGACTTTTTGTCAGATGAATTTCAAACAGTACGATCCTCTATGAAATCAAGTCCTTGACCTAAATAAAACTTTATGGACATGTTCCATAGGTGTTATAGGGTGTATTGAATCATGTCCTAAGGTTTGGGAGCATGTCTTGGTCAAAAGTCAAAGTTACAGTTGACTTTTCCCGCAAAACCCTAACTGTGGTTCAGATGAACTTGAAACTTGTTGCTCAAGCTTCTTGGATTAATCCATTATTGTAAATGGATCAATGTAGTGTGTTAGAGACCCTTAAATCCTCCCTTGAGGTCTTGGCTCATGGTTTGTCCCAAAAGTCAACTTAGGGGTGAATTAGGTCAAGAAACCCTAATTCCTGATTTTTTATGTATGCATCCCCTGAGGCTAAATTGACTTGGTGATTAGGTTTATGATATCCCTTGGAGCATCATAGGTTATGCCTTGAAGCATTGGCTCATGCCCAGAGGAGAATTTCCATCTGGAGGCCCTGGTCGACCAAAACCCTAATTTGGTGACACTGACGATCTTGAGGCTTAATCCACTTAGAAGGGAGCAGCCTTGTGCTTGATCCTTGAAGTGGGAGTCCTTTTGATCCATTGTGGATGTTGAAGAGGCTAGAAAAGTTGCAGATCATGTCATTTCTTGATTGATCCTTTGTCTAAGAGCTCTGAGAGGGCTTGAAACCCTAATTCTGATGGTAGTGGATGCTCACCCATCTTTGGGGAGACTAATGGTTCATCCATATTATGGTGATAATTTACACAATGATGGGAAATCTTAGTGGTCAAAATTTGGGGTATGACACCCTCTGGCGAGTAACCGGTTACCCTTTTAAAAATTGGTGTTTCTGCGCAGAAAATGAACTGAGTAACCGGTTACCCTCTGGTGAGTAACCGGTTACCCAAATGTGTCTCTAACTCTCATTTTGGCTCTGTGTGAACAGTACACACAGGGTAACCGGTTACCCTCTAGTGAGTAACCAGTTACCACTGTTTGTTTTCCAAAAATATTTCTTAAATTCATATCTTTTGATTCGGGTGTCCGATTTAAGCCTTCTTTATTTACGATGTAAAGCTATAAAAGTGTTTTATGCTATGGAAAGTTAAAATATTGTTTATGAGATGGAATTTATTCGATTATGTTAAATAAACGGAATTAAGTGATTTATGTAAATGAACTTTTTAAAATTTAAAAGCCTCAAGATGTGAGTTAGTGAGGAAACCTTAGTACAATAGAATGACATAGATAATTGTACGACAAATGCTTATACATCGATACTAGAAGAGTGTCTTTGTTAAGTAGTTGTTAGTGGAGGATTATAATTCCTCCGGTTTGTAGTCTATCCCTTAATAAATACCGTGACCCGTGTTGAAGAGCCCCTTGTGCGGGATGGCCGGGGAGAAGTATTTATTAAGTAAGTAACCGTGACCCGCGTTGAAGTGCTCCTTGTGTGGGCTGGCCGGGGAGAAGTTACTTAGTGGTTGGTACCGTGACCCGTGTTGAAGTGTTCCTTGTGTGGGATGGCCAGGGAGAAGTACCATTTGTAGATAACCGTGGCCCGTGTTGAAGTGCTCCGTGTGTGGGCTGGCCGGGGAGACGTTATCTACGTTAAGGATCCGTGACCCGTGTTGTAGTTCCTTGTATAGGCTGGCCAGGGAGAAGATTCCTTAACTAGTTTGTCGCTTTGTGAATTGTACAATTGTTTCTCTAGTCAGAAATGTTTGAACTCAAGGTCTTGTTCCTTTCCCCCGACTTGAGTTAGGCTAAGATAGAACCTTGTAAAGCCGAGAGAATCCATAAGATAGGGAACTCACTGAGATTTGTTATCTCACCCCATGTTGTTGATTATATTTCAGGTTCTTCAGGTTCCCCGAAGGGTAAGGATAAAGTCGTGTGATTATCCTTACTTGTTTGATGGCTAGCTTCCGATGTGGAGTTTATTTTGAGATCATTGTTGACCTAGTTCTTAGTATTTATCTTTTGAACATCTTGTATACATTATGCCACCGTTTGTATTACCTTTTGCATTTGGGCATGTAATTTATACAATGTGTTTACTAGGAACTTATTGGTATTTCAATACCAAAACTTGGATTCATGTATAATATATGCTTTGATGTATGTTATTATATATGGTGTTACATAGCCTTCTCAGCTTTCAAACGCTCAACCTGGTGAACTTTATCTGCCAATTGGGCCATGTCCCTTAGGTATTAAGTGTCTAATTTCTTCCTAATGGAATAATCTAAATCACCAATGGCCATTTCGACCAACTCATGCTCAGGGACTTGTGTAAAGAATCAATCTTTAAGAAGTCTAAACCTATTCAAGTTACAATCTATTGACTCAGACATCGTATGCCTAACGCTAGCTAATTCCTTAAGACTGGTTTTGTATTGGCCCATGTAGAATTGTTCATGGAACACCCTTTCTAACTGACTCCAAGTATGTATCGAACAAGGAGGGAGTGTGGTGAACCAGGTGAAGGCAATCTTCATTAAAGTATTCGGAAAATACTTCATTTTCAAATTCTAAATATTAGCTATATCCCCCACCTCAGTTTGGTATTTGGCAACATATTCGACTATAGACTCATTCGTCTCATCAAAAAATTTGTGAATTTGGGGACTTTCCACCCCCTAGGAGGTTATGTCCGTCAAACATACTCTGGCAGAGGTGTCACGAAGTTAGGTCTATGGAGGCCAACATTTGGGCCATTTTGGACAATAATTTATTCAACCAAGTTTGCTATATTAATTTGTTTAGCAAAGTTATTTTGCTGGACATTTTTAAGTATTTGGTCCGCATCTTGGTTTCGATTCACCATTATGGGCCTTGGGTTATTTTAGCCTATATATTCCTCATCCATTCTTTGTATGGGAGGTTTTATATGGAAAAGTCCTCCTTGTTGCTGCCCTTGGGTAATATGGGCTTACCCATTGTCAGGCGTTTCTACTTGCCTAACATTTGAGATTTGAGTAGTTGGTTTCGCTTGGACCTTAGGAGCACAAAAAAAATCGACTATTCGACCTATTTGCTAATAATTTGTAACTTTATTTGGTGTTTTGTATTAAGAAATTGAACATTGTGCCTATCTATTGGGTCAACATACTAACCATTTCGTGGTTACTCTCATTCATTTGTTACCTCATCGACATAAGAGACGTCATATTCAACGTCGACATTGTCTGAGGAACATAGTTTAATCCCCCTGGTACATGCATCATTTAACTAGGATTATGCATCGTCGAACCTAAGGCAGTGTATGAATTATAGGGCGGAACAACCACCATTGTGTTATCTGAATAAGTTAACATATAGGCTTGAAGGCCTTCCGTATCGTTGTTGGCATACCCTATGGGTATTCTCTATTGCCTATACGGAGCGTAAAGCTTGGAAGGAATGACATTCTAGAAGCTCCCAAAGTTGGTCTTACAATAGTAAGGTTAAATGCGAGACTCCCTTGTTGTGGTGGGAGAATACTCCCCTGTGTCGATATCGACAAGACTAGTGTTGATGACGTCACATGAGCGGTTGTTCTAAGAGGCGTTGAAGCAACTGCCTCTTTAACCCTCGATTCGACTGGTTGTTTAACTACATTTTGAGGATTGGTAGAGGTTTTCCACTTCTTAAACGCATATAAATATCAAGAACATTTCATGTAAGAAGAAAAATTTGTAAAAGATAACTACAATATCTAAAGAAAAAATTAGCACAAGGTCCCACTGGGCGTGCCAATTTGTTCACCCTTAAATTTTGTAAATAAGCGCTAGTCTCTTTGAAAAGTTTACTTGAAGGATCGACAAGTGAATCCTAGGATACAATGCGTAAATTTTCCATCAAAGATGTTGTAATTGTAAAAGAACTTAGGAATTTTTTAAAAAAGACAAAAATTAACTTGTGAAAAATGAAGAAATAAAGGGATTTTGACAGAATCAAAATCCTTGAAAAAAGTAAATATGAAAAGTAAATGACTTTCAGGGTAATAAAGGTATAGAACAAGAAACATAAGAAATTGCATCAAGTATGTAAATGGTGGTTTGCAAAATTATGCATACTCTCGATGGCTCATTTCTCTCTATTGCTTGGGTACTTTGAGTGTTTGAGTGTTTGTATAATGAAATTGCCACTCTGAATCATAACACTAGAATCCTTATTTATAGTAATACATAAATAACTACCTACAACGACTCTAATCCTATTAATTGACATATATCAATTTGCTTAATTTCAAATTCACCGGCCTGTCTCTATGTGTCTTGGTTGCATATATAAGACTCTAAGACATTTACACAATCAGGTTGCAATGTTTCGCTCCAAATTTTCTTTTGTCGGACTTTCAAAGAACTGACTTTTAAAAACGTTCTAAGCTCTTAGCTTTAATCTAACATAGACATTTTGACACCTTTGGAAAAATAATCCCAACTGTCGAAATGGTATAATTTAGCTCAAATTTTTTAAGTGTTTTGTTCTGTCTTCTATGTTGAATCCATGATGTTGAAATTCCATGCCAACATATATACGATGCCATCAACATAGGTCTCGTATCAGGTATTCAGTCTATGGAGAACTTAACCTCATGCTACAGTGGCAAATCACCGATGTCAACTAGCAACACTTAATGAAAATTACACATAATAGATATATCTGTAATCATTCTCTCCTTTCCCCCTCTCAAGGATGCGAACACCTTGAACACTTAAGCACTCTCAAGAACACCTCTACCTGCCTTGCAATCATGACACTCGACTTCTTACTCTCCTCAGATTCTAGAAATAACATAGCTGCAACAACACGTGCATTCTTGCAATCAACGGCTTATTGAACCAACCCTCTACAACTGAAACATCTTAGCGAAGCAAATTCTTCTCCCCCACTTGTTTCAATCCCGCTCCTGTTGGCAATTGGCTAGAAAAATAAATGTGCACTGACACTATTTCACACACATGTCACATACTAGGGAACATACAAAATTACAAAAACCTGGCTGGATGGACCGACCATGCTATGATACCACTAATGTAACAACGTAAACCCCGAAATTTATATAAAAATAATTACTCGATAATTTAAGGTGTCACCAACTACCATCGTACAACAACCTTTCAAACATTTATCAACATGCATCAGAATCAACATACTAATAACTTCAATTTAAACTTCATCAATAAAGTATTAAACTTTAAAACACCAAAATCAGCATTTACCCAAAACATTAAAAACTCCATGTTCCCGATGTTACAATATCAGTGCACTAAAACCACTAGATTGCGATAAACGATTAATAAATGAAGAATAGCTCCAACAGGACACCTTCCACACACAACAACAACTTTACTCCTGATTATCTGCAAGATGTCCATGGTGGACAACATTAAGCAAAAGGGGTGAGAAATAAACTTCGATATAAAATGGTGTAAATAATGCAAGTATAGAGAACCTACAACATATAATACATTCAATACACAACTAACATCGACATAATCTCATATCCATTCAAAACAAAATGCAAAAATATGTAATGCAACTCATGACACATCGTGACACTATGTATGTGGTATCAACACAATATTTGGTTCTATCAGGAATCACGTCCCCCCTTGTGAGCTTGGTACAAGCCACGGTCCCCATTCTGAACTAGCGAACATGTCACTTTCAATGACACGGCACAATGATGCATGTTAATACAAATCAATGTAACGACAATAATAATGCTTACAACCCCCTTCGAACCATAAACAAAATGCATTGATATACAATAGTAGTACCCCTTCTGAACTAGTATCCAATAATAATAACAACAAAGCAGAAAAACATATAAATAGTTCCCGCTACTGAACTATTTATCATCACTTCAAAAATACATAATTTATCACCATATAATCATGCATTTTACAACAATATTAATCATATTCTCATCGTGTAACAACACAAAATAACACCATATGCATCTCATATAATTGCTACTCCTTATGAACATCAACATGTAAGTATATCAATTATCATTCAACAACAATAAATCTACCATAATTAATTAAATTCATAATAACTAATTATCAACACTAACACAGCCAAACAATAGCCATTTATCAACCAAACAAGAGAACCTCCTCGAAAATTCGAATCGGTAGCTCGAATCACACAACCAAAGGACAAAACGACCTTTTTTCCGCATGAAGGGCAACCCGTCACCATGGTTGCCCATCACCTACTTAAAACTCCCACATCAACATTATAATGAGAGCCGACTTGAGAAACCAAGCCTGGACACCATGACGTCTCCCCGTCATTACGCTGACACCCGTCAGCGTCTTAAGGGGCATGACTTGTAAAGCCGTCATATGGGTGACCCCTGTCACACTGCACCAGAAAGTAAATATGGCAATTCAGCCATGGGAGTCTCCTTGAACTCCAATTTTGTTTTCCCAATCATCCCAACACGTCCAAAAAATTATACAACACATAATAACATCTTATTAACATGATAAACTACATAATTACACCAGTTCATCATTTTCATTGAATTCATGTTTATGTTTAAACCTTCAAAATAATACACATAAATTCAATCTCAAAAATCAAATAACAACACAACAAATTATCAAATTCCAGATTATCATATAACCACAACAAATCATAATCATTTTTACACTATTTCTAAAGCGAGTAAGGATTTCTATTTTCCACCCATTCATTCAAAACACCAATATAGAAGCTCTTTCTCCATCCTTACCTCAAATTCCTAGCATCAAATTCAAAATTTGATTAAGGTTGATAGCTTGTTCTTCTTTCATCAAGCCCTAGCCTCCTTTTCTCCCCAAAAACTCTATTTCACATATTAACCCCTCAAAAGGTCTAGTAATCCCTATTTATCTCTAAACCTAATTTAATCTTATGTTATTTACACTTAGACCCAACTCTTTTCATAATCCTCATCACTTCCCTTGTTTCTCATTAGTTCCTATTTTCCACCCAAAACCTCTATTTTTATTTATTTTAATTAATTAATCAAAACAATTATTAATTCTAATTATTTTAATCAATCTACTTAACCACCAATATGCCACATACATATATGACTCATAATATATATAATTAAAGCGTATCACATGACAAATAATTAAATAACACATGATTTATTTGATTAAATATATTAATCAAATTTTAGGGTGTTATATATACCATTGACCAAAGTTGATTTACCCCGTAAGACTATATATTTTTTATGTCAATACACTCAATAACTAAATTATAAACTATATCAATCAATATATTATACTACATTAACCCACTTTAATTTCTCACTTAATTCTGTTTTTTAATGTCTAGAAACATATTTACCAAACTATAAACTATATCAACCAAATTTTTATATACAATTAACCCTAGTTGTTTTAAAGAAAAAAAGAAAAAACTGTAGAAAAATTAAAAGTTATGAAAGTCTTAGGTCAGAGTATTGGTGAACTATGGCATACATTATAATGCAAGAAATTGATGTCAATATAACATTTTCAAATCTAAAACAGAAGCAGTCATAAACAGTTATATTAAAAAAAAACACACACACTCATATATATATGTTTTTGATAATATGTAATAAAATAGGGAATATTAAAGAAATAATTAAAAAGAAAGAAAAAACTATGTGTAACCTGCAAAAGTGATCATAATTTCCTTGCACCGACTGTTTTTATGTAAATATGCCAATGCTTCTTTTGGAAATAGAGATGCAAAAGGGTTAATCTTCACCAGCACTGACTCCAACTTTTTAAAACAAACATCTTCAACATTGGGGAAATTAGGCATGAATGAAAAAACCTAAAAAATAAAAGACAACAAACTCATTAGCAACAATTTATGATATATACATTGAATCTAATACAAAGTAAATAAAATAGTTTAAATATTTAAGGTTCACTGCTTCTTATCTTGGCATGTTTTCTTCAAACTAAATAGGATGAAGAAAGGGAAAGAAGGTTGTGTTTAGTTCGCCACGACTTGATATTTGTGGACTTTGCATAATGCTATTATTTTTAATAACAATAATTGGAATGTGTTAGATACGGTTTGGAATATCAAGGCGTTGGTGTGGAGATGGTTTTTTATAGGGAAAATTACTCGCTCCAGTTATAGTTTTTATGAGTTTTACAAATTTTTTTGTATTACTTAGCTTAAGGTTTAATTGGGTGTAATTTTCTTTTTGCTTTGAGGCCTTCCTCGCTTTTTTATAAGTGATTTCGAGAACCCATTGTTCTCGCTTTCAATGATAATCTCTTGTTTATTGAAAAAAAACAATAGTTACAAACCATTATATAGACAGTAAAGATAAAAAAATTCTTCATAAAATAATTTTCTTACCATAAGAGTTGGAGAAGAAAGAGTCATTGAGTTGATATTGGAGAACATTTTTAGCCAACCCATCAAAGTCTTTCCAATCTCTTTAGAAATTTTAGGAAACCAAAGGTCAAGACATACTTCTTCAAGAACTTTGAGGTCATGCACAAAGAGAGGACGAGTACAATTCAAACTACAGAAACAACCCGCAATAGTAAATGACTTCAGATTCGGAGTGTCCATTTGAACTTGCAACTGGTGGTCAAAACAGGCACCTAAGTGTATGATCAATTTGGAAAGTGTATCATTTAACACAACCAACTTTGTTCCTTCCATTAGGTTGCAACAATCAATTATCAGAGTTGTTAGCTTTTTACAACTCGAAAAAGGATCGATAAAACCGTTAACATTCTTTGATGAGAATCCAACTTCTTTAAAATGACAATATGTCAATTCTAGAAGGTCTAAACTCTAAAGCATCTGAAAGTATCATTTTCCCTCTTGTTCCACAAAGTGAAAGGTTAAGATATTTTATAGAACGACATGAATGCATAAACTGGGAAATCTCTACATTTTTTAAGTGATGATAACCTTCACCAATAGCATTAATCGCTATTCTCTCCACCTTATGTGAGACGCCGTATTTGAAGAGCTTCGTCAACGTTTGAATGGAAATTAAACCACTATAATCGATAACTATATTGTTCAAGGGGCTATACCCATCACGGTGGGATAAGAATGAGTTTAGAAAAATCCAGAAGTTGATGGCCTTTGAGAATTCAGTATTGTTTGCTATTAAACTGGGAACAAATTTCCATAAGTTCTTCCATCTTTTGGACAATACAGATGTTTGAACCACAACTTGCGTTGATAAGAATGTCATTATATATATCAGCATAGAGTCTGGTAGTTGACTTATCAAATCCATTTTTCTTGGACTACCTCTTAACTTCTCTATGTCTAGAGACTCTTCCTTTGCAATCTCACTCTTCTGTTTCATCTAATCAAATCAAAAGAAAATTTAGCATTCAATATTGTTATAGGACAAATTTTTAGGTATCCATGATAAAGAATTGAATACCAGTATTTTTAGTACAAAATAATTTAAAATATTAATTTATTTTTAAATAAAAAATATATAAAAGATGACATGACAATAAATGAAGTGTTTCATTGGATGAGGGTTTTTTTTTAATAAGCTAACAATTTATATAAACAGGAGAACAAAGGGGTTCCCTAACCTGTATACAACCTTAACCAGCTCAAAATTCACCGGTTACAAAAATCACTAGGATAGTTAACCCAAGTGAAATAATTACAAAAAGAATGACTATTATACTCCTTACCTAACCACCACCACGTATAAAGTAAAATACGGTTCGAAATCGTATCTAGCTCCCAAAATTCATCCCTAAATACGATATTGTTACGGGATAACCAAATAATCCAACAAATTGACAACCAAACCCCAACTGCTAAACTAACTGACGGTCCCCTTATCTACAAAACTCTGCACCCAACTTGTTAAATGAGACAATACATTCCCCTCCACTATATAAGAAATCCCCCACCATTTACAAGCAAAATTCCAAACCGAAGTCGACTTTAAGCAGGAGAATAAAACATGCTCAACCGACTCCACTACCAAGAAACAAAATGGACACGACATCTCAAACCTATTAGTGATAATTCATCTCCTCACCAGATTATCCCTCGTAGGAATTCGTTTGTGAAGCACCCTCCAACCGAAAACTTTCACCTTGAAAGGAACACGAGCTAACCAAACCAATTTGAAAGCTGCTATAGAATCGATTTCGATCTGAACATCATTATGTCCTACTTTCTCCTGCAAAAAAACATACATAAATGAAACAGAAAAATAATGATCATATTCCAGCAACCATTTGGCCGAGTCTGAGGTATCCTTAGCTAAAGAGAATCCTTCAAGTAACCTATAAAGGTCCGCAAGCTGTGCCGCAACCAGCTCTGGCATATCAGTGGCTCGCAATTTTATTCTCTTGCTTAAAGTCGACTTCGGTTTGGAATTTTGCTTGTAAATGGTGGGGGATTTCTTATATAGTGGAAGGGAATGTATTGTCTCATTTAACAAGTTGGGTGCAGAGTTTTGTAGATAAGGGGCCGTCAGTTAGTTTAGCAGTTGGGGTTTGGTTGTCAATTTGTTGGATTATTTGGTTATCCCGTAACAATATCGTAATACCCAACTAAATCTAAGAGTACCGGAGTGTTCATTTTATTATAGATTTCTAAAAGAAATTACAAATATACTTGAATACCACCACTCTCAAAATAAAAATTATTGTGTTTCATTTTATTTATTTATTTAATAAAGTTATGCATCCTCTTCGTGATCAACAATAACTATAAATTGTGAGATCATGTAACAACTAAATAATTTTTGTTTACCAAATATCATAGTGATTCGGTATAAAGAAAAATCACAGGTTCCACAAAATTGTGCGATCATCTAAGGGTTGTTTTTTATGTTGATATGTTTTTTTTATTATTCGACGCTTGGGTGGATGTATTAAGAATAATAAAGCTATGAAGCTTATTTTGTCTAAACCTAAGAGGTCAAGCTTTGCGGTTTCTCCTACTCATTTGTTTATTTCTCGTGGAGTAATTCCTTCTATTTTTTTTTATAAGCAACATTGTATTAATAACAAACTTGTGGGTACAAAATTCTTCCTTTACAATTATACATCGACAAACCTCCCAAGGTACCCTATTCTCCCTCCCTAGTTACATCAAAGAAAATCTAATGGAAATTTAGACCATTCATAGAAACTACACAACCTTCTACTAGGTGACAATACCGCAATCCACCTCCATGATAATACCATAATGGTGTGGAATATGACCTCTTAATCCCAAAACCCTTCATTAAACAATATGCCATTTCTTATTTTTCATAGACACCAGCACACAATAAACCATATGGCATTTACATTTTCAGTTTTGCACCTACATGATAATCTGATAAACCACCTCATAGCATGTTCTGTCCTATTTGTTTCTACCATCCATTCCAGCCCCAACCAGACAAGGATCCTCTTCCAAACTCGTCTCACTTTTAGATAGTTTATGAATACATGGTCCACATCCTCTAATTCCTTGAAACAGAATACACACACCTCTTTATGTTGAGAATGTATAACTCCTCTATCAGCAAGGTTCTTGCGTGTAGGGAGTCTATTGATCAGTAGTCTCCAAGCAAAAACCTTCACTTTTATTGTAATCCTGGTTTTCCATAATATGTCCAATGCAGTTATTACATCTTCCTCCAATTCCAGCCTGCCAGTCCCCTATATCAGTTTATCATACATTGATCTGACTGAGAATATTTTCGTGCTCTCATGTTTCCACACCCATCTATCATGTATTTCCCTCCTAGGTTGGATCTCTGCCATCAGCTCTTCCAATTCCACCAGGTCAGTCTTGGCTTCAGCAGTAACATCACTATGCAGTGGTTTCACATTCCATTTCCACACGTCACTCTCCCAAACTCTTATATCAGCCACACTCCATCCTTCTGTAATTGAGTCTTGATAGAGGTTTGGAAATAGGACCTTGAATTTCACACTGCCAAACCATTCACATTCCCAGAAGTTTATATTTTCTCCTGATCCAAGTAATGGAGTCACGCTTCTTAGGAAACAATTCTCATTTACAGATCTGCACATTGCCACTACATCCCTCATCCACAAAGACCATCCTGCTTCTATGCCATCCACCTCTTCATTCCATAACCTATCACACACCTTTCCGTATCTACATTCCACAACTGCTCTCTAAATCTCATTGCCCTTTTGAATTAGTTTCCACACCCATTTAGCTAGCAAAGCCTCATTGAACAGTCCCATATGCTTAATCCCCAAACCTGCTAACTTCTTATGTTTACATAGATCTTCCCCATGAAATGCCTTTGGCACCACCAGCCCCTAACCACAAGAACTGCCTCTGGATCCTGATCATCTCTTTAACCACCTTCTTTGGGGCCTTATAAAAGGATAGGTGGTGAATTGGCAAATTTTCTAGAACTGAATTCAGCAACGTGACTCTCCCTCCAATAGACAGGCTCTTTCCATTCCACACTGACAGACTATTTTTCAAACAGTTCAGGACAGGTTGCCATAACATAAGTTTACCTCCTTGGATTGCCACCTATCATTAGGCCAAGGAATTTAAATGGTATTGTGCCTATCTTGCAAAATAATAATTGCTCTGCTGCCTTCAGTAGACCAGGTTCAATCCCAATGCCACAAACACTACTTTTCAGGAAGTTAATTTTCAGACCAAAAACTAGTTCAAATCCTCTCATAATGGATTTGATGGCCCACAGGTCAGAATACCTACCTTCACAAAGAAGCAGGGTGTCATCCGCAAACTGCAAGATACTCCCTACCTCTTGGTCCATCACACTAATCCCACTAAACAATCCTGATGCCTTTGCTCTCTTGACTAGTAGTGCCAGACCCTCGACTACAATATCAAATAGCAAAGGGGACAAGGGATATCCTTCCTTTAAACCCCTTTGTTGCCTTGAATTCCTTAGTTGGACTCCCATTTCTAAGGACTGATACATAACTGTTTTGCACTACTCCTCTTATCCAACCTCTCCATCTAGGCCCAAAATTCATTGCCTGCAATGTTGCCTCAAGAAATCCCCACTCTACACAATCATAAGCCTGCTCAAAGTCCACTTTCATCAACAGACACTTCCTTCTACTCCTGCAGATTATAATCCACACACTCATTAGCCACCACCACTCCATCAAACAAATTCCTACTAGGTATAAATATTGTTTGTGTAGGTGATATTAGCTTCCCAATAACACCTTTCAACCTTTTAGCTAGCATTTTTTGTATAACCTTCGCTATACATCCTATAAGGCTTATAGGCCTAAAATCAGCAAAAGACATAGGATTGTCCACCTTTGGTACCAGGGATATGAAAGGATGATGCAAAAGGTTTAGCTCTAACCCACCAGACTCAAAGAACTCTAATACAACATTGGAGAAATCTATGCCTACAATCTTCCAGCAATTTTTTAGGAACTTAAAGTTGAAGCCGTCAACCCCAGGACATTTATTGTAATCACACTCCAAAACAGCTTCATACACATCATCTCTTGTAAATTCGTCCTCCAACATATCTTTTTCACTGCAGCTGATCCTCTTAACATCATCTAATCTCAGTCTAGGTCTGCTTCTCACTTTCCTTTGAAATTTCTCACTAAAAATACTTCAATGGTCCCTCATTCATACTTAAAGGCTCTTCCAACACTACTTCACCATTACTTTATCACTGAAATTGAATTCTTCCAAGTTCTGGTCTTGAGGGAAGTATGGAAGAATCTAGTGTTTAAATCCCCTTCCAAAGTCCATTTTGTTCTAGATTTTTTGGTGCAGCATACCCTCCTTGATTCTCAACTTGCTCCAAAGTTCCCTTTTGTGCCTTCATAGATTCAAAACTCCCTACCTCACAGTTACTTTCATCTCCCTCCATAATGTATCTCTCAGCCTCATTCATTCTATCAACACACTTATCAATGTCTAAGTCCATCCATCCAAATACATTTAGGTTCCACCACTTAAGCTTCAATTTAAGGTCTTTTAACTTTTTATAGAATCTCTCTCCAGCATTTCCACTAACGCTAGATGCATTCCAAGTGTCAGATACAAACCTGCTATAATCCTTATGTTCTATCCAATAATTAAAGAACCTAAAGGGGTTTGGGCCCCCAATTCTTTTTGTTGGGTCTTAACCACACAGGTCTGTGGTCAGATACATCCTTATCTCCCACAAATTGTGACTTCAGTCCCCCACTTCTTAATGATGTCCTCCTCTTACCAAAAACCTATCAAGCCTGCTTCTGCTCATCCCATTTGTGCTAGACCATGTGAACTTTGCACCATGTTGCTGGCAGATCCACAAGCAACATACAATCAAGAAAATTATTGAATTCGCTCATCTCGATGCCATTTGGCTTTAGTTTCCCTTTCCTTTCCTCCTTTGTTTTAATTGAGATAAAATCACCACCTACTATCCACTTTCCCTTCAGGCATTCTTCCTTTCAAATTTATAAATTGTAGACCATAATTTCCCTCTTCCCCTCCATATTACAAGGTGAATAAATATTCAATACATAATAGTTTGTTGCCTCCCATACAAAGTTAACTCCCACATACCCTTTTCCCTCTGAAACTCGATATTGGCTGAATGACTCCTTTACTCCATATTATCAGTAAACCTCCCTCTAGTCCAATAGCTTTGGACTTAGACCACTCAAATTCCGTCTTTCCCCGCATACTTCTCTACTATCCCATCATTTACATTACCTAGCTTTGTTTCTTGTATTCGACACATATCAGCATTCCCTTTTGACAGTATATGATTAATTCTTCTTCTCTTAAGGGAACTACCACATCCTTTTACAATAAAAGAGACTAAATTCATGTACCCACATTTTCAGCAATCCTCTTTATAATAATTATCCTTATCCCTCTCTTCCATCTTCCTTACCACACCTTTCATAGCTCTTCGTCCTCCTCACCTTCAATCCCTATTTGTTTCATTATCTGCCATACTTTGGACGACACATCATCACTTCTTTTCTTGCACCTTAAGTTACTTTGTACCATATCATTATCCGTCAGGGAATCACAAACATAGCACCGATCCTCCTGTGCATCTTGATGAGATGTCCTCCTGTTGCGAACCCCAAAGTAGTTCCTAACACGCTTCTCTCAATCATCTCAGTTTGGTTAATTCTACTAATTAGAGTGTGTAATAGTGCAGCATAATAGGAGGGAGAGAAAGGGATTTGAATCTTCTCATATATTTCTTTTACTAACACCTTTTTCCTTGCTTTTGGGCCTAGATAGAAGCCCAAATAGGACCCCCCGGGGCTTATTGAAATTGGATCAGAAATGCTTAAATTTTTGATTCACCCTAACTTTTGTCACCTCAGCCGCAATTGGTCCCACAACCAAGCCACCCTGTTCTGATACACATATTCCCTTATTTAATGTGACTTTGTAATATTGATTGTGACCTGATATCCCTATTGTACCTAGTATCATTTATTTTGGTCAGAGCATTTAATGTTTCACTTCTCTCCCCCATGTTATCATAATTCTGCTTCCTTCCAAAAACTTAACTTTTCCACTTCTTTCATAGTACCAAATGACACCCTTTTTCCATTTGTTCTGACCCAGCCCTCTCTCCTCTTCATTGTTTTTGTCCTTACTTTCGCTGACATGGGAGTTTTCTCCCTGCAACGTGTCTTCTGCCTTACCTGTTCTCTCCCATCCAACATCCCATCAGGGTTTGCATAGGTTTGACTAGGCCATTCTCATCCACTTCCTCACAGCCATCCCATGCGGCTCTATCCTCCTCCGTGTCTGAGTTTTTCCGATGATTCATCAGTACTAGACTCCTCCTCCTCACCCTCTCTTCTTTCACACCTTCTATCGGCCTATGACGGTCTTCTAACTATTTTTACTCTGAAAATGTGCTCATTAACTCCCACATTCATCACTTCATTCATATTTATCGCGAACTTCGTTTTTCCCTAGGAACCTTGCCACATCAAAATCTTGTCTTATTTATTGTATCAACATCACATCAAATAAACATTCCTACCATGTCGGCGATCATTTTGAACAGATTCTCCACCCATGCTTGACATGGTAATCCATATAATTTTCAGCCATGTCACTCTTTCATTATCAACCTCACCCTGGTTTCTATGGTCTAATGTCATTGAACCATTTTTCAACCCATTCCCTGTTATGTTCAATAATCATCTTTCAAATCCCCACTCTCCTCTTCTCTTCAAGTAGACATAGATTGGCACCGAGTGGAATAACTTTTATGTTGAAAAAAACCTTCTTCATTAAGGGCCTGTTGAATACTCCCACAAAAGCCTTATAATTCCTACTCATATCTTTCTCTTCTATATTGAACTGAACATGAGCAAAACGAGGCTTTGATACCTCATTATCATGATACCCTTGGTTTCTTGTTTTCCCTAACATCGTATCCGCCTTCACAGCCTGAGCATACATTTTACCTATGGGTAATATTGTTCTTCCCTTCAACTTCTTCCCCTTACCACTCGTCTCCCTACCCACACCAAGTTTTACCCTACCACTACCTCTATTGGTATTTGACTAGTTTCCCAGGTTTCCCATATGCATCCTGCTTGGCTCCGTTCTTGGAAATCATGGAGTATTTGCATGTATTTTCCTTCTGTTGATCATAATATTATCCAACTCTATTGCCAATACTCTCTCATCACCTACCTTTCAGAACCTTGCAAACCCGTATCTCTTCCCCCTCTTATCCAATCTTGCCGGGATGTATACTTCAACCACCAAACCGTACTCCCTAAATACGTCAAACATCCTTTTTGCATCCATCCTATCCGGGAACTCAGTAAAGAAAAAGGTTGTAACTTCTTCGAACTCCCCTGCATTTTTCCCTCTTTGATCCTTCCAGACTCAAGCTCTTAAGCCCTTCACCCCATTATTATTGTTCCTCTTCTTTCCCATCACACTCCACTCCATTCTTACCTTAACCACACTACCTCTCTCAGCTAGTTTCTAATCCACTCACAACAGCAATACCTAACACTGAATAATACAAAACCAAGCAAGATAGAATGACAACAATTAACGCCTCCCAGGAGGAGGAAGGTCCCTAATCCTCGGATTAGGACTTTAAACCAAACCTCCCAGGTCTAGCTCATTGTTGGCTATTGCAGAAACGAAGGTATCTCTAATCGATGAAAGCGGTTGACATCCCCTGTCTTTGCAAGAATATACCCAAAAGTTTTCAAGATATGGTCAAAATCAATAAATTTCTAGATGTAGCCACTACTTGTGGATGTAAAATTCCTCCTCCTTCTATGAATTGAGTTTTAGCCCTAATGTTGGTAACAGTATCGGTCATTTTTCGATTTGGTGTAGTTTAATGGTTAGTTGTTTTGAGTTTAATTTCGGATTTAAGATTTCCTTGTAGATATAAAAGGGTAATGAGAGGCCAACTTTGTTTTCGTAAAGTCAATTTTTTTTTATAATTAAAAAAAATGTATTAAAGTAGGAATACAGGAATATTCTGCACGGTAGATACAAAATACACCTAAACTATGAAGTTATAATAAATTTCTTAAAAAAATAATCAAAAGGCTATTTATATCATTCATAAAAATTACATGTAGCTTTAGGGTAGAAAATAATTGCTAACCAACTTTAAGAGGTAACAATAATTTTGTTAATAATTTCCTCTCCTGACCCGAAACCATTGTTAAATATGATTTGGTTTCTTTGACCCCAAATGCTCCAACATGTACACATCCAAATTAAACAAGTCGTCTTTTCGAAGAATCACCTACGAATTTCGCAAACCAATCAAGCAAATGATGACAACAACTAACCAAACAACCCCACTTCATACCTGCCCATTGATAAATTGCTTTCCAAACCAACATCATTTTTGGACAAGAAGCGAAAACGTGAACCAAAGATTCAAAACTGTGAAAGCAAAACACACATACCGAATCCTGGGCATTAGATATTACTCCCCTGGTCGCCAAATTTGATCTAGTTGGAAGTCTATCCAACAATAGTGTCCACCCGAAAATCTTCACTTTTAACGGAATCGACGATACCCAAAGGATCTCTAGAGCGGTCTTGAGAGCAATGTCCAAATCTTCTGTCCCACTTTCCCGTAATAAGAAATCGTAACAAGACTTAACATCAAAACAATTGTTAATAGAATTTGGCCACAAAACGTATCAACTGATCCAAATATAGGAGCAACCTCCGCAAGTAAGAGGTTCAACTCATCAAACTACTCCTTGGCCTCACCTTCCAAGCGTGAAAACATTGGTTCTAGGTTCCATAACCATAAGCTGCTAACCCAGTAACCAAACTTGTTAACTGCACCATGTTTGCAGGAAGAAAGAGCATACAAGGCTGGGTATTTTGAAAACCAAAAGGTGCCTTCTAGCCATCGAGCGTGCCAAAAAGGAATGTGTGCACCGTCACCCAGTTTGCACGCAATCTGGTTCAAGAAGTTGTCGTCTTCTTTCGAATCCACAATACGTAAAGTCCATCTTGGTGGAGAAATCCGGTGTGATTTTTAGAATTTCAATTTTGTCTGCTCTTCTAGTGAAAGAATATGGGAAGGTGGTTCTTTTAGTTCTTATTGTAATATTGAGTGTAGAGATTTCAAGATGTTATTATTTAGATGGATTTGACTAATCTTCCCCTTTTATGGAGAAATTTTACTCGGCTCAAACCTATTGAAGGGGAAGTCAATATGCTTCACTGAATTCTTATTTCCAATGAGTGATGGGATTGTTGGGGTGGAATAATAAAGTGCCCTACATAGATATGTATCTAATAATTGTCTTGTTATCCTTAAGTATTCTAATCAGTTTTGGGACCTTAAGCTTTTTGGGTTCAATAATTATTGTATTGCCCTTAATAGAGTCTCTGAGGTTGTCCATCTCACATGTTATGATTATATGATTTATTGATGGGAACTTTTTGCTCTTAAATAGAAACTTAAATGTCTCAAAGGAGTCTTAAAAGTATGGAATAAGAAGGTGTTTGGTAATTTTAACTTTCATAATGAGTCTTTAAGAGAGGTAATGAGTCATTTTTGTTTCTTTGGCTGATTAGAGGATTATACCTGAGGATGATATTGAGGTTATAATCAGTTCCATTGTAAAAATTTGGTTCTTGTTAAGGCTAAAATATTCTCAACTATTTCAAGACACAAATTTATGTGTCTTAAGGAAGGAGATTCTAATACTGAATTTTTAATGGGTCTATTCATGGCAAGAGTATAAGGAATGCTATTTTAGCCCTTAAGGTTTACGATGGTAGGTTAGAAGGGGTGCCTAAATTTTTGTTAGTAATTGTTTAATGACTTTTCACGTGTTTTTAAGATCTTTTTATGCGGAGGATAACATTTTCTTTATTGATCCAGTTTTTTCTCCTAGAGGTAGATTGGGTAGTGACTTAATGTGGCCAATATAAGAGCTCCAATCTTGATGTGTTTAACTTTTCCTTCCAGAGAAAATTTTGGAACATGTTAAAATGGAGATTAGGAGATTATTTTTTATGAGTATTATCATGTTGCATCTCTACCTCAAAATTTTCCTCATTTGTTTGTGACCTTGATCCCCGAGGTTAAGTTACCACCTCAACTGGGTGATTTCCAACATATCTCCCTAGTGGGGTCCTTATACAAGTTGGTAGCTAAAGTGTTAGACTTTATACTAGGTAAGTGGATGGATACACTTATTTCCACTAACCATTTGGCTTTCCTCAAATGCATGTCTCATTTTTAATGTGGACTTTGAAAAAGTGTATGATTCAGTTAGCTGGAGTTTTCAAGATTATATACTTATTAGAAATCTCGTCGTGTTAGTGAATGATTTTCCAAACCAAGAGATTTGTATTCAATTTGAGTTGAACCAAGGTGGTCATCTAGATCATTTTCTCTTGTTAGTGGAAAAGGGATTGAATGGGTTCTTCAGTAGGGAAGTTGAGCTGAAATTCTTCTCTGGATTTAAGTTGGGATCCTCACATTTGGTGGTCTCCCATCTTCGATATTTAGATGACACCTTAATTTTTGTTGATCCTTCACTATAGAATTTATGGGCTTTTAAGGATATCCTTAGGAGTTTTGAACTACAATCGGGGTTCAACCCTAACAATGACTTTGAAAATATTTATAATGCCTTAGAATTTCATCCCTTAAATTTATTTAGGTTAAAAAATTGTAACTTAATAAAAAATCGAACATAATTTGTCTTAAACTAACCCTTAAGCAAATCCAAAATTACATCGGAGACATCTAAATTATTCTAACGACAACTTTGTAATTATGTATACACAGCTTTCATGTCAAGCGATATGTTTCAAAATAATGAGTTAGAAGGATAATGAAATCCATAATATACCAATTTCAACTTTGATTAGCCTCGAATCATAAAGCCCCCCCCCCCCCCCCCCCCCCCCCCCACATTAAATGTTTGTTTTAAGAATTGAATCAATAAATCCTGAAAAATCTATTCTAAATAAAATGATTAATGCTTAAAGGAATACGTCAAAATAAACGCATACCTTATAATTACGAAGATTTCACGATTTAGATTGTGGTTAAGAACGACGACTAGCTCTCACAATGAACAGATCTACGTCATATAAGTAAAATAAGTTTCAAGGCGTAAGTAATGTTAACATTTGATAACAAATAATTTAATAAAAATCGAGCAAAGATTGACTTGCTGAAAAGTGATGTGTAAGACAGAATCCAGAAGACGGCGAGCAATTGTGGAAGACGAAAAAAAGCATCAAATATATAGTACTTAAAACCTAAAAAGGGTATCCATGGGCCATCTTGTATAAGTTGGGCTGGGCTAACTTTTTGAAGATAACATAAAATCATGTACTATTTACATAATTCATTAACCCACAAATCGAAGGTTTAATATAATTTTTACTTTTTACAAGTAAAGATATATATATATATATATATATATAGACACACACACACACATTTGTGTGTGTGTTATTGTGTGTGCGTGTGCATGCGTGTGTGTGTGACTACTACAAATAATACTTTTTACAATGAAGGTTACACCTCGAACATGTCAAAAACTGAGCTTATAGGTCCTGGGAGCGCCAAATATTCTAAATAAAAATAAAATTAAACCTAATACCTCAGTGTTTTTTAAAAACCGAGGTAACATAGCTATTAGGGAGTACGCTTCAAATCCCAGTAACTGCATTTAAGGTTTTTTTTAGTGATTTCTCATTTGTCTGCTACCAATCTTCCCTTTTTTTTATTAGTTAAGTTTTTTCATTTTTTTTATTAATTAGTAATTCTAAAAAAAAAATTGTTATCAATTAAAAGGAATAGACAATAATATGAAAGGAAATATTTCATTAATTAAAAATGAGACAACTAATAACTATTCCAGATATTCAAATTTTTGAATCCACTTAACTTCAATAATATCACTATTAACTATCCCTAACTTAGAGAAAAGATCATAAAAAACTCTTCCATATGGTATGAGGAAAGTCATTTCATCCCTAGAGATGATTATCACTTCCTTGGAGAAATTAAAAATGGTAAGAGGAAGAGATTAACTATGATGTTCTTGGTAAGAAATAACATCAGATGTTTGTCATTCCTAGTAATCGTTTTTAGTTCTTTCTCTCTTGTATGTAGATTTCATACTAGAAGTTGATACACAACTTTTTTAATTGGTCGTAGACTAGTAGGACTGCTAAGATTATCGATGATTGCATAAATTAGGCAAGGGTGGTCTTTAAAGACATTGTTGAATCTTTAATGTTCAACATAAACACCTTCCTCTTCAAATTTTATTTTCTGAGCAAATAGGACTGAGTAATTGTGACAGGAAAGCCATTGACATAGGACTGGATTGACCTAGCATCATAACTAGATGGCCCAACGGAGGCATTTAACCATAAATTTTTTCGAGATTAATGTAGATAGGTCCATTAATAGTGTCAAAGTAATCGTTCAACTTTTGTTTGCGAATATTTGTCCTCATATCAAAACTTTTGTCTTTCAAATCATCAAAATCGACAAACTTTTCATTGATTACGAATAAAAGATTTTCATCTAAGGTTGTTGAAGACATTTTTGAAGAAAAGAAAAGAATTTTAAAATAGGTTTTAAGACACAAAGAGTTGGAAATAAGACGTTGAAACATGGAATCATGTTTAAATAGGAAGTGAAACAACCAGAGAAGCTCAAACGCCTTGAAAATCCAAAAGATATGTTACATTTTTTAATATGGATTATCATTGCTATTCTAGTGGATATGATTCCAATGCACCCCATGATTTTTTTTTTAGATATAGAAATCACATGTTACCTCGGTTTTTCAAAACACTAAGGGAAAAAACAATTAGGAAACTTTTTTTTTTGTAAACTAAAGGATATATCCTGCCAGTTTCCCAAATAAATGATGTATAAGATAAAAAACATTTTACTATAAAAGCACTCGTTATACAAATTTTACTCAAATTATAACTTATAGGTAGCCGCTTCAAAGTCGTTTGAAGTAGAAATCATGTCATTCTTTTGGGATCCATCTCACAAAATGGTGTAGATGTTGTTGTATTTAGAAGCTTATAAAAGTGCTCTATGATGGATTGCATGTGAAGAAAACATTCTTTCAATAGAAGTTGGATGCATTCAATGTTAGGACCAGATAACTCTTTTAGAAATTGGATGTGTGCAATATTTGAACAGATAACCTCTTACATCAAAATTATGGTTTTGCTGCATTATTATTTTTCAATATTATGTGTAAATAATGTAATTAAAAAAACATGTTCACCTCACTTTTTATAGCAACAGAGGGGATAACTTAGCGTTCTTAAACAAATCTTTGTTGTTCATTTCAAGATTATCAACACTCAAGAAACTACCATTAGTGATCTGCGTGATATTAAAATTTTTCCTTTACCATTAACATTAGAAAATAAACAGCTATCAGATGCATGGTTTCCATTATAAAGGCTTTTTTATATCTAAAATTGATAAAGAAACGTCATGAAGTGATTGAAACTATCGACATCCACCACTTTAACTTTTGACATTAGCGATAAATTGCAAGTGCAAAAAATTATTTGGGTTTAAGCTTTGTGTTCTTGATCGTACCTGGATCAGACAGTTTCTGGTGGCCAACAATGTCGTCTGGACTTCCGCTCCGGTGAGGTTGAAAGACGGCAGGGGGTGTGTACCTGCAAGGTACTCCGACGCTCAAGTAAGGTAACGGTCAGAGAATAATAGCAAGCACAAGGTTAGAGTAAGAAAGTGTGTGTAACCTGGCCCTCTCAAGTGAGAGGGTATTTATAGAGAGCCCCCAGCGTGGGGCCAATGGTTACTTGCATTGGGCTGGATTTCCAGGACCAATCCAAGTAACTGCCAGGGCTTACGTGGCGTAGTGAAGACCAGCACGTGGTCTTCGCCCTGGGGTAACCGTTCCTAGATCTCTGGAATTAGGGAAGACTAATTCCAGCGGGAGTGGGTGGTTGCATGAGAACGTGTCCTCGCAGGGAGGAGTCTTGCGTGTCGGGGAGAGACGTGTCCTCGCGGAGAGGACTCTTGTGCGAGAAGGAGATGGCTCCTCGCAGGGAGGATCACCTGAGTGTCGAGGAGGAACGAGCTCGGGGAGGCCTAGAGCCCTGCCCGACGCTCCATGCCATGCGTGTGCCCGACAACGTGGAGAAGGGGCAAGTGCCCGACATTGGTCGCGCTAAGAGGCCCTTGTTGGGCAATCCCAGGACGTGTGGGTTGGGCCTGCTCGACTGAGGAGCAGACCTTGGCCCAGTCCAGAACAGGAGCCCCCCAAGTCATTGCTCTGAAGTGTCAGAGTGATGACTTAAGGGCCACCAAGCATATCGGGGGAGTATCGATCGCGTGGCCGCGAGGAGGGGAACTTGTTTGAGATCCGCTGGTCGTATTGCTGGGGAGAGAGCAGCGGGGGCGGACTCGAGCGTGGTTGTTCGCTAATGGTCGACTCGTCAGGGATGCGAGAAGTTTGACCTTTGGTGTCAGAGCAAATGGAGATACGCGCGTGTTGGGGAGCGAACGGTCGCATGTACGCCACGTGTCAGACACCATCATTGCCTAGGGCGGCTAGGCTAGGGTAGTGTACTATAGTTGTCTAAACTCTTCGAATTCCGTTAGGATCCTATAAATAAGCCTCACCTCGTTTCATATGCATCATTTGCTCTTTTCCTCTCAGACTCTCTCTCTCTCTCTTCTCCTCCGTTCTTTCGTCGTTGCCTTCCACCGTTCTCCACCGACGATCGCCGTGCCGGAAACCCAGAAAGCGTATTTCAAGTAAGTTTCTTTCTTCTTTTTCCTCCTTTCGTTTGCATTTATAGGGTGAATCTTATGGTAAACCGGTGAAGTTCCCATGGAATTCATGAAATATCCGACGAAAATGGAGGAATTTCATAGTTTAGTCGTTGAATCTCGCGGGGAGGGATGATGAAATCCCCGAGGACATGAAGAATATCCCGGGGTCATGAGATGAACGTTTCTCAGTTCGTTTGTTGAATGTCCCGGGGAATAAGGACAGGATCCCCGGGGAACCGAAGTTTGTCTCGGGGACATGGGTCGAATATCTCGGGGCCCCGCCCAACCTCACTCCCCGCGGAATCGAGGATGGTTGTGGGTTCGTGTTCCCCGACGTTCCCTCCTCGCCCCTTTCACTTAATCGGCGGTGGAGGGGTGGATTTGATACGGGTCATCGAATTCACCATTTCCTTCTGCTTTTCAGGTAAATGGACGTGTTGCCCGAGGCCGAGGGATCTCAAGATACTTACGACGGGCCTGATTCCCCTATGGCAGAGACAACCAGTGGCGGGGAGAGATCGCCCGACGAATAGGCCTGCGAGGAGGCCGTAAACATGATGTCTCTGTTCGTCGATGGGGACGAGGACGACATCTTCTGCACCGTCGAGCACCGTCTGGTAGGCTCGTCGAAGTCATGGAACGTATTCAGGCCAAAGCCACATCATCGGATCTGCTCGACGTACAGCGAGATGCGGTTTCCCGTCTATTAGTTTATGTTCGACGAGGCGGGGTGGCGTCTGCCTTTCACGGATTTCCAGCAGGTCGTATTTACCTGGCTGCGTTTGTCCCCTTCCCAGCTCCACCCCAACTCTCTTGCTTTCATTAGGGCCTTCGAGCTAGTGTGCAAATATCTACAGATCGGGGCGATCGTGCCCTTGTTTTTTCGCATTTTCCACCTTCAGCGACAGCCCGTTGACGGTAAGCACGGTTGGGTGTCCTTCAAACAGGTGAACAACCTGTTTCACACTTACCTGGACTCCGTGCGAGACTTCAAGTACCGGTACTACCTCGTGAGGCCGGTCACACTCGAGGCCGTAAACACAGTATACCGTCGGGGTGTCGAGGAGGTAGATGGGCGGCGAGAGGAGGTCCTCGTGCCTAGGTTTCCATTGTTCTGGACCGAAGAACACTTCAAGTACGGAACAGACAGCTACAAAGTCAGGCCTAGCCATCTCGACGAGGGGGATCGCTTGGCCTACGAGCAGATAGTAGCGTTCGTCAACAGTTTTAATAGGGGTAAGTTCGTGACGTTGGACGGGGAATTAGTCCGGGGGGACGACGGGCAGGTGTTGACGAAACGTCGTCTGATCAATACGAGGGCTCTCCTCGATACGTTCTCCAATGAGGATGCTCTCGAGCTGCTGGGTGGTTCCATCCTCTTCGACTTGCTTTTTCTTTGTATATTGACCTCCGAATCACTGACATGTTTATTTTCTTTTTGCAGGAAAGATGTCGAATGTTGAGGAGCGCTTCAAAAAGGTGAAGGTTAACCGTGCTGTAAAGAAAGGGGGCAAGAGTCGTGTCGAGCAGCTCCGAGCATAGATCCCCGATCTTCCTCAGACTGTCGGGGGTTCCTCTGGCTCCCACCAGGACAGTGATTCTCCCAGCTCTCAGGAGTCCCCGAAGAGGCGGCGGGTTTCGGATACAGTGGACGTCGATCTTACTGAGAACGAGAGTCCTCCTGCTATAAAGTTTGTGCTCCCGCCTTGTCACTCGAGGCCTAACTTTTTCACGGGGAACAACTCCTTGTACATGGGTACCCCTGAAGCTCAGGCCATCTTGGGCATCGATAAGGTCTCCCGGAGGAGGGCGCTGGTGGATGATGTGTCCGCCGTGATGCGGGTCTGTGTGGCTGCATTGATTCTGAACGATGAGGCGTGCCCCGCAGGCGAGCTGAACAAGTTGCAAGAAAGTTTCCAGTCCATCTCGGCCGAAATGGAGAAGGTGGGCAAGGAGCTGGCTAACTGCAAAAGCCAGAACCAGGCCCAAGTCGAGCTTCAACAGAAATTAGAGGAAAAGTTGAAGAGTGCCGAGGAGGAGCGGAGACGTCTCGTCGGCATTGAAGAGGAGAGGGATCGTCTCTTGGCAAGGAACGCTGAGTTGGAGGAGGCTGTCTGCCCAGCTGAGGAGGAAACAGAGAAGGACAGGTTGCTGACTTCACGGGCAGCGCTGATAGCGAAGCTCCGGGAATCCGAGGAAGACAATCTTGCGGTAGCTGGCATAGGTTTCAAGAACACCGTGGAGCAGCTTCGGGTCCTCAACCCCGACCTTTCGACAGAGGGGATCGACCCCGACTACGAGGTGGTCGACGGTCAGATCGTGCAGCTGATGCGAGTCGACGAGGTCCACGATCCCGAGCATCCTGAAGGGACCGTCACTAAGTAGGATTTTCTTCCCCGTTTTTTTCGGCCTGCGAGGCATTTTTATTTGTAATAATTTGTAATGATTTGTGCCCGGCCTGCGTGCCAGGGGCTTTTTGACACTTGTTTGTGATATTTGTACGCTGGGCTTCTGCCCGTTTTAATGTACTTTTGTTTATCTGCTAGCGTTGTTTGCATAGTTTTAATTGTGTGTGATGTTAATGCATTTGATATACTTTGTTTTTTATCTAAGTATTAAAGACTTTGGGATTTTCTCGACCTTGATAGTCCCCGACCGCGTGGAGAGCCGGTCGGGTGGTCGGAGGCGTATTCCGACCTTCAACGAGGCTAAGAGCTCGGTCGAGGTCTTAGCTTCGTGGCGTGAGCTTCCCATCGCGAGCTGGGTGTTCTGCCTAATCGGTACAACGACGACGGAGCTCGATCGAGGTATCCCTGTTGGATCAAAGGTCCTCGCGCATACACAACACGGTCTCTGATCATCGTGTTCTGTATAGGGGTGTCGCGCCCGTACCTTAGTGCGTCCCCATAGCCGCGGTGTTAGTGAGTCGCGGCCAGTGCTTAACTGTAGTATTGTTTGAGTTTCTCAGCGTTCCATGGTCGAGCAAGTTCCTCCCCGTGCATATTTTCGAGGAAGTAGGCTCCTATCCCTGTTTTCGCGCGGACGCGGTACGGGCCCTCCCAGTTCGCGGCAAGTTTGCCTTCTCACGAGTCTTTCTGGTTCCTTCGTAGGACGAGGGTGCCCACCTAAAAATCACGTTTGAGAACTTTGTCGTTATAACGTAGTGTTATTTTCTGCTTAAGTGAAGCTTCTCAGAGAGAGGCGCCCGAACGTGTCTCCTCGACAAAATCAAGCTCTTCCTTTAAGGCTTCGTTGTTCGCGTCCTCATCGAGGGGAGCTTCTGTCCTCCTCGAGGGTTCCCTGATCTCCACAGGGATCACCGCTTCAGTTCTATAGGTCAGAGGGAAGGGGGTCTCCCCGGTTGTGAAGTGTGGGGTCGTCCGGTAGGCCCAGAGGACGTTGTGTAGCTCCTCGACCCACCGTTGTTTGGCGTTGCCTAGTCGATGTCTTAATCCTCGGAGGATCACCCTGTTCTCCGCCTCAGCCTGTCCGTTCATTTGAGGGTGCTCGACCGACGTGAAGTGTTGCTTCGTGCCTAGTTTTGTGACGAAGTCTTGGAAGTTCCTGTCACTGAACTGTGTTCCGTTGTCGCTGACAATAGCTTGAGGCACGTCGAATCGGGCGAGGATATTTCTTTTGTAAAAATGTAGTATGTTAAAGGCCGTGATTTTGGCCAATACTTCCGCCTCAATCCACTTCGTGAAGTAATCCACCCCGACGATGAGGTATTTGTTTTGATACGACCCTTGGACGAAAGGTCCGAGGATATCCATTCCCCACCATGCAAACGGCCACGGGGAAGACAGTGGACTGAGCTCGTTGGGATGAGCAAGGTGCATGTCCCCGGGTCGTTGGCATCTGTCGCACTTCTTGACGTGTTCCTTGGCGTCCTGTTGCATGGTGGGCCAGTAATACCCTGCTTGAAGCGCCTTATGGGCTAACGATCGCCCGCCGAGGTGTTGCGCATTGATCCCCTCATGGATCTCCTGGAGTATGCCGGGGACCTTGGTCTCCTCGACACATCTGAGGAGGGGAATAGAGAACCCTCACCGGTATAGCTTATCCTCGACTATAGTGTATGAGCACGCCTGCCTCTTGACCATTCCTACTTCTTTGGGATCTTCGGGCAGTTTGCCCATCATGAGGTATTTGTATACCGGTGTCATCTAACAATTGATGTCCCTGATGGCGTTGATGTACGAAACTGTGGCGAGTTTGTCGATGCTCGGGCAGGAAAGCACTTCTTGTATGACAGATTTGTTCCCGCCTTTCTTCTTTGTGCTCGCCAATTTGGACAACACATCTGCTCGGGCATTGTGCTCGCGGGGGATGTGAGTTACTTCTGCGGAGGTGAAATTTTTCTTCTTTTCTTTTACCAAGGCCAAGTATTCTATGAGGTTGTCGTTATTGGCTTGGTAGTCTCCTCGGACTTGCGAGGCCACGAGCTAGGAGTCAGTGAAGAGTTTGACCTCCTTGGCGCCGAGGTCCTCGGCCAGCCGAAGTCCTGCAAGGAAGGCCTCGTATTCGGCTTGGTTGTTCGACGTCGGGAAGGATAGTTTGAGGGATACCTCGATCAGGATACCTTCCTCGTTTTCGAGGATGATGGCCGCCCTGTTTCCCTTCGGGCTGGATGCTCTGTCGACATAGATCGTCCATTTCTGGGATCCGTTGGTCGAAGGTTCCGGGACGGTCATCTCCGCTACAAAGTCAGCCAATACCTGAGCCTTCAGGGCTTTCCTCCCTCCATATTGGATGTCAAACTCGGCGAGTTTGAGTAACTACCTGAGCATCCTCCCCGCCATGTCTGGTCGTCCAAGGAGCTGCCTTATAGGTTGTTCGGTCCTTACGACGACGGTGTGGGCGAGGAAGTAGTGGCGTAGCCTCCTGGCCACGGTAACGAGGCCCAGGGCGACTTTCTCTATCTGCTGATATCTAAGCTCGGGGCCTTGGAGGGCTTTGCTCGTGAAGTAAACTGGCTTCTTCCCGTCCGGGGTTTCCCGAATGAGGACAGCGCGGACTGCTTCACTCGTGATTGCAAGATACAAGAAGAGTGTCTCCTTGCTCTCAGGCCGTGAGAGGATCGGGGGTTGTGATAGGACTTGTTTTAAGTGGACAAGCGCCTGCTCGCATTCTTCACTCCACACGAACTCCGCTTTTTGTCGAAGAAGTTTGAAAAATGGGAGTGCATACTATGCAGACTTGGCGACGAAGCGGGAGAGAGCGGTGAGCATCCCGTTCAATGATTGTATCGACTTCTTCGAGTCCAGAGTAGGGATCTCAGAAAAGGCCCTGCACTTGTCGGGGTTGGCTTCGATTCCTTGCTCTGTGAGGTAAAAGCCGAGGAGCTTACCTGCCCGAACGCCGAAGGTGCATTTGTCGAGATTGAACCTCGTGCGACATTTCCTCGCCGTGTCGAACACCTTCTTGAGATGCGCGGCGTGGTCTACTTCTTCCGCTGATTTGACGATCATGTCGTCCATGTAGACCTCGAGCATGTCTCCGATTTCAGCCCGGAAGACTTTATTCATCATCCGTTGGTAGGTCGCACCGCCGTTCTTTAGACCGCAGGGCATCACGTTGTAATAGTAGTTGCCTGTCGCGGTCATGAAGGCCGTGTGCTGTTTGTCGACCTTTTCCATGGGAATTTGGTTGTATCCCGAGTAAGCGTCCATGAAGGATAATAGTTTGTAACCTGCAGAATTGTCGACCAGTTGGTCGATGTTAGGCAAGGGATAGCAGTCTTTCGGGAAAGCCCGATTAAGATCAGTATAATCAACGCACATCCTCCATTTTCCATTATTCTTTTTAACAAGTACAACATTGGACAGCCAGGTTGTGTACCTGGCCTCCGAAATAAAATTTACCTCTAGGAGATCTTTTACAGCTTTTTCAGCAGCCTCCGCTTTTTCGGGGGACTGCTTACGCCTACGTTGAGCTATGGCCCTAGCGGCCGAATCTACTGCGAGCTGATGGCAAGTCACATCGGGGTCAAGGCCAGGCATCTCGGAGGCGCTCCACGCGAACAGATCAGCGTTCTTCCGGAGGCATGTCTTCATCTGCTCCTTCGCCAGGTCGGGGATCCCGGTGCCAATCTTCACGTTGCGGTCTGGGTCGTCCCCGAGGGCAACAAGCTCAAAGTCTCCATCGGGGACGGGGCGCGTTGGGTGGAGAGGTCGCCCGTTGTTTTCCGCCTGGGGGTCGAGGTCCTCTGCTCTATCCTCTTCATGCTCGTCCACCAACCTGTTGTTGAGGTCGACCGCGTTGACGGGTGGGAGAGGTCTCTGCACGGCGTCCGTGGATGGCTTTGTTTCGGTCTTTGGCTTGGTGCCGATGGAGCTCATGCCTTTGATCGCAGCGTCGAAGCACCTTCTGGCCGCATCTATGTCCCCGTGCATCGTAACTACACGTCCCCTAGTGGTGTAGTACTTTATCTTGAGGTGGACCGTTGACAGCACTGCGGTGAGTTCGGCCAGGGTGGTCCTCCTGAGGATGCAGTTGTAGAGGGATGGACACTCGACCACCAGGAAGCGGATCTTTACCTGTCGGACAGTGTCTTCGGCCCCAAACGTGACCATCAACTCAACGTAACCCCATGGTCTAGTGGTGGTTTCGTTGAATCCTTGCAGATCTGAACCAACGTACGAGGTCAGATGTCTCTTGTCGAGCTGAAGGGTCCCGAACATATGGGCATACATGATGTCGACCGAACTCCCCTTGTCGACGAGGATCCTTCGGACATCAAAATTCGCCATCTGGGCCCTGACCAGGAGGGGGATAGTGGCGTTGGGCGCTCTGCTGGGGAGCTCTTCGAGGTAGAAAGTGATGGGGTTTGATCTCCCTTGCACCTTCTCGAGAGTAGTGGTCTTCGCCGATGTCGCGGACTCTAGTTCATCAAATTTCCATTTGATCGAGCCGACGGATAGCTTTTCGTAACCACCCCTGGAGATGACCATTATTTTGGGGAAGCCTTCCCAGGTGCTACGGGCAGAGACGGGGTCATCGTGGGGGAAGGTCGCCCACATGTTGTGAATTGCTTCTTCGCCCTCAATGATTATGGGGACGAAGAAGTCCTCGAGTCGAGTGACGCTGAGGGCGATCTAAAGCTGACTCTCGTCGGGATGAGGTGTCGCCTCCTCGACGTTCTGGGCTTCCCGGGAGCTGGGGCGAGGAGCATCGTTCTTATGGGCATACTTCTTTAAGTGCCCTTCCCTGATCAGAATTTCAATTGCATCTTTGAGATGGATGCAGTCTTCGGTGACATGCCTGTGGCTACGGTGGAACCTGCAATATTTTGACTTGTCAACATTTGATTTGGGGGCAGTGGGCTTCGGAAAGCGGACTCCTCCTTTCACAAATTTGGAGTTCTGGTACTCGGAGAGGATACGCGCGCGGGGGGCTTTGAGCGGGGTGTACTCCGTGAACCGGCCAGATGGTCCGTACGGTTCACGAGGCTCACGGGGGCGATTTTATTTCTTTCTTTCTCCTCTTCGTCGGGGAGGAGAGTCTTCATCTTTGTGGCCGCGGGGGCCTTCTTTGTGCCTCGACTCAAGGGCGATCTGCGCTGCCTTGGACTCCTCGAGCTCGATATACGACTAAGCCCGTTGGAGGAGGTCCTCGAGACGGCGGGGTCTGCGGAGACCCATGGACTTGGCGAAATCAGATCCAAAACATAGTCCATGGATGATCAGATACTTCTTCATGTCGTCGGTTGTATGGACCTCGACAGCTTCTCTGTTGAATCTCTCGATGTAGTTCCGGAGAGATTCGTTCTTACCTTGGAAGATGCTTTTTAGGGCAGCCTCCGTCTTCGGGTGTCGGCGAGACGCAGTAAAGTGTTTGGTGAAGCGTTGTCTTAGCTGCTTCCAGGATGTGATCGACCAAGGTTCCAAACCCTTGTACCAAGTCATCGCGCCCTTCCGCGAGGTGGTGGGGAAAATCCTGCACCTGATGGCTCCTCTGACGTTTCAGAAGTCGAGCATTGCTTTGAAACTCTCGACGTGATCGTCGGGGTCGGCCAGACCATCGTAGGTCCCCAGCGGTGGGGGTTTCTCCATGCATGCAGGAATTGAGGCGTTCATGATCTCCCACGACAGAGGGGTCCTCTGGTCGTCGTCGTCGCTTCCGGCCGGGGACCCCGACGGGGATCGATGATGCCATGGAGGGGAGTTCCTCGGACAGTTCTTTGGTTCCTCCTCGGTGGGCTTGGACTTCTTGGTAGCTGCGGAGGGTCTGGGTTCCTTCCGAGGCGGGGAGCGATGGCGCTTCTGGGAGATCGCTGGCTGGGGGCGCTCCAGGCGTGGCCGACGGCCCCCGCGCACCAACGAGGGGGTCCGAGATCCTTCGGAAGGGGTCCTTCGCGGGGAAGGGGAATGGCGAGGTGACGGTGGACGACAGTGTCTTCGCGGGGAAAATCGTCGTGCCCGCCCTTGCTCCAGTGCTTCGATTCTGGTGTTCTGGTGTGCGATCAGCTGATTGGTCTGATTGATAAGGGTAAATGAGGCCACAGTGCTCGAATCTGCATTGGGTGGAGGAGCAACTGGCTGGAAGATGGCTTGCTGATCGTCTTGGTGGGTGGCGTTGTAAGCCACGTCTTGGGAGTCTGGGGAGGCAATCTGCCCGTCTCTTACGTCGCCTTCATTGCCGTTGAGGATAGCGGCGTCCTCGTGGTGGTTTCCGTTCTCGAGTTGTGCGAGGACGGTTTCCAGAGCTTTGGTAGCAGACGGATGGGACATGCTGGTGATGAATGAGAGGATTGCTTTGGTTTAACGAAGGAAAAACGGGGAAGCAAAGGGTTCCCACAGACTGCGCCACTGATCGTACCTGGATCAAACAATTTCTGGTGGCCAACAACGTCGTCTGGACTTCCGCTCCGGTGAGGTTGAAAGACGGCGGGGGGGTGTACCTGCAAGGTACTCCGACGCTCAAGTAAGGTAACAGTAAGAGAATAATAGCAAGCACAAGGTTAGAGTAAGAAAGTGTGTGTAACCTGGCCCTCTCAAGTGAGAGGGTATTTATAGAGAGCCCCCAGCGCGGGGCCAACGGTTACTTGCATTGGGCTGGATTGTCAGGCCCAATCCAAGTAACTGTCAGGGCTTACGTGGCGTAGTGAAGACCAGCACGTGGTCTTCACCCTGGGGTAACCGTTCCTAGATCTCCGGAATTATGGCAGACCGATTCCAGCGGGAGTGGGTGGTTACATGAGAACATGTCCTCGCAGGGAGGAGTCTTGCGTTTCGGGGAGAGACGTGTCCTCGCGGAGAGGACTCTTGTGCGAGAAGGAGATGGTTTCTCGCAGGGAGGAGCACCTAAGTGTCGAGGAGGAACGAGCCCGAGGAGGCCTAGCGCCCTGCCCGACGCTCCATGTCATGCGTGTGCCCAACAACATGGAGAAGGGGCAAGTGCTCGACATTGGTCGCGCTAAGAGGCCCTTGTTGGGCCATCCCAAGACGTGTGGGTTGGGCCTGCTCGACTGAGGAGCAGACCTCGGCCCAGTCCAGAACAGTTCTTAAGTAATCATATAATTTAATATTTATTTTATTTAGCTTACCTTTTTTTTTATTAGAAATAAATGAATGCAAAATAAATAGAAAATATATTGCATTCAACATTTGTTCTTCCTCAAGATCAACAAAACGAGGATTCTCAACATTTTTTCTTCTCCAAGATATCCAACATTTGTTCTTCAGAGACAGCGATAACGATGAAGAACAACATTTTGACTTTAATATTCTATGTAAACAATGTTTTTTTTATAGAGTGGTATCCTTCCTTCCGTACCGACTAATCCACCCGAGAGCGCGCCCGTAAGCAACGCCCCACGTAGCCTCCGAAAGTTGAACCTAGGCTCCTTCGAACTCAGGACCTCAAGGGGAGCAAACCCTTGAAACCCAAGTTACCTCCCACTAGGCCAACCCTCTCGGGTTTCTATGTAAACAATGTAATATTATGTGTAAACAATGTAGTTTATTAGTATTCTGTGTAAACAATGTAATGAATTTATTTTTAAAAAAACACACTATCTAACCCCTCGATTTTAGACAAACCGAGAGGTTTGAGGCTTTGTTTATATAAATAAAAAAATGCAGATGATGGGGCTCTAACCCATGATCATATAACTTTACCCATCGGCGTTTCATTAACTGAGGTGTTAAGTTGTATTTTATGCTCTGTGTGTGCGCGCGCGCGTGTGCGTGTGTGCGTGCATGCGCGCGCGTGTGTGTTAGTTAGTTAGTTAGTTATACAAATTAAAATTCAGTTATATTTTTTTCTAATATTGCCATAATATTTCTAAGTTTACATTATATCAATAACACCATTTTTTAAAAATATAACATGCTTCAGATGTTATTCTTCAAAATCAGTTTTTATTTATTGTAGGGGTTTTCTAATGCTAATAATCCTATCGAAGGCTTGTCAAACGCTAAATATAAATACTTTCTCATTCGAAATTTAAACTTTTATTTGTTGGTGTGATGTAGCAGTTCATGTAACATTCCTATGTAATACTATCTAGAATTGTAATACGTAAAGCATTACAATTTAGGTACTGAAACAACATTATCTAAAATACATCCATAATGTACTAAATCAAGGTACATAATACAAAGGAACTTGTACATCCAATTTTTAAACTAAGACATAAAAATGAAATACAACAAATTTATTCCTCTGACACAACAATTGTTAAGCTTTTGAGCTCCTTCCCTTTTTTACACGATTGATTTCTATCATTCAATTTCTATATTTTTCTTTTGTCTTTGAACCAATATTTCCTTGATAGAATAGACTTCAGTAGGAGTTTTAGGGTTTAGTTATTGTTTTGTGAATTGTGTATGACTTTCTTGTAGTAATTGTAGGTCTATTTATATGGTAGAATAAGGTCAAGATTTGAATCTCTGATTGAATTATTTAGAAAGGATTTTATCAAATTCGGTCTTATTTGTTTCTTAGGAACCAAACCAATGAATCTTGATGGATTCATGACCTATGTACAATGTAATAGCAAAATATAAATGAAATTGATTTTTTTTAATAATTTGTAATGCTATAATAATATTAATTAATAATTTAAAAATAAAAAATAATATTGCAAAATGGTAACAATAATAGGAATAAAAAGATTTTGATTTTTTGAGTTTTATTTTGATTTTTTCTTGATTTTTAAACTAAAATACATTAAAAATAAATAATATAATAATAAAAAATAATTTAATAAGAAATTGAAAAATTAAATAAAAAATAAAAAAGTACCAAATTTAATTTTAAAATAATATAAGTAAAGGTAAAAACATAAAAAAGAGAAAAAAAACTTTAAAAGTACATTAAATTAAATTTGATCGCAATTAATCAAAATAATTAAAACCTATAAATCAAATTTATTTGAATTTTGATTTATGCCTATTTTAATCAATAAAATTAATTTTGTCATAAAACCATATAATCACTACCCTAAAATGCAATATTTAAAAATGTGAATAATTTTTTTTCAAATCTTTTTATTTTATGCTTTTTATTTTTGGATATTTTTATGAATAAGATGGAGAAAAGTGAAAAAATAATATTTTAAAAATACCTAAATAAGAATTAGGAAAATTAATTAAAAGGATGATATAAAATGTCAATTGTAATTTTATTTAATAAAACAAAGTTAAAAGTAAATAAATAAAAAAGGTGGAATTTGAACTCAAGATATCATGTACATGTAACTCCTAACATGTTAGTGATCTAAGCTATAAGTTAGATGAAAAGAGTGAAGAAAAGTTGTCAAAATTTAGTGTATGAAAACATGAATAGTGGGAGAGACTTGTCCACAAGATTGAGGCTTCAAAGGAGGTTATTGATATGATGGAGTTATGGTTGAACAAAGCCAAGGAAGCTGGTTCTATTAGGGATCACATTAGTTTTGTTGAACGATCTGGAGGAATAGGCTATAAGAAGATTCTTTTCAAGAATCTTAACCCTGAACAGATAAGGAAGGTAGAGGCTATTGTGAAGGACCTAATGACTCTGGATGCAACTGATTATGAATAAGATGAAGACTTTAACAGTGAAGACCTTAAGAAGTGCATAAATTCAACTAAGTACGAAGATTGAAGACCTTGTTATGTTTCACATGTTGTTGATTTAATTTTTTAAGATTACAATATACTGCTAGTTAACTTTTTTTTGGATCCCATGTTAACCTTGTAGGTTGATAAATTTTTGTTGGATTACAATGTACTATTATGTTAACATGCTAGTTTATGTTAACCTTTTTTTGTATTGGATAACAATGTTCTGCTAGTTTATGTTAACATTCTATTTTTTCATGTTGTTTTCCACGAATTTTTTCAATTAAAGGTATGTATGTTGTTGATAAATGTTGTTGCATGTTGTTGATGTTGTATATAGCAAGTGGTTATGGTTCTTTACTTACCACTGATACAGCTGGTTGTGTGAACATGGATCTAAGAGCAAACTTGTCTTTGTTAAGGAAATATTATGAGTCTTTCATATAATATTCCCATATTGAACATATGTTTTCTACTCTCCCTTCTACTTTATCCTTTTTATAGCTTCCAAGAACGGTTAGTTATCAAGTTCTCCTAATCTATGTTAGTTAATTGATTTTTTTTGTTTGTAAATGTTGTTAGGGAGTTTGTTATATCATATGTGATTTCTTGTTTCACTCTTCCCTCATTGGTCTTGCATTCATTTAAATAGATTTTTTAGATAATAATTAGAAAATTTTCATTATTCTTGTAAAAAAACTTAGACAATCTAATGTTTATCAAATTACATGCATCTTGTAATTCATGATTTCCTCTTTAGCCTTCAAAATTGATTCAATGCCACAAATTCTTTAAAACAATGATGATAAATGGGTGTGAGTATGAGTTTTTCACACAAAATTTGATGTTTGCATAAACTAGAAAAAAGAGGAAATCAAATTTTGTGTGAAAGACTTAGAAGACATCCATTCATTATCTTTACTTTGAAGAACTTGGGATTGAATAAAATTAAATAGGTTAATGAGGAAATCATGAATTACAAGATGCATGCAATTTGATAAACATTAGATCTTTTAAGTTGTTTTCAAGAATAATTTAATTTTTCTGTTTATTATCTCAAAAATCTCTTTGAATGGTTGTATATGGTTAATGAGGGGCGGGGAAAAACAAGCAATCACATATTTTCGTATCGTTCCAACGAGAATCAACTCTAGGCAAAGTTTTTGTATCGTCCCAACGAGGAATGCTTCTCGCAGGCCAATACTACATAACCATCATTGCACAAAGTACCGAGTAAAGAGCCTATCGCACAAAGTACTAATAATCAAAGATCCCTAATTGTTTCATAAGAACCAACAACAGATAAGTAATGGTAATAATAATGAAATAAAGAAAAGAAAATAGAAGAAAACGAAAAAGACAAAGCTAACATTCATTGCAAATTGAACTATGTTTGGCTTGAATCTCTCTTGCTTGGAGCAATAACTCCCTAGGAGATTTTTCAACAGTCGTACCTCGAAAAATAGGTTCCTTCGCAAACGCGTCTGAACGCTCGCGGAAAATTATTCAAATAAAGTCTCCACCAAAATTTATTTATTACAATGAAGGAAAGAGACAATATCGATAAAACCCTTAAAAGAAAGGAATATGGTTGTTGCAACCAAATTCGAGTATAGGAGTCGATTACGCAAGGGGACAGTATTAACACCCCTCACGTCCGTTGTACTCAATGGAAACCTTTTAGTTAACTTTGAGATTAAATGTTAGCTATTGTTATTTATTTTCTTCAAGTGATAAAAGTGCAAAAGGAAACTAAAAATGGATCGTAAAAAAGTTCTTATTAGGGTTCTTGATAAGATTGTGGGTCACGCTCCTACGTATACTCGGGTACAATGAGGAACTCTAAGCTTCATAGTTCGGGGGGAAAGGCTACGATTTGTTGGTTTGTTTTATCGAACAAGTGTTTTGATCACATTCTAATGGTTTAAAAATTAGCTAGTTTGCTCATGGTGGAGGCTTAAGTGCTAGTTTGTATTCGCATTAGAACATACGAAACAATATTCTTTTGAAAAAATATTTATTGCTCGGGGGCGAGAAGTTAAGTTAATGTGTTGAATTTTTTGTTGGATGATGACTACTCAAATATTCGAGTAAGACAACTTGTATCCAAACAATCATGTAGAGGAATCGAAGGCTCGAGACCATCTCCCTTTACATCCTTAATTATGAAAGGATTTAGGTAAGGTAAACATGTTTAGGGTGGACGACAAATATTTGAATGAAGGCTCTAGACCACATATTATTTCGTCCAAGTTATTACAAAAATGAGTTTTGTGAGATATTGGATCAAACTCTAGTTTAGCATACCGTCGAAGTATGCTCACATGCTGTTGTCGAAGACCTACATGCTGTAGTCGAATAGTGTTCTAGTATGTAGTTGTCGAATTGGGTCTTGTGTTAAGGATCCAATTGTTTAAGTTAGCTTGTACCCTAAGTTAGCTTGTAATGGGTAATTATTAAAAAAACCCATTAGTTTAGTATGTTAGGTTTTATTATAAATAACATACTAGTCTCTCATCATAAGTGTGGTGTGGCAAATCCTAATTAGGGTGAGAGGGTTATTTTTAATTCTTGTGTATTTGTAATCTGATTTAAATATAAAGTAAAGAATAGCAGTTATAACCAATCTTTTTTGCTTTTTCTTTAACCCTAACCCTTGTGTGTTTCTTGCCTACAAAGAAACCAAGTATATTTTGTTTTAAGGCATCCTAATTCACAACAAATTGGTGCGGTGAGCATGGAGGAGAAGATGCCTTCAACAAAGTATGAGATTGAGTAATTCACGGGAGTGAACGACTTTGGTCTGTGGCGCTTGAAGATGAAAGCCCTACTGGTTCAGCAGGGTTGTTTGGAAGCGTTGAAGGGAGAGACAGCCATGGACGCTGCATTAACAGAAAAAGAAAAGACAACCATGATAGAGAAAGCCTATAGCGCAATATTGTTGAGACTTGGTGATAAGGTTCTCTGACAGGTATCAAAGGAGACGAAGGCATTGGGGTTATGGTTGAAAATTGAAAGTTTGTACATGACAAAATCTTTGGTGAATCGACTCTACCTGAAACAAGCTTTGTATTGATTCAAGATGAGCGAAGACAAAGTGTTGGCTGAGCAGTTGGGTATGTTAAACAAGCTAATTCTTGATCTTAAAAATATTGATGTGAAGATCGATGATGCAGATCAAGCACTATTGTTGTTGTGCGCTTTGCCCATAACACATGCTCACTTCAAAGAAATTCTCCTGTATGGAAGGGAGTCTCTGAGCTTTGGAGAAGTTCAATCAGCCTTGTATTCTAAGGACCTGAATGAACGAAAGGAGAATAAACCTTCGACTTAGGACTTATCGATCTTCAAAAAGTTTTTCTAAATTGTAACTTGTACGTGCGACGACAAGCAACTACAATTCCGGAATCCGACACCGGATGCGCGAAAATAAGTAGTGTCTTTAAATTGGTAACACCTCCGAAAAAGATTTTAAGACCAAAGTTCAGTGCTAAAATTTTATCTGAGGCCCTAAGGTACTCGGAAATTACATTCCGGTCTCTATTTCATTTAACTTTAAAACAAGCATTTCTACTCTGATTCCAACAAAAATTTATATCTATAGCCTTAGATTTACAAAGCGATGATAAATTATAGTAGGTCGACATTGGTCTCTGTGGATTCGACATTTTTTATACTATAACTAACATTACCGAGCACTTGCGCATAAACAACACAACAAGGTTTTGGTGTCGTTGCCTGGAAAATATTTAGTCAATATTGTGATTCTGTTGTTGCACTGTATAGAGTAAGGCACTTTTATTTACATTCATAAAATCCTAGGTGGTTGGATCACTCAAATTTTCTCTACGATAACGATACCCAGTATTTCCAAGAACCGCAAGATTCCCATAAATCCGACCTCGAAATAGTAATGGAGGATTTCATTACTGCGCAAACTCTCTCTAGGCTAGAATATATGATGGAGTGCTTTGTGGAGACACAAACTCTCTATAATGAAGAGTTAAGAAAACAAATCAAAAATCCTAAGGAGAGTAATAATGATGTGTAAGAGAGTTTTGGTGAGAAAACAGTAGAGATGAGGAAAATCCACCGACACCACCTGAAAGGGAGGTTTTCGAAGAGGTAGAGAAGGAAGCACCTTATGTTTTTCCTCCTCCCTATAAACCACCAATTCCTTTTCCGCAAAGGTTTTTGAAAGCTAAAGTAGACTCCCAACTCAAAAGGTATATGGAGGTATTGGAAAATACATACACCAATGTTTCGTTGTTTGAGATCCTGCATAAAAAGAGAAAAATAGAAGACCATAAAACTAGGGAAATCATTAGTGTTAAGAGGGGAAAGTTAGCCTTTGATGTTGTGGATGAAAAAATTAAATCCAAGTCTGAAATGTCGATACTCGGGATAGAGCCTGAACCATCCCCACAAGGTCATGTCAATCCTGTTTTGTGTATTCTTGTTTGCTTAATTCGAGGTGCATATAATAATGTCGATTAAATTTAATCGATGCATGTTCCTTAACTTCACATGTTAACTTAGCTTATTCGTTAACTTCACCTAATCATCAGATGTCGTGCTTAATGCGACAAATATTAATAAAATTAACATAGTGTTGATCATACTTGTTAATCGATATTATAATCAAATAGAAATTGGATCCACTTGGGGAATTAGTGACATAATAGCTGATGATAAGTCAAAAATTATCAAACCAGTATATTAATCCGTTAATTATAATTTTCTTCGTTTTCTTTATTTTTAATTATTCAAAAACCTAAATCCCCCACCTTTTATTTTATTTCCTTTGGTTAAATTAACTTAGAGTCCTTGTGATACCACTCGAGTGTCGCTTTCTTATCCTGCATTTTATATACCCGTTTTTGACTGTGTGCGACAACAGGTCAAATTGCTCCATGATTCGTCCCTGTAATTTCTTTGATCAAATTCACTATCCACGTTAACTAACATGCATAGAGGGAAGTATATGTACTCCGCTTCACATGATGACAATGCAACTATTTGTTCTTTTCTTGGGCTCCAAGCAACGGGTGCACCACCTAGCATAAACACATAACCAACTGTGAATTTTCTATCCTCAGTATCACCACACCAACTTTAATCGGTGTAACCCACTAGCTTGCATTCTTTTCCTTCATCAGATGTAGGAAACAGAATGCCATAGTCGAGAGTTCCTTTGAGATACCTCAGAGTCCTCTTCATCACTGCTAGATGTGATACCTTTGGCTTCTGCATGAATCTTCTCAATATATCTAGATTGTATGCTAGATCACGCCTTGTGCGACAAAGGTATCTTAATGGCCTAATAAGTCTTTTGTACTGTGTTGGGTCGACATCATCTTCATCTGAGTTTCTCAACACTCGCAGACTTCGTTCAGCGGGTGTCGAAGTTTCATTTCAGTCTTATATCTCAATCTTTTGAGTATTTCATTTTCATATCTTCTTTGATGCATCATCAAGCTACTAGTACTCTTGTAGAATTCAATACCAAGGAAGTATAAAATGTTTCCCATGTTATACATTTTAAATACCTTACTAAGATCACCTTTGAAGTCTTGTATCTCTTTCTTGCAGCTACTTGTTATTAACAAGTCACCGACATAGAGACACAATATAAGCCACTCACTCTTGCTTCTTATTACATATACTGCATGCTCATTTGTTCACTTAAAAAGTTCCTTCTCCCTTAGGAAACTATCTATCTTCTTGTTCTGAGCTCTTGGAGCTTGTTTGAGTCCATACAGAGCTTTATGTAGCCTGTATACTATAGCGTGCGATTTTTGTCGGTGACGTGATCACCTTACCGCAATGGTTGGAATTGGGCGCTACTTTCTGATTTCTTATTTATCCTATGAAGCTGGAAAGGAAAGGGAACCTATCTAAAACTAACCTTGCACGCAAATGTTTTCTTTAACAAATGCTAAGAGATTGGGGGTTCGGGGTCAGATTATACAAAGGGAAGTTGTCAATTACCCAGTGTATATATGGTTATCCATAGATCTTCTTTGGCATGTTTTAAATACTTTCTGGTGTTTATCTATTATGGGTTGGGAAAGTTTTTCTTTTGAGAGTGTTGAGAAGAATGTGTTTGTTGTTTTCGGGTTTTTTCGTTGTTTTTGGTAAGGTACTGGACCTAGAGTTTTTTATTTGTGTGCTCGCTAAGATTTCGCAATCTTATGCCTACGTATTCCCGTTAAAGAAAACAGGGAAATTAGAGCAATCATAGTTCCTCCTATTTCTATGGGAGGAAAATGTTTGGTGTCTTGTTCAAAGCCCAAGATTGAAGCTAAAGGTGTATTTGTGTCTTGTTCAAAGCCCAAGATTTAGGCTAAAGGTTTGATTGAGAGAGAATTTGTCATCTTTAATGGGAGATATCTCACCTGTTTATTACAGTTATTGGATAACCAATTATAAAGGAGAATTACTTTAACTAGAATGTATGGAATCCAGCAATGCCATAATTTCCTTTATAAGAGATATGTCCTGAAGGAAGAAACTTTAACTCAATGTAGAGCAATGCCATTTTCCCTTAGGAATCTTCCATGCTAAGAGAGAGACATTAGATTGGATGTAAATAATCCAGAAGCTTGCCACTTACAACAATTAGATGAAAGAAGAAGTTTACCAGGATAAAATAGGGACCACAACTTGGATTTTTGAATCAACAAGTGTGCCACTTACATCAGTTATCTGGAATTAGGGTTTGTTTGATTACTTGTCTTGATATGTGATATACAGAGAAATGTCTTCCTACAGAGAGGACTCTTAATTTCCTCTGAGGGTATGTTGATTTTTGTGTGCCTTGATTAAAGCCCAAGGTTGAAGCTAAAAGTTTGACTCTACTAAGGGAGTTTTATATCTGTCTTGTACAAAGCCCAAGATTGAGGCTTTGAAAAGAGATTGACTCCACTGGGGAGGTGTTATCTGTCTTGTACAAAGCCCAAGATTGAGGCTAAAAAGGAGATTGACTCAGCTGGAAAAATGTTATTTATCTTGTACAAAGCCCAAGATTGAGGCTGAATCTGCTGAGGAAAAATCATTATACAAAGCCTAAGAGGAGGCTGGTTGGGGAAATCTATAATATAAGAAAAGAAGATGCTGTGGAAAACACATTTATACCCTTATCTCTTTTTCTACCACGTCATCAATTTGGGGGCAATTTGTGTCCAAAATTTTCTTTTTGCAACCAAAGTATCATTTTGAACCAAATGGTTTGCTTTTGCCTTCCACTTTTGTCTATGATATCCACTGTTTACATTGATTGGTTCAAAACAAACTACCCATTTCTAAATTCTATAACTTTTCACATTTTCCAATGCCAGATGCAATTAAAAAAAGTCTACTTTCCCCCAAATGCGTTCTTCACGTTCTCTCTCTTCCTCTACCTGTCTCTTCATCTTCCTTTCTTGTCTCTTCCACTGCCTCTCGCTTCCTCTCTATCTTCTCTCTTCCGATTCCTCTATTTTTCTTCTTCTTCTTCTTCTTCTTCTTCTTTCTCTTTCTCTACTTAGATCTATGAAACTCTCGTGATTTTACGACGGTGGGCGGTTTGACAGTGGTAGATCTGTGGTGGTGGCGACGCAATTCTGGCAACGAGTGTGTGGTGGTCGAATTCAGATTCGAAAAGGTTTCTGTGAAGTTGATAAATTTATGAAAATTTCCTTTTGAAAAAGTTTTGTACTGCAAAGTTTAGCACAGATTTCAAGCTGTCATTTTTATTAAAATTTATTTAACTGCTAGATCTGAAAATATTAATAGTATTGTGCATTATTCTTTCGTCTTCTTCCTATTATAAGCAGTCATGGATTGAATCAACTAAATTCACCTTTCCTTCTTTTAGTTTCCTTTTGAATGTTTTGTTTCACCTCTGAAATTTTTATGTATTTTTTCTCAAACTCTCTTTTAAGCTGTATTGAAATTGAATTTGAATGTTGAAGGAAATGCCATTTTGAATTAAGATTTAGTCTGAAGTTTTTCTGACTTTGAATAAGGGTTATAATGAAATGGTTCGTTTGTACTGTTATTGAAATTTTGAAACACTTTTGCAGGATGTGGTGTACACAGCAAAGATGGTTCTGAAGAAATATATGATAGATGCATAATGGCAGTACATGCACCCGATGGTTTGAGGTTATTAGGAGATGAAGCAACATATGATGAAAGAAGAATACTCGGTGCTTTTCAATATGTACACATGTAAAAGTAAAATCCAATATTAATATGAAGTCTTTTGTTGTAGAACTCCAAAATCATAACTATTGTTTGATGACTTGTGTTGGCAGTGATATTTACCTTCATCGCGATAAAAATTTTATGCCTCAAAACCCAGTAGCATGAAGTGCTTTAAATTTTCTTGGAAGTAACAACATCACAGTCTGTGTGACATATTGTCTAAACATTCTCCAGGTTGGTAACATTGCCATAATTAAAAATGCATTAATCATAGAGTGATTTTATGTGGATATGCTAAGTGATTATTACTAATTTGTTGAATATTAAAGTAGTTAAACCCTTTTTAGTTACTCTGAATCCAAATCATGTACCAGAAAATACCTTGTTTAAGTCATCAACTAGCCATCCCGAACCGTTGGTTGCAGCATACAAAACTTTTGTAGAGCTAGAACATATTCAAGGGAAAAGAACAATCTGATTTTCTGAGGCATACCAAGGTATGTTCCTGCTTATTTATCTTTACCTCAAAAGTTTTAATAATTTTTGGGTCATGATGAGTTAAAAGCACTTATGTGACAAAACTATAAGCGTCATTCTGTTAATCAATTTTAATAGTTATTCAGATTGAAATACTCTTATTGATCTTTTTGGGAGGGGGTATGCAAGAAGAGAATATTGAAATGTTAAATGCATTCTTATTTTAAATTTTTATGGTGTGTTTACCTAATGTTGTTTTAAGCTGAGAAATTAGTCATCATAGTCAGCGACAGTGTTGTTCAATAGCTGCACTTTTGCATAGCAGAATTTGAATAAATTTCTTTTGTTATGCGATAAGCGATTTAATACAAAGTTTTGCCAAATAGAAGCACTGAAGCATAGTAAATTTGAACAAGTTTCTATTTTCTATGATTCATAAATCACAATTGACAACATTTTATCAGTGCATATTCGTTGATCATCCAACTCATGTTCTTGCTTACCAGTGCTTGGTTGATCATCCAACTCATTTTCCACTCTCTAAAGATCTAATATATCAACAGAACTTGATACTGTAAGCAATACGTGCTGCACCTTGGTTCTAATGTATTTTTTTATCTATTGGCTTTGGTTCTAATGCTCAACAGGGTTTGAATCCTGATGAAAAAAGTCATGAGACTATCTAAAATGATAGAAGTCAGAGGAGAGTAGAGCCTTATTTTATTAATTTTGATCCAGTTGTTGAAGAAGATAATGGAATCTCATGTCTTACTTTTAAACATAATAGCTTCATGTGGATTTAGTTCCCCTTAAAATTATATGCTATTACTATTTGTTCATATTATTGATTGTTTCAATAATTTTTCAGCTTTTGTGGTTTGTTGTGCCTATTTTACCGTGGTTATTATCCTGGGGATTATTAAAAGCATTAGGACTGGTATTGGCAGTATTTGACAGCTCATGAGGTACAATGCTAGGACTAGATGTGTTTGCTATCTGGGCTCCAGTAGAGGGTACAGTAGTAGATTGTGCAGTCCTAGATGCATGAATGGACTTAATAGGGCTCAGGGTTGGACCAATAGAGGTATTTGTTTGTTATGATTATTTTAATAATTTTGATTGTTGTGCTTAATTTCCATTTACTGAGACATAAAAATAAAGATAGAAATGTGAACTTGGATGGGTTGTACATTCAAATTTGGACAACATATATCTATGATGAACTATCTGTTTGGATAAAATTTGTTTTTCCTCCCGTCGTTAATCAACTTAGAAGCACATGTCCATTAAAATAATTCAAAGTGTGATATGAGTTTTAGATTGTTGCAGCTTGGGGGAGTAGGTTTGGTCATTGGTCCAGCATTGAGAGGTTATTTGAAATTCACTACCACAATGACAGCAAGGAGTTCAGTGTCAATGTAGAAGCTGCGGAAGTTGAAAGCACTGAGACTGAGGAAGACAATATGATAAAAACAAATGAAAACTTCTGCCTAATTTGGCCTTTAATGGCATATATTTTTGTTTCCCTTTACTCTTTAAACTTCTTTTATACTTTGTTGTAATATGAATTTGATTTGTAAAATCATAAACTTCTGTTATACTCTTTGAAATTATTTTCATTTGGAGACAAAATGAATGTGTGCAAAAATACTTATGTTGGTAAGTTGCTTTTGTGGCAGTGCTGGTCATCTTACTCATTGTACTCCTTATTTAGTTTGAAAGGTAGTAGAAGTTGGACACATTTGTTTACTTTCTCATTATTACTTTTTCAAAATTGATTTAAATTGATGAATATCCTCATATCATATTGGTGTCCAAATGAAAGGACTCACTAGTGTGAAGTGTGTTTGTTTGGATAAAAAAAGTGTTAAAAGAATGTATTGTAGCACTTTCATGTCTAGCGGCCAGCAATTTAACGTCTTAAACGAGTATTTAGAGGTGGAAGTTGAAAGAAATGACGTTATGCAATTTAGCAGTGACCTTATTTACAACAAATTATTTTTGTATACATTTGTAATATAGAATGTTTAGTTGCTATTATAACAACAGTTGTAATACAAACTATGTACAACAAATTATCAAATTCTTGAATAACAAACGGCATGTATGTATTTTAACTTTTATGTTTGACCCAACTCAAATTCAATAGAAAAAAATAGTGTTTTTAATAGTATGTTAAAATATCTTAATATATTTATAGTCAAATATTGACATATAAAACACTATAGTTATATAATTTTTTTTTTAAATTGTATAGTTAGCTTGTCTTAAAGATACAAATTGTCTACATGTTGAAGTCTAATTAGTACTATTACTTTTATTCTACTTTGACATTTTGTGTTGCATTTCACTCCATATTATTATTTTGATTCAATTGTTTTATATACGAAAAAAATACTATTGTTTTAAACAGGTACAACTTTAATTTTGATTCAAATTTTTTTATGTATGAAAAAAATACTATTGATTTAAACGGGCACAACTTTAATTTTGATTCAAATTTTTTTATGTATGATAAAATACTAATGTTATAAACAGGACAACAATAAATTTGATTCAAATATTTTTATATATGAAAAAAAATACTATTGTTTTAAACGGGCACAACTTTAATTTTGACTCAATTTTTTTATATAAGATAAAATACTAATGTTATAAACGGGAACAACTATAAATTTGATTCAAATATTTTTATATATGAAAAAAATACTATTGTTATAAACGGACACAAATTTAATTTTAATTCAAATATTTTTATATACGAAAAAAATATTATTGTTTTAAACGGGTACAACTTTAATTTTGATTCAAATTTTTTTATATAAGATAAAATACTAATGTTACAAACGGGCACAACTTTAATTTTGATTCAAATATTTTTATATAAGAAAAAAATATTATTGTTATAAACGGAGACAACTTTAATTTTGATTCAAATTTTTTTATATACGAAAAAAATACTATTGTTATAAACGGGCACAACTTTAATTTTGATTCAAATTTTTTTATATAAAATAAAATACTACTATTATAAACAAGAACAACTTTCATTTTGATTCAAATATTTTTATATACGAAAACATTATTATTGTTATAAACGGGCACAACTTTAATTTTGATTTAAATTTTTTATATACGGAAAAAATACTACATGTTATAAACGGCCATAACATTTTCTTATACTTACCAATACGAATTTTTAATTTCAATCATATCTATTTTTATTATTTTACCATTTTTCTTTTCAATTTGATTAACAATTACGCTTCCATAACATAAAATCCTCGAACAGACAGGCTCGTGCGAACACACGTGTTAGTTACTAGTTCTTATATGAAGCCTAAGAAGAGGCTGACTTCTGCTGAAGATTATTGAAATCCAGAGACAGGTCCAAATTGGGGAGTCAACTCTTGCTGAGGATTGAAGAAGAGTTGAAATATCAGATGCCCTGAGGCTCTATTTCTATTAAGATTTTATTGATGGCAACGGTTTAAAATTTGAATATGAAAACCTATGGAGGTTTCAAACTCTACTGGAGATTAGCATATTGATGAAATGATCAGGTTTTTTTCTATGCTTTTAGGAAACTTAAGGGTCTCTGTGAGATCTAAGTGGAGATGAGACTTTTTCAAGTCTATTGATATGAAGAGGTTGGCTCTTAGTGGGAGAATGATCTTTGTATGATGCCCAAGAGGTGGATGAGACTGTCCAAGTCTACTTGTATGAAGCCCAAGAGGAGGCTGCTGGTTTAAGGGATGAAGATCAACCCTATAATGGTCTGATGTTTTGGAATTCTGACTCTCTAGAGGATTGAACTAATAGAGATTACTAGGTTCTGTCCTATACCTATAGGAGGTCTTCGGGTCCTTGTACTAAGCCCAAGAGGAGGCTGAGAACTTCTAAGAAGTCTGAGGGTCCTTGTACAAAGCCCAAGAGGAGTTGGGGATGCTTTTAGGAAGCTTGTGGGTCCAAGCCTAAGAAAATTTCAAGAAAGGTTTCACCGGAAATTAATCCTTCCTTTGCAGAACAGTTCTAAGGTTTGAAGAAATTCAAGAGAGGTTTCACTGAGAATTAATCCTCTCTAGGGAAATAAATTTCTTATACACATGTATTTCTAAGTTAGGACAGTCTTGAGAAAAATTTCACCGGGAATAATGCCTTTCTCTGTTCCATATTGTAAAAGCCCAAGAGGAGGCAAGACTATATCTGGAATTTCCTATGGGGAACTAGTTTTGACTGTGTTGAAAGAGTAACCACTGGTTTGATCTAGACCTAGACCAAATTGCTGGGGAAAAATCTAAGCAAGTATATATATATATATATATATATATATATATATATATATATATATATATATATATATATATATATATATATATATACACAGATGAAATATATAAATAAGTATGTATTGAAGAGATAGTGGAACTTACAGTTGTGCAATCCCAAGCATAGTAATTACAGCTGTGTGGTTAGTTATTTAAGAAATTGAAGAAAGTTTTGATAACACTTTGAATTTTGAATCTAAATCAAAAAAGAAAGTTGTTTAAAAAGAAGTTTGGGGCTTATACTCAAAGAGAGGTCCAGATGAATTATTTCGAAAAGGCGACGATCGCGTCGTAGTTTTGAAAACCCACAGAGGGACTTATACAATAACTGGGGCCCAAATTATTGTATTTACAAAAAGGATAGGTCTTACACTCTATTAGAGGCCCAAATTTTAGTTTTATACAAGAGTTGGGACTTATAATTCAAGGAAAGGCCCAGATGGAAAACAGTGATCGTACCGTTATTGTATCGGGACTTATACAATGACTGAGGCCCAAATTATTTATGTACAAAGGGGGTTGGGACTTACACTCTATTAGAGGCCCAAAAGTGTTTGAAAAAGAAGAAAAATGGGACTTACAACCAAAGGGGAGGCCCAAATGAAAAATTGTTCGAAAACGGTGATCGCGCCGAGATTTTTAATATCGTATCGGGACTTATACAATAGCTGAGGCCCAAAATGGCTTATTTACAAAGGGATGAGACTTACACTCTATCAAGAGGCCCAAAAATGTTTCAAATGAAGCTTTGAAAAAATTAAAATCAAGAGAAAAACCCTAATTTTAAATAAAGTATAATTTTTCAAAGAAAATTAAATAATAAATGATACAAAATATCAAATATATTCAAAAACAAATTTTAAACTTTTAAAAATGTTTTAAAAAATCATGTTTAATCACATAAAAGTTCAAAATTCATTTGAAGTGGAAAAATCAAGGTAAGAATTTCATTTAAAAATGTTTTAAAACAAATAAAATGAAATTAATTACAAAAATTCTAACTATATTAAATAACTAATATAAATTTGATTTTTTTTGTAAAATAAAATAATTTAACATTTTTGTGACTTTTCAAAAAAAGAACCAATCAAAAATGATAAAAAATGAGAGAGAAATTAATTTTTGAAATCAATTAAATAAAATATCAAAAATTCAAAAATTCAAATAATTTGAATTATGGTGCCAACGGTAACCTTCTTCTTCCTCGTGACCGCGCCATGTCCAATTTGCAAAAGCCTCTTAATCTCTCTGATTACTCAATAAAAATGACTTTTGTAAACATGAAACTTGCTCGTTTTTTATCAAGGATTACAACCATATAAATTAATTGCATTTATATTAAGTGTGGAGTGAGAAATCAAGTGATGAACTCAAGAACCCTAATTTCTGTAAGAACACTAGGAAATCCCATACACGATTCATACATAGCAATTGATTTAGGGTTATCACTCTATATACATGTAGAAACAAGATGGTAACTCAAAAACACATTTATGATGCATGTAGTATGGAGTTTGACGGCTTCAGGCTTACCTCTTGCAGCTGGTGATCGAGTTTGATGATGGAGATGTTACAGATGTGTTGTAAGGACTTGGACAGCTTCAGAATACCCTATGGAATGTGTTGAGATGCCTAACCTTGATTGGAGATGCTTGGATCACCTTGTGGTACCTCAACTGCAACCTTGCCGAAAAGCTTGAGCAATTGAATGGTGACTTTGTGATTCTGATGTTCCAGATGAGTTTTAAGGTTATGGATCACTCATATATGATGTATGTGAGGTGTTGGCATGATTTATTTTGATGGATTTGCTCTTAATTTGAAAATTTGATAGTGACTTCAAGAAGAAGCAAAATCTGGTTTTTGGAATGTGATTTGGAGGAAAACATGAATTCAGAGGTTTTGGAGTAGTTTTATCAGTCATATATGACCTCTATTTAAAGTAGAGGAAGTTTGTTTTGGAAGCAATAGTGTTTGGAGGCTGATCATGGCAATAGCTTGTAGCCATTGACTTAGATAATTCAAAATTGCCAAGTCAACTCTCCTTATCTTGACTCCTTTAATCCTTGCAGGTTTGAATGCTCAGAGTTTGGACTGAAATATTGACTGATTTGGAGTGTTGTGATCTGGTTCATGACACCTCAATGCATTGCATTGATGTTACCTTGCCAAATTTGAACTCCAAGTTTCATGTCATGATGATTTTCACGTGCCAAGTTGAATTCCTTGCCTCTTTGATCATGAACCAAGTGAGTCATCAGATACTTTGTGTTTTTGTAAGATGACAAAGTTGGCAAAGTGACAAGAATTGAAGTTCAAAATCGTGTGGCACAATTTTGGTCCTCATGCTGTCTTGAAAAATCAGGTTTTCATGCCATGTTTCAAGGCTTGTAACTCCCTACTCAAGTTGAATTATGGTGAGTTCTTGTACATTTTGGAAAACCCTCATAACATACTTTAAGTTTGATGTCCACCAATGGACCTGGTTCAGTTTGGATCAAGGTGAAAAATGACCTTAAAGTTGGTGAAAATTCAAGACAGATTCTGTCTAAAATTTTACTAAGTGTTGGAAAAAGTGGTCATTTTAATGTTTTTGTGATTTTGATCAATCCATAACTCAAAATCCATGAAGATTTGTAATCTCTTGTAGTTGACATTTTTTAGGTATGTAATGAGAGCTTCCATTTGAGCTTTGGGTGGAATAAAAAGTCCTTAGGGTTTGGGAGTTATGACCTTGCAAAGTTGGTACCAAATCCATTTTGTTCCATAACTTAGAAAATTTTAAGTTTTCTATGGTTGCCCCTTTTGCAAGTAGCCCTATTTTTCTTGACTTTTCTTGATGGATGATAATCAAAACCATGAATTAACATTGTTTTTGACTTAGGGGAGCCATATTTGTGAAAATTTTCAAAAAGTCAAACTTAATTTTAGACACAGTTGACTTTTAGTCAGATGAATTTCAAACTGTGTGATCTTCTATGAAATCAAGTTCTTGGTCTAATTCAAACCTAATGGAGGGATTCCATAGGTGTTTTATGGTATCTTGAATCATGTCCCAAGGTTTGGGAACATGTCTTAGCCCAAAGTTAAAGGTACATTTGACTTTTTATTCGAAACCCTAATTGTGGTCCAGATGAAAATGAAACTTGTGACTCAAGCTTCTTGGATCAATCCTTTGTTGTAAATGGATCAATGTGGTGTATTTGAGGCCCCCAAATCATGTCTTGAGGTCTTGGTTCATGTCTTGCCTCAAAAGTCAACTTAGGGGTGAATTAGGCTAAGAAACCCTAATTCCTGATTTTTGATAAATGCCCCCCTGATACCTCATGTCTTGATGTGGGAGTCCTCTTGATCCTTTATGGGTGTTTGAGTGGCTAGACAAGTTGAAGCTTATGTCAATTCTTGATTGATCCTTTGTCTAAGTGCTCTGAGAGGGCTCAAAACCCTAATTCTTGATTGTAGTGAATGCTCAACAATCCTTGAGGAGATTGATGAGGCATGATGGTACATCTATATTGTGGAAATGGTCCTCACAATGATGGGAAATCTTGTGGTCAAAATTTGGGGTATGACATATACTTTTCATTATTGACCTTGTTTCACAAACCCAGCTGGTTGTGCAACACAAACTCCTTCATCTAAGGGGCCGTTTAGGAATGCACATTTCACATTCATCTAACACATATGCCATTTGTTCATGTTTTCTAAAACAACAAACAACCTGATTGTTTCGATTCAAGCAACATGTGAAAAAACTTCATTGAAGTCGATTCCTTCTTTCTTAAGAAATCTTTATGCCACAAGTCTTGCCTTGTGTCGAGTTAATTCTCCTTTTAGATTTAACTTCACCTTACATACCCACTTCACATCGATTTCCTTCATGTCTTGAGGCAATTCGACAAGTGACCAAGTGTTGTTGACTTCAATGGACTTCAGTTTCGCATTCATCGCTTTCATCCACTTTGAATCCTTTAATGCCTCAGTTACATTGATTGGTTTGACATTTACATAGAAATCATAGTGTAGCATTTCACCTTCATCATTGACCACATCATCTGATGTAATCACATATTCCTGCAACCTTTCAAACATGTGTCTTATTCTTTGAGGTCTGCTTGTGCTTTGCTTGACCTTTGGCTTTGTTGAACTTATCTTTTGACTTCACTTGTTAGTCCTTCACATAAGATTTTCACTGAATCCTGCTTTACATTTTAAGTCCAATCTTATTCCTTAAGCTCATCTATGGTCATGTCCCTAGTGATCACGACTTTCTTGTTTACTAGGTCGAACCACTTGTATCCTCCAATTAAATGATATCCTATTAGGATCATTTGACTCTACTTGTCATCAAGTTTTCATCTCAACTGATTAGGCACATGTCTATGTGTTATAGATCCAAATATTTTCAGATGACTTAAGCTAGGATTGCCACCAGACCAACATTCTTCAGGCATGATTCCTTATAGATTTTTTCGTCGAATATCTGTTCAAATTGTATGTTGCAGTCGACACAGCTTCGACCTGCTTCTTGCATCCTTATTGAAGTTGTTCTTGGGTTGCTTTACCTATACAGATTCCTCATACACTTCATTTGGAATGTCGATTTCTGGAAACCCGGAAACCATATTTCTTCTTTTAGATCTTCGATGTCTTTGAAGTTGAGATGGCCAAGTTTATAATGCCATGTCCATTCATCCCTGCTAGTTATAGTTGCAAGGAACTTGTTGTGAGCAATCTTTTAAGTTTTGTATGATAGCAAATTGTGTGATAAATGCATATATAAATGCCTATGTGTTTGATGTGCATGTTATAAGATTAGTATGCATGTTTAGTTGGTACATATATGTGATTTTATACCTATACTATGCTTTAAAGACAATACAATTGATACATATCTTTATTGAAATCATAAAAACAATTTTCCTTATGTATGTATCGATCCATGTCTGTCTTGCATCGACACATTCCTCTGTTAAAATCATAAAAACGTGTTTGCTTCAGTATGGATCGATCCATACGAGTTTTGCATCGATACATGCTTCTTTGATATTTCTGAAATTAATCAAAGTTACAGTATGCATCGATGCATACATCTGTGTGTCGACTCATGTATGCTATATAACTACCATGTATCGACTCATACGAGTTTCGTATCGATACATAAAGCTGTTTCTTTTTCTAACCATTTCTGTTTCACATATAAGAAGGTTTTGACAGTTCAGTTACTTAGAAGAATTCGTTAGTGTGAAAATTGTGTAATCACTGCAAAGGCAAGTTTGGTGAGCATCAATTTTGTGAGCTGTTTTAGAGACCTGAAAGATACTTTATCTTCATCATCTTCTCAATCACTTTAATTCAAGAACATCAACACATAATCATTCTTGTTCATCGGATTAAAGGATCATAGAGATAACGTTCAGTGGTACGATCAAGGATCTAGCTGAGTTGAAGATTCAAAGGGGGTTTCGAGGAAAAACCATCTGGTTTGTCCTTCAAGAACTGGTGTGTTCTTGAGGGTTTGTTAGTCACGTTTGCAGAACATATTCAGCCGCAGCGTAGGGTTTGGAAATTTGGTAATTTCGCAAACAGGTCGTGGAACCGGTGAATTGTTTGTAATTATTGCAGGGGAAATTCTTGATTAAGCTCAGATCAAGTGAAGGTTCATACAAGAGAAAGATATTGGGGTTTAGATTTCTGGCTTTGTATTGTAACCTTGTAAATAACGAATTCAGCATTATTGATATAACAGGTCTCAATTTCAGTTTGAAATTGAGAGGGAGACGTACCCACACGCGAGGACGAACGTGGGGAACTTCCTTACCAAATCTCTGCGTATTGTATTCTGTCCTTATCTCTCTTTACGTTTTCAACAATTTTGTGATTCATTTGGTGTATTGTGTCTTAACGTTTTATGATATAATAGTGATAAGAAAACTTTTATCAAATCACCATTATTGTTAATCATTGAACGCTCACACGCCAAGTGTTTGACAAAACTGTCAGCTGAGTTTTTGTTCATTGGAAATAGTATTTGTATGATAAGTGCATTTGATTCGATCCTAATCTGGTGTTAATAAATCTTTGTCATCCTAATATAAATCCAGCATTAATTCGTGTGTCCGGTTTTCTAGTAGCTGGTCCAGAATAGACGGAAGTCGATTCGGGATTGTAATTTTTCGCTAACTTTAAAAAACTCTGATAAGTATTTTTAAATCCTTGAGATTCAAAGAGGTGATCTATTCACCCCCTCTCGATCACTAGCCACACCATCTAACACTTGTGCTCCGTCACATTAAGTTGAATCTTAAAGGTTTTATTCTAAGACATGGGAGTCTTCAAGATTAACCTTCCACTTGAGTCAAGAACTCTCATTATCTTGTCTTCAATCGACACTTTGTAATTCTTTTCGACTAATTACCATATACTGAGAAAATTACTTTTCATGCCTCGTATATACAATACATTGGAAATTACTGACCTTTTCCCAACTTTCCTCATAATCAGAACATCATCAATACCTTCAGTTGCTAGTGTATTGTCATTTGCAAATTTTACCATGTTCACCATCGAGGGTTTTATGTTGACAAATCAATCTTTCCTACTAGTTGTAAGTGATGAGCATCCCAAGTCCAAGTGCCATTGGTCCTTGAATCTTTCTTCATTTCTTGTTGTGACCATCAACAACATCTCTTATTCTTCATGTTTTGCAATCTTTGCATCATTTTTTTTATTCTTTTGTTTTCCAGGACAATGACTAGAGTAGTGACCATACTTCTGCAAATTAAAACACTTAATGTGACTTTTGTCAGGTTTTTTGTCTAACACCACTTCCTCTACTTACAACAACACCTCTGTGGTTGATTTGGTATGAGGGTCTTCTTTGATTCGGCGAGTTTCCTTCTTGCTGGTTTCCTCTACCACTCGAATTATTGTATCCATTTCTACCTTTGTTGTTGAACCATTTTCCTTTGCCTTTATTTTCTCTTGTTGATTGCGCTTGTAGAGCCACATAACTCTTCGACTTGCTTCCAGCTCATTCATCCATTATTTGTTCATGAGATTCAAGCTTCCCTTGAATATCTTCCTTTGTGAATATTGACAAGTCTTTCGATTCTTCTGTGACTACTACCACGCAATCGAATTTTAGAGCCAATGATCTTAAGATCTTTGCAACAACTAATCTTAATGTCAACACTTCTCCACATGCCTTTATCATTAGTTTTGTAACCATAGTGAAAAATCAATTATGCTTCAACTTTCTTCCATCTGAAGCAATTCGTACGTTCTTTTGTGAGTTTATAACCTCACCTATATTACTTTCTCAGCGCCTCCAAAATATTTCTCCAAAATTTTGCATGCTTCTTTCTCTAATTCAACATCAATCAGCTTTTCAAAATTGTCTGGATTAACACATTGATGAATTATATAAAGAGAGCTTTATAATCTCTTTTCTTCAATTCTTTGTGTGCAACCTTTTCTTCATCTGTCGCATTTTCTGCAAGTGGTGTTACTCCTTCCTTCACAAGATCCTACATGTCTTGATAACATAAGACATTCTTTATCTACATACACCAATTATCATAATTCTTATCATTCAAAATTGGAAGATTTGTTGGAAAATACCCGTTCGGATGGTTCATCACGCTATGCTTCCCAAGAATCTCACCGACACTACTCTAGATACTAGATGTTGGAATTACACCTAAAACTTAGAAAATTCTGAATCAACCTTGATGAATAAGAATCAATTCTTCTGATTGATTCCGCCTCTTTTTCTTCACTCTTCACTTGAGTGAATCAACCACACGTTGGTTACAAGATGATTCCGCTGCGCAATGATTATTAAAGAAGATAAGAGAAGATGAATCAGGGAAGAAAAGAGAGATTACGGCATGAGAGAAAAGGGGGAAATGAGAATATTTTTGCAGAGTTTCTCACTGCCTTCAAACTGAAGTTTTATTCGATCCTTTCTCTATTCAATTGCATTATTACAATGATATGGTACCTCCCTATTTAAAGGTTGAGATTGCTTGCACACCAAGAAATCTCCAACTAACCTAACTCGGCTAAAAACGAAAAAATAAAGTTAAGTCTAAATTTCTGTCGTGATACACTTCTTCGACATTTCGACAGTTATCCAAATTTTCACGTAGAGCATTTCAACAACAACAAACTCTTTAGAAATTATACTTAGACACAAAAAAATTATATTCCCAACAAGTTAGTAGTATCGTTCTATATAAAAGATATATCACATGTTTGTAAAAATTTAATTTCATCAATTTCATTTTAATAATACTTCTTTCTTAATTGCTCTTTATTCTTCTCTATTTTTTCGATTTGCAAATAATTGATAATTCAAGTTATCTATCATCATCATCATCAACATCATCATCATCATCATCATCATCGGTTGAACGACAAGACAGTGCTTTGTAACAAATAGATAGAAATGGTTAACAAATTGCAAGCCCGCACCTATAAATATTGTATTCTTAATTATTATTAAATAGATTTCTATTATGCAATTTAGGGCCCGTTTGTTTTACTTTTTTAAAAAAATGATTTTTATAATGTAACATATTTTAGTGTAAAAAAAGTTTACATAGAAACTTTTCATGAAAGTTTCAAATGAAAAAATTTAGTTTGAATAGTTATTCTTAAAATGTTATTTTAAGTATTTCATCATTTTATTGAATTTTTATTTTTGATACTAAAATTTCAAAAAAATCACTAAATTTTGAAGGTATTTCAAATAATTTTTTATAAAAATCATTTTAGAAATACAACTTTTTGGAAAAACCATGATTTTGAATATGTTTTGTTCTTTAATAATGTATATTTATGTTATAGTAAGTCAAAATTAGTCTTTTAATTTATAAAAAAACAAATTTATAAAAACTTGTAATATTTTGAAAAATATTTTTGTAAAATCCATTTTCAAAAATACAAAGAAAAAATCCATTTTTTAAAGCTAAAACAAATTGACCATTAATATTTAAATTCAAAGGTGTTTATAGTATGATATAGTTTTAGAAATATAAACAAAAGGTTATGCGATTTTTTGAGAAACATTGCCTAAAAAATTTAATTATTTCTTTTTTCTTTTTTCGTCAAAATTTTGAAATCATTTTAATAAAAATAGTTCTTATTAAGGATATAAGAATTATTTTTTAAATTTTTTTTATCAATTTATTAGTATTTGTTTATGATTTTAAAAAAAAAAGTTAATTTTAATAGTTTAAAGAAAATGTTGAAGCTTCACAAAAATACCATTTTCTTTTCTAAAAATAATTATTAAATTTAAATTTTTGTAACTTTTAATTGATTTTTTTAATGTTTAAAATAATATTTAATTTTTTAAAAAAGTTTTTGAATTGAATATGTCAACTACTTGTATACATTACTAAGTTACAATTCTGAATCAATAACTTACATTTATTTTATTCAAAACTACTCTAATACTCTTTAATTATTATTAATATTATTTATCAATTTTTCTCATTTTGGAAGAACGAAAGGACAGGGCATGATTAGTAAATAGATGAATATGGTTAATAAATTAAATTGCAAACCCGTGTCTTATCTAACCAGAATATGTTATGATCAATTTATTCAATATTTTTAATTTTTTTTAAATAATTCATAATTTATTATTTTAATTTTTTAATCAGTATTCGAGAAAACATTAGTTAATATATATATATATATATATATATATATATATATATATATATATATATATATATATGAGTTTTGCTAGGATACATTCACCAATTTTTATGAAGGTGTGTTTTAGCAAGCTTTAATTAAAAAATGGTTAAATGCACTCTAAGGTGCATGTTACTAAAACACACCTTCTTAAACGTAAGTGAGTGTAAGTTAGCATTTGTTTTAGGCATTTTTTATATTACACCTATTTATTTTTTAGAAGGAGTGTGTTAGCAATTAATAACTAAAAATTTATTAAATACTTCTTAAGGTGCATATTGCTAAAACACACCTTCGTAAAAATAGGTGGGTGTATCCTAGCAAAACTATATATATATATAATCATAATTGCATCTTTAGTTCTTCTATTTACTTTTGTTTTGTTCCTCCCATTTTAAAGATTGGATTTAAATCTATTTTACTTTTTTATCTCAATTCTCCCAATATAAGAATAACTTTTAATGACATAAAACTGAATTTATAATATGTCATTTCTATATTTAATAAATTTAAATTCATATTATTTAAAATTTATTAATTTTATTAATAATATAAATTATACCATTTTAATAAAAAGAAAATGTAAACTATATTAAAAATAACATCTTCAAGTATACACTCATATTATTCTTCTTCTTCAACAAACTCAAGGCTTAAAAATTATTGAAAAAAAAATCCTAAAATACAAATTGGAACTTCATCTTCTTCAACAAAATCAAAATTAAAATTAAAATTTAAATCTCAAATTAAAAAACCCAAAATCCAAAAATCAAGAGTCACAACTAAATCATATCAAAAATAAAAATGTATTCAAATTCATTCATTTTACATATTTAGCATCATCATTTTTTAGGCAGTATAAGGCAGAATGCCGCACATGATCTCAAATTAACACAGTTAACTATTGTTAATAAGGTCTCATAAAATATTTATAATGATTATATAATAGTTAAATAGGTCTTTATTTATTTTTCTATGATTAAAGTGTAAATAATCTATATATAACCTTTAAAAAGATTGAGACATTCTTATTCAGTGTGTAACTTTTTGCAATAAGGGAAATTATTTTTGTTTCTTTCTGTTGATCTATTGTGCGACAGAAAATACAAATTATTATTATTATTTTTTTTTTATTATTATTATTATTTTGTTGAAAACATGTTTTTGGTTGATCGAAAGGGCAGTACATGGTTTGTAACAAATAAAAACATATGTTTAATAAATTTCAAGCACGTGTGTTAATAGTATAAATAATGTTTCGGATTGGATCAATGGCTAGACATGACTCAATTCACTTTTGCTTTCAGAATGATCTAATTGCCTAAGTCTAGCTGAGAAAGAGCAAGATTTACCTTTCTGCCCTCCAACCGGGCATACATGGGCAGATGGTTCTCAAGGTCATCTGCCCCTCCCCGGCATTTCTGCCCGTTACGCACGGCTCCTCCACCCAGAGACAGCCAGGACGCCTGTGCCCGGAGCCATACCCTTTCCCGTGGCAACGGCTAGTTTTGAGCACCTCTGCCTGTCATAACGGCTAGTTTTTTGCAGTTACATATTCTTCAGGAAACGGTTACTCCGCCCCGAAAATAGGGACCGTTGGCCACGCGCTGGAGGCATTATATAAACCCTCTCATTTGAGAGGGTCAGGTATCCAATAATCATCCCAAGAACACACTTTGTACTTGCCCTTTTCTCTGACCTTTTCTTACTTGAGCGTCGGAGTGCCTTGCAGGTACACCCCCTCCTCCTCATCTCGCACCCACCATCACAGACGTTTTTTTTAGGCCATCACAGGATCTGATCAGCCTTCATGATCAGTGGCGCCGTCTGTGGGAATCTTTTTGTCCCCGTCTTAACATCCACCTCAGATTCTAAGACCAAAACACACTCTCCGTTCAAAATTACGATCATGGCCTCTCAAGATCACGTCAAAGGTGCCCACCATCTTTCTGTCCTCCCCGTCAACAAATAGTATTACACTCACACTGCTATAAAAGATATTATCATTATAGTTGAAAGAAGAAAATAGTGTTAAATTTTAATTCTGACATCCCTAGTTAATCCATTGATTAAACTGTCATGTTCTCTTCTTGTGTAGCTGAGTAGCGAAAAATACAATAGGTTCTGTGATTAATTACTTTGTATTGTCTAGTTATTGATATTATAAAGATAGACAATTTGTTGGTGTGTCTAGGTCCTGAATCTTGTAGGTGTGGAATCTTTGTAATGGGGCTCAAAAAGTCATAGGGAGAACAACTTATATTTTTCTGCAAGTTGCTCTGGTGTAAAATTGGGTCTGCTATACATGTGCAGCTCAAATTCTTTGTAATTTGGTCCAACTTAGATCCCTTTATTGAATTTGATTATTAAAAAAAAATAATTGAAAGAAGAATTTTACTATGGTTGATAATCCGTAACAACAAAGAGTGTGGTAGAAATTATGCTACTTTTCAACTCAATTGAAATATTGGTTGGGTGAAAAGTGTTTGGTATTAGGTTTGAATTCCAGCCACAATATTTTAGAATTTATAAGCTTTTTAAAATGATTTTTTTTCATAGTTAGAATTATAACTGAGATGATAGATGTTTACGATGAATTTTTGCGACGAAGCATTATTACAACCTGGAAAAATACATAAAATATTCTATCGATGGCCTATATAAATTTATTTTATTTATAAATTTAGTGATAACTATTACATAGATTAGATTTTATAAAGAAATTTTACTTTAGGCAAAATATTCACCATAATAAAATCTATTTATTTAGGCGCATTTTATTAATTTTTATTTTTAAGTCACGTTTTATCATTGTTAAATTTTTCAACTGTGGTGAAAAGTGACGCTTAGTGAAGAGTTTGAATTCCAACGTAAACTGTTTTATTTTATTTTTTATTTTAAATCACTTTTAACCACGGTTGAAATTCCATCGTGGTGAAAAATGATACCTCATCATGAGTTCGAATCGTAGCACGAATAGTTTTGTTTTGGCTTATTTAGTCCTGAAGTCCCATAACTTAATTTACGTTTTCAATTTGGTCCCTTATTTAATAATCGTTACGATTAAGTCCCTCAAGAATTGTTCCGTTAAACAACCTGATCCATTCTGTTAGTTTTGTTGTAAAACCGTTAAGTTTGCTGAGGTGGCATGCCAACAAGGATTTTAGTTCATATGTGAGTCAGCAATTAGCCATTTTTAAACGATAAAGATGATGAATGTTTAGGGTTCTTCATTCTTCATCCTTTCTTCATTATTGTCACGTTATTGTTCATCATCTTCTTCCTCCTTATTCTTTCTTCATCCTCTTTCATTCATAGGTGAAAATGTTAATAAACTCCAGCAACAAATCGAAAGCAAACACCCAAAGTTATGGGTCATTTGGATCTGTTGTGATAAGAAAGAAAAAGATGGAGTGTTGGTGTGAAGAAGAGGGTGTGATGCGTACTGTTACGGATTTGAATAGTGTTAATGTTGGGAGAAAGTTTTGGGGTTGTAGAAATTACAAAAATCAAGTGGAGAAGGGATGCAATTTTTTCAAGTGGGTAGGAGATGAAGTTGTTGATGGAAGGGATCTGAAGATTGAAAGGCAAAGGAAGAAGATATTGAAGTTGAAGAATGAGGTTTTGAGCACAAGAGGAATGTTGAGAAATGCAATTTTGTTTTGCATTATTAGTTTAGGGTTTAACATAGTTTTTGTAACAAGGTATTTGAAATAGCTCTGTGGGCTAATGTAATAATGTGTTTATCATAGTTATGGATGTAAGAATGTTATCAAATGTTTAAGCAATTGTGTTATGTAATTGTGTTATGTAATGGTGTTATGTAATGGTGTTATGTAATGGTCTGTAATGGTATCAAACTGGTTGATAAAATATTATTCTGTAATTGTGTAAGGATGTGCAACATTTATTGTTTAGATATATGGTTCTGCAACATATATTGTTCTGTAATGGTATGAAATGGTTTGTAATGGTCTGTAATTATAACTGTATTGGTGTGCAACATATGTTGTTTAGAACATGTTGGTGAATCAATATATTGTTTTGAATAATGATGAATCAATATTGTTTAGAATATTTTGATACAATATGACTGAATCAATAACATGTTGATAATATATTAGTGAATCAATAAAGCATGTGTTCTTGACACTGCTACAAAAGCATTTGTTCTTAGCACTGATTACAAAAGAGCACTGATTCAAAAAGAGCACTGATACAAAAGAGCCACCAAAACAACAATGCCTAAATAAGGTGCTCACAAAAGACTACATAAAGTGTTCATATGACACTGAGTTACAAAAGACTAAATAAAGTGTTCATATGTGGATCAAGTTGCTATTGATGTTGTTTGACTTGCTTCAGGGACACTCACTGCAGGTTGACTTGTTGCAGGAAGAGTTGCTTCAGGCTGAGATGCTGCAGGCTCAGTTGGACCAGGCTGACTTGGTTCAGGCTGACTTGTCTGACTTGGACCTGGATGTTTGCAGGTTGACTTGTTGTGCCCCATCATGTGGCATCTACTGCACTTGATGCCAAAGTTTGCTCTCTTTAGCTGAGTTTCATCCCTTATGCTCTCTGAAGCATCTCTAGTCCTCTTCTTCTTTGGCCTTCCTGGTTGTCTTTTGATGGGTGGTGGTTGCAACTCAGCATAACCTTTTTTCTCCCAGAGTAATTCCCCATTGACTGGATATATGACTGATGCATAGCAGTCTTCATACACTTGTTTTCTGTAGCAATCAGGGACATAGCTTTCAACCTCTAAATGTTGAGATTTCATGCAAGATATAGCATGACAGCAAGGTAAACCTGTGAGCATCCATTTTCTGGAAGAACACACTTTGGTTGACAAATTGACAGTGTATTTTTCTCCATTGTATGAGATGTGTCTCACCTCATAGTCATACTCCCCTGCACGCCTGTTAAATGGATAACAAACATTTAAAACCTGAGTTGGGTAGAATGTAAAACAATCATTTAGATGTTGTGTAGAATGTTCATACCTCACAATCCAGCTTTTTGTTTTTTCAGACTCCTTTGTAATCTTCTTCTTGATGTTGGGTAGGATGTCACCTTCAAATTTGGAAATTTTTTGTCTGTTTACTCCCATCTTTGCATTAGATACACTCTGATCTCTTCAATCATTGTTATGATTGGTTTGGACCTTGCTGTCACAAAAACTGAGTTGAAGGCTTCTGACATGTTGTTTACTAGGGTATCACACAAAGGGGTTGTTTGGAAGAATGCCTTGGTCCAAAACCTAGCAGGTAACTTTATTAAGTGCTTGAATGCCTCTACATTAACAGCCTTTATTTCCAACATTGCCTTTTCAAAAGCATTTGTGTAGGTGGCTGTTGCAGCTTTCCACATTAATTCCTTGAGTTTAACACCTGAGAAACTCTTCCTAAAATTGTTGTATAGATGCCTTCATACACAAACCAACAGAAAGACATATGTATGTATTAGTTACCTTATGAACATGCATTAACAGAAAGATATAAGTATATGGCAAAAGTATACCTGATACAAAATCTTTGGTCCACTTGTGGCAGCAGTTCATCTAGAGCAGGCAACAGTCCCTATATATAAGTATGCATTAGTCACCTCATGAAAGTGTAAGTTATGTATGTGAACAGCAAAGTAGAGACATTAATTGACTAAGTACCTTTTGTTGGTCACTTATGAATGTGTAAGTTTTGCACAACCTTGTACCTCTAAGATTATGTATCAGCAAATCAAGGAACCAACTCCATGAATCTTTTGTTTCTTCCTCTACAACAGCAAATGCAATTGGCATCATTTGGTCATTTGGATCTCTTCAAATTGCAGCAAGAATCTGACCACCATAGTAACCTTTCAAGAAGCAGCCATCCAATTCTATTATGGGCCTGCACTTGAAGAAACTGTCCTTCCATGCCTTGAAACAGATGTACATCCTTTGAAAATGAGGACTCAACTGACATTCAGGAGTTTCAATGCTTTCTTCTCCACCTTGGTATGGTTGACTTGTCACTTTAACAGTTGATCCAAGATTGGACCTAAGAAGTTCATGTGCATAGTCATGTATTATCTTGTACTGCTCCCTAAAAGACCCATCAACAATATCAATTGCCATGGTCTTTGCCCTGTATGCAAGAGTTTTGTTGATCCCCACATTCCATTTCTGTTGTGTCTTTTCCATGATGTCACTAAGCTTTAAACTAGGATTCTCCCTCACATTGTTTTGTATCTTAGTGCTAAGCCATTTGGATGTGAGAAAATTCACTTTGTAATCTCTACTACGTGTGTGTTTATCAACAATCTTCCTAAGCTGCCAAGTATCTTCATCCTGAATTTTTGCACAATATGCCTCCCATGGACAACCTTTTTTACATATCACTCGCATCCTTTTCTTGTCATTTTTCTTGAACTTCATGTTCCTACCATTATGTATGGCATATGTTCTAATACCATCCCTGAAGTCTTGCTTAGAAGCAAAGTATGCCCCCAATTCCCACTTATAGTCATCCATCTTCTTAGGCAGTTTGAATGTTTGCCAATCTGCCTTTCCAACACATTCATCCTCACTAAAATACTCTTTCAACCCATCCTCACTATTCTCATCCTCTATGTCACTCAAACCCTTCAAATTTACAGTTGGTTATTCTTCCTCTGCATCATTTTCATCCAAAAGACTTTTTTCAACAGAAGCTTCACAAACATTAACCTTCTTACAAGGTCTTCCAACTTTTCCCTTTCCTTTACTCTTTGGTTTTCCCTTTCCTTTACCCTTGGGTTTACCTTTCCCTTTGCCCTTGCCTTTACCCTTCCCTTTACCCTTCCCTTTTCCCTTCCCTTTTCCCTCAACCACCTCATCTTCAGACACTACATGTTCACTTTCTGGTATCTCCTCAGTCATAACCACATCATCATCAGAGTCCTCAAAATTTATCTCCAATGCACTGTCATCACTGCAGTTCAGTCCCTCTTCTTCTTCAGTTTGGCAATTCAGTCCTTCTTCTACATCATTGTTGCAGTTCAGTCCCTCACTTTGTTCAACTATATTGGGCTCCTCACTTTGTTCACTTACTGTGGTACCCTCACCTTGTTCAATTTCAGTGGGCTCCTTACCTTGTACAACTACATTTGTCCCCTCATTAATCTCAATGTCAGTGGTCCCCTTGTCCTCAACTTCCACTTCCACAACATTTCCAACAATTGTGGTCCCCTTGTCTCCTTCCACATCAGCTATAACCTCATCCATAACACTCCCAAAATCAGTTGGAATTTTTTCAGAGTTGTCACCTACATTTTCAACACAAGTGGGGCCCTCATCAATCTTTTCACTTAAATCAGTCTTCTCTCCTATTTCAGCACTAAACTCAAGTGACAGAATTGGTTCCTCAATTACCTCAGATTGTAGGATAGGATGTATGACATATAAATGTACTTCTCCAGTCAACACAACAATAGTATGCATCCTCCTAGTTCCATTGTCATCTTTTAACTCAGTTATGCTATTAGACTCCATTTCATCATAATACCATAGGCTCTCTATACTAGGATAACCTAACTCCTTTAAACCACCTAACACTTCGAAGTAACTCCAAAAATCAGGGTCCACATCCCACGTTTCCTCTAAGCCATGATAACCTACTTTCGTTAACTCAGAAAACTGACCCCTATGATGAACAACGCATCTAAAACGGCTCTCCATGACCTAGACAAACCAGAACAAAAACCCTAACTAAGCAGATGATAAACCTAAGGAATAACTAAAAGAAACGAAGAATATACACATAAAGTTTACAGGAGTGTTACCTCAAAACAGATGCTTGAACTTGTTCCTCTTTCGCGCCGTATCGTATCAAATACTCCACAAACCCTAAAATGGAAATGGAGAAGAAAACGAACGAATGAAACAAAACTGAATCAAATACTCCACAAACCCTAAAATGGAAATGGAGAAGAAAACGAATGAATGAAACAAAACTGAATGTGAACGTGGATGAACAAAAGAAACGAAGAATATACACATAATCATTAAAGAAGATAAGAGAAGATGAATCAAGGAAGAAAAGATAGATTACGGCTTGAGAGAAAAGGGGGAAATGAGAATATTTTTGCAGAGTTTCTCACTGCCTTCAAACTGAAGTTTTATTCGATCCTTTCTCTATTCAATTGCATTATTACAATGATATGGTACCTCCCTATTTAAAGGTTGAGATTGCTTGCACACCAAGAAATCTCCAACTAACCTAACTCAGCTAAAATCGAAAAAATAAAGTTAAGTCTAAATTTCTGTCGTGATACACTTCTTCGACATTTCGACAGTTATCCAAATTTTCATGTAGAGCATTTCAACAACAACAAACTCTTTAGAAATTATACTTAGACACAAAAAAATTATATTCCCAACAAGTTAGTAGTATCGTTCTATATAAAAGATATATCACATGTTTGTAAAAATTTAATTTCATCAATTTCATTTTAATAATACTTCTTTCTTAATTGCTCTTTATTCTTCTCTATTTTTTCGATTTGCAAATAATTGATAATTCAAGTTATCTATCATCATCATCATCAACATCATCATCATCATCATCATCATCAACATCATCATCATCATCATCATCATCATCGGTTGAACGACAAGACAGTGCTTTGTAACAAATAGATAGAAATGGTTAACAAATTGCAAGCCCGCACCTATAAATATTGTATTCTTAATTATTATTAAATAGATTTCTATTATGCAATTTAGGGCCCGTTTGTTTTACTTTTTAAAAAAAAATGATTTTTATAATGTAACATATTTTAGTGTAAAAAAATTTTACATAGAAACTTTTCATGAAAGTTTCAAATGAAAAAATTTAGTTTGAATAGTTATTCTTAAAATGTTATTTTAAGTATTTCATCATTTTATTGAATTTTTTTTTTGATACTAAAATTTCAAAAAAATCACTAAATTTTGAAGGTATTTCAAATAATTTTTTATAAAAATCATTTTAGAAATACAACTTTTTGGAAAAACCATGATTTTGAATATGTTTTGTTCTTTAATAATGTATATTTATGTTATAGTAAGTCAAAATTAGTCTTTTAATTTATAAAAAACAAATTTATAAAAACTTGTAATATTTTGAAAAATATTTTTGTAAAATCCATTTTCAAAAATACAAAGAAAAAATCCATTTTTTAAAGCTAAAACAAATTGACCATTAATATTTAAATTCAAAGGTGTTTATAGTATGATATAGTTTTAGAAATATAAACAAAAGGTTATGCGATTTTTTGAGAAACATTGCCTAAAAAATTTAATTTTTTCTTTTTTCTTTTTTCGTCAAAATTTTGAAATCATTTTAATAAAAATAGTTCTTATTAAGGATATAAGAATTATTTTTTAAATTTTTTTTATCAATTTATTAGTATTTGTTTATGATTTAAAAAAAAAGAAGTTAATTTTAATAGTTTAAAGAAAATGTTGAAGCTTCACAAAAATACCATTTTCTTTTCTAAAAATAATTATTAAATTTAAATTTTTGTAACTTTTAATTGATTTTTTTAATGTTTAAAATAATATTTAATTTTTTAAAAAAGTTTTTGAATTGAATATGTCAACGACTTGTATACATTACTAAGTTACAATTCTGAATCAATAACTTACATTTATTTTATTCAAAACTACTCTAATACTCTTTAATTATTATTAATATTATTTATCAATTTTTCTCATTTTGGAAGAACGAAAGGACAGGGCATGATTAGTAAATAGATGAATATGGTTAATAAATTAAATTGCAAACCCGTGTCTTATCTAACCAGAATATGTTATGATCAATTTATTCAATATTTTTAATTTTTTTTAAATAATTCATAATTTATTATTTTGATTTTTTAATCAGTATTCGAGAAAACATTAGTTAATATATATATATATATATATATATATATATATATATATATATATATATATATATATATATATATATATATATATATATATGAGTTTTGCTAGGATACATTCACCAATTTTTATGAAGGTGTGTTTTAGCAAGCTTTAATTAAAAAATGGTTAAATGCACTCTAAGGTGCATGTTACTAAAACACACCTTCTTAAACGTAAGTGAGTGTAAGTTAGCATTTGTTTTAGCCATTTTTTATATTACACCTATTTATTTTTTAGAAGGAGTGTGTTAGCAATTAATAACTAAAAATTTATTAAATACTTCTTAAGGTGCATATTGCTAAAACACACCTTCGTAAAAATAGGTGGGTGTATCCTAGCAAAACTATATATATATATAATCATAATTGCATCTTTAGTTCTTCTATTTACTTTTGTTTTGTTCCTCCCATTTTAAAGATTGGATTTAAATCTATTTTACTTTTTTATCTCAATTCTCCCAATATAAGAATAACTTTTAATGACATAAAACTGAATTTATAATATATCATTTCTATATTTAATAAATTTAAATTCATATTATTTAAAATTTATTAATTTTATTAATAATATAAATTATACCATTTTAATAAAAAGAAAATGTAAACTATATTAAAAATAACATCTTCAAGTATACACTCATATTATTCTTCTTCTTCAACAAACTCAAGGCTTAAAAATTATTGAAAAAAAAATCCTAAAATACAAATTGGAACTTCATCTTCTTCAACAAAATCAAAATTTAAATTAAAATTTAAATCTCAAATTAAAAAACCCAAAATCCAAAAATCAAGAGTCACAACTAAATCATATCAAAAATAAAAATGTATTCAAATTCATTCATTTTACATATTTAGCATCATCATTTTTTAGGCAGTATAAGGCAGAATGCCGCACATGATCTCAAATTAACACAGTTAACTATTGTTAATAAGGTCTCATAAAATATTTATAATGATTATATAATAGTTAAATAGGTCTTTATTTATTTTTCTATGATTAAAGTGTAAATAATCTATATATAACCTTTAAAAAGATTGAGACATTCTTATTCAGTGTGTAACTTTTTGCAATAAGGGAAATTATTTTTGTTTCTTTCTGTTGATCTATTGTGCGACAGAAAATACAAATTATTATTATTATTATTTTTTTTATTATTATTATTATTTTGTTGAAAACATGTTTTTGGTTGATCGAAAGGGCAGTACATGGTTTGTAACAAATAAAAACATATGTTTAATAAATTTCAAGCACGTGTGTTAATAGTATAAATAATGTTTCGGATTGGATCAATGGCTAGACATGACTCAATTCACTTTTGCTTTCAGAATGATCTAATTGCCTAAGTATAGCTGAGAAAGAGCAAGATTTACCTTTCTGCCCTCCAACCGGGCATACATGGGCAGATGGTTCTCAAGGTCATCTGCCCCTCCCCGGCATTTCTGCCCGTTACGCACGGCTCCTCCACCCAGAGACAGCCAGGACGCCTGTGCCCGGAGCCATACCCTTTCCCGTGGCAACGGCTAGTTTTGAGCACCTCTGCTTGTCATAACGGCTAGTTTTTTGCAGTTACATATTCTTCAGGAAACGGTTACTCCGCCCCGAAAATAGGGACCGTTGGCCACGCGCTGGAGGCATTATATAAACCCTCTCATTTGAGAGGGTCATGTATCCAATAATCATCCCAAGAACACACTTTGTACTTGCCCTTTTCTCTGACCTTTTCTTACTTGAGCGTCGGAGTGCCTTGCAGGTACACCCCCTCCTCCTCATCTCGCACCCACCATCACAGACGTTTTTTTTAGGCCATCACAGGATCTGATCAGCCTTCATGATCAGTGGCGCCGTCTGTGGGAATCTTTTTGTCCCCGTCTTAACATCCACCTCAGATTCTAAGACCAAAACACACTCTCCGTTCAAAATTACGATCATGGCCTCTCAAGATCACGTCAAAGGTGCCCACCATCTTTCTGTCCTCCCCGTCAACAAATAGTATTACACTCACACTGCTATAAAAGATATTATCATTATAGTTGAAAGAAGAAAATAGTGTTAAATTTTAATTCTGACATCCCTAGTTAATTAATCCATTGATTGAACTGTCATGTTCTCTTCTTATGTAGCTGAGTAGCGAAAAATACAATAGGTTCTGTGATTAATTACTTTGTATTGTCTAGTTATTGATATTATAAAGATAGACAATTTGTTGGTGTGTCTAGGTCCTGAATCTTGTAGGTGTGGAATCTTTGTAATGGGGCTCAAAAAGTCATAGGGAGAACAACTTATATTTTTCTGCAAGTTGCTCTGGTGTAAAATTGGGTCTGCTATACATGTGCAGCTCAAATTCTTTGTAATTTGGTCCAACTTAGATCCCTTTATTGAATTTGATTATTAAAAAAAAATAATTGAAAGAAGAATTTTACTATGGTTGATAATCCGTAACAACAAAGAGTGTGGTAGAAATTATGCTACTTTTCAACTCAATTGAAATATTGGTTGGGTGAAAAGTGTTTGGTATTAGGTTTGAATTCCAGCCACAATATTTTAGAATTTATAAGCTTTTTAAAATGATTTTTTTTCATAGTTAGAATTATAACTGAGATGATAGATGTTTACGATGAATTTTTGCGACGAAGCATTATTACAACCTGGAAAAATACATAAAATATTCTATCGATGGCCTATATAAATTTATTTTATTTATAAATTTAGTGATAACTATTACATAGATTAGATTTTATAAAGAAATTTTACTTTAGGCAAAATATTCACCATAATAAAATCTATTTATTTAGGCGCATTTTATTAATTTTTATTTTTAAGTCACGTTTTATCATTGTTAAATTTTTCAACTGTGGTGAAAAGTGACGCTTAGTGAAGAGTTTGAATTCCAACGTAAACTGTTTTATTTTATTTTTTATTTTAAATCACTTTTAACCACGGTTGAAATTCCATCGTGGTGAAAAATGATACCTCATCATGAGTTCGAATCGTAGCACGAATAGTTTTGTTTTGGCTTATTTAGTCCTGAAGTCCCATAACTTAATTTACGTTTTCAATTTGGTCCCTTATTTAATAATCGTTACGATTAAGTCCCTCAAGAATTGTTCCGTTAAACAACCTGATCCATTCTGTTAGTTTTGTTGTAAAACCGTTAAGTTTGCTGAGGTGGCATGCCAACAAGGATTTTAGTTCATATGTGAGTCAGCAATTAGCCATTTTTAAACGATAAAGATGATGAATGTTTAGGGTTCTTCATTCTTCATCCTTTCTTCATTATTGTCACGTTATTGTTCATCATCTTCTTCCTCCTTATTCTTTCTTCATCCTCTTTCATTCATAGGTGAAAATGTTAATAAACTCCAGCAACAAATCGAAAGCAAACACCCAAAGTTATGGGTCATTTGGATCTGTTGTGATAAGAAAGAAAAAGATGGAGTGTTGGTGTGAAGAAGAGGGTGTGATGCGTACTGTTACGGATTTGAATAGTGTTAATGTTGGGAGAAAGTTTTGGGGTTGTAGAAATTACAAAAATCAAGTGGAGAAGGGATGCAATTTTTTCAAGTGGGTAGGAGATGAAGTTGTTGATGGAAGGGATCTGAAGATTGAAAGGCAAAGGAAGAAGATATTGAAGTTGAAGAATGAGGTTTTGAGCACAAGAGGAATGTTGAGAAATGCAATTTTGTTTTGCATTATTAGTTTAGGGTTTAACATAGTTTTTGTAACAAGGTATTTGAAATAGCTCTGTGGGCAAATGTAATAATGTGTTTATCATAGTTATGGATGTAAGAATGTTATCAAATGTTTAAGCAATTGTGTTATGTAATGGTGTTATGTAATGGTCTGTAATGGTATCAAACTGGTTGATAAAATATTATTCTGCAATTGTGTAAGGATGTGCAACATTTATTGTTTAGATATATGGTTCTGCAACATATATTGTTCTGTAATGGTATGAAATGGTTTGTAATGGTCTGTAATTATAACTGTATTGGTGTGCAACATATGTTGTTTAGAACATGTTGGTGAATCAATATATTGTTTTGAATAATGATGAATCAATATTGTTTAGAATATTTTGATACAATATGACTGAATCAATAACATGTTGATAATATATTAGTGAATCAATAAAGCATGTGTTCTTGACACTGCTACAAAAGCATTTGTTCTTAGCACTGATTACAAAAGAGCACTGATTCAAAAAGAGCACTGATACAAAAGAGCCACCAAAACAACAATGCCTAAATAAGGTGCTCACAAAAGACTACATAAAGTGTTCATATGACACTGAGTTACAAAAGACTAAATAAAGTGTTCATATGTGGATCAAGTTGCTATTGATGTTGTTTGACTTGCTTCAGGGACACTCACTGCAGGTTGACTTGTTGCAGGAAGAGTTGCTTCAGGCTGAGATGCTGCAGGCTCAGTTGGACCAGGCTGACTTGGTTCAGGCTGACTTGTCTGACTTGGACCTGGATGTTTGCAGGTTGACTTGTTGTGCCCCATCATGTGGCATCTACTGCACTTGATGCCAAAGTTTGCTCTCTTTAGCTGAGTTTCATCCCTTATGCTCTCTGAAGCATCTCTAGTCCTCTTCTTCTTTGGCCTTCCTGGTTGTCTTTTGATGGGTGGTGGTTGCAACTCAGCATAACCTTTTTTCTCCCAGAGTAATTCCCCATTGACTGGATATATGACTGATGCATAGCAGTCTTCATACACCTGTTTTCTGTAGCAATCAAGGACATAGCTTTCAACCTCTAAATGTTGAGATTTCATGCAAGATATAGCATGACAGCAAGGTAAACCTGTGAGCATCCATTTTCTGGAAGAACACACTTTGGTTGACAAATTGACAGTGTATTTTTCTTCATTGTATGAGATGTGTCTCACCTCATAGTCATACTCCCCTGCACGCCTGTTAAATGGATAACAAACATTTAAAACCTGAGTTGGGTAGAATGTAAAACAATCATTTAGATGTTGTGTAGAATGTTCATACCTCACAATCCAGCTTTTTGTTTTTTCAGACTCCTTTGTAATCTTCTTCTTGATGTTGGGTAGGATGTCACCTTCAAATTTGGAAATTTTTTGTCTGTTTACTCCCATCTTTGCATTAGATACACTCTAATCTCTTCAATCATTGTTATGATTGGTTTGGACCTTGCTGTCACAAAAACTGAGTTGAAGGCTTCTGACATGTTGTTTACTAGGGTATCACACAAAGGGGTTGTTTGGAAGAATGCCTTGGTCCAAAACCTAGCAGGTAACTTTATTAAGTGCTTGAATGCCTCTACATTAACAGCCTTTATTTCCAACATTGCCTTTTCAAAAGCATTTGTGTAGGTGGCTGTTGCAGCTTTCCACATTAATTCCTTGAGTTTAACACCTGAGAAACTCTTCCTAAAATTGTTGTATAGATGCCTTCATACACAAACCAACAGAAAGACATATGTATGTATTAGTTACCTTATGAACATGCATTAACAGAAAGATATAAGTATATGGCAAAAGTATACCTGATACAAAATCTTTGGTCCACTTGTGGCAGCAGTTCATCTAGAGCAGGCAACAGTCCCTATATATAAGTATGCATTAGTCACCTCATGAAAGTGTAAGTTATGTATGTGAACAGCAAAGTAGAGACATTAATTGACTAAGTACCTTTTGTTGGTCACTTATGAATGTGTAAGTTTTGCACAACCTTGTACCTCTAAGATTATGTATCAGCAAATCAAGGAACCAACTCCATGAATCTTTTGTTTCTTCCTCTACAACAGCAAATGCAATTGGCATCATTTGGTCATTTGGATCTCTTCCAATTGCAGCAAGAATCTGACCACCATAGTAACCTTTCAAGAAGCAGCCATCCAATTCTATTATGGGCCTGCACTTGAAGAAACTGTCCTTCCATGCCTTGAAACAGATGTACATCCTTTGAAAATGAGGACTCAACTGACATTCAGGAGTTTCAATGCTTTCTTCTCCACCTTGGTATGGTTGACTTGTCACTTTAACAGTTGATCCAAGATTGGACCTAAGAAGTTCGTGTGCATAGTCATGTATTATCTTGTACTGCTCCCTAAAAGACCCATCAATAATATCAATTGCCATGGTCTTTGCCCTGTATGCAAGAGTTTTGTTGATCCCCACATTCCATTTCTGTTGTGTCTTTTCCATGATGTCACTAAGCTTTAAACTAGGATTCTCCCTCACATTATTTTGTATCTTAGTGCTAAGCCATTTGGATGTGAGAAAATCCACTTTGTAATCTCTACTACGTGTGTGTTTATCAACAATCTTCCTAAGCTGCCAAGTATCTTCATCCTGAATTTTTGCACAATATGCCTCCCATGGACAACCTTTTTTACATATCACTCGCATCCTTTTCTTGTCATTTTTCTTGAACTTCATGTTCCTACCATTATGTATGGCATATGTTCTAATACCATCCCTGAAGTCTTGCTTAGAAGCAAAGTATGCCCCCAATTCCCACTTATAGTCATCCATCTTCTTAGGCAGTTTGAATGTTTGCCAATCTGCCTTTCCAACACATTCATCCTCACTAAAATACTCTTTCAACCCATCCTCACTATTCTCATCCTCTATGTCACTCAAACCCTTCAAATTTACAGTTGGTTATTCTTCCTCTGCATCATTTTCATCCAAAAGACTTTTTTCAACAGAAGCTTCACAAACATTAACCTTCTTACAAGGTCTTCCAACTTTTCCCTTTCCTTTACTCTTTGGTTTTCCCTTTCCTTTACCCTTGGGTTTACCTTTCCCTTTGCCCTTGCCTTTACCCTTCCCTTTACCCTTCCCTTTCCCCTTCCCTTTTCCCTCAACCACCTCATCTTCAGACACTACATGTTCACTTTCTGGTATCTCCTCAGTCATAACCACATCATCATCAGAGTCCTCAAAATTTATCTCCAATGCACTGTCATCACTACAGTTCAGTCCCTCTTCTCCTTCAGTTTGGCAATTCAGTCCTTCTTCTACATCATTGTTGCAGTTCAGTCCCTCACTTTGTTCAACTATATTGGGCTCCTCACTTTGTTCACTTACTGTGGTACCCTCACCTTGTTCAATTTCAGTGGGCTCCTCACCTTGTACAACTACATTTGTCCCTTCATTAATCTCAATGTCAGTGGTCCCCTTGTCCCCAACTTCCACTTCCACAACATTTCCAACAATTGTGGTCCCCTTGTCTCCTTCCACATCAGCTATAACCTCATCCATAACACTCCCAAAATCAGTTGGAATTTTTTTTAGAGTTGTCACCTACATTCTCAACACAAGTGGGGCCCTCATCAATCTTTTCACTTAAATCAGTCTTCTCTCCTATTTCAGCACTAAACTCAAGTGACAGAATTGGTTCCTCAATTACCTCAGATTGTAGGATAGGATGTATGACATATAAATGTACTTCTCCAGTCAACACAGCAATAGTATGCATCCTCCTAGTTCCATTGTCATCTTTTAACTCAGTTATGCTATTAGACTCCATTTCATCATAATACCATAGGCTCTCTATACTAGGATAACCTAACTCCTTTAAACCACCTAACACTTCGAAGTAACTCCAAAAATCAGGGTCCACATCCCACGTTTCCTCTAAGCCATGATAACCTACTTTCGTTAACTCAGAAAACTGACCCCTATGATGAACAACGCATCTAAAACGGCTCTCCATGACCTAGACAAACCAGAACAAAAACCCTAACTAAGCAGATGATAAACCCTAAGGAATAACTAAAAGAAACGAAGAATATACACATAAAGTTTACAGGAGTGTTACCTCAAAACAGATGCTTGAACTTGTTCCTCTTTCGCGCCGTATCGTATCAAATACTCCACAAACCCTAAAATGGAAATGGAGAAGAAAACGAACGAATGAAACAAAACTGAATCAAATACTCCACAAACCCTAAAATGGAAATGGAGAAGAAAACGAATGAATGAAACAAAACTGAATGTGAACGTGGATGAACAAAAGAAATGAAGAATATACACATAATCATTTGATTACCAGACGAGCGATTACTACGATGGATGCAAGTTGCCTTTTAGGGTTTCAGGTTTACAAAGATGAACACCTTCAAACGACTGAACTCAAATGAAATGAGTACAACCGAAACGTTGATACTTTTGGAGTTTTTTTATTTAGAATGTGAAACGTTTATTCCATCTCACCTAGTAAAATCCAGCTGGAATGCCACCTAATAAAAAACTAACGGAAAACATAAATTTTAACATAATGGACCATATTTGTTAACGGAATCACTATTAAAGGATCTAATACTAATGTTTATTATATAAGGGACCAAACTGAAAACGTAAATTAAATTAAAGGACCAAAGCATGCATTAGGCCTTTTGTTTTTAATACTTCTCAAGCCATTGAAATAAAGAAAAGAAGATATTTTTGGCTAAACAAATGAAATTTATTTTGAAGCATTAACATTTATTTTATTATTATATGTGTGTCATAAAGTATAACCATTTGTTTATAAAAGAATAAATTTCATATTTAACAAATTTACAATTCAAATATAAAATTGTGAAGGATAAAAATTTAAAAAAAATGCATTTTATTTTGTGGACAAATTATTATATTTTTATGATATACCTTATTAATTAATAAATAAATATTTATACTTTAAAATAAATTTCGTTGAGTCCAACATGTAAAGAACACAATAAAAGGGACACAATATACATTAGATTCCCCCATGTTTTTTTTTTTAAAAAGCAAAGGGAATTTATTAAAACTTAGGCATAAGAGATGCCTATCCACAACAAATACATCAAATTCTGCAGCCAGTTCCCCTAAAACTACCAAACCAGGAATTCTGCAGAAAAATGTTAGTCTTATAAATTGATACAAAATCCCACCAGGCCCCTGCAGAACCCCCATCTGCCCTCACACCAGAAGATCTGATGCCCAAGTAAGCACCGCTTAAGTGGAAGCACGCCTTAAAGCACTATCCCCAAGACCGATGAATACAACCTTCGACACCTGCCCCCAGAATGCGATCCATGAGTTTATAACTTACACCAAACAAAACATTCCATCCCATACATTGATTCCCACACAGTGCCACCAACCTCAGCACCATTTAATCGAGTTGATGGCTTAATGGCTTTGATGCAATAGTGGCCAGATTGTTTGCCTCCACAATTAGTTTGTGATCAGATCATCCCCTGGCCAAAATTACTGAACCTTCGAGCAATAGATGTGATGAAGTAACTTACCCGTTAGAAACAGCTATGCCAAAACTCACTGAAAACTCACAATGGTCAATTCAGCGAGTTTTAAAATTTCTAAAACCAGACCTTCTCTCAGCCCACGATTGAAATAAAAAACCAGCTTAATGTGTATAAGCTGAGCATACATTCTCCGAAACCATGTATCAGAACGGTTCCAACAACACAACGAGAGACAGACAGGTTTGCAACAGAGTTAGAGTAATTTGGATTGCATGTGTTTGGAGCATCTGGAAAGAAAGAAATAATCGTATATTCAAGAATAAGATCTCTTCCTCAGACCAAATTCTAGAGAACACGCAACGGTTGGCATGGTTATGGTTGAAAAGCAAGCACAAGTATCTGAATTGTAATTTATTGTATTGGTATACCAATCCGAGGATCATCCTCGGGCAAGAATCATAGCTGGAGGTTCAGTTGTCAGGGCGGATAGTAGTGCAGGTCCAGGGTTAGTATGCTGTCAATGAGTGGTTCTTTGGTGTGGCGGCAGTAGCACTCATGCTCTTCGATACGTTCCCTGTGGAGTGGTGCGAGCTTGCCTCAGAATTTAAAATAATTCCTCGAGTTGGCAGAGAGAAGCGGTAATCGATTCAGTTATCCAAAGATTCCCCCATGGTTAAAACTCTCAGCTGAGAGAGAAATAGGAGAAAAGTTATCCGTAACACATATTCCTTCGAATAAAAGTCAAATCGGAGAAAAGACGAAGCAATACATTCCACTTTGGTTAGAACTCTCAACCGAGTGAAGATGTTATTACAAAGAATTGAATCCATGACCAAAACGTTTTAATTTTGTTGTCAGTGAACAAAGTGAAAAAATAGTCATTTTTTATGACCCTCTATGTTACCTCATCCTCTCCATCGAAATAATAATCTTTTTACAACCGAGGTGAAATTTCCCGTAGTAGTGCATCTAGTATATTTGTAATTGTTTTGACAAAATCATGCTCAATTATGTCGAATATGTTTATACTCTCAATAACTTTTCTTTGACTAATTTTAAATGCGACCATCTATTGATTTCGTCTAACAAATAGTTTAATTTGAGCATTTCTTAATGCACCATTTAAGTTTTTTAGGCACCACGTGAAATTATTTTTTTGCCCCTGATTCCGGATGTGCACATCCGGATGCACCGTATCCTTATAAAAAAAAGTTGTTCCGGGTGTGCATATCCGGTAGGCCTCCGGATCTGTATATCCGGAAGCATGACTGATATATTTGAAACTGCATGACAGCTCCCCCTTCCCATTCTCAACATTTCTTCTACTACACTTACTCTCACCAACTCAAAAAACCCTACTTCATCAATCTCATTTCTCACTCAAAAAGTTCAAATTTTTTGTGCAACAAATCAAAGGGAGCAAGAAAATACTGAATTTCAGGTAAATATTCAACTTCATCCACTACATTGCTCACATTATCAATCTACATTTTTGAAAAAACTAGTTACGCTACTTTCGGATCTGCACATCCGGAACGAATTGAGCATGAACATTTTCGGATGTGCACATCCGGAAAAATTCCTGAACCTAATTAATTTAAATTTTCAGCAAATTTCGAATATATTTTATTTATACATATTAATTGTTCTATTCTTGTTTATAAATAGATATGTTGCACCCCGATAACATGTCAAAAGAATTAGTTGCGTCGATTTCCCAGAAAGATAAAGGCATGCTCGTAAAGTCGGTTGATGTAGGCGGTGACTTTAACAACAAGCAAGACTTTGATGATCGTGAAAGCATGATCGCATACATTCGTAGGACGGCTATTTAGCTTGGCTTCGGTGTAAATATCGGGAGATCGGATAATGGGTCAGATAGAAGAAAAGCTTTTGTAATTTTGGGTTGCGAAAGAAGCGGCAAATATCAAGCACCTCTACGGAAGTTAAAGAAAGATGAGACCGGTACTAGAAGATGTGAGTGCCCTTTTAAGATTGGTGGTTACATATTAGTTTCCAAGAAATGGAGATTTACCGTTCGTTGTGGTATACATAACCACGAAATGTGCTCAAAGCTTCAAGGCCATCCAAGTGTATGTCGGCTCAAGGTGGAAGAGAAGACATGTATAGCCGATATGACCTTGAACCTTGTCCAACCAAAGAATATACTTGCGATGTTGAAACGGAAAGAACCCGAAAATGTTGCAAACATAAAGCAAGTGTATAACATTCTGTATCAAACGAACAAGGCAATTAGGGGAGATAGCAGTGAGATGCAACAACTGTTGAAAGTGTTGGAGGACAACGATTACGTGTCTCGGTACAGATATCGCGATGATGGAATTACGGTCCGAGATATTTTTTGGACTCACCCGGATTCCATCAAGTTGTTCAACACGTTCTCGACAGTGCTCATTCTCGATAGCACCTACAAGACAAACAAGTATCGTTTTCCATTGTTTGAGATGGTTGGCGTTACGTCTACGAATAAGACATATGCCGCCGGCTTTGCCTTTTTGGAGTGTGAGAAAAAGGACAATTTCACGTTGGCGTTGGAGATGTGTCGGTCACTTTTGAAGAAACATGTTCAAATGCCAAAAGCAATTATTACGGACCGCGACAACGCCTTGATGAATGCGGTTGCAAAGGTCTTTCCTTCTTCCAATGCACTTTTACGTCTCTATGAAACAGGCTCCGACACTGATTCCACGAGTTCCGACTCCGACTCCAACTACACGTATGATTTCCTTTATTGACGAGATGCCAGTTTTTATGCACAAGCATATCGACGGTATAATCGATGTTGTAGGGGATGGTAATTGCGGTTACCGAGCCGTGTCGGCACTACTCGGTAAAGGAGAGGAAGGTAATGCACTTGTACATCATCAACTTATCCTAGAGTTGGAGACGCATAAAGAAGCATACTTGCGTCTTTATGAAAATCAAGAAAATTACAACACGGTTCACGAGTCACTTGTTCCGTGGTTGAGTGGTCCGGCACCGGTATCGAAATGGATGAGCTTACCTGAGATGGGTCATCTTATAGCATGCGCCTACGATATGGTGTGTATCGACTTGACGAGATACGGATTTTCAGAAACCTTTTTTCCACTCCACACCGCACCTCCGTCGAATCCAAATGATCGCATCATGTGTATCGGATGGCTTGCGAAATCAAGACACTTCGTACAAGTTATCTTGAAACCCGGATTCCCGATACCACCTAAATCACTGCAATGGGCGACGCATGCAACCGCAATTGCCGAGTCTTGGCCGGATAGTTTTGTCGAAATGATGCTTGAATTCGAAAGATTGCACGCAATTGAAAAGGCATCAAATGCGGAAAAATCGAAAGTTCTAGCTCCAATAGATTTAGACGGAGAATTTTGTTTTAACTCTTTTGTATAATCATACGACACAATGTACATTATTGAAGTGAAATATATTGTTCAATAAGCTGTTCAATTCTATTTAAAAATTGTATCAGTAAAACATTCTGATTTGCACATCCGGACAATTTCTGGATTTGCACATCCGAAACTAATATTTGTAGGGTTTGTCCGGATCTGCACATTCAGAACGAACTTAGGCACAAATAACTTTACCCTAACTTTTCTATAAATTAGGGGTTTCATTTGATATCATTCACACAAACACTAAATGTCTCAATTGTATGATATCAAGATCCATTGGTATGTCGCAACTGTCTCCTATACCGACGGTATAACAATCGGTCGCAAGTATAAGTTAACGAGGGATATCTCAATCGGCGAGATCATTGACGACATCGAACATCTCCTACCTTACGGAGACAAACAGAAGGTTGCGAAGATTCAGTATCGTTCACCTTCCTTGATAACGAAGGGAACATCACTTACAGCCTTGTTGAGCTCAAGAATCAAGAGGATGTTAGAGCGATGTGGCGAACTTTTTTCAGCTACGAAGAACGATTTCCGCTCGAGTTCGTGGCGACCGTCAAAATCTGAAGAACGGTTGATGACATCTTAGAGATGTGCAAGTGTCCACCGGGCTATTGATCTTGTAATATTTAAATTTTTGTCGATGTCATGACGATTTTCTCAATGTCATCCCGATTTTATTTTATGAATGTGAGAAACATTGTTGGATTTTTGGCGTTCTGCATCAGGTTTTATTCCGGATTTGCAAATACGAACGTTTATCGGATGTGCACATCCGGTAAAAACTGAAAATTTTAAAAAAAACGGTGCGTCCGGACTTACACATCCGGAACGTAGTGGTATTTTCGTCAGCGTGCTAAGTGCCTAAAAAGGTTGAGTGGTGTGTTAAGAAATTCACTTTAATTTTATGTGTAAACCATTATATTTACATGATTTCATGAAAGCAATGTCTATTAATAAATCTTTTACCCGAAAAAAAATGTCTATCAATAACCCTAATGCCAAATTGGAATCCCATCTATTTTTGTTTTGTTTATAAATTGTTGACATAAAAAATACTACCTCCGTTTTTAGTATAAGTAGTTTCAAAAAAAAATTATACTATATTATAAGTCATTTTATAATACAAATGAATTATTAATGTTATTTTTTCTTTTATACCCTTAAATATTTATAATTTTTTCTTTTCAATTATGTAAATTTATCTTACCAATACAATTAATAAAAACCAATTTTGTAAAATCTTTTATAATTTTTTTTCATATTATAATTATTATATTTCTTAATATCTGTGTAAAATAAAAAATAACTTATAATAAAAAAACGGAGGAAGTAATATTTTTCCCTTAACCAATATATTTATAATTTCTGTAAAAAAACAAAGTATTTATAATGTATTTATCATGTGCTGTCCAACATTTTTTACCGTATTATTTTAAAACATTTACAATTATTTCCCTTATTTTTCAATAACAAAATCAAATATAAATTGTCTTCTTTGCTTTCTTTCATTATCAACATCATCTATAAATTATTTTTTTTATACATTACAAAAAGAATACACTTCGTCAATACTTAAATTTTAATTAAGATTACATCAATCTTTATATATAGATGTGAGAAACCAACTATCCTCATTCATAAATTGGTATCAAAACTTCAAAGTACCGTCATGGCTTTTAATCGCACAAACCTCCCAACTCATGCACTATTCTCCCTTGTTTCAATCATCTTTGTTTTGCTAGCCACAAATATAAACTCAGTTCAAGCAGTGTCCTTCAATTTCACCAACCTCTCCACTGATAATTCTGGTATCACCCTCCAAGGGGATGCCCATTTTTTAGATAGTGGTGTCATAGCACTGACAAAAAGTTCACCATTTCCTCCAGATCAATATTTTCCATCTATAGGTCGCGCCTTATCTTCAACTCTCGTGCCACTTTTGGACAGTGCTACCGGCAATGGTGTCAGCTTTGTTACTTCTTTTTCTTTCATCATAGACACCACGAAAGGCCCTGTAACTGATGGATTGATATTTTTCATTGCACCACCGGACACCGTGATTCCCCAAAACTCAACCACACCGTTTCTGGGAGTAGTTGATAGCCAAACTTCAATCAATCGGTTTGTTGGTGTAGAGTTTGATATTTATGTCAATTCTTGGGATCCCAATTATAGACATATTGGAATCGACGTCAACTCTATAATTTCGACCAAGACCGTGAAATATAACTTGATGAGTGGTTCATTGACTAAAGTAATTATCATTTATGACTCTCCTTCTAACACGTTGAGTGCTGTTGTCATTTATGAGAATGGTGAAATTTCCACCCTTGCTCAAGTCATTGATTTGAAAACAGTGCTCCCAAACACGGTTCAGATTGGTCTATCTGCTGCAACACTAACCGGTGAATCTTACAACATTCATTCATGGTCATTCGTATCAGACTTGGGAGCAACTACAGGAAATATTGTCTCAGAAGTATGAATAATGTTGTTGCAAGCTATGCTTACTTACTAGCAGCTTATAATAATTAAGTACTATTTTAAATAAGACCCTGCTTACGAGCAGCTTATGTGATCTGTACGTGATTTCTTTTTAAATAAAGACCATGATTGAACTATGTTTCGTTTAATATTACTTGCTATATTTCAGAATTTTCTTATTGTTAACTATAATCAGTCTTATCGGATAAGATCGCGATCCAGATCGTGGAATCACTTCCACCGATCTCAATCACGTCCACCTATCTGGATCACAAGTAGAATCGTTTTCAGGCGAAAATCGCGGCGCAATAAATTGATTGTGAAATCTAAAAGGAGAATCACACAAATTTGGACTTAGTTGCCGGGTCAAGTGCGACCCGGTTTACAATCCGTTTGTTATAAATATGTAAATATCTATTTTTTTTCAATAGCTCTTAATCTTAATTGGTAGTCTTTTGTAAGTTTGACGACGTAGACTTGAAGCTTCACAATTTTCGCGTCGGAGAAGAAGATGTAAGCGCCCCTGTTTTTGATTTCCGGGGCTCTGTTTTTCGTTTTCAGTTTCCACACTTCGTTGCTTTTCATCTTCATGTTATCACTTATAGTATACTTTAATATTATTTGTTTATTGGTATTGACAATTTTAAGTAACGTGATAATTATCCAAGTAGCTAGCTGTACACACTGTCAGAGTAATAATATAATATAGGTAGAGGCATACATTATACTCCCTCCTTTCCAAATTATAAGTCACTTTGTCAAAAAAATTTGTCCAAAATTATAAGTCACCTTACATTTCCAATGCAATATAAATGACATCTTCTCCAATATACCTTTAAATATTTATTATTATTTATTCTTTCAACTCTTTTAATTTCTCTCTTCTATATAATTATGAGGGGCATTACTGTAAAGTTATACATAATTTGTCTTTTCCATAAAGTAATAATTAAGTTTATTAATTTATGTGAAAAACCCAAAACGTCTTCTAATTTGGAACGGAGGAAGTAAATAGTAATTTTATAATGTGATACTAATAGCTGTACGTAGGGGTGTTCGCGGTGCGGTTTGAGCGGTTTTGACGCTAAAAATCATCCGAACCGCAAGAGAAAAAAACATGCGGTTTGGTTTGGTTCGGTTGGCTTTTAAAAAAAATCCGAACCAAACCAAACCAAACCAATGCGGTTTGGATTGGTTCGGTTGGTTCGGTTTTTTACAATATTTTTGTCGAGTGATATTTACATACATAGAGAACAACATAACTTTGTGTTTAGTCGTTCATACATTACCAAATAATAGCAAAACTCATCATATTTAGACAAAAAGTTCTCATTCAATATACAAAAATCAAGTTAAACAAAAGCGGAAAAAAATAGTAGCATAAAATAATATCAAAAATATTATAATAAAACAGACAAATAGAGGAGAAGGGAGATTAGATAAGATGAAAAAGAAAGAACATAAGAGATGTGAAATTAGAGAAGAAATGTTCAACAAAAACATAATTAGAAGAGAAAATAGTAACATAAAAATGAGAAGATGAAAAAGAAAGAACATGTGACATGAGAAATTAGTGTAGAAGAGGTGAGACGTACATGACAAAGAAGATGAGAAGAATGCGCAATACTATTAGGAGAGATTTGAAGAGATTAAAACTGAAAAGTTAAGTGTGAGTAAGAGAAAATATTTCGTAATTGTAAGGTTAAGACATAATGGGTTTGAGTTTTGGGTTAGATGTGTGATAAGTAAAGTTTGGGCTGTAACATAATGCGGTTTGGTTTGGTTTAGTTCGGTTTGTAAAATACAAACCGCAAACCAAACCGAACCGTGCGGTTTTGTTAAAAGATGACCCGAACAAATCCGAACCAAATGCGATTTTTTGCGGTTTCGGTTTGGCTTGGTTTGGTTTACGGTTTTCTATTGGGTTGGTTCGGTTTTGAACACCCCTAGCTGTACGTTTATCTTCATAAGGTTACTTGTTTTACAAAAGAAATTATAATATAATATATTTATTATTTTATTTTATTACCAATTGGACTTCATAGGTTACAAATATGAATTAATATAATATGTTGCAAGTAGTAGTAGTTGTTACTAACTAGTGAGTAATGACAAATAGTATCGATTAAATAGGTATTTACATAGCTCTGAATCATATTGAAAAAAAATATGTTGCAAGTAGTAGTAATTGTTACTAACTAGTGAGTAGTGACATTCCATTAACACTATTTGTTCAATTATTTTAGAAACATGTGAATATAAGGTTAGAAAAAAATTATTTATTTTTTAAATTAATTAGTTAATTTGTTTTTATTTTATAAAAATAGTTTATCTTTTATAATTAATTAATTTATTTATACATTTTTTTTTACACTTTTTTTTTGGTTTTTTGTTTTATATTACTATGTGTTTTAATTTTCAATTTTTTTTTTTTAAAATTTTTTATGAAAAAGTTATTAATCTTAATTTTTTTAATGGGACAGATGGATGATGGTACTGGTAGTAGTATGTCACTTCCTCCTCCAACAAACTCAAGTGTTAGAAATGTGAGAAATAAGAAAGTTGCAAAAAATGCTCTCGGTCAAAGACAAGATGTGGCATAGGAACATGGAACTCCCGTAAACGATGGATCAAGAAAGATCAAGTGCAACTATTGTCATACTGAGTATAGCGGTGGTGCTTTTTGATTTAAGCATCATTTAGCAGGGACAAATAGTAATGTTGAATCTTGTGTATCTGTTTCAGATGAAGTTCGCAAACAAATGTGGACCATTGTTCATAGATTACAAAAGCAAACTCATCAAGAAGAGAACTCTAAGTGAAGATGTAATAGAGGTTGATGTGGAAGATGGTAAAAGAAAAAAAGTTGAATCTTCAGGTTTTGCAAATATTTTCAAGAGGGGAATAACTTCTCAATCAACTATCAACGATGCTTTTAAGAAAAAAGAGAAGGAAGACACTGACTTACAAGTTGCAACTTATTTTTACAACAATGATATCTCCTTTAATGTTGTAAAAGATGAAGAATTTATAAAGATGTGTGAAATGATTGCCCAATATGGTAAAGGATATAAGCCACCATCTTACCATGACATTCGAGGTAAATATTTAAAGAAAAAAGTTTAGTTTATAAATAGCATATTGGTGGAGCATAAAGCTGCGTGGAAAAAGTTTGTGTGTACAATAATGACAGATGAATGGGCTGACCAAAAGAGAAGGACTATCATAAATTTTTTAGTCAATAGTCCTATGGGTACTTTCTTTTTAAAATCAATTGATGCATCTGGCATTTCAAAGACATCTGATAAAATTTTCAAAATGATGGATGATATTGTTAAGGAAGTAGGGGAAGAAAATGTTGTCCAAATTGTAACAGACAATGCTGCAAACTACAAGTTGGCTGGATAAATGTTGATGGATAAAAGGAATAAGCTTTATTGGACACCTTGTGCAGCTCATTACATTGATCTAATGTTAGAGGATTTTGAGAGCAAAATACCTATGCATAAGGAGATTATTACTTCGGGTAAAAAGATAACAACTTACATTTATGCTAGGACTGGTCTTATAACTTTGTTGCATCATTACACTGAAGGAGGCGAGTTAATAAGACCTGGCATCACTCGCTTTGCAACATCATATTTGTGTTTGGGTTGCTTGAATGATAAGAGGGGGTGGATTGTATAGGATGATCACTTCCAAGCAATGGAAGAATAGTCAATTTTCCAAGACAAAGGATGGAAAAATTGTTGAAAATATAGTCACAAACAAGGACTTTTGGAAGAGTTTGATTATTTTCCTTAAGGGTGCTTTTCCATTACTTAAAGTCTTGCGTATGGCGGATTCTGATGAGAAGGCAACCATGGGTTATATCTATGAAGCAATGGATAAGGCAAAAGAGGAAATACAAACTAGCTACAATAATAAGAGAAAAAAGGTATAATTTTATAAAATATCTTAGATTGAGTTATTTGATATAAAAAGTATATTAGTATTTATTTATGAACTAATTTAATCTTTTCTTTTTTAAGCTACCAACCTTTATGGAAAATTATAGATAATAGATGGGACAAACAATTGCAAAGGTCTTTGCATGCTGCAGGCTATTATCTTAATCCAATGCTGCATTACAAACCTAATTTCAAAGCAGATACTGAAGTGAAACAAGGAATGTATGCATGTTTAGAAAGGATGATGGGAAGAGACATGGATATGGTGAATAAAATTGATGGTCAACTTGAAGATTTTAAGAGTAAAAAAGGGTTCTTTAGGAGTGAAATAGCTCAACGTGGACTAGAAAATAAGACACCAACTCAATGGTGGAAATCTTACGGTGATGCACACCCAGAATTGCAAAACTTTGCTATTCGTGTGTTGAGCTTGACATGCAGTTCTTCTGGCTGTGAGAGAAATTGGAGTGCTTTTGAGATGGTATGTTTTTAAATTTATCATATATATTTTTTATAGTTATTATATGCTATGCATTTTAATTTAATATTTCCCCTTTTTAGGTTCATACGAAGAAAAAAAATCGGTTGAAACAAAAGACTATGAATGATCTTGTGTATGTGATGGTAAATACAAGATTGACTAAGAATAAGGATGAAAGGAAAAGGTGAGATATAACAATTGATGATTTCCAAGATGATGATGATTGGTGGTATGTTGCTGAGGAAGAAAATGCAGGTGGTAATCATGTAAATGTGGCTGATTTAGATGAAGATTTGATGCAAAGTACTGGTGCTAAATCAACTGCACATGTAGATGAATTTGATGTCCTTGAAACTATAGAAAGTGACAATGAAGAAGGAAATACAGATGAAGGTGATGGAGAAGATGATGATTATTATGGTGGTGGAGATGATGAGATTAATGAAGATGGAGGAGATGACATTATGGGGGAAAATCAAAATTATCGACGCATTTGTGATTTGTACTAGCCTCTATCATTTTAAGTATTTTATTTTATGGACTTTGTTATTTTAAGTTAAGATTTGAGATTTTTAATTTTATGATTAAGATTTTAGACTTGATGGTTTTATCTTTAAAATGAAAATGTATGCACTATTTAATATATATAATATAAAATATTTTAATTATTATTTTTTTAGTAAAATCTTACGATTTTGTTTACGATCTTATGTTTTACGATCTTGTTATCCCTTCTCGATCTTATAAAATTAATTGTGTAAGATCTTCCGATCTTAATTACGATTTTATATTTTACGATTTCAATGTCCCCTCTCGATCTTATGTAAGATCTCGATTCCGACAACATTGACTATAATGCATGATTAATTTACTTTTATTTAAATTTTAGTTCTGGGCCGTTTGCAATCCTCAAAGGGAAAGGCTGAAGAGGTCAAGCAAAAAAGCGCCTCAAGCATGGAATCTCTCATACCTCTATGAATTGGCAAAAAGTGTAAGGGTAACTATAACAGATTGTACTTATTCTTCAAAATTAGATGAGTTGGAATACGAGGCTGCAATTATCTTATGTCAATTAGAGATGTATTCTCATCCATCATTTCTTGACATTATGGATCACTTAATTGTTCATATAGTTAAAGAGATTAGATTTTTTGGTCCAATTTATTTAAGGTAGATGTATCCTGTAGATGAAACATGAAGATATTAAAGGATATACGAAGCATCATCATCGTCCAGAAGTTTCAAGTTGTAATCGATACATCACAGAAGAAGCTATTGGGTTTTGTTTAAACTATTTGTCAGAAGCACACTATGTAGGAATTCTCGAGTTTCGTCATGATAGAAGATATGGAGGTAGCGATACTCAAGGTTTAAATGTTAAAACAATGGACCGAGATGTTGTTATTCAAGCACATTAGTATATATTTAATAATGTTGATTAAGTTCAACCTCACTCGTTCGCTCACAAATGTCTTATGAAGGAAAAATTTCCCCAAATGAGTGAAAAATGGATGTTGATAGAGTGTAATAAAAATTTCATATGATTATCAAGATGATGCGTATGCTATTCGTTATAATCATCAAGTGATATGGGAAAACTAGTAACTGAATATTTTATATGACTTAGTAATATATATTTATTCATTTTACATTTGTATACTTTTTACTAACATTTTTTTCAAACATGTAGAGATGTCGAATAATACCATATGTTGCATGGTTTTAGAAGTAAATGAATGAACATTATTATCCCTAATTTAAGTGTTATTATTCGTGACATTCATGTATGCTTGTAAATTATTTATGCTAATTGTAGTTGTTGATGCATGTTGTTGATATTGAAGTTTTAATGTTGTCGTTGATTATTCTAATTGGTTTCATATGTGGTTCAAATTACAAGTGCTTATATACTGTTACATAATTCAAAGAAGAAAATTTTTGGATGGCCATTCAAGAATTTGCATTTTGATTTTTACTTTTGTTAATTAATTATTTGTTGTAGTTTTGTTGTAAAATAATACAAGTTAAAATGAAAATATAGAAAAATTAAAAAATAATAATAACAAGGCTTTTCCCCTCTGTTATGTTATTAAACCGATGTAGCAACACTAATTCTATTACCTCAGTGATCACTATAACAGAGGAGATAGTTTGGTGCGCTATCATGTTCTGAAAATACTAAAAATATTGTTATTGGGGATCGAATCATAACTATTACGATTTTCTAAAAAAGTGGTGCACTTTTCGTGACTTTCTTCTTTACCTCGCCTACGAAATTAACCAAGGTTAAACCCCATTTCTTGTTAGTGCGTGAGGCACTATTAGTGAGGAGAGAATAGAGAGAGAATAAGGAAATAAGGATTTGTATTATTGAATTGTGTAAATAATGATACAAACTAGGACTATTTATATATAACCCTAATTGGGCTTGGGCTAACACAACTTGGATTATATTTAAATCTAATCAAATCTAATATAATATTTCAACACACCCCCATAATCCAAGTTGTCGAACCTACGCTAGTCATAGTCGACCTGAACTATTCCTAATTTCTTTCTCAAATTCAGGAATCTGTCGATCTTCAATCCTTTGGTGAAAATGTCATCCAACTGTGCTTCACTTGAGCAATGCCTAACTTCAAGTTCACCTCAATTTACCTTTTCCCTCAAGAAGTGAAATCTGGCTTCGATATGCTTACTCCTTCCATGCATAACTGGATTCTTCGCCAGATTTATGGCTGACTTGTTGTCGATTTGCAACACAAGAGGTTTCTTCACTTTGACCTCCATTTCTTCAAGTACTGATATGATCCAAATTGCTTGACATGCAGCATAGGATATTGCTATATATTCAGCTTCACACGATGACAATGCCACCACAGGTTGCTTCTTCGAATACCATGAGATTGGGGCACCAAATACTTGAAAGAAATAACCAGTTGTACTTCTTCGATCTTCCTTATCTCCACACCATTCAGCATCTGAAAAGCAATTAACTATTGCTCCTTTGTCGTTAGAATCTCGTCGAAATAGAATTCCAAAATCTGTTGTTCCTTTTAAGTATCTCAGAATTCTTCTTGCAACTTTCATGTGTGACACTCTTGGTTCACCCATGAATCTGCTCACTAATCCGACTGTGAAACCTATATCAGGTCGACTGTTGCACACATATCTCAGAGATCCAACTATTTGTTTGAACAAAGTTAGATCAACTTTGTCTTCCTCTCCATGCTTCTCCAACTTCAAGTTAGGTTCGACAGGTGAGGATGCAGGATTCGAATCATCTATTATGAATCTCTTGAGTATCTCTTTGACATACTTCCTTTGGTGTAGCACCATACCTTGCTTCGACATTTGAAATTCCATGCCTAGGAAATATGAAAACTTTCCCAGATCTGACATTTCAAATTCCTTCTTCATCAGCTCTTTGAACTTTGACAAGTTCTTCAGGTTATTTCCAGTTACTAGCAAGTCATCGACATATAAGCATATTATTGTTATATCTTGTGCCACAACTTGAACATAGACACCATACTTAGATTTGCATTTTATGAATCCCAATTCAACCAAGTATGAGTCGATCTTCTTGTTCCATGCCCTAGGTGCCTGGTTGAGGCCATAGAGTGCTTTGTGCAACTTATATACTTTACTCGATTCCTTCTGAATCACAAACCCAGGAGGTTGTGTGACATAGGCCTCTTCGTCTAACAGACCATTCAGAAATCCTGACTTCACATCTAAGTGAAATGTCGACCAACCTTGGTTACATGCCAATGCTACCACTAGTCGAACAGTCTCCAGTCTTATTACTAGAGCAAATACTTCAGAGTAGTCAAGTCCTTCTCTTTAAAGAAACCCTCGAGCTATTAATCTTGTTTTATGTCTTGCTATCGACCCATCAGCATTGTGTTTTAACTTGAACATCCACTTTACTTCGATAGCTTTTGTATGTGTTGGCAATTCGACTAACTCACATGTGTTGTTTCTTTCGATTGCCTGTAACTCTTCGACCATAGCTAACTTCCACTATTGAATTTTTAAAGCTTCGTTATGGTTGATTGGTTCAGCACGCGCAAGTAAAGCAAAATGAACTAATTCTCCATCTGGTGTGACTTCATCATCACCAGTCACTGCATAATCATGAAGTCTTATTGGAGGAACTCTATTTGGCCGAGGTCTTTGGCTTATTTCATCCACAACCTCTGTTTCAGGAATGTCAACAACTGCTTCTACTTCGACTTCGACTGAATTCTCAGTAATTCCTTCAACTTCGTCTTCATCAGTTTCTTCGTCGAAATCAGAGCTCATGCATCTATGGCTTGTTAATTGAATTACTAGAATTCCAATCCCAGACAGATTTTTCATTAATCACAATATTTCGAATCAACCAAATCTTCTCATTAATTGGATTGAATAGCCTGTATGCACCAATCTTATGATATCCTACCAGAATCATAGGTTCACTCTTGTCATCAAGCTTCCTTCTTCTTGCATCAGGATCATGCTTGTAACACATAGAGCCAAACACCTTCAAATGACTCACTGATGGTCGTTTGCCACTCCACACTTCTTCAAGAATCTTGTTTTTCAATTGCTTGGTAGGGCACCTGTTCAGGATATAAACTGCAGTCGAAACAGCTTCACCCCATAAAGATTTTGGAAAATTCTTCTGCTTAAGCATACATCTCGCCATATCCAATATGGTTCTGTTTCTTCTTTAAGCAATTCCATTATGTTGAGAAGTATAAGGAGCAGTTACCTCGTGATCAACACCATGTTCTGCACAGATTTTTTCAAACATCTTCGAAATGTATTCGCCACCTCCATCGGTTCGCAGAACTTTGATCCTCTTCTCACTCTGGTTTTCGACAAGCATCTTGAATCTCTTAAAGATTTCAAATAGTTCATCCTTTATCTTGATCACATAGATCCATAAATTTTGACTAAACTCATAAAAAAACGAAACAAAATATATATTTCCACCAATGGTATGTTCTTCGAACGGACCACATACATCTGAATGTACCACTTCGAGTATGCAGGATGATCTCATTGGCATAGTTGAAACAAAAGAATTTTTGGATTGCTTTCTGAGTAAACAACCTTCATAGAGTTTGTCAGGCATCTCAAGACTTGGAATACCAGATACCATATCTTTAGTAATCAGCTGATTGAGTGATCAAAAGTTCAAACGTCCAAACCTCAAATTCCACAACCAACTATCCTTGTGGTCGACAATAGTTTTTAGACATTGTACTTCAGTCAAACTGATCATGGTCTTAAACGTCATGTTCTTCGAAAACAGAGATATCAAGACCAAATCTTTCTGGGTGTCGAACAATTTCAAAACTCTATCTTTCATGACAACTGAGAAGCCTTTTTCGACCAGTTATCCAACACTTAACAGGTTGCACTTCATTCCAGGTACATAGAACACATCTCTGATCATAGCTTTCGCTCCATTACTCAGTTGAAAAGCTATGTTGTCAGTACCTTCTGCTTGCAACGAACTGTTATCAGCAAGTTTTACCTTGCTCTTCTTCGACACGTCAAAATCTGCAAACCACTCCTTTCGACCAGTCATGTGATTTGAGCAGCCTGAGTCGAGGAACCTGATCTTGGATTCGATATGGTTATCTGCCAGTGTAGCCATAGCCACCATACCACCTTCAGAATCATCTGAATCTTGGCGTGCAAGGTTCGCTCCTTCGTTCTTACCTTTTTTCGATCCATTGTCTTTCCTGTACCAACAATGTTTGGCCAAATTACCCCACTTTTCACAGTTATAACACTACATACCTTTCTTATCTTCTTTGTCCTTTCGATAGTTTCCTCCTCATATTTTTGAGGATTCAGAAGCTCTATCTTCGACCTGATTCTTGTGAGGGTTTGACCAAGACTTCTTTCCTTGAGTCTTGTCGACTTTACCATTGGATTTGTTGGAACCACCATTCCTTTTCCATGACTGAGCCTGCAGTGCTAGTATCGAATCCTGAACTCCCTTTCTTTCGACAATCCTCATCTCATGCGCCTCCAACGAACCAACCAAATCTTCCACTTTTAGGGTTTCAAGATTGTTGGATTCTTGAATAACTATGATAACGTGATCAAAGTGAGAGGTCAACGTTCTCATTACCTTCTCAACTATCATCTTATCAGTTAAGGTTTCGCCACAACCCTTCATGAGATGGACGAGTTTCTGAACCGTCGACACATATTCTGCAACTTTTTCCTCTTCTCCCATCGACAACAACTCATATTGTCGACGCAAGGTTTGTAACTTGACAACCTTGACTTTCTCACCTCCTTCATAATACTTCACCAGAATATCCCATGCCTCCTTCGCCGTTTCAGCATGAGAGATTCTGTCGAAGTTAGCAGCATCAACCGCCGTCTGAATGCAATAAGAAGCCTTGCAATCTTTCTTCTTGACTTCATTGTGGGCTTTTTTATGTTCTTCAGTTGCATTTTCAACCAACACAGGAACACCGCCGGTAACCACTTCTAGGGTATCATGGAAGCCAAATAAGGATTACATCTGTTTTTTCATTGAATTCAATTCTTGCCGTCAAGCATTGGAAGGGAATTCAGAATGCTCTTATCACCAGTCATCTTCGCAGCGGTTGATTCACTTGCCCTGGAAACACGATCTCTGACGCGAAGTTCTTGAAAACTCGATCAAGAACAATAACCGGAAGCTCTGGATACCAATTTGTTAGTGCGTGAGGTACTTTTAGTGAGGAGAGAATAGAGAGAAAATAAGGAAATAAGGATTTTTATTATTGAATTGTGTAAATAATGATACAAATTAGGACTATTTATATACAACCCTAATTGGGTTTGGGCTAACACAATTTAGATTATATTTAAATCTAATAAAATCAAATCAAATCTAATCTAATATTTCAACATTTCTAACTAATATAAAATGTGTTTTTTTATAGTAGTGGAGAGATAAAAATAACAAATTTAGAGATATTAAAAAAATAGTTTTTTATAATATTTAAAAATAAACTATATTAATAAAAAATTATTATAAAAATTAAATTAATTTTAGGGTTAATACACATTTTACACCCTGCCATTTGGGGCGAATTCAAAAAAGGACTCTGTAAAAAAAACACAGATTCTGTCCCTGCCATTTGAAGATTCTTTCATTCTGACCCCTTAGTCCACACAGTCAACCGAATATGTGACGTGGCGCTGCTTTGTTGGCTTTTTTTTATTTTATTTTTTTTAATGTGACATGTCAACTTTGTTGAAATTTTATTTATTTATTCTTTATATTTTAATTACACGCGTGACATTTTATTATTATTTTATTATTTGAATGTTGAAATGTTAAAAGATAAAAAATTAAAAATTTTGCCCACAACAAGGATTCAACTCATGTCCTCATGGTTGCAAGGGACACCTTTTCCACTGGGCTATTAAATATTTGTTGTCTATCTGTTAACTTCAAATGTATATATTAAAACATTTCAAATGTATCTATTTAAATATATTTATTTAATGTAATATAACATTAAAGGTAATATAACATTAAATGTAATATAACATTTAACTAATTTTTAATTTCTAAATAAATAAATACCTAAATTAATATTAATAATTAACATATTATAAAATATTAATATTAATATTATAATATATTAATAATATATTTAAATAAATATATTTAATTAAATAAATATGTTAATTAAACTAAAAGAATTAAATACTTAAAACATATTAACATATTATAAAAATTTAATTTTAAACTGAAATTAATATTAATATGTTAATATGTTTAATATTAAACTTAAATTAATATTAATTTATTAATATAAAGATATACGTTAACTTTTAAAAATAAATTAAGATAATTAATATTTATTAAAAAATAAATTAAAGATAATTAAAATAATATTTAATTAAAAATATATGTTAGCTTTTAAAAATAAATATATTTAATAAAAAATAAATTAAGATAAAATTTAATTTTTATAAACTATTTAAAGATAATTAAAAAATTAAATTTTATATTAAAATAATTAATATTATGTAAACGTTAAATAATTAAAAAACTCAAATTTATATTAAAACAATTACTATTATCTTAATGTTAAATAATTAAAAATGTAAATTTATATTAAAATAATTAATATTATCTTAACGTTAAATAATTAAAAAATTAATATTATCTTAACGTTAAATATTTAAAAAAATTAAAATTTATATTAAAATAATTAAAAAATTACATTATTTATGTATTATAACGTTTAATAATTAATATTAAATAAAATTTATCTTAATTAATATTTATTCATTATATATATTTTTAACTAAATTATTAAATATAAATATAATAAATATATATTAACGTTTGTATAAAAAATAAACTAAATCGTTTTAAACTAGATATTTATATTAACATTTAATATTTAAAAAATAAACTAATTTATTAATTATAAATATTATAAATATTAAACTGAAATTAAATAAAATTAAATAATAATAAGGTATAATATTTACTCTTAGTCATTTATGTATTTAATATGTTAATTTAAGTGTTAATTTAATTGTTAATCGAAATGTTATAATATATACATTTAAAGTTAATAGGTACACAATAAAGACTTAATGGCCTAGTGGGAGAGTTGTCTTTTGCAATGAGTTCAAAAAAGTTTTCGAAGAAAATTAGATGATTGTTAATTGATTAATAGATTGTTTTGATTTATTTATTAGCAATTCAATCCATATCACTCAATTTTATCTATATTGTTATCCCTAACTTGAACTTTGGAGTTATAACTTGCATATCCACCTTTCCCCGCCGCACCAGAATCACAAATTTATTGTAGAAACCTTGCATGTCCATCTATTTTACTGATAATTCCTATCTCTAAATCTAACTGAGTGCTGTCTATGAAAATTGACTTCAGATTCCTACAAATTTATAATTGTTCTGAATTGTTTTCAGTTTTTTAGTTTATGATTATGTAGTAGTAAATTCTCTTTGCGAAAATTGACATCTCATTTTCCATAGTAATATAAAAGTGTTGAAATTAATCCAAAACCTTTTGGGAATTCCTATTCAATCTTGATTTCAAAATTGTTAATAAAAACACGCAATAGCAACGAAAAAAAAGGGTTAAGAAAGAAAAGAAAGAAAAACGTTGGAGAAGAAGATGAACAATTTTCTGCAAAGAACTCTCTGCCCACAAACTGTGGAAAATCTATTATTTCACTTGTAACTGCAAACTGTGAATACAATTTCTCAATTCTAAGCTTGTTACATAAAAATAAGGGTTTCTCCCTATTTATAGATTTAGGTTAGCTTGCACCCAAGCCAAGGCCCAAAACTATAAAAGCCCAAAATAGTTAACATTACTAAAATAGGCCTAAGTCGAAATCCTATGTGAAGGAACCTCCTTCAACACTTCGACACAAGGAATTACAACTCAACACACCACCTAATTCATTGTGTCTAAGCTGTCTACATTCATCATGGCTCTTAGTCTTCTGAAAACTTTGACCTGCACTCCCTTCGTCATGATATCTGCAATCTGATTCTCAGTTCTGCAGTGTTCCAAGTTCATCTTCCCTTCTGCTACCTGCTCTCGAAGATAATGGAACCTCATTTCGATGTGCTTGCTTCGACCGTGTGCTATTGGATTCTTTGCCAAGTTGATAGCTGACATGTTGTAGATCTTCATGGTAATTGCTCCATGACTCTTCCCTGTAATCTCTTAGACCAAGTTCACTATCCAGGTTGCTTGACATGCACAAAGAGAAGCAACTATATATTCTGCTTCGCATGATGACAATGTCACTACTGGCTCCTTTCTCGAACTCCAAGCAGCTGGTGCACCACCTAACATAAACATATATCCATCTGTGGATTTTCTATCCTCAACATCACTACACTAACTAGAGTCGGTGTATCCCACTAACTTGCATTCTTTTCCTTCATCAGCTGCAGGAAACAAAATGCCGTAGTCGAGAGTCCCTTTCAGATACCTCAGTATCCTCTTCATTGCTGCTAGGTGTGATATCTTTGGCTTCTGCATAAATCTACTTGCCAAACCCACACTGTATGCTAAGTCAGGCCTTGTGTGACAAAGGTATCTAAGTGACCCAATAAGTCTTCTGTATTGGGTTGGGTCGACATCATCTTCATCTGAATCTTTTGACAGTTGCAGTCTGGTCTCAGCTGGAGTCGAAGTTGGGTTGCAATCTTGTGTCTCAAATCTCTTGAGTATTTCGTCTGCATATCTTTTTTGGTGCATCATCAAACCTCTACTAGTCTTGTAGAATTCAATGCCAAGGAAATATGAGAGATTTCCCAAGTCTGACATTTTAAACTCCTCACTTAGGTCATGTTTGAAATCTTCGATCTCCTTCTTGCAACTCCCTGTTATCAATAAATCATCGACATAAAGGCATAGTATAAGCAATTCATTATTGCTTCTCCTTACATACACTTCATGCTCAGCCGTACATTTCACAAATTCCTTCTCCCTTAAGAAGCTGTCAATTTTCTTATTCCAAGCTCTTGGAGCTTGCTTAAGTCCATACAGGGCTTTATGCAGCCTGTACACCTTTCCTTCTTCGCCTCGTTTCACATAACCAGCTGGTTGTGTGACATAAACTTCTTCATCTAAGGGGCCATTAAGGAATGCACACTTCAAGTCCATCTGACATGTGTGCCAATTGTTCATATTTGCTAGACCAATAATCAACTTGATTGTTTCTATCCTAGCAACAGGTGCGAACACTTCATCGAAGTCAATTCGTTTCTTCTGAAGAAATCCTTTCGCCACAACTCTCGCCTTGTGTTGAGTTACTTCTCCTCTAGGATTCACCTTCACCTTGTAAACCCACTTCACATCAATTGCCTTCTTGCCTTGAGGCAATTCAACAAGTGACCAGGTGTTGTTGACTTCGATGGACTCTAACTCCTCATTCATTGCTTTCACCCACTTTGAATCTTTCAATGCCTCATCTGCATTGACTGGTTCGACATCTGCATAGAAAGCATAATGTACCAGCTCACCCTCTTCATCAACCACATCATCTGATGTAATTACACATTCTTGCAACCTTGCAGGCATGTGTCTTGTTCGTCGAGGTCTGCTTGGGTCTACTTCATCTCTGACTTGTTCGTGTCGAACTTCTCTTTCGACTTCAGTGGCTGGTTCTTCGCAAGATTTTCTCACTGAATCCTTCTTGACATTCTCAGTCTAATCCCATTCTTTAAGATCATCTATGATCATGTCCCTGCTGATCACTACCTGCTTATTCACTGGGTCGAACAACTTGTAACCTCCAGTTGAATGATATCCTATCAAGATCATCTGATTCGACTTGTCATCAAGCTTCCTTCTCAACTGATCTGGCACATGTCTATGTGTTATAGATCCAAACACCTTCAAGTGACTGAGACTACGCTTGACGCCAGACCAACATTCTTCTAGTGTGATTCCTTCAAGCTTCTTTGTCGGACATCTGTTCAAAATATATGTTGCTGTCAAAACCGTTTCTCCCCATAATTCTTTGGGTAGATGCTTTCCATTCAACATACTTCTCACCATGTTCATGATGGCTCTGTTCTTTCATTCTGCAATTGCATTTTGCTGTGGAGTGTAGGGTGGCACCATCTCATGCACAATCCCTTTTTTTCACATAATACATCGAACTCTTTCTAAACATACTCTCCACCACCATCAGTCCTCATAATTTTCAATTTTCGACCACTCTGTCTTTCGACCATGGATTTGAATCTGGAAAATACCTCGATCACATCACTTTTCTTCTTGATGAGGTAAGTCCACAACTTTCGACTATAATTATCTATGAACGTGACAAAGTATCTGTTGCCACCAATCAAATCCACCTGAATTGGACCACATACATCAAAGTATATGACTTCCAGAATTGCCTTCGACTTCCTTCCTGCATCCTTGCTGAAGCTATTTTTGTGTTGTTTCGACTGAACACACTCTTCACAGACTTCACTTAGAATGTCGATTTCTGGTAATCCTAAAACCATATTTCTTCTCATTAGCTCTCTGATGTCATTGAAGTTGAGATGGCCTAGTCGAAAATGCCATAACCACTCATCTCTCCTGGCTGCAGTTGCTAGGCACTTGTGCTCTATTACTTTGAGTTCAATCTTGAAGGTCCTCTTCTGAGACATTGGAGCCTTCAAGATCAACCTACCACCTGCGTCGAGAACTCTCATCATCTTGTCTTCGACAACTACCTTGTAGTTCTTTTCGACCAGCTGCCCTATACTGAGCAAATTACTCTTCATGCCTAGTATGTACAACACATTGGAAATTATTGACCTCTTGCCGTCTCTCCTCATAATCAGAACATCACCAACACCTTCAGCTGCTAGAGTGTTGTCATTTGCAAACTTCACCATGTTCTTCGATGAGGGCTTCATGTTGACAAACCAATCTTTCTTTCCAGTCATGTGTGATGAGCATCCTGAATCCAAGTATCACTGATCTTGGAATCTTTCTTCATCTCTTGTTGTGACCATCAACAACATCTCTTCTTCTTCATGTTTCGTCAGCTTTGCATCAGTTTCTTGATTTTTCTTCTTTTATGGACAATCACTAAAATAGTGGCGATACTTCTGAGAATTGAAACACTGAATGTGACTTTTGTCAGATTTTGGACCACCACCTCTTCCTCTAACTGCAACACCACCTCTTTGGTTGCCTTGATTCCAGGGTTTTCTCTGATTCGACCAGTTTCCTCCTCTACCTTTGTTGTCATTCAAGCTTCCTTTGCTTTTCCTTTCCTTTTCTGGCTGCGCCTGCAAAGCCATATCACTCTTCGACTTTCCTGCAACTCTTTCAGCCATCCTTTGTTCATGAGACTCAAGCGTCCCTTGAAGCTCTTCCTTCGTCAATACTGACAAATCTTTCGACTCTTCTATGGCTACTACCACGTGGTCGAACTTTGGAGCCAATGACCTCAAGATATTTGCAATGACTGATCTTGATGTCAACACCTCTCCACATACCTTGATTTGATTCACCAGCTTTGTAACTCTGGTGAAGAAATCTGTTATGCTTTCATTGTCTTCCATCTGAAGCAACTCATAGGTTCTCTTGTGAGTTTGTAACCTCACCTCTTTCACCTTCTCTGCGCCTCCAAACGACTTTTCAAGAATCTCCCACGCTTCATTCGTTGACTCTACATCACTAACCTTTTCAAAGCTATCTGGATCGACACACTAATGGATTATAAAGAGAGCTTTATAATCTTTCTTCTTCAATTCTTTGTGTGCAGCTTTTTCTTGAATCGTCGCGTTCTCTACAAGCGATGCTACTTCTTCCTTCACAAGATCCCAAAGATCTTGATAACTGTTGAAGCGGAATAGCGGCAAGCAAGCAAAAATATTTGGAAGTATTTTTCCGGGATTTATCGTGTCCACAGAGATCGGTTCTTGAACTGCCGTTCGACAATATCAATGTTAATGAGTTTGGTTTAAAATGGTTTTAAGGTAAATGCGGGAAAGTAAATAAAAACATAAAAAGTATATTCTTTGAAGAGAAAAAACCTATCAAGCATGTATATATTCCACTCGTCACAAACATAAATTTACCGACCAATTATACTCCACCTGCAATACTCGTCAAAATCATCCAATATCGCTCACAACAGTGTCCATCTCTGGCACACTGAGTTGAGAAGCAACCGTATCACTCTCTTCGTCACTCTCGCACACGAAGCCTCGAAACACGGAAGGCATTTAAGTTCCGACACCATAAAGATTATCATCTAAATCTATCTCTAGCATCTAGACAATAGATATCCATCCCTAATCAAGATTTGTGAAGTTTATCTCTAACACAACACAAATCCAAACATAAATGCAAAAAGATCAAGGAAGACATCGATAATGATTTGTAAAGCAAGCTTTATACGATATTATGATCAACAAAGATACATATGTTCATAGTAAATATACAAACACCCAACAAAAAGAGAAAAACATAGAGAAGAAATGGAGAAAAACCAAACATCTCTTGAGTTGTCGGCTCCGATTGATGAAGGATTCGACTCCGGATCATCCTAATGCATGCTCCAATGTGTTTTCTAGCCTAATTCTACTAAAAAAATGCTATTGGATGGATTTGGAACTAAAAATATCAAACCCATAACCTAAAAAATGAGTTTTTGGGGCTTTAATGGAGTTTTTCTGCGCGCAGTTTCGCCCGACGGTGGTCTGGCTTCGCCCGGCGGCGAATGGCCTTCATTCTGTAAGTTTTTCACAATTTTGGAGTGTCCGGACCGCCCCTGCACCGCCCGGCGGCACAGAGGCGCAGCGCACCAGTCTGCAGAATTTTTCTGCACTGTTTTATTCGTAACTTTTGAACCGTAACTCCGTTTGACGCACGGTTTGAAGCGCTAGAAAGCTTATTCAATGCTCTATACAACAATGGCAAAACATCCTTGATTGGACACCTGCAAAAATAAATTAAAATCAATTAAACTCAATGATATTTACACGATAACGCACTATACACACGAAAACGTAAAGTAAACGTAATTACGAACAAAGCGGGGTTTATTCAACCAATTTTAACACAAAGTAATGATAAGTGCAACAAAACTTATATACAAAAATATATACATTTTGCACTTATCAATAACAGAAAACTACCTTAATCTGCTTGCACCAATTCTCATAGTTATCTTTCTTGAGAATCGGAAGGCTCGCCGGAAAGCGCCCGTTCGGATGATTCATCCCCATTATGATTTTCCTTCCTTGAATCGCAACCGAAGCTCTATATACCAGATGTTGGAATTAACCCAAAACCTTTTGGGAATTCCTATTCAATCTTGATCTTAAGATTATTAACAAAACACGCAATGACAACGAACGAAAAGGGTTAAGAAAGAAAAGAAAGAGAAACGTTGGAGAAGAAGATGAATAATTTTCTGCAGAGAACTCTCTGCCCACAAACTGTGAAAAATCTATTATTTCATTTGCAACTGCAAACTGTGCATACAATTTCTCAATTCTAAGCTTGTTACAAAAAAATAAGGGTTTCTCCCTATGTATAGATGTAGATTAGCTTGCACCCAAGCCAAGACCCAAAATTATAAAAGTCCAAAATAGTTAACATTACTAAAATAGACCTAAGTCGAAATCTTGTGTGAAAGAACCTCTTTCGACACTTCAACACAAAAAATTACAATTCAACAAAAATGATATCCCATGGTTCCAGATCTGTCCAACTGCCTAGGAAGAAAGTGGTGTTCTTTGACTACGTTTTTTTAATTATTATCTAGCGTATGTTACTAGGCATGTTTCTTTTATTGTTAGCTTTAGCCCAAATTAGACGTCATTATTAGCTTCATCATGTAGAGTCGATGTTAAAAATGACAACACATTAAAAGGTAGCATCAACCTAAAATAGACTTGATTATTACCTCCAACTTGAACCAATGTTATTAAAAAATAGCGTCGGACCATATTAGATGTTTAACTCTAGCATCTGCCATGTTGGACTCTATTTTACGACATTGATGAACACTACTATGAGTAAGTGAAATTTCCTCGGTTAGTAAAAGGATTTCATTTTGGTTTCATTTGTGAGATAAATAAGCATGTCATAAAAAGTGTGTAATATTTTCTCTCGGTTGTTTGCTAACTGAGGAATAATCTGAGAATTGTCATGAGTTCGATTCCCTTAAATAACAATTTTTTCTTTTCAAAGACACCCCACATTTTCCCTCGGTTAGATTTACTATCTGATGGAATAAATTGAAACTTTTTACCTCGGTTATTATTTACAATAGATGGTAAATCCCTTGTTTATTTATTTTATCTAATTTTTACAAAATTTTCATTTTAACTAATAGTTTTATGAAACAGAACCTAAATTATTTTGATACATAAAAGAATGGATATTTTGAAACACAACAAATCCTGAGCATAACCTAAACAGAACAAAATGAATATTTTGAAATATAACACAACCTTAACATGATCTAAACAGAACAAAACTAAAAAGCATATACAAATTATTAACCAACTAACGCTAAAACCCAAAGTGAAAATTCTTGAACAGACGTCCTAAATTCTTCAACGGTGAATTGTGCCCAATCGTTAAACACTTATAATTTGAAGGCCATATGAAAATGATGACACTAAATTATACTGTATTTTCGACTCTGATTTCACATGCATATTAGTTGTTTTCCTATTTTTATGCTTTGTTATTGTTATGTTTTCCTTTGTTTTCAGGTTTTCAATAAAATCGAGGTCCCAGACGGAAAAGGATGCAAAAGGAGCAAGAATTCTAGTTTGGCAGCAAATTGCTCTTGTCGCTTCTCTTGTCGCGGACGCCCCAGGGTAGGCGACGATGTGTCCCATGATCTCCTCAACTCAACTGCCACGTTCCCACGATCAGCACTCTCCTTTGCCTCTTTCTTCTTGTCGTGGGCGCGATGGTCCTGTCGTGGGCGCGACCAGGCAAATTGTGTTCCCGCCCATTTTCAAACCAAGGTCGTTTTTGTCCTTACACCACGCCAACTTTGCCTATAAATACTTGTAGAACTCGAACTTCAGGATCATCCAATCTTAGTTTACTTCACCCTAGGCATAAATTTCACTCTTGTAAAGCGGTAATCTTCTCACATCGAGGAGTTATTGCACTGTGTGTGATCGAGTTTGTAATCAAGTCTTGGAGTGTCTGTAATCAAGTTGGAGCATTTTATTTTCCGTGCATTGTACCAGATTTAAAGACTCCGCTTTGGAGCAGGTTTTATTTTAATCGCATTTACTTTCATTTATTTCTCGCACTTGCTTTATTTTGTTTATTTATTGTCTTGCCTTACTTTTCAATACTTTACTTTTCAAAAGACTTAATTTCATACATGATAAGAATTAACATGACTGTTGTTACTACCATGGCTGGCTAAGTTTTAGATAGGTAAGAATGTAAAGACCATAACCACCGTAATACGTCTATGTGTTAATAGAAATACTTAAGGGCTGTTTTAATCTTTAACACAAGTTTTCTGTTCCTAAAAGCAATGTTGGGTAAGATCGAAAGCCGTCCAACAATTTGTAAACCTGTTTAGTTCTCAACTGATCAAATACAGCGAAAGCGCTTTGCTCAGTTGAGTAGGGATTTTTAACACTTTAGAAAAGAGGTTTTAAAACTATTTTCGGACGCGTTAGTGGGATTAGAATCTGGTTCATTTTGAACCTCTTTAGTTTAGAAATTTCAGGTCAAAATACTTTTCTGTTTAGTCTAGAATTTGCATTTCTTAAAAGTAAGTTTTCCATGACTCTAACGCAATGCGCGCCTTTTTATAAGTGACAATAAAGGGGTTAGTTTAGAGGGTAAACTTGGTTCTGACTACGCGAAAGCGACAGTTCCTGTTAAATTGAATTCTTTTCTTAAAATAGAAGATATTGCCCGTAAGTAGTTCTGTTGATGAATATAGAAATATTATCGGTTATGAGAATTACATTCAAGCCTATTGTTTTGTCTGAATTTTATTACCTCATCATTTATTTTTATTTATTTTCCTCTGCATTAGTAAACCCTGAATTGAACTGCCTTAGATAAGCACTGTAACAAACGGAAATCGTTAGATCGACATTTGGTCCCTGTGGATACGATAACTTTTTATATTACTCTGACGCGATTCGTGCACTTGCGAATACAACGCATCAAATTTTTGGCGCCGTTGCCGGGGAGCAATTTCGCCGAATTTCAAATTTCGTTTGTTATCACCGTTTAGACTAGGGCCGCACGAACTGGTCGATGCGAAGATCTCGCAGCTCCAGTAGTGTAATAGATCTTTTAGTGGAACCAGAACGTTACGCTCGCGCACGACTTTGGCTTCGTCGAATTAAGCAAGCTATGGCCGAAGATCGTAACCAAAGACCCCTTAAGGAATTCGCTCAGCCTGCTGACGAAGAACCGAGCTCTAGTATAGTTAACCCTACCATACCTGCCAATAATTTTGAACTAAAGCCGTCCCTATTACAACTAGTTCAACAAAACCAATTCGCAGGACTACCATCTGAAAACCCAAACCAACATCTAAAAACCTTTGTCCAGTTGTCAAACACCTTTAAGACCAATGGTGCTAGTCCTGAGGCGATTCTTTTAAGACTATTTCCCTTTTCCCTTAGAGACAAAGCCCTAACTTGGTTAGATTCCCTTCCAGCCAATTCTATAACAACATGGGAAGACCTTAGGAGAACATTCCTTGCTAGATACTTTCCCCTAAGCAAAACAGCCGTTCTCCGAAACCAAATAACAAGATTTACCCAAAACCAAGGAGAATCACTATTTGAAGCTTGGGAAAGGTATAAAGACCTTCTAAGGGCTTGTCCACACCACGGTTTGGAGCAATGGTTGATTATACATACCTTTTACCACGGACTTCATTATAACACAAAGATGTCCATCGACGCTACCGCTGGCGGTGCCCTGATGAACAAACCCTATCCTGACGCTTGTAGTCTCATTGAAGATATGGCTCAAAACCATCATCAATGGGGAAACGAAAGAGCAACAGTGGAAAAGAAAGAAGCCCAAGGAGGTAAACATGAGGTAAGCTCTATAGACATGATGCAAGCCAAAATGGATGCTATGGCCCTAAAGATCGATCAAATGTACGCACAACCAACCGCTGCAGCAGCAGTAGTGTCGGATTGCGAACTTTGTGGTACTAAAGGTCATCAATCAGTTGACTGCCATCTATTAAACGAGACTAACCCAGACCCAGTCAACTATGCCCAAGGAAACCCGTTCTCAAATACTTACAACCCTGGATGGAGAAATCACCCTAATTTTTCCTACAAAAACAATAACCATACCCAAAACCAAGCACCTCCGAGATCAACCAACAATCAAGCACCTAGACAAAACCAACCTATGCAAGCTGTGCCACCTAAGCCAAATATTGAGAAAGTGCTAAATGATTTTATGATAGTACAAGCCCAGCAAAACAAAGAGTTCCTAAATCAGAATATTCATGTGAATGAGCTGCTTACCCAACTAGGAACCAAAATGGATCAAATGGCCACCCATAGCAAAATGTTTGAAACCCAGATCTCTCAGGTAGCCTTAAAGCAAGCACCCCAAACTACTCCTAGAGGACAATTTCCCGGACAACCTCAACAGAACCCTCGAGGGCAAGCTAACGCTGTTACCTTACGAAGTGGAACCACTTATGAAGGGCCTAAAAACCCAACATTGAGTGACTCCGAAGTTTCCAAAAAGGATGCTACCCCCGAAGGTGAGGAGCCTGTAGAGATTGAGAAACCAAAAGACAGAGATAAAGGAGAAGTTACGGACAAAGCTTCAGCACCCCCTCAGCCATACAAACCACCAATTCCCTATCCACAAAGACTCAAACAAACAAAGATCAATGACCAATTTCAAAAGTTTGTTAAAGTTATAGAAAAACTTCATGTAGAGATTCCTTTTATAGAAGCCATCACCCAAACACCATCTTATACTAAATTCCTGAAGGACATCCTCACCAATAAACGTAGACTTGACGATCCAAAACCAGTGGAGTGTAATTCCATTTCCGAGAACAAACTTGCCAAAAAAGACAAAGATCCGGGGAATTTCTCCATACCTTGTATTTTGGGGAATCATGTCATAGATAAAGCCTTTCTGGACTTAGGAGCCAGTGTAAGCCTAATGCCCCTTGTAGTTTGTGAACGATTGAAACTAGGAGATTTGCAACCTACCAAGATGTCTCTCCAATTAGCTGACAGATCTATAAAATACCCTGTAGGCGTATTAGAAGACATCCCAGTTAGAATAGGCAAGTTGTTCATTCCCACCGACTTCGTCGTAATGGACATCAAAGAAGATAAAGATATCCCAATCCTCCTAGGTAGACCCTTCCTATCAACTGCAGGAGCCATAATAGATGTCAAGAAAGGAAAATTGACTTTTGAGGTGGGTAACGAAAAAATAGAGTTTGTCCTAGCAAAGTTTCTCGCGGCACCAGTAATAGGAGATGCATGTTATGCAGTTGATGTTATTGATGAATGTGTCCATGAACTTAATCAGGAAGAGCCAATAGAAAGAATAAAAATACCTTCAACGCCCATTGAAAAAGATGATGACAGTATGGAACCCTGCATAGATGACAGCCTTTTTGAATGTCTATCCTTAACTCCAGATCCTATACAAAGCCCCAACAAACCAACCTTAGAATTAAAAGAATTACCCAAGAATCTAAGATATGAGTTTTTAGACAAAGAAATGGACAGACCAGTTATAGTCAGTGCCGTTCTGAACCAAAATGAAACAAACCAACTCTTAGATGTCTTGCGAAGATATCCCTCAGCACTAGGGTACAACATCTCAGATCTTAAAGGAATAAGCCCATCCGTGTGCATGCACCGGATTTCACTTGAGGAAGATGCTAAACCTTCGAGAGAACTCCAAAGGAGGATTAACCCTATAATGAGTGAGGTCGTTAAGAAGGAAGTTCTTAAGTTGTTGGAAGCAGGGATAATATATCAGATCTCGGACAGTAAATGGGTAAGCCCTGTGCATGTAGTACCTAAAAAGGGAGGAATCACCGTGGTTCAAAACGAAAAAGGTGAGCACGTTACAAAACGGATAGAAGGAGGTTGGCGTATGTGCATAGATTACAGAAAATTAAACAAAGCCACTAGGAAAGACCATTTCCCATTACCTTTTATAGATCAGATGTTGGAATGTCTAGCTAGATATTCCTACTTCTGTTACCTCGACGGATATTCAGGTTTTTTCCAAATTCCTATACACCCTGATGACCAAGAGAAAACAACCTTCACATGCCCATATGGAACTTTTGCCTATAGACGTATGCCTTTCGGACTCTGTAATGCCCCAGCAACTTTTCAGCGTTGCATGATGTCAATCTTCGCTGATTATCTTGATGGAATTATGGAAGTATTCATGGACGATTTCTCAGTCTGCGGATTTGATTTCAATAACTGTCTAGTCAACCTTGAAAAGATCTTGAAGAGATGTGTCGAAGTAAACCTGGTATTAAATTGGGAGAAATGTCACTTCATGGTCACTGAAGGTATAGTTCTAGGACATATCGTCTCTGAAAGAGGCATTGAAGTTGATAAAGCTAAGATCGAGGTGATAGAGAATCTTAAACCACCCAAAACAATTAGAGAAGTTTGAAGTTTTCTCGGACATGCCGGATTTTACCGGCGTTTCATTAAAAACTTCTCTAAGATCACTAAACCTTTGACAAGTCTTCTGATGAAAGATGCCGAGTTCATTTTTGATGAAAAATGCAACGAAACATTCAACCTTTTAAAACAAGCTTTAATCTCAGCACCCATTATGCAACCACCAGATTGGACAAAACCTTTTGAAATCATGTGTGATGCTAGTGATTACGCTGTAGAAGCAGTACTAGGGCAAAGATCTGATAAGAAGTTACATGTGATTTACTACGCCAGTAGAACTCTAGATGCCGCTCAGCTAAACTATGCAACCACAGAAAAAGAACTCCTAGCCGTAGTTTTCGCCATAGACAAATTTAGATCCTATTTGGTGGGAGCCAAAATAATTTTTTACATTGATCATGCCGCCATCCGATACCTTTTGAATAAAAAGGATGCTAAACCTAGGTTACTCCGGTGGATACTTTTATTGCAAGAATTTGACCTTGATATCAGAGATAAGAAAGGCACCGAGAATGTAGTTGCCGATCACCTTTCCAGGCTTGAGTTCTTGAAACCTGATGTAGTACCCATAAATGATGACTTTGCTTATGATAGGTTAATCGCTAAGCTAGATGCCATTGGAGATGTAAGTTTAGAAATCCTAGAAGATTTTGAAAAATACTTAGCGGTAAATAATGTACCTTGGTATGCAGATTTTGTTAACTATCTTGCTGCAGATATAATACCTCCTGACCTCAGTTATCAGCAGAAAAAGAAGTTCTTCAATGACGTTAAACATTTCTATTGGGATGAACCACTCCTCTTTAAGAGAGGCACTGACGGAATCTTTCGCCGGTGTGTTCCAGAGGAAGAAGTGCACCATATCATAGAACATTGTCACTCAGCACCCTACTGAGGACACGCAAGCACATCTAAGACTCACGCTAAAATCTTACAAGCTGGTCTTTATTGGCCAACTATATGGCGTGATGTTCATACATATATAACCAAGTGTGACCCGTGTCAACGCTCCGGAAACATCTCGAGGAGAAATGAAATGCCATTAAGAAACATTCAAGAAGTAGAACTTTTTGATGTTTGGGGAATCGACTTTATGGGACCTTTTCTGTCATCCTTAGGAAACAAATATATTTTAGTCGCTGTTGATTACGTGTCCAAATGGATTGAAGCTATAGCTGCACCCATAAACGACACTCGAGTGGTGATTAAGATGTTCAAGCAGAATATATTCCCTAGATTCGGAGTTCCCAGACTAGTCATAAGTGATGGAGGATCACATTTTATATCTAGGATTTTTGACAAACTATTGAGGAAGTATGGAGTTAAACATAGAGTAGCCACACCTTACCACCCGCAAACCAGTGGGTAAGTAGAAGTATCCAATAGAGAAATCAAGCATATCTTAGAAAAAACTGTCTCGATATCCAGAAAGGATTGGTCACAGAAGCTTTCAGAAGCACTGTGGGCCTACAGGACAGCCTACAAGACTCCCATTGGAACAACCCCTTACCAACTAGTTTACGGAAAATCATGTCACTTACCCTTTGAATTGGAACACAAAGCATATTGGGCCATCGGAACTTTAAATTTTGATTACTTAGCAGCTGGTGAGAAACGCATCTTATACATACATAAGCTAGAAGAGCTCCGACAATCAGCCTATGAGAATGCCATCATATATAAAGAGAGGACCAAAGCATGGCATGACAAGAAGATCATCAAGAAAGACTTCAACATAGGTGACCCTGTTCTTCTATACAATTCAAGACTGCGACTTTTTCCAGGTAAGCTTCGATCCAGATGGACGGGCCCGTTCGAAGTTTCCAAAGTCCTAAAATCCGGGGCAGTGGAAATTAAGAACAAATCTTGCAGTCCGTTCGTAGTAAATAGACAAAGGCTCAAGCATTATGAAGGAGGCGACATTCCAGCATACTACTCCAGGTTCACGTTAACAGACCCACCTATCCTCGCACCAGATACATGACTTGAACTCGTCGAGCTAACGACGTTAAACAAGCGCTGCATGGGAGGCAACCCATGGTTCTTTTCCTTTTCGTATTTATTTTTCTTTTATTTTGATTTAAGTTTATTTGCTTGTTTGTACATATATGTCTAACTTGTTTTGTGTGTTTGATTTCAGGGCCTGTTTTTCCTAACCTTTTCTTTCAGGATGCCACCAGTTGACGACATGCACGTGACCTTTAGAGACGACGCTCAGAGAGAGCGTTATGCGATGCTTTCACTCAGACCCATGGCACCCACTCGCTACCCAGACAGTGATTGCATGGAAGCTTTGGGCATAGAGCCCAGTGTCCGATACTTGGCCCACCAGCTCAAATGGGACCAGTACGCTGATGATTTGCATCCCACCTATAGGAACCTCACTCTGGAGTTCCTCAGCTCTTTCTCCTATGATCCATACTTGGGACCAGATGGCCACACTAGCTTCAGGCTATTTGGCACAGAGTATTCGTTCACCCATACTGAGTTCGGTGATCTTCTTGGATTTGAGACTGGAGTTGGCGCTATCCCTGAGCTGCCCATGGGTTACTTCATGAATAGATACGTGGAGAAATTTTGGAGTGACATCTCTGGAGGTGGAGGCCCTGACCCTGATACTCACATTTCACAGGTTATCCATAATCCAGCTCTCCGATACTTTCAGATGATCATTGCCCATACATTCTTTGGGAGAGCAGATACTGATGACCACGTTACTGAGGAGGACATATTTTTCATGTTTTGTGCGAATCAGTCGCGTCGTTTAGCTTGTGGTAATTTTATGTTGTACTCCTTTAGTGGTATTGCCACCTGGGCAGGAGGACCTATACATGTAGGAGGTAATGTGACTGAGATTGCTGCTGCTCTAGGCCTTGGCCGAAAGCTATTTCATTTGACTCCCTACTGCAGCCATACCACCATGGATATTGATTTTTGCTTAGATCGGGGCCTGATGAGAAGGAACTCCTTTAATCCCTCTCAATTCAGACTCCTGATCGGCGGTGAGACCATACATCATTTCACTTTGCCAGATCCTGTTATGACCAGTGTCCATGACCCAGCAAACTGGACATATGCCTTAGAGGGACACGGTGAGACGGTAGACGCACCACGACCCTGCCCAGAGCCAGAATACATTCCAGCTCCACCAGCTGACAGGACTACGGTATGGTCAAATAATCATGCATTAGGTACTCCAGATATGCAGACCCAGATGGCGATGATGCGCCAGGAGATAACAGATCTCTGACAGACTCTTGCTGACCTACACCTGAGGATGGAAATGTCAGAGCTGACCCTCGCTACTGAGTCCGATGTGCTGTATGAGGACATGGCGGAGCTCCGTCGTGAGATAGCGAGACTCCGTGGAGATGACCAGACATCTTGATTTCCATTTTCGTATTATTTACTATATTTCTTATGCATTGATTTACTTCCAGTATCACCCAGACATATTTCCTACTATTTGCATTTGATATATTTCCTATTTATATTGAGATTTGAGTTTTTTTATGTTTATATGCTAATATTCTCTTTTATTTTATTTTATTTTTTCTTGACAAAATATATAGAAAAAAAAATTTGTAAAAAAATAATATATATACTTTGTGGAAAATTTTATGCAAAAACTACATTTTTAGGAAATGTGGAATGCTAAAGAGGCCCCCCAAGGCCAAATGAAGGACACAAAGGCCCATTCAAAATGACAAAGGCCCATCAGTGGATTTGCCTTGTCGCGCCCGTGACACACCCATCGCGCCCGCGACGACGTCCCTGTAAATTCGGGGCAGAACTTCCATTTTCACCATTTTTGAACCTCTAACTTCTCCAAACCCATTTTTTCCCTCCGAAATTTCCCTATAAATCCCCATTGATTTCACATCTCTAACATTCAACCATCATTTTTTACCCTTCCATTTCAAATTCCATCAACAAAAACCCAAAAAAAATTCAACCTTTATTATACCCATTTTTCCACCCTCTTCACCATCTTCATCAATGGAGTTCAACGGGATCACTCTTCGTGAAGGACAATCTGGGAATAGGCAGAGGAGACAACTTCAAAAGCTTCAGGATCGAGAAATTCTCTCGACGAGGTATGTCGACGATTCTTGCTTGCACACTTTAGGGGTCCATCATAGTGTTTTTCATTTGTTAGAATTTGTAGGTTTAAGCACTATTTTTACTGCAAGAGAACCCACCTATGAGAGGATGACGGTTGAGTTTTTAAGTTCATTGGTTTATACCGTCCGTCCCGACACTGCTAGCACAGTCGGTACTGTGCATTTTAGACTGTTTGCTGTTGAGTATGAGTTCAGTACCGATGAACTAGCAGGTCTATTGGGATTCCCTCATGGGGAGGGTGCTGTTTGTGAGGCTCCTTCTAGTGCTGAATGGTCAGTCGAGGTATTCGCCTTCTGGCGCAGGTTGTCAGATACTATTGCTGATTCCTTTAAGGGATTACTCGCCTTGACCATTCATAACCCGACCATAAGAATTTTCAGATATCTTTTGGCATGCTCTATTTTTGGCCGGGAGAATCAAAACAAGGTTAATAGCAAAGAACTTTTGTTCTTGCAAGGATGCCTCACAAATATTAGAATCAATCCGGTCCCATTTATGATCGCCCACATGTGCTTAACGGTAAATAAGGGTGGACTGATAGTTTTTGGCGGATTGATTACGTCTATTGCTCGGGCACTGAATTTAAATGATGAGATAGCTACCTTGGAACCACTGCCCCCTCACATAATTAATTTGAAATTCCTGAAAGACATGAAATTGTGTCGATCAAGGAGGGCTGGTGGTTATGAGTTAATGATTCACGGGGTAGCCATCGAATCGATTGTTATACCATGCAGTAGACGTACAAATGTACGATTCGAGAGGAACTGGACCTATGACCTTACTGCACCACCTTTTCTAGGTCCAATTTCTCCTAATGACCATGACAACGAGGGGCCCGACACAGATGATGAGTATGACCATAGAGAGCATGTGTCCCCCCTCGTCCTACACAATCATACACCGCACCATCTGCTTCTAACACTTTTGCAGGAGCTGCTCCCGGATTTTATATTACGGAGGAGATGTGGCGAGACCATATGGCTAGAGAAGCACGGCATGAAGACCTGCTCTCTTCCATTCAGCAACAGATGGCAGACCAAATGAGCTTTATGCAAGAGTCGCGGCGGAGAGCAGACCAGTCTTACGAGACCATCTCCCGTACTCTGCTTGCGATCACCAATGAGCAGTCCCGTCAACAGCAGTATAATCATCAGCACTTTCAGCTTATGGAGGCCACTCAGGGTTCCATCTTAGGTAACCTTCGTGAGGTGAAAGCTGCTCATACAGACTTGATGGCTAGGATGGACCAGCGAGACCGTCACCATAACAGATCCCGTCGTTCCGAGCATCCAGCACAGGGCGGCGAGGGCACCAGCGGTCCTCACTAGTTTTGCCAGGTTCCTTTCTCCTTAGCTTACTTCGAAACATTAGGGACAATGTTCGATTTAAGTGTGGGAGGAGATTTTATCGTTTTTATTTCCGTCATTTTAGTAGTTTATTTTTATTTCCCTTCAGTTATTTACTTTTGTTTCTGTTTTAGGAAATGCATGTGTTTGAAGAGTCACTAGTATAAGTATGTTTTTGGTTCACCTTCATTTTTTCCACATTTTTAGCCCCAATAAAAAAATTTTCTAGAAAAAAGTGTCGTTCTGAAAAATTTTTTGGACTTTAAGACAGGTTCGTGTTAGGATGCGGTGACTTGGGAGAACCTTTGAAACATCAGTATCGTCCTGACACCATGAACTTCGTAAATATAAGAATCATACCTGAAACCCCTTGTACCATGGCCCTAATTTCATTTCAGAATCATCCTTAGTAGTTTATTTCAGCAATCAGCTCCGGCCTAAACATGTTCTAAGTAGGAGACCGACGAATATAAGTGACTGATCTGTTCATTTAAAAAATATATATATATATATATAAGATGTTTAACTTGCTCATTTCAGTTGGTTCAGAGGTATCTGGCACTGAACTCGGTAGGGCGGATTACGATCTGATCCCCTACAACTGCACTTGAGAAGAATAAAAGGATTTTACACAGTTCCCTGTGCCAGAAATCCGGTATGAAAATATCAGAATCACTAACAGGTCACTCTACCATGAAGCATGTACGGAAAACGGGCTTAATGTGATTGCGCTTGAATGAAAAGGACTCAAAAGAGATGGAAAAGGAAGGCCTAAGTATTATGGGATATAATGGGTAGATTAGTACAGGAGCGAAGTTTATGTCCGTATTTTCGGGATTAGTGTCATCACGATGCCCTTGGTTCACTCAGTTAGTACCGACCGCTGCATCCAGACTCGGACTTAGAAGCCCATTTTGTCCAAAATCCTCGACCGACACTGATTTTTCTTCTGAGCTTTAAATGTTTTGCTTGAGGACAAGCAAAGGTCTAAGTGTGGGAGAATTTGATGACACTAAATTATACTGTATTTTCGACTCTGATTTCACATGCATATTAGTTGTTTTTCTATTTTTATGCTTTGTTATTGTTATGTTTTCCTTTGTTTTCAGGTTTTCAATAAAATCGAGGTCCCAGACAGAAAAGGATGCAAAAGGAGTAGGAATTCTAGTTTGGCAGCAAATTGCTCTTGTCGCTTCTCTTGTCACGGACGCCCCAGGGTAGGCGACGATGTGTCCCATGATCTCCTCAACTCAACTGCCACGTTCCCACGATCAGCACTCTCCTTTGCCTCTTTCTTCTTGTCGCGGGCGCGATGGTCCTGTCGCGGGCGCGACCAGGAAAATTGCGTTCCCGCCCATTTTCAAACCAAGGTCGTTTTTGTCCTTACACCACGCCAACTTTGCCTATAAATACTTGTAGAACTCGAACTTCAGGATCATCCAATCTTAGTTTACTTCACCCTAGGCATAAATTTCACTCTTGTAAAGCGGTAATCTTCTCACATCGAGGAGTTATTGCACTGTGTGTGATCGAGTTTGTAATCAAGTCTTGGAGTGTCTGTAATCAAGTTGGAGCATTTTATTTTCCATGCATTGTACCAGATTTAAAGACTCCGCTTTGGAGCAGGTTTTATTTTAATCGCATTTACTTTCATTTATTTCTCGCACTTGCTTTATTTTGTTTATTTATTGTCTTGCCTTACTTTTCAATACTTTACTTTTCAAAAGACTTAATTCCATACATGATAAGAATTAACATGACTGTTGTTACTACCATGGCTGGCTAAGTTTTAGATAGGTAAGAATGTAAAGACCATAACCACCGTAATACGTCTATGTGTTAATAGAAATACTTAAGGGCTGTTTTAATCTTTAACACAAGTTTTCTGTTCCTAAAAGCAATGTTGGGTAAGATCGAAAGTCGTCCAACAATTTGTAAACCTGTTTAGTTCTCAACTGATCAAATACAGCGAAAGCGCTTTGCTCAGTTGAGTAGGGATTTTTAACACTTTAGAAAAGAGGTTTTAAAACTATTTTTGGACGTGTTAGTGGGATTAGAATCTGGTTCATTTTGAACCTCTTTAGTTTAGAAATTCCAGGTCAAAATACTTTTCTGTTTAGTCTAGAATTTGCATTTCTTAAAAGTAAGTTTTCCATGACTCTAACGCAATGCGCGCCTTTTTATAAGTGACAATAAAGGGGTTAGTTTAGAGGGTAAACTTGGTTCTGACTACGCGAAAGCGACAGTTCCTGTTGAATTGAATTCTTTTCTTAAAATAGAAGATATTGCCCGTAAGTAGTTCTGTTGATGAATATAGAAATATTATCGGTTATGAGAATTACATTCAAGCCTATTGTTTTGTCTGAATTTTATTACCTCGTCATTTACTTTTATTTATTTTCCTCTGCATTAGTAAACCATTGAACTGCCTTAGATAAGCACTGTAACAAACGGAAATCGTTAGATCGACATTTGGTCCCTGTGGATACGATAACTTTTTATATTACTCTGACGCGATTCGTGCACTTGCGAATACAACGCATCAGAAAACAAATAGGATAGCATAACAACAAGATTAAACCTTCAATAATAATAACATTAAGCATTCAATCTCAATAAATATATATAAGGCAATATATCCTTTTTGGTCCTTGAACTTTATCTCGGGGTCCATTTTGGCCCCTTAATTTTAAAAGAGGGAAAGTTGATCCTTTTATTGTTCAAATAGCGCCACAAAAATCCTTTTCTTCCATTTGGCTCAAACGACGTTTGTTTATGTATGAGTTGTAAGTTAAGAGAGAGAGAGAGAGAGAGAGAGAGGGGGGGGGGGGGGGGTGAGGGGTGAATTAGGTACTTAGAAAATTTTCTGGATTTTTGTCGGTTTTATGTTTTACTTTCCTAATAAATACTATGTGATACAAACTGTAAATATGGAAAGTAAACAACACAAGAATATATTCTGGTTCCCCTCACAGTCCGAGAGTACTCCAGTCCCCTTTCAACATGAAATAGATTTTTAATATTGTTAGGACTTAGACAAGACTCTTTCTAGCCTTTCTATACACACACTAACAAATCACACCAAGAACAACCTCTTGAATTTTTCACTAAGTCCAAAATGAGAATAATCCTGTCACAATGGACCTATTTTTCCACAACTAGGACAACAAGGAATACAACTTCACAATCTTATTTCCAACAATCCTGGAAAAATAAGATGTGATAAACAATGTATAATCTGAATTTTTGTAAGTATGTGAAATGGATTTTTTAACACTTATCAATCAAAAGATTGATCTTCTCCTCATAACAAACAACTCTCACAATGGTATACAAGTGTTCTTGATGTATGGAATAAAACTATAATGATTTTTTTATGAAGGTTTAATGCACAAGTTTCACTCTCGAAAAATCTGGTTTGAACACTTATGAAAAATTTGAAAGTTTAAAGAGATGAAAGAATGTTTGAAATTTTTGCAAGGAGGTGAGAGTAAAAATCTGATGCAATGGTGTTTAAATAGCCCTAATACACCTCTACAAATGTGTATTATTCATGAGGGGATGCCATGGTTCATGACAAGAATTTTCAAACCAAAGAGATGAAAAAATGTCATATTTTCTGGTACTGCTTCAGTGTTAATCGATTAACCATAGGGGGTTAATCGGTTAACACCCTGCAACGTAAAAAATATTTGAAAAATTTGACTGGTTAATCGATTAACCATAGGGGGTTAACCGATTAACAACTAGGCAAAATTAAAAAATCCTTATTTTTTCAACATGAAACCTATGGCAAAATGATTTTAAACACCTTAAACATTTATGACATGCATATGACTTTTGAACACTTGTATATTCATTAGCAAGAATTGAATGTCATATACCTCTTGATCAATCCTTGAAAATCTTCAAGACTTAGATGAAATTGAACATTGTGTTTGCTTTGCATGTCTTTGATCCATTTCTTTTTGTTAATCCAATCTTGCATGTAAAATTTTGTCTTCATCAAAACCTTGAGAAGCATGTCTTCAAACTCTCCCCCTTTTTGATGATGACAACCCTATCTTTGAAATGTTGTTCCAACCTTGTTTCGCTAACACAATGCTCCCCCTTGATTAGTGCTCCCCCTTAATCCATGATTTTAAAGAGTCTTTGAAAGCTGCATCTGCATTTTTTGTTATAGAAAAGCATACAACATAATATTAATTCTTCTCCCCCTTTGTCATTAACAAAAAGGATAGGAAAAGACTTAAGGAAATGTAAGTGTACAAGTTGTATGACAAGAAAATGTGTAATAATTGAAAAACATACACCATATAAAACATATTCGTAACACTCAAGATATAAAACATAGAACATCAAATTATATTAAGTGCACGAAATAACACATTACAGAACAAAATACATAATATAAAGTACTTAGGACATAGCCTTAAACAAAACATAATCTTAACATAACTTAGAATTGAAACTAAAACATAACTTAGAAAAACTTAAGAATTCCGGTGTTCTAGAGAGCCGTCTTAGAATTAATCTCATTCATTTTTTTCCGTCATCTTAGTTTGAGGTTCTCTCTTCAACTCCAATCCAGTTTCTTCCAATATGCAAGAAACCAATCTTCCATAAGGAAGTCCTCCATTTAACTGAAGTTGGTGCTTCATGTGATACATCACGGTAAGCGCCCAATTCACTTTGATTTTGTTTTTGATGGCAAAGAGAACTTGTATTTCCACATCATTAATTTGGGAGTGGTTCAAATGATTTGGTAAAAGAACATAACAAATCACATAATAGAGCATCCGATCACTAACCGATAAATTCTTCGCATAACACAAGACCCTTGAAGAAGATAAATTATGTTCACTCAAAACTTCAGCCTGACTGCCCCAACAAATTCTAAAATAGTATTCCATTTTGTTATAACCTGCCCATAGACCATATTTATGAGTAAAACCTTGACGAATGAAAAAACCCTCAGAAGGAAGATCTAAGAGTGTTCCAAATCCTATCATCTCCTCACAAATCTCAACATGTCTAACTTTTGTATACAACATGTGTTTCTCAAGAGTATCCAAACCAATTTGCAGATTAGTGAAAAATAGCTTAACTAGGTCAGGAAAACAAAAGCCAAACTCAGACACAAACTTATTAACACCTTGAAATACTAATAAAGCACAGAAGGTAAAACTATGCTCATGAAAGGTTTTGAGGCTCACATACTTTACCGGCATAAGTGAATGATTTCTGACATTGAAATCCAATCTTCTTGCCTTGGTTGAAGGTTGTTGTGCTTCTACATCAGATGGTTCAGAACTACCTTCACCCATTAGAAGCTTTCCCTTTCCCTTTCTAGTTGGTGCCATTGATGAAGGTTAAAGGTTTGAAAGTTAGGGTTTGAGGTTATTTTCAGATTTGAGAAGGATAAGATACGGTGATGGATTATAAAGAGGTTTTAGAGGAGTAGGCTTTTAATTTGGTTGAATGAAGTTAATGATTTTGGGAGGATGAATGTGGAAGAAGAGTATTGAAGAGAGTCAAAATTGAAGAGTTCCAAGAAGAAGTGTGAAAGTGAAAATGATTTCCCAAAATAAGCACTTAAATGCATGAGACAAAACATAGAGAATATGAAAAGAAAAACAAAACAATTCTGAGTTTTTAAGAAACAAAAAATTAATTTTGTGTCAGTGGTAATCGGTTAACCGCATATGGTTAATCGATTACAGCGTGAAAAAACAAGTGAAAAACGCAGGAAACAGAGGCATTAATCGGATACCCTCATATGGTTAACCGGCTAACGGGGCAAAAACAGTGACTTTGCAGCGCTTATCATGCATGAAATTTCCAATTTTTTTTTCACTTAGACATGCTCTAACTTATTATTATGCAACTAGTGATCATCCAAACAAATCATAAAAAAAATTTTATAAGCATGTAAAATGAAGATTTACAATTTTGGTACAAAACACACATTTTAGCAAAATTTGAAAATTTTAGAAAGTTGGAAATTATGTGTACCTTGGCTTCATTATAGTTCATAATGAATAAATATTGAAGAATTATACATCACCTTCATCTAATATTCCAAGTTCCCTCCGTATTTTGTAAAATGCTTCTTTTGCGAGAGGTTTCGTGAAAATATCCGCGAGTTAATTATGTCTATCCAAAAATGTTTTACTTTGACATCTCCTTGAAGAACATGATCATGAAGAAAGTGATGTCGAATATCGATGTGCTTTGTTCTTGAATGCATAACCAGATTCTTTGTTATGTTTATCGCACTTGTATTGTAAGAACGGAGATGAATGCATCCAAGATCGAGTCCATAATCATGAAGTTGTTGCTTAAGCCAAAGAATTTGCGCACAACAACTACCTGCTGCAATATACTTCACTTCGGCTGTACTAAGAGCGACACAAGCTTGTTTCTTGCAAGACCAAGATACTAAATTATTCCCTAGTATATGACATGTACCACTTGTGCTTTTGCGATCAGTTTTGCAACCTGCCAAATTGCAAACACTACCTTTGGGATACCATAACCCAACATTGGTCGTTCCTTTGAGATACTTCTGATGACACTGAATTTCACCGTATTTTTGACTCCGATTTCGCATGCATTCTTAGTCTTTTAATGTCATTTTATTATGTTATTATTATGTTTTTCTTTGTTTTCAGGTTTTTAGTCTAATCAGAGCCCCGAGCGAGAAAAGGAGCGAAAAGGAAGTCGAAATGAGCTAAAATAGAGAAAATCAGCATTTTACACTTATGGCATCCACTATGGCGGCCGCCACAGGGTCTTCCATGACGTGGCCATGTCTCAAACTCCTCCCAACTGTTTTTCCCCACGATCTCCAACTGCCCAAGCAAGTTTACACTCCCAAATTCAAATGCTAGGGGCATCCTTGTCTTTTCCACATGTTTCCTTGCCTATAAATAGGACTTTAGATTTTCGTTTTTCTTCATCCAAGTTTAGTTGTTCATAAGCATATATCAGTGTAATAGTGGTAATCGCTTCACATCGAGGTGTTACTACATTCGAGAGATCGAGTCTGTAAGAGCCTGTGAGACTAAGTCTTGGAGCACTCTGGAAGGAAGTTAATCCTGCCACCATTTTACTTTCAGTTCGCATTGTTCAACCACTCCGATTGGAGCAGGTTTTTATTACTTTACCTTTTATCAACTTTATTTCTTGCACTGTCTTTTAATTTCATTTACTTTCCGCACTCGCTTTAATTTCATTTACTTTCCGCACTCGCACTTAAATACCTTTTTTATGAAAAATCTAAAAATGAACTTTTACTTTACCATGTCTGGCTAATTTTATAAAGGTTAGAATGTGAAGATCATAACCGAACCGATAATCTGTACAATTGTTAGTGGAAACACTTAAGGGCTATTTTAACTTTCAATATAAGTTTTCCTGTTCTTAAATTCCGTTGGGTAAGATCGAAAGCCGTCCAACGCCTATCTAAACTTAATTGTTTTAAACTATTTCAAAAACAGCGAAAGCGCTTTGTTTAGTTTATTAGGAGTTTTTAATTTAAAAGGAAAAGAGATTTTAAAACCATTTTCGGACGCGTTAAGAAGTTTAAAGTCTGGTTCGTAAGGACCTCTTTTTTTTAGAAAATCCAGGTTAAAATACTTTTCAACTTGGTCAAGATACTATATTTCTTAAAAATAGGTTCACTACTCTAACGCAATGCGCGCCTTTTTATCCGTGACAATAAGAGGGTTTGATTAGGGGGTACAACTCGGTTCTGAATACGCGAAAGCGACAGTTCCTGTCAAATTAGTTCTTTTCAAAGTAGAAAACATTGCCCGTAAGTAGTTCTATTAGCAAGTACTTGGATTATCAATTGGTTGTGTGAATTGCATTCGAACCTGTCTTTATCAATTAATTTTAATTACTTTATTTACTACCGTGCACTCTTCAAAACTACTATTTTCAATCACCTTAGATACACACCTTAACAATAGATAGCGATAGATTGACACTTGGTCTCTGTGGATACGATAATCTTTTATATTACTCTGACGCGTTCGTACACTTGCGAAAAAAACACGCATCAAGTTTTTGGCGCCGTTGCCGGGGACCAATTTCGTCAAATTTCGTACCCTGTTGTTATACCGTTTAGACTAAGGAAGTTACCCGCCGGTCAATGCGAAAAACTCGTAGTACCGGAAGTTTAGTAGACCCTCTAGCTGAACCAGAACGTTACGCTCGCGCACGTTTATATTTCCGTAAACTTAGGAAAGCTATGGCCGAAGATCAAAATCAAAGACCTCTTAAGGATTTCGCCCAACCATCCAACGAGGAACCTAGTTCTAGTATAGTAAATCCAGCCATACCAGCTAACAATTTTGTACTTAAACCATCCCTGCTGCAGTTAGTACAGCAGAGACAATTCGCAGGTCTTGCTACAGAGAACCCAAACCAACATTTGAAAAACTTTCTCCAACTAGCAGACACTTTTAAAACCAATGGAGCCCCTCCTGAGGCGATTCGCTTAAGATTATTTCCTTTTTCCCTCAGAGATAAGGCCCTATCTTGGTTAGATTCCCTTCCACCAAATTCCATAACAAGTTGGGAAGACCTTAGAAAAGTATTCCTTGCCAGATATTTTCCCCCGAGTAAGACCGCTGTTCTTCGAAACCAAATAACTAGATTTACCCAAAACCAAGGAGAATCGTTGTTCGAAGCCTGGGAGAGATATAAAGAGCTGTTAAGAGCATGCCCACATCATGGTTTAGAAAATTGGTTAATCATTTAAACCTTCTATAATGGACTTCATTATAACACTAAGATGACCATCGACGCCGCCGCAGGTGGCGCACTGATGAACAAACCTTACCCTGAAGCTAGTGCCCTTATCGAAGATATGGCCCAAAACCATCAATCGTGGGGAGTAGAACGAGCGACAGTGGAAAAGAAGGAAGCCCAAGGAGGAATACATGAGTTAAGCTCTATAGACATGATGCAAGCTAAAATGGACGCATTGGCCCTAAAAGTTGAGCATATGTGTACAACCCCGAATACTGCAGCCGCAGTTTCGTCAGATTGTGAGATATGTGGGACGAAAGGACACCAATCCGCAGAATGCAGTCTGTTAAACGAGACCAGCTCTGAACAAGTGAACTACACCCAAGGAAACCCATTTTCAAATACCTATAAACCTGGATGGAGGAATCACCCAAACTTTTCCTATAAGAATAATAACCCTATCCAAAATACTGCCCCTCCGAGATAATCAAGTTATCAAGCCCCAAGATCAAATCAACCTATGCAACCTGTACCACCAAAACCGAGCCTTGAGAAAATCGTGGATAATTTTGTCGCTGCTCAAATCCAACAAAACAAGGAGTTCATGAACCAAAACGTTCATGTTAACGAACTAATTACCCAGTTAGGAACCAAGGTTGACCAAATAATCACTCACAATAAGATGCTTGAAACCCAAATCTCGCAGGTAGCTTTAAACCAAGCCCCTCAGACCACACCTGGAGGACAATTCCCTGGACAACCTCAACAAAACCCGAAAGGACAAGCAAATGCCATTACCCTACGAAGTGGGACCGCTTATGATGAACCTTGTAACCCGAGGTTGAGTGATCCCAAAACTTCTAAGGAAGATGACAACATCCCAGATAAAAAGAAGAAACCAGAGGAATCTGTAAACCAGGAAAGTCAAGAAAAAGGAGAAGAACCCAAAAACAAAACCTATATACCACCCCCGCCATACAAACCACCAATACCATATCCGCAAAGACTTAAACAAACCCAAATCAATAATCAGTATCAGAAATTCATTAAAGTTATAGAAAAACTTCACGTAGAAATCCCGTTCACAGAAGCCATTACCCAAATACCATCCTACGCAAAGTTTCTCAAAGACATCCTTACCAATAAACGTAGACTTGATGATCCGAAACCCTTGGAATGTAATTCTATTGCCGAAAATAAATTAGCAAAAAAGGATAAAGATCCTGGAAACTTTTCCATTCCTTGTACTTTGGGGAGTCATGTCATCGAAAAAGCTTTTCTAGACTTAGGAGCTAGTGTGAGCTTAATGCCCTTAGCGGTTTGCGAAAGGTTAAATTTAGGAGAGTTGCAACCTACCAAGATGTCACTTAAATTAGCCGATAGATCTGTTAAATATCCGATAGGCATACTTGAAGACGTCCCTGTTAGGATAGGTCAGCTGTTTATCCCTACTGATTTTGTTGTCATGGACATTAAAGAAGATGATGACATACCAATTCTTCTAGGTAGACCATTCTTATCGACTGCTGGAGCCATAATAGATGTCAAAAAGGGGAAGCTAACCTTTGAGGTAGGGAACGAGAAGATAGAATTTATACTTTCAAAATTTCTTATGGCACCTGTGATAGGAGATGCGTGTTATGCGATAGATATCATTGATGAATGTGTTAGGGAGTTAGAGCAAGAAGAAGTCATTGAAACAATTAAGCTGCCATCAACTCTTATTTTGGAAGATGACAATTATAAGAAACCCTACATCGATGATAACCTTTACGAATGTTTATCCCTTACCCCAGATCCTATGCCTTGCCCTATTAAACCAGCCTTGGAACTTAAGGAACTACCTAAGAACCTGAGATATGAGTTTCTTGATGAAGAAATGAATCGTCCGGTTATAGTTAGTGCTGCCTTGAGACAAAAAGAAACAGATCAACTCTTGGACGTTTTACGAAGATATCCCTCAGCCTTAGGATATAATATCTCTGATCTGAAAGGTATAAGTCCATCCGTATGCATGCATCGGATTTCGCTCGAAGTAGATTCAAAACCTTCCAGAGAGCACCGGAGAAGGATAAACCCTATACTGAGTGATGTTGTCAAAAAGGAAGTTCTGAAGTTGCTTGAAGCAGGTATAATATATCAGATCTCGGACAGTAAGTGGGTGAGCCCTGTGCATGTGGTACCCAAGAAGGGAGGCATCACAGTTGTGCAAAATGAGAAAGGTGAACAAATAGCAAAGCGGATAGAAGGAGGTTGGCGTATGTGCATAGACTATAGAAAGTTAAATAAAGCAACTAGGAAGGATCATTTCCCTTTACCGTTCATAGACCAGATGTTAGAACGTCTTGCCAGACACTCTTACTTCTGCTATCTAGACGGGTATTCGGGATTCTTTCAAATACCTATACATCCAGAAGATCAAGAAAAAACTACCTTTACATGCCCTTTTGGAACTTTTGCCTACAGACGAATGCCTTTTGGACTCTGTAATGCCCCTGCTACTTTCCAACGTTGCATGATGTCAATCTTTGCAGATTATCTAGATGGAATCATGGAAGTATTTATGGATGATTTCTCGGTTTGCGGTTTTGATTTCCAAAATTGTCTTATCAACCTTGAGAAAATCCTGGAAAGATGTGTGGAGGTGAACCTTGTGCTGAATTGGGAAAAATGCCATTTCATGGTGACTGAAGGAATTGTTTTAGGACATATAATCTCCGAAAGAGGTATAGAGGTAGATAAAGCAAAAATAGAAGTTATAGAGAACCTAAAACCCCCCAAGACTATCAGGGAAGTTAGAAGTTTCCTTGGACACGCTGGATTCTACCGCCGTTTCATCAAGGACTTCTCCAAAATAACAAAACCTTTAACTGGCCTGTTAATGAAAGATGCTGAATTCATCTTTGATGAAAAATGCAATGAAGCATTCAACCTTTTGAAGCAAGCATTGATTTCAGCACCCATTATGAAACCCCCTGATTGGTCTGAACCGTTTGAGATAATGTGTGACGCCAGTGATTACGCTGTAGGAGCCGTTCTAGGTCAGAGAAAAGATAAAAGATTACATGTAATATATTATGCCAGTAGAACCCTAGACGCCGCCCAGCTCAATTACGCAACAACCGAGAAAGAACTCCTAGCTGTAGTTTTCGCTATAGACAAATTTAGATCATATCTAGTAGGAGCCAAAATTATAGTTTACACCGATCATGCTGCCATCCGTTACCTACTAAGTAAAAAAGATGCTAAACCCAGGTTACATCGATGGATTTTGTTGCTACAAGAGTTCGACTTAGATATCCGAGATAAAAAAGGCACAGAAAATGTAGTAGCCGATCACCTATCTAGGCTAGAATACCTGAATCCTGAATTAGTACCCATAAATGATGATTTTGCCTATGATAGATTGATAGCCCAGTTGGAAACCATTGAAGATAAAGAACCAGACCCTCATGAGCACTTCCAAAAATCCTTAGCTGTAAGTAACGTGCCCTGGTACGCTGATTTTGTTAATTACCTAGCCGCTGATATCATACCCCCTGATCTCGATTACCACAAGAAGAAGAAGTTCTTAAGTGATGTTAGAAATTTCTATTGGGATGAGCCACTTCTTTTCAAGAGAGGTAAAGATGGCATTTTCCGCCGTTGCGTTCCAGAAGACGAGGTAGAAAATATAATTCAGCATTGTCACTCTGCACCTTATGGTGGACATGCAAGCACCTCTAAGACCTACGCCAAGATTCTTCAAGCTGGCCTATTCTGGCCTACCATGTGGCGTGATGTCCATGCTTACATTGTCAAATGTGATAGATGCCAACGCACAGGAAATATATCAAGACGCGACGAAATGCCTTTAAGAAACATCCAAGAAGTAGAACTCTTCGACGTATGGGGTATAGATTTCATGGGACCATTCCCACCATCTTTAGGAAACAAGTATATCTTAGTTGCAGTAGACTACGTGTCTAAATGGATTGAAGCGATAGCTGCACCCACAAACGACACTAGAGTAGTGATTAAATTATTTAAAAATTATATATTCCCCAGATTTGGAACACCCCGTTTAGTTATAAGTGATGGAGGATCTCACTTCATATCAAGAATATTTGATAAGCTTTTAAGCAAGTATGGAGTTAAGCATAGAGTAGCAACACCATATCACCCACAGACTAGTGGCCAAGTGGAAGTATCTAATAGGGAGATTAAACAAATTTTAGAAAAAACTGTCTCTGTATCCAGAAAAGATTGGTCGCAAAAGCTTCAAGAGGCTTTATGGGCCTACAGAACCGCTTTCAAAACCCCTATAGGAACAACCCCCTACCAACTAGTCTATGGAAAATCTTGTCATTTACCTTTTGAGTTAGAGCATAAGGCCTATTGGGCCATTAAAACTTTGAATTTGGATTACCTAACTGCTGGTGAGAAACGTATCCTTGATATCCACAAATTGGAAGAACTCAGACAGCAAGCCTACGAGAATGCCATAATATACAAAGAAAGAACAAAAGCTTGGCACGACAAAAGAATCGTAAGAAAAGACTTCAACTTAGGCGACCCTGTTCTCCTGTTCAATTCTAGGCTACGACTCTTCCCAGGAAAGCTCCGTTCAAGATGGACTGGCCCCTTCAAAGTATCAAAAATTCTGGGGTCTGGAGCTGTTGAAATAAAAAACGAGACATGTAAACCATTCATCGTCAATGGACAAAGACTGAAGCTCTACGAAGGAGGAGACATTCCAACAACCTACTCCAGCCACACTCTAAGTGATCCACCAATCCCGACAAGAGATGTATAAGTTCCAGTCGTCAAGCTAACGACGTTAAACAAGCGCTGCATGGGAGGCAACCCATGATTTTCTTACCTTATTTACTCTTTCTACATTTTGTTTTATTTTATTTCTTGTTATATTTTGTCAGGACTAATGTTTAAAATGTTTGTGTTTTACAGGACTTTCTTCCTAACTCTGTGCAGAATGCAGAACTTTGACGACATGCATGTGACTTTCAGGAATGACGCCCAGAGAGAGCGTTACTTTGTCCACTTCAGACGTCCTATGGCACCTACGAGGTACCCAGATCAGGCTTGCATGGAGGCTTTAGGCATTGAGCCTAGTGTCAGATTCTTATGCCACCAGCTTCAATGGGACCAGTTCGACGACCTGAACAACACCTATAGGAACCTCACTTTGGAGTTCCTCAGCTCGTTTTCTTATGACCCCTGGGCCGGACCAGATGGATGTGCTATTTTCAGGTTATTTGGGACTGAGTACTCCTTCACTCATAAGGAGTTTGGTGATTTATTAGGTTTTCAGACGACCCCTGATGCTATTCCTGAGACACCTATGGGATACTTTCTGAGTAGGGAAGTGGAGAAGTTCTGGAGTGATATCTCTGGTGGAGGGAGTCAGGATCCTTCCACCCAGTTCTCACATGTTGTCCACAACCCTGCATTGAGGTATTTTCAGATGATCATAGCACACTCTTTCTTTGGATTGCCAGATGCTGAGACCTTGCTTAGTGAGGAGGAGATCTTTCTACTGTTTTGTGCGACCCAGTCACGTCCTGTGGCATGTGGGAACTTTCTGCTGAAAGGTCTTAGCAGTATTGCCAGGTCATCAGTAGGTATTATTCATGTGGGAGGTATTGTTACCCAGATTGCTGCTGCTTTAGGCCTTTCGCGTAAGTTGTTACATCTCAGGGTTTTCTGTGAATACACCACCATGGACGTTGATTTCTGCCTAGACAGAGGGTTGATAAGGAGAGCCTCTGCAAACCCCAACCAGTTCAGATTGTTGATCGACAACGAGGCTGTTCATTACTTTTTGCTGCCTGATCCGATGATGACCAGTGTTCATGACCCAGCTAATTGGAGATATGCTTTGGAGGGTTATGGAGAGACTATTGAGGAGCCTAGATCGCCTCCTATTGCTGAGTACACCCCTACACCTCCGTCTCCCAAAATCACTGTATTATCTAATAATTTGTCTTTGCAGCCACCCGATTTATACACCCAGGTTGTTGAGCTCCGCAGAGAGACTGCCAAGCTCAAGCAGGAGGTAGCTGATCTTGCTTTGCAGATTGAGGTATCTGATCTCACTCATGCTACTGAGGCAGACTCTTTATACCAGGAGATCGGAGAGCTTCGTCGCGAGATCGCTGAGCTTCGTGGATCCAGCCAGGCAGAGGAGCCAGCTGATTGATCATATTGCCCTGACTTACTACTCTATTATTTACTATTCAGTATTTCTGCGTTTTCTTTACTTTTTAGCATATCTGGACACATTTCGTATTTTCGCATTTCCTATATTTCCTATGTACTTTGATTTTTTATATATATATATATATATATTATGTGTGTTTTTATTTTTCCTTTTATATATATATATCCAATAATAATGTTATTTTTCTTAATATTTGATTTTTATTTCCACAAAAATTGTGCAAGTCCCGTGTTGAAGAAGAAAGCAAATGAGAACGCTATCGGGACCCCCGAGACGCAAAAGGTAAGAGAGGCCCATTCCAAAATTCAAAATTTTGGCCCAGGTCCGAAAATGACCTTATGGCGCCCGCCATAGCCTTATGGCGCCCGCCACGGCGTCCTGGTAAATACGGGGGAGAACTACATCTTCCACCATTTTTGAACCTCTAAACTCCCAAAACCCATTTTTCTCCTTTTCCAAAACTCCATTAAAACTCACAAAAGCTCCCACATTTATTTAATACCCACTATCCATTAACCCTTTCAAACTTCCATTTGAAATTCCACCAATTAAATTCCATAAAAATCTCACCTTTACCAACTTATATTTAAACCCATCTTCACTATCTTCAAATCAATTCAAGGAGCAAGCTATGGAGTTCGAAGGATATATTTTGCGAGAAGGAAAACCCGGGGATAGGCAGAGGTGGAATATTCAAAGGCTTCAAGGTCGAGAAATTCTCTCGACGAGGTACGTGGACGACAACTGTCTCTATACCTTGGGTATTTATCATAGTGTTTATCATTTACTTGATTTTTTGGGACTGCACTCTATTTTTGAAAACCGAGAACCAACCTTTGAGAAACTGACAGTTGAGTTTTTAAGTTCTTTGATCTACACTGTCCACCCTAACACTGCTAGCACAGTCGGTACTGTCCAATTTAGAATGTTTGGAATAGAATATAAGTACAGTACCGACGAACTAACAAGTCTGTTAGGGATTCCTCTTTGGGAAGGTGCTATTTGTGAAACCCCTTTGGATGACGGATGGTCGGTCGATGCATTTCTTTTTTGGCAGAGATTGTCAAATAATTTAATAACTTCTTTTGAAGGAATTCTTGCATCGACCATCCACAACCCGGCCATCAGAGTTTTTAGATACCTGTTGGCATGTACTATTTTTGGCCGGGATAATCCAAATAAGGTTAATGCTAAAGAGCTTCAGTTTTTACAAGGAAGTCTCACTAATAGAAGAATCAATCCGGTCCCGTTTATGCTTTCTCACATGTCTGTTACTATTAATAAAGCAGGACCGATTGTTTTTGGAGGACTGATTACGTCTATTGCTCGGGCCCTTAACTTGAACAATAAGATAGCCACACTAGAGCCCTTAACTCCTCGCACAATCAACCTAAAATTTCTAAAAGATATGAAATTGTGCCGAGCGAGAAGAGAGGGTGGTTTTGTATTGATGATCCATGGTGTAGCTATCCCATCTGTTGCCTTGCCCTGCAGTAGACGTACCGATGTACGTAATGAAAGGAACTGGACCTATGATTTAAATGCTCCACCTGTTCTAGGTCCACTTCCTCCTAATATTCCTGATACGGAGGGACACGACACTGACGAAGAATTTGAGCGGAGAGATCAGTCTCCCATACCTCATGTGTCCCCCCATCATCCTTCACCACCACACACCGCACCCTCTTCCTCTAACCCTTTTGCAGGTTCAGTCCCTGGATCCTATGTCACTGAGGAGATGTGGCGTGACCTTATGGCTAGAGAAGAAAGGCGAGATGACCTTCTCTCTACCATTCAGCAACAAATGACGGATAATATGAGCTTCATGGGAGAATCACGGCGGAGGACAGATCGATCCTTCGAGTCCGTTTCTCGCACCTTGCTTGCGATAGCAAACGAGCAATCCCGTCAGCAAGACTTCAACCGCCGGCATTACGAGCTTATGGAGGCTACTCAAGGTTCCGTTCTAGGTAACCTTCGACAGGTCAGAGATGCCCAGGCGGCCTTATCAGCCCGATTGGACCGGAGAGACCAGCATCGTAGCAGATCCCGTCGTCCCAGGCATTCCCAGCAGGACGACGAGGGCACCAGTGGTCCACATCAGTAGTTTTACAGGTTACTCTCCTTATCTTATTTCGAAACATTGGGGACAATGTTCGATTTAAGTGTGGGAGGGGATTTTATTGCTTTCTATTTCCATTTTTAGTTAGTTGTTTATTTCTTGTTTTTATCTATGTCTTTTTTTTTTTTAATAGAAAATGCACGAGTCTGACGAGTCACCAGTACAGTGTATCTCTAGTGCACCCTCATTTTTTCCCCATTTCTTTAGCCCTAAAAAAAAAATTTTTTTGCAAAAAGAAAACATTGTTGTTCTACACGTTTTTTGGGCTTTAAGACAGGTTTGGATTAGGATGTGGTGACTTAGGTGAACTTTTTGAAACATTAGTATCGTTTTAGCACCGTAGACTTCACGAATATAGGAATCATTCTAAAAACCCATGTACCATGGCCTTAATCATCATTTCCAAATTTGTCCTAAGTAGTTTATTTCTGCAGTCAGCTCCGGCCTAAGCATGTTCTACGTAGGGGAACGATGAACATAAGTGAATGATCCAGTAAAATAAATAAAGAATAAGGTAAACTCCGGATAGATGACCCTCACAAGGTCGTTTAACCCAAAAAGTTGAATTGTTGCCACACAAAAAAATATAATTTTAGCTCACCCATTGTTAGTTGGTTCAGAGGTATCTGGCGCTGAACTCGGTAGGGCGAATTACGATCCGATCCCCCACAACTGCATTTGGGTTAAATAAAAGGGTTTACACAGTCTTATGTGCCAGAAACCCTATGTTTTGGATCAGAATCACTAACAGGTCACTCTACTATGAAACATGTACGGATAACGGGCTTAATGTGATTGCGCCTGAATGAAAAGGACCCAAAAAAGAGATGAAGAGGTAGGCCTAGTTATTGTGGGATGGTACGGTTGATTAATATAAGAATGAAGTTTATGTCCGCCTCTGCGGATAAGTGTCATTACGATACCCTTGGTTCACTTAGTACCTGTCACTGCATCCTGACTTGAACTTAGAAGCCCTTTTTGCCCGAATCACGTGTCAGCACTAGTTTTCTTACTTTGAGCTTTAAATGTTTTGCTTGAGGACAAGCAAAGGTCTAAGTGTGGGAGAATTTGATGACACTGAATTTCACCGTATTTTTTACTCCGATTTCGCATGCATTCTTAGTCTTTTAATGTCATTTTATTATGTTATTATTATGTTTTTCTTTGTTTTCAGGTTTTTAGTCTAATCAGAGCCCCGAGCGAGAAAAGGAGCGAAAAGGAAGTCGAAATGAGCTAAAATAGAGAAAATCAGCATTTTACACTTATGGCATCCACTATGGCGGCCGCCACAGGGTCTTCCATGACGTGGCCATGTCTCAAACTCCTCCCAACTGTTTTTCCCCACGATCTCCAACTGCCCAAGCAAGTTTACACTCATGGCGGGCGCCATGGTGTTGTGGCGGGCGCCACAAGAACAAAACGAGTTCCCTCCCAAATTCAAATGCTAGGGGCATCCTTGTCTTTTCCACATGTTTCCTTGCCTATAAATAGGACTTTAGATTTTCGTTTTTCTTCATCCAAGTTTAGTTGTTCATAAGCATATATCAGTGTAATAGTGGTAATCGCTTCACATCGAGGTGTTACTACATTCGAGAGATCGAGTCTGTAAGAGCCTGTGAGACTAAGTCTTGGAGCACTCTGGAAGGAAGTTAATCCTGCCGCCATTTTACTTTCAGTTCGCATTGTATTCAACCACTCCGATTGGAGCAGGTTTTTATTACTTTACCTTTTATCAACTTTATTTCTTGCACTGTCTTTTAATTTCATTTACTTTCCGCACTCGCTTTAATTTCATTTACTTTCCGCACTCGCACTTAAATACCTTTTTTATGAAAAATCTAAAAATGAACTTTTACTTTACCATGTCTGGCTAATTTTATAAAGGTTAGAATGTGAAGATCATAACCGAACCGATAATCTGTACAATTGTTAGTGGAAACACTTAAGGGCTATTTTAACTTTCAATATAAGTTTTCCTGTTCTTAAATTCCGTTGGGTAAGATCGAAAGCCGTCCAACGCCTATCTAAACTTAATTGTTTTTAAACTATTTCAAAAACAGCGAAAGCGCTTTGTTTAGTTTATTAGGAGTTTTTAATTTAAAAGGAAAAGAGATTTTAAAACCATTTTCGGACGCGTTAAGAAGTTTAAAGTCTGGTTCGTAAGGACCTCTTTTTTTTAGAAAATCCAGGTTAAAATACTTTTCAACTTGGTCAAGATACTATATTTCTTAAAAATAGGTTCACTACTCTAACGCAATGCGCGCCTTTTTATCCGTGACAATAAGAGGGTTTGATTAGGGGGTACAACTCGGTTCTGAATACGCGAAAGCGACAGTTCCTGTCAAATTAGTTCTTTTCAAAGTAGAAAACATTGCCCGTAAGTAGTTCTATTAGCAAGTACTTGGATTATCAATTGGTTGTGTGAATTGCATTCGAACCTGTCTTTATCAATTAATTTTAATTACTTTATTTACTACCGTGCACTCTTCAAAACTACTATTTTCAATCACCTTAGATACACACCTTAACAATAGATAGCGATAGATTGACACTTGGTCTCTGTGGATACGATAATCTTTTATATTACTCTGACGCGTTCGCACACTTGCGAAAAAAACACGCATCAACTTCATGATTCTTTTAACAGCGGTGAGATGTGATTCCTTTGGATTTGCTTGAAAACGGGCACATAAAAACACACTAAACATTATGTTAGGACGACTTTCTGTCAAATATAATAAAGAACCAATCATACCTCGATACTTTGTAACATCAACTGAAACACCCGATTCGTCTTGATCAACGTAGGTTCCGGATCCCATTGGAGTAGACATAGTTTTGCAACCATCCATGTTGAATCTCTTCAACAACTCTTTGCAATACTTGGCTTGGTTGATGAAGATGCCATCCTTTAGTTGCTTGATTTGCAATCCAAGAAAATAGTTCATCTTACCCATCATAGACATCTCGAATTCTCCTTGCATTATCAATGAGAATTCTTCACAAAGATCTTTGTTTATTGAATCGAATATGATGTCGTCAACGTAGACTTAAACCACTAAAGTGGTGTCCTTAATTCTATTAATGAACAAGGTCTTATCTACTTTACCTTTTTCAAGTCCTCTTTCGCAAAGAAAGTTGCTAAGTCGATCATACCATGCCCTTGGTGCTTGCTTTAAGCCATAAAGAGCTTTTTTCAACTTATAGACACGTGAGGAATTATTGAAGTCTTCAAAGCCAGGGGGTTGTTTGACGTAAACTTCTTCATTGATGTAGTTGTTCAAGAATGCGCCCTTGACATCTATTTGGAATAACTGAAAATTTAATGAACATTCATAAGCAATTAATAAATGGATAGCTTCTAACCTTGCAACCAGAGCAAACGTTTCTTCAAAATCAATGCCTTCCTCTTGATTGTATCCTTGAGCCACCAATCTTTCTTTATTTCGAATAATCATTCCATTCTCATCAAGCTTGTTCTTAAACACCCATTTGGTACCAATGATGTGTTTACCACTTGGCCTAGAAACAAGTTCCCAAACTTGATTCCTTTCGAATTGGTTTAACTCTTCTTGCATATCAATTATCCATTGGTCGTCTACTAAGGCTTTATCAACTTTGGAAGGTTCAATTTGTGAGACAAACGCCATGTTCAAGCATGCATCTTTGAGATTGAGTCTAGTTACAACGCCTTGACTAATATCACCAATGACTTTATCAATGGGATGATCTCTATGATTTCTCCATTCCTTAGGTAGATCATCATTTGACTCTTGTTGAATAGGTTCTTCTTGATGCTTCGGTTGATCATCAATCTTTGGTTTGGAAGTATCTTCTTTAGGAACATTTATAATATCATCATAATGATCACACAAAATAATTTACTCCTTAGAGGGGTTAGATTTATCAAAAGAGACATGCATAGATTCTTCAATAGTTAAAGTTCGTTTATTATAAATTCTATAAGCTTTACTATTAAGAGAATAACTAAGAAAATTACCTTCGTCGGATTTCTCATCAAACTTACCTAGATTATCTTTGTCATTGTTTAAGACTGAAGATGGCTGGTTTATACCTGAGTGAATAGCACACTCAAAGATACAACAGAGTTGCCAACGAACTTTATTTAGTCCCAAAGGACAGATAAAATATCGATAAAACCCAAGGGGAAGAGAAATGGGTAAGGGGGTCGGTTATGCGAAAGGAAGGTACTAGCACCTTACGCATTCGTCGTACTCGACGGAAATAATTTCGCTTGCTTCGAGGCTTGGATGGGTTATCTATCTAAAGGATTCTAGCTAAAAGAAGAGGAGAGAGAGAAGAGAAAAGAAAGAAAGAAAGTGCTCGCGGAGGATTAGGGCCCTCGTGCCTACGTACCCTCATAGTGCAATGAGGAAATCAGAGCGCCGTAGTTCAAAGGAACCAGGGAAAAGAAAGGAGGAATGGAAGAAGGTGGAAGGGTGCTCACCAAGATCATCGTGATCTCAGGCCTACGTATCATACATTTGAATGAATGCAGAATCAGAGCTTCCATAGTTCATGGAACTAAGACGAAAAAAGAAAAGGAAATGAAAGTGGTGTCAAAACCAAGAGCGAAAGAAGTAGAAACAGATCCGCTGGGGATGCAAAAGAATTGGTGTCAGAACCAAGAAAGAAGTGTAAATGAAAGATAGTAACTGTGCTGAAGATAAAGTGAAAGAGTGGTTTCGCAACCAAGAAGATAAAGGGGCGAAAGGAATGGAAAGGACTCCACTAGGGAGGTAAAGGAACAAAGTGACCGTCCTGGGGATCAGAGGATAAGTGACCCTACTAGGGAACAAACAAAGGAAGAAGGGTTTAGTATGTTAACTGACTGGCAGTGGTTAACTGAAGAGAAAGAGATTAAGACTCTATGGGGAGAAAGGTTTTTACAGATAGACTGTGATCAACAAAAAGAATGGGTGTAGAACCATGCGAAGGTCGTAACCCAAAGGACGGGTGTGGGACCAAGCAAAGGTCGTGACCCAAAGGACGGGTGTGCCACCAAGCGAAGGTCGTGACCCAAAGGACAACGGTACACAGACTAAATAAACAGTACCTGACCGAAGAAAGGGTATTTGAACCAAAAGAAGGTTACCAACCCCAAATGTGCGAGCATTTGGTAAGGTTGCTAACTGCTGGGAATTAGGTTTTAACAGAAAGACTGTGATTAACCAAAAAGAAATGAGTGATTAACCAAGAGAAGGTGATTAACTCGAAAGGGGCTCAGTGTTTTAACAGACAAGCTTTGGTTAACTGAAAAATGGGTGATTAACAAAGAGAAGGCGATTAACCCAAGAGGAAACTCAGTGTGTTAACAGATAGACCGTGGTTAACTGAGAAGAAGAAAGTGTAAATTGGTGTTTTAACAGAAAGACAGTGGTTAACCAAACAAAAGGGAGAAGAACCAAAAGAAGATTGCGAAATTTGCAAAGGCTTCGGTGTTTAAAAGGAAGATTGTGTTTAACCAAAGAAAAGGAATTGAGACTCTTTTGGAGAATCAAAAGACGATGATTGCCCACAAGGAAATAATATTGGAAAAGAGAGAGGGATGCTAACCCAAGACCATGATCTCTAACCAAGAAGATGGTGATTGATCAAAAGAGAGATAGAAAGAGCCAAGAGTGATCAAGGATCGACTCAACTGGGGAAAAGAGATACGCTACCGCCTGGAGATAGAGATGATTAAGCCAGGCACATGGTCATTCATCCCCTACCTGAAGTAATCAGAATGAAAGTAGGAATTCTGTTGAAACAGTATTTCAGGAGGGTGTTTTTATCGTCTCCACAGGGATTATGCGATATTTGCTACTTGCCGTTCAATATCGCAACGTTTTAAGTTAATGAGTTTCAAATGGTTCTTGGTTTTGTTTAACATAAATTTGTAGCAAAGAGTTCGTAAGGTTTTAGAAAAGCATGTCGAGGTTAGGTTTCACTAATCCTTTTCACACATATCTAATTAATCAAGCATATAAACTTAGTTTCTGACCAATACAACCGCGTATCCTCTCAACTAAGTTTATGTCTAAAGCAAAGTCGTGAGTATCGTTGTTTAGACCGTTAGATGATGTCTCATGCTAACAATCGAAACAACAATAATTAAGATCAACACAAAGCGAATAACAAATCCCAAATCTATGTCTAGAGTTTGGTTTTTAAGAGATGAAAATATTAGGTCATGATTTGCAAAATCTATGTCTAGAGCAATACAAACCACACATACATCATTGAGAACAAATAACTTCATCTATATTGATCCTAAACCTTGTTCATATACAAAAGATCAAAAGAAATACATATGATTAAGATCAACTACATCTAACCTTAACACAAGAGTGTTTAGCTACTTATTCTCATGGTAGCTTGGGTGACAAGTTTCAAGAGGAGATGAAAGAACATCCGATTCGAATAATCGAGATTGGATGTGACTTTAGCTTCTCTATGTGAAAATTCACTCTTCAATGATCAAAGTTCAGAAAACTATGTTTTGGTGTGAAAAATAGCAAGTCCCTCCCAAAAAATCTGATCTAATATATTTATAAGGGGGCTAAGTTACGCAGAGCGCGCTAAGCGCGCAGCGCCGCGCTAAGCGCGCTGTACTTTATTGTAAACTGCCCTTGACCGCGCTTAGCGGGCTACAAACCGCGCTAAGCGGGCTACCCACTGGAAAATGCTCCCAGACCGCGCTAGGAGCGCGCTAACCGCGCTTGCAGCATGCTTCAAAAATCCAATTTCTTCAAAAATGCTCCTATAGAGACTTCCATGCTCCAAGCTTCCATTGAAATGCTAAAACCTACAATTATAAACACAAAAGTTAAATAAATAAGTCTAATAATGCAATTAAACTATACTACGATTATTTACCAGAAACAACGGGAAAAAGCATCGATTAACAAATAAAGATCTCAAAAGGTGCCAAAAACTAAACTAAATATTAACACATTTTAGCACCTAACAACTCTCCCCAACTTGCTTCTTTGTTTGTCCTCAATCAAAGGTAAGATAAAATAGAAATAAGAGGAATATCGGATAAGCAAACACAATCAAAAATCAATGGTTCAAACTAAATTGATGCGCTCGCAAGTACTGCTCAACTTCAACAAAGAATCAAAACATGTCTATGAACTAACTTCAAAACAGAAATAACAAGCACTCATCATAAGCAAACAAATGTTCAAACGGGAATCACCTACTTATTTAGACGAGCCATGCTCCATATTTACAAGGGACAAAACACACTCATAAGCAATTGTGCCCCATCCAAAACACACAAAGATCACAAAAGGACTTTTATCGGTTGTAACTTGGCCGGGGTTAAGAAACAAGGGGAATATGTACATGGCCATTGAAACAAGAAAGGGCAAATTTCATGAAGAGCATTTTCTTTTCTAAACAACTATTCTTGCTCAAACATCCAACTTATTCTCACAATGCATTCTATTTCTTTCTTTGATTCCCACAATTTTTCCTTTTCTTTCATTTTTTTTAATTTTTCCTTATCTTTCTTTTTCATTCCATTTTTGATTTCACTTGAGAATGCATTGTCCACAATTCCTTCTTCTCTTTTCTCAATGACCCAATCTCCCCAACTTCAACAATACTATAAACTTAAATCAAAATGCTCTTCAAAACGGTTAAAGTCCGGGTTCATGCTTCAATGATACAATTTTTTTTTCTTTAGGCTCAAGAGAGGTTTCTAATGTTCACACACTCACAAGGTGACTTGAAGTGGTTTTTGGAAATGTGGTTCTACTCATAGTACTTAAAAATTTGCCTTGATCATTTCAAAATTTCCAAAATTTCAAAACTACAAGCAAGATTAAACATAAACAATTTGAGTAAGCAACAACTACTTGAATCCCTCAATAATTTGTGAACAATGGAGGAAACTCACATTTGTGGTAATGTCCTAATTGATTCCCATATGAACATACATGCTAAATGAAGCAAAGCTTGAAATTTATGTAAAGCAAAAAGTTCATACACATGCTAGCATTCTACAAAGCACAAACAGAGTACCTTTTTGTGCAACAATCCAGAATTATATCATCACCATCAATGATTGGTGTCGCACATCACTTTTGTTCAAAGAAACTAAAACTTGCTTCATCCATCAATTACCTCAAATAGAGAACAAACACAAAAAATTTTGTACCAAAAATTCTAAACAAAAAACATCATCCTCCCAGATGGAAAATTCGCTGATAATAAGAAAATATTTTAACAATTATCCAAAAATCAACATCCGCCCGGATGTGAACTACAACAATATCTTAAACAAAAGTCAATAATACTAGCAACAAACTAAACATAACAAAATACAAAGGTGGAACAATCAAACCCATCAAGAAGAACTCGAAATTGATGCTCCATCATCACCACCAACATCATCATCAACTGCCCCCTCCGCAAAATCTGGCCTGCCCTCAGGCCACCTAGCAGATGCCATGAGGTCCTCTCTAGACCTTAAGTGGTGATCAACATGAGGCTCTCGGATCTGAAGCTGCAGCTGCATCATAGAATCATGCATAAACAAAAAGGCACGCTGGTGAGCCTCGTACATGGCCCAATTGACCTCAGCACTCGAATCACGAACACGCCTTACAGGGGCAGCAGCAGCAACATGGACAACATCATTGTGTGCCTGTAAACAATAACGGGTGATAAAACTGTCATCCAAAATAGCCAATTTCACATTCCCATGGTTTGGAAGGGTGACTCGCGCCTTATGGCACAATGCCATAATAAGCCCAGGATAAGTCAAAGTACAAGCCATCCAATCACCTAACAGTGTAGCGCTCACAACAATCCTCATTTTTTCCTTCTCATTTTTAACTAGATCACCCTCAACATTATTTTCTACTTCAATCTCATCACTATCCTTTTCTTTTTCAACTACAACCTCCTCCTCCACTACAACTTCACCTACACCCATGTCAACCTCTCTTCCACTTCTTGTTAGAATAGCCTTACAATGCTCTTTAGGATTTGGTAGAGTATTCGCCGTAAAGTTTCCTTTTTGTTGGTCGGCCAATTGTTTTGATAATTGTCCGACTTGTGTTTCAAGATTCCTTATGGCCGCATCAGTATTCTTTTGATTGGACATTGACATTTGCATAAATTGCGTGAGAGTTTCTTCCATCTTCGTATGTCCAACGGGAGCTTTTGGAGGTTGAGTGTAATTTTGGTATTGTTGACGGTTTGATGGTCCGGCTTCTTGCGGTCTCCACGGTTGTTGATAACCTTGGTTACCTCATTATTGGTAACCTTGGTTGCCTTGTTGATAAGTAGGTCGGGGTTGGTATCCCCGATTTCCAGCATAGTTTACCTCCTCCACAACCGGAGGACAATATACGGTAAGATGGTCGCCTCTACAAAGTTCACATACCAAGACCTGCACATTTTTACTCGGGGAATCATGAATTTCTTTAAGTTGTTGAGGAAGTTTAGACATTTGTTTCGTCAACAACTCAACTTGTTGGGATAATAACTTATTTTGAGCAAGTATAGCATCATTCGTTCCAAATTGGAAAACTCCCGGAGTCTTTTGAGAAGTGCCACGGTTATGGCTTCCCTGGTGGTCATTCAACGCCATCTTATCAATTATGGCAATGGCTTCTTTGGCACTCTTGCTCATCAAATTTCAACCCGCGGTGGCATCTAATAATGTTTTCAGCACTAGTTGAAGTCCATTCCGAAAAATATGAATTTGAGACAAGTCATCAAAGCCATGCCCCTTGCATTTTCTCAACATAGATTTGAATCTCTCCCACGCTTCATTGAGAGATTCGTTGGCACCTTGCGTGAACACTGCTATTGCGGTCTTTGCCTCCATGAAACGATTATATGGAAAAAATCGTTCCAAAAATTTCTCCTCCAAGACATTCCAATCCGTCATTATTGCCGTTGACTGGTCAAGATACCATTCCTTGGCCTTCCCAATGAGGGAATGTGGGAATAGTCTCTTAAACAGGGATTCCTCTTCAGCTTCGGGCTCACCAGTTGCTCCCTCAATCTCATAGAACTTTGTCAGGTGTGTATAAGGATCCTCATGATCCATACCAATAAAAGGACTCTGATATAGAAGCAAGAGAATACGAGTCTTCATTTCAGAATGACGACCGTTCTGTGCTTTGCGAGCGAACTGTGCGTTATGTCTTGGACTGTTAGTATATGGTCTTGAAGCAGGTGGTGGTGGTGGTGGTGTTGGATATTCCATATTTGGCAGTAAATGTGGAAATTGCGTCGAAGTCGAACTTCCTTCTCGCTCTCCTTTCTTTTTGGCAAATTGCCTCCTTCGTCTTGTTCTGTTATTGAATTTACGAGCGGTTCTTTCAATCTCGGGATCGAACAGAAGTTGGTCCGCCGGTAACTTCCCTCGCATAAAACGAAGTCAGCACACTAAACCAAACAAATCAACAAGCTTAAGAAAAGTTAACAAGCTTAAAACAAAACAACTATTGCAATGCTTGCAATATCAAACAAAAGCCCCCGACAACGATGTCAATTTGTTGAAACAGTATTTCGGGGGGGTGTTTTTATCGTCTCCACAGGGTTTGTGCGATATTTGCTGTTTACCGTTCAATAGTCGCAACATTTTAAGTTAAAGAGTTTCAAATGGTTCTTGGTTTTGTTTAATATAAATTTGTAGCAAAGAGTAAATTTGTAGCAAAGAGTTGGTAAGGTTTTAGAAAAGCAAGTCAAGGTTAGGTTTCACTAATCCTTTTCACACATATCCGATTAATCAAGCATATGAACTTAGTTTCTGACCAATACAACCACATATCCTCTCGACTAAGTTTTTGTCTAAAGCAAAGTCGTGAGTATCGTTGTTTAGACCGTTAGATGATGTCTCACGCTAACAATCGAAACAACAATCGTTAAGATCAACACAAAGTGAATAACAAATCCCAAATCTATGTCTAGAGTTTAGTTTTTAAGAGATGAAAATATTAGGTCATGATTTGAAAAATCTATGTCTAGAGCAATACAAACCACACATACATCATTGAGAACAAATAACTTCATCTATATTGATCATAAACCTTGTTCATATACAAAATATCAAAAGAAATACATATGATCAAGATAAACTACATCTAACCTTAACACAAGAGTGTTTATCTACTCATTCTCATGGTAGCTTGGGTGACAAGTTTCAAGAGGAGATGAAAGAACATCCGATTCGAATAATCGATATTGGACGTGACTTCAGCTTCTCTATGTGAAAATTCACTCTTCAATGATCAAAGTTCAGAAAACTATGTTTTGGTGTGAAAAATAGCAAGTCCCTCCCAAAAAATCTGATCTAATCTATTTATAAGGGGGCTGAGTTACGCAGAGCGCGCTAAGCGCGCTGCACTTTATTGTAAACCACCCTTGACCGCACTTAGAGGGCTACAGACCGCGCTAAGCAGGCTACCCACTGAAAAATGCTCCCAGACCGCGCTAGGAGCGCGCTAAGTGCGCTTGCAGCATGCTTCAAAAATCTAATTTCTTCAAAAATGCTCCTATAGAGACTTCCATGCTCCAAGCTTCCATTGAAATGCTAAAACCTACAATTATAAACACAAAAGTTAAATAAATAAGTCTAATAATGCAATTAAACTATACTACAAATAAAGATCTCAAAAGGTGCCAAAAACTAAACTAAATATTAACACATTTTAGCACCTAACAACTCTCCCCAACTTGCTTCTTTGTTTGTCCTCAATTAAAGGTAAGATAAAATAGAAACAAGTGGAATATCGGATAAGCAAACAAAATAAAAAATCAATGGTTCAAACTAAATTGATGCGCTCGCAAGTACTGCTCAACTTCAAGTAAGAATCAAAACATGTCTATGAACTAACTTCTAAACAGAAATAACAAGCACTCATCATAAGCAAACAAATGTTCAAACGGGAATCACCTACTTATTTAGATGAGCCATGCTCCATATTTACAAGGGACAAAACACACTCATAAGCAATTGTGCCCCATCCAAAACACACAAAGATCACAAAAGGACTTTTATCGGTTGTAACTTGGTCGGGGTTAAGAAACAAGGGGAATAAGTACACGACCATTGAAACAAGAAAGGGCAAATTTCATGAAGAGCATTTTCTTTTCTAGACAACCATTCTTGCTCAAACTTCCAACTTATTCTCACAATGCATTTTATTTATTTCTTTATTCCCACAATTTTTCCTTTTCTTCCTTTATTTATTTATTTTTCCTTTCTTTCTTTTTCATTGCATTTTTGTTTTCACTTGAGAATGCATTGTCCACAATTCCATCTTCTCTTTTCTCAATGACCCAATCTCCCCAACTTCAACAATACTATAAACTTAAATAAAAATGCTCTTCAAAACGGTTAAAGTTCGGGTTCATGCTTCAAAGATACAATTTTTTTTCTTTAGGCCCAAGAGAGGTTTCTAATGTTCACACACTCACAAGGTGACTTGAAGTGGTTTTTGGAAAAGTGGTTTTACTCATAGTACTTAAAAAATTGCCTTGATCATTTCAAAGTTTCCAAAATTTCAAAACTACAAGCAAGATTAAACATAAACAATTTGAGTAAGCAACAACTACTTGAATCCCTCAATAATTTGTGAACAATTGAGGAAACTCACATATGTGGTAATGTCCTAATTGATTCCCATATGAACTTACATGTTAAATGAAGCAAAGCTTGAAATTTATGTAAAGCTAAAAGTTCATACACATGCTAGCATTCTACAAAGCACAAACAGAGTAAATTTTTGTGCAACAATCCAGAATTATATCATCACCATCAATGATTGGTGTCGCACATCACTTTTGTTCAAAGAAACCAAAACTTGCTTCATCCATCAATTACCTTAAATAGAGAACAAACACAAAAAATTTTGTACCAAAAATTCTAAACAAAAAACATCATCCTCCCGGATGGAAAATTCACTAATAATAAGAAAATATTTCAACAATTATCCAAAAATCAACATCCGCCCGGATGTGAACTACAATAATATCTTAAACAAAAGTCAATAATACTAGCAACAAACTAAACATAACAAAATACAAAGGTGGAACAATCAAACCCATCAAGAAGAACTCGAACTCGATGCTCCATCATCACCACCAACATCATCATCAACTGCCCCCTCCGCAAAACCTGGCCTGCCCTCAGGCCACCTAGCATAAGCCATGAGGTCCTCTCTAGACCTTAAATGGTGATCAACATGAGGCTCTCGGATCTGAAGCTGCAGCTGCATCATAGAATCATGCATAAACAAAAAGGCAGCTGGTGAGCCTCGTGCATGGCCCAATTGGCCTCAGCACTCAAATCAGGAATACACCTTGCAAGGGCAGCAGCAGCAACAGGGACAACATCATTGTGTGCCTGTAGACAATAACGGGTGATAAAACTGTCATCCAAAATAGCCAATTTCACATTCCCATGGTTTGGAAGGGTGACTCGCGCCTTATGGCACAATGCCATAATAAGCCCAGGATAAGTCAAAGTACAAGCCATCCTCTCACCTAACGGTGTAACGCTCACAACAATCCTCATTTTTTTCCTTCTCATTTTCAACTAAATCACCCTCAACATTTTTTTCTACTTCAATCTCATCACTATCCTTTTCTTTTTCAACTACAACCTCCTCCTCCACTACAACTTCACCTACACCCATGTCAATCTCTCTTCCACTTCTTGTTAGAATAGCCTTACAATGCTCTTTAGGATTTGGTAGAGTATTCGCTGTAAAGTTTCCTTTTTGTTGGTCGGCCAATTGTTTTGATAATTGTCCGACTTGTGTTTCAAGATTCCTTATGGCCGCATCGATATTCTTTTGATTGGACATTGACATTTGCATAAATTGCGTGAGAGTGTCTTCCATCTTCGTATGTCCAACGGGAGCTTGCGGAGGTTGAGTGTAATTTTGGTATTGTTGACGGTTTAACGGTCCGGCTTCTTGCGGTCTCCACGGTTGTTGATAACCTTGGTTACCTCATTGTTGGTAACCTTGGTTGCCTTGTTGATAAGGAGGTCGGGTTTGGTATCCCTGATTTCCTGCATAGTTCACCTCCTCCACAACCGGAGGACAATATCCGGTAAGATGGTCGCCTCTACAAAGTTCACATACCAAGACCAGCACATTTTTACTCGAGGAGTAATGAATTTCTTTAAGTTGTTGAGGAAGTTTAGACATTTGTTTCGTCAACAACTCAACTTGTTGTGATAATAACTTGTTTTGAGCAAGTATAACATCATTGGTTTCCAATTCCAAAACTACCAGAGTCGTTTGAGAAGTGCCACAGTTATGGCTTCCCTGATGGTCATTCAACGCCATCTTATCAATTATGGCAATGGCTTCTTCGGCACTCTTGCTCATGAAAGATCCACCCGTGGTAGCATCGAATAATGTTTTCTGCACTAGTTGTAGTCCATTCCGAAAAATATGAATTTGAGACAATTCATCAAAGCCATTCCCCTTGCATTTTCTCAACATAGATTTGAATCTCTCCCACGCTTCGTTGAGAGATTCGTTGGCACCTTGCGTGAACACTGCTATTGCGGTCTTTGCCTCCATGAAACGATTATGTGCAAAAAATATTTCAAAAAATTTCTCCTCCAAGACATTCCAATTCCTTCATTATTGCCTTTGACTGGTCAAGATACCATTCCTTGGCTTTCCCAATGAGGGAATGCGGGAATAGTCTCTTAAACAGAGATTCCTCTTCAGCTTCGGGCTCACCAGTTGCTCCCTCAATCTCATAGAACTTTGTCAGGTGTGTATAAGGATCCTCATGATCCATACCAGTAAAAGGACTCTGATATAGAAGCAAGAGAATACGAGTCTTTATTTCAGAATGACGACCGTTCTGCGCTTTGCGAGCAAACTGTGCGTTATGTCTTGGACTGTTAGTATATGGTCTTGAAGCAGGTGGTGGTGGTGGTGGTGGTGGATATTCCATATTTGGCAGTAACTGTGGAAATTGCGTCGAAGTCGAACTTCCTTCTCGCTCTCGTTTCTTTTTGGCAAATTGCCTCCTTCGTCTTGTTCTGTTATTGAATTTACGAGCGGTTCTTTCAATCTCGGGATCGAACAGAAGTTGGTCCGCCGGTAACTTCCCTCGCATAAAACGAAGTCTGAACACTAAACCAAACAAATTAACAAGCTCAAGAAAAGTTAACAAGCTTAAAACAAAACAACTATTGCAATGCTTGCAATATCAAACAAAAATCCCCGACAACGGCGTCAATTTGTTGAAACAGTATTTCGGGGGGGTGTTTTTATCGTCTCCACAGGGTTTGTGCGATATTTGCTGTTTGCCGTTCAATAGTCGCAACATTTTAAGTTAAAGAGTTTCAAATGGTTCTTGGTTTTGTTTAATATAAATTTGTAGCAAAGAGTAAATTTGTAGCAAAGAGTTGGTAAGGTTTTAGAAAAGCAAGTCAAGGTTAGGTTTCACTAATCCTTTTCACACATATCCGATTAATCAAGCATATGAACTTAGTTTCTGACCAATACAACCACATATCCTCTCGACTAAGTTTTTGTCTAAAGCAAAGTCGTGAGTATCGTTGTTTAGACCGTTAGATGATGTCTCACGCTAACAATCGAAACAACAATCGTTAAGATCAACACAAAGTGAATAACAAATCCCAAATCTATGTCTAGAGTTTAGTTTTTAAGAGATGAAAATATTAGGTCATGATTTGAAAAATCTATGTCTAGAGCAATACAAACCACACATACATCATTGAGAACAAATAACTTCATCTATATTGATCATAAACCTTGTTCATATACAAAATATCAAAAGAAATACATATGATCAAGATAAACTACATCTAACCTTAACACAAGAGTGTTTATCTACTCATTCTCATGGTAGCTTGGGTGACAAGTTTCAAGAGGAGATGAAAGAACATCCGATTCGAATAATCGATATTGGACGTGACTTCAGCTTCTCTATGTGAAAATTCACTCTTCAATGATCAAAGTTCAGAAAACTATGTTTTGGTGTGAAAAATAGCAAGTCCCTCCCAAAAAATCTGATCTAATCTATTTATAAGGGGGCTGAGTTACGCAGAGCGCGCTAAGCGCGCTGCACTTTATTGTAAACCACCCTTGACCGCACTTAGAGGGCTACAGACCGCGCTAAGCAGGCTACCCACTGAAAAATGCTCCCAGACCGCGCTAGGAGCGCGCTAAGTGCGCTTGCAGCATGCTTCAAAAATCTAATTTCTTCAAAAATGCTCCTATAGAGACTTCCATGCTCCAAGCTTCCATTGAAATGCTAAAACCTACAATTATAAACACAAAAGTTAAATAAATAAGTCTAATAATGCAATTAAACTATACTACAAATAAAGATCTCAAAAGGTGCCAAAAACTAAACTAAATATTAACACATTTTAGCACCTAACAACTCTCCCCAACTTGCTTCTTTGTTTGTCCTCAATTAAAGGTAAGATAAAATAGAAACAAGTGGAATATCGGATAAGCAAACAAAATAAAAAATCAATGGTTCAAACTAAATTGATGCGCTCGCAAGTACTGCTCAACTTCAAGTAAGAATCAAAACATGTCTATGAACTAACTTCTAAACAGAAATAACAAGCACTCATCATAAGCAAACAAATGTTCAAACGGGAATCACCTACTTATTTAGATGAGCCATGCTCCATATTTACAAGGGACAAAACACACTCATAAGCAATTGTGCCCCATCCAAAACACACAAAGATCACAAAAGGACTTTTATCGGTTGTAACTTGGTCGGGGTTAAGAAACAAGGGGAATAAGTACACGACCATTGAAACAAGAAAGGGCAAATTTCATGAAGAGCATTTTCTTTTCTAGACAACCATTCTTGCTCAAACTTCCAACTTATTCTCACAATGCATTTTATTTATTTCTTTATTCCCACAATTTTTCCTTTTCTTCCTTTATTTATTTATTTTTCCTTTCTTTCTTTTTCATTGCATTTTTGTTTTCACTTGAGAATGCATTGTCCACAATTCCATCTTCTCTTTTCTCAATGACCCAATCTCCCCAACTTCAACAATACTATAAACTTAAATAAAAATGCTCTTCAAAACGGTTAAAGTTCGGGTTCATGCTTCAAAGATACAATTTTTTTTCTTTAGGCCCAAGAGAGGTTTCTAATGTTCACACACTCACAAGGTGACTTGAAGTGGTTTTTGGAAAAGTGGTTTTACTCATAGTACTTAAAAAATTGCCTTGATCATTTCAAAGTTTCCAAAATTTCAAAACTACAAGCAAGATTAAACATAAACAATTTGAGTAAGCAACAACTACTTGAATCCCTCAATAATTTGTGAACAATTGAGGAAACTCACATATGTGGTAATGTCCTAATTGATTCCCATATGAACTTACATGTTAAATGAAGCAAAGCTTGAAATTTATGTAAAGCTAAAAGTTCATACACATGCTAGCATTCTACAAAGCACAAACAGAGTAAATTTTTGTGCAACAATCCAGAATTATATCATCACCATCAATGATTGGTGTCGCACATCACTTTTGTTCAAAGAAACCAAAACTTGCTTCATCCATCAATTACCTTAAATAGAGAACAAACACAAAAAATTTTGTACCAAAAATTCTAAACAAAAAACATCATCCTCCCGGATGGAAAATTCACTAATAATAAGAAAATATTTCAACAATTATCCAAAAATCAACATCCGCCCGGATGTGAACTACAATAATATCTTAAACAAAAGTCAATAATACTAGCAACAAACTAAACATAACAAAATACAAAGGTGGAACAATCAAACCCATCAAGAAGAACTCGAACTCGATGCTCCATCATCACCACCAACATCATCATCAACTGCCCCCTCCGCAAAACCTGGCCTGCCCTCAGGCCACCTAGCATAAGCCATGAGGTCCTCTCTAGACCTTAAATGGTGATCAACATGAGGCTCTCGGATCTGAAGCTGCAGCTGCATCATAGAATCATGCATAAACAAAAAGGCAGCTGGTGAGCCTCGTGCATGGCCCAATTGGCCTCAGCACTCAAATCAGGAATACACCTTGCAAGGGCAGCAGCAGCAACAGGGACAACATCATTGTGTGCCTGTAGACAATAACGGGTGATAAAACTGTCATCCAAAATAGCCAATTTCACATTCCCATGGTTTGGAAGGGTGACTCGCGCCTTATGGCACAATGCCATAATAAGCCCAGGATAAGTCAAAGTACAAGCCATCCTCTCACCTAACGGTGTAACGCTCACAACAATCCTCATTTTTTTCCTTCTCATTTTCAACTAAATCACCCTCAACATTTTTTTCTACTTCAATCTCATCACTATCCTTTTCTTTTTCAACTACAACCTCCTCCTCCACTACAACTTCACCTACACCCATGTCAATCTCTCTTCCACTTCTTGTTAGAATAGCCTTACAATGCTCTTTAGGATTTGGTAGAGTATTCGCTGTAAAGTTTCCTTTTTGTTGGTCGGCCAATTGTTTTGATAATTGTCCGACTTGTGTTTCAAGATTCCTTATGGCCGCATCGATATTCTTTTGATTGGACATTGACATTTGCATAAATTGCGTGAGAGTGTCTTCCATCTTCGTATGTCCAACGGGAGCTTGCGGAGGTTGAGTGTAATTTTGGTATTGTTGACGGTTTAACGGTCCGGCTTCTTGCGGTCTCCACGGTTGTTGATAACCTTGGTTACCTCATTGTTGGTAACCTTGGTTGCCTTGTTGATAAGGAGGTCGGGTTTGGTATCCCTGATTTCCTGCATAGTTCACCTCCTCCACAACCGGAGGACAATATCCGGTAAGATGGTCGCCTCTACAAAGTTCACATACCAAGACCAGCACATTTTTACTCGAGGAGTAATGAATTTCTTTAAGTTGTTGAGGAAGTTTAGACATTTGTTTCGTCAACAACTCAACTTGTTGTGATAATAACTTGTTTTGAGCAAGTATAACATCATTGGTTTCCAATTCCTAAACTACCAGAGTCGTTTGAGAAGTGCCACAGTTATGGCTTCCCTGATGGTCATTCAACGCCATCTTATCAATTATGGCAATGGCTTCTTCGGCACTCTTGCTCATGAAAGATCCACCCGTGGTAGCATCGAATAATGTTTTCTGCACTAGTTGTAGTCCATTCCGAAAAATATGAATTTGAGACAATTCATCAAAGCCATTCCCCTTGCATTTTCTCAACATAGATTTGAATCTCTCCCACGCTTCGTTGAGAGATTCGTTGGCACCTTGCGTGAACACTGCTATTGCGGTCTTTGCCTCCATGAAACGATTATGTGCAAAAAATATTTCAAAAAATTTCTCCTCCAAGACATTCCAATTCCTTCATTATTGCCTTTGACTGGTCAAGATACCATTCCTTGGCTTTCCCAATGAGGGAATGCGGGAATAGTCTCTTAAACAGAGATTCCTCTTCAGCTTCGGGCTCACCAGTTGCTCCCTCAATCTCATAGAACTTTGTCAGGTGTGTATAAGGATCCTCATGATCCATACCAGTAAAAGGACTCTGATATAGAAGCAAGAGAATACGAGTCTTTATTTCAGAATGACGACCGTTCTGCGCTTTGCGAGCAAACTGTGCGTTATGTCTTGGACTGTTAGTATATGGTCTTGAAGCAGGTGGTGGTGGTGGTGGTGGTGGATATTCCATATTTGGCAGTAACTGTGGAAATTGCGTCGAAGTCGAACTTCCTTCTCGCTCTCGTTTCTTTTTGGCAAATTGCCTCCTTCGTCTTGTTCTGTTATTGAATTTACGAGCGGTTCTTTCAATCTCGGGATCGAACAGAAGTTGGTCCGCCGGTAACTTCCCTCGCATAAAACGAAGTCTGAACACTAAACCAAACAAATTAACAAGCTCAAGAAAAGTTAACAAGCTTAAAACAAAACAACTATTGCAATGCTTGCAATATCAAACAAAAATCCCCGACAACGGCGTCAATTTGTTGAAACAGTATTTCGGGGGGGTGTTTTTATCGTCTCCACAGGGATTGTGCGATATTTGCTGTTTGCCGTTCAATAGTCGCAACATTTTAAGTTAAAGAGTTTCAAATGGTTCTTGGTTGTGTTTAATATAAATTTGTAGCAAAGAGTAAATTTGTAGCAAAGAGTTTGTAAGGTTTTAGAAAAGCATGTCAAGGTTAGGTTTCACTAATCCTTTTCACACATATCCGATTAATCAAGCATATGAACTTAGTTTCTGACCAATACAACCGCATATCCTCTCGACTAAGTTTTTGTCTAAAGCAAAGTCGTGAGTATCGTTGTTTAGACCGTTAGATGATGTCTCACGCTAACAATCGAAACAATAATCGTTAAGATCAACACAAAGTGAATAACAAATCCCAAATCTATGTCTAGAGTTTGGTTTTTAAGAGATGAAAATATTAGGTCATGATTTGCAAAATCTAAGTCTAGAGCAATACAAACCACACATACATCATTGAGAACAAATAACTTCATCTATATTGATCATAAACCTTGTTCATATACAAAATATCAAAAGAAATACATATGATCAAGATAAACTACATCTAACCTTAACACAAGAGTGTTTAGCTACTCATTCTCATGGTAGCTTGGGTGACAAGTTTCAAGAGGAGATGAAAGAACATCCGATTCAAATAATCGATATTGGATGTGACTTCAGCTTCTCTATGTGAAAATTCACTCTTCAATGATCAAAGTTCAGAAAACTATGTTTTGGTGTGAAAAATAGCAAGTCCCTCCCAAAAAATCTGATCTAATCTATTTATAAAGGGGCTGAGTTACGCAGAGCGCGCTAAGCGCGCAGCACCGCCTAATCGCGCTGTACTTTATTATAAACCACCCTTGACCGCGCTTAGCGGGATACAGACCGTGCTAAGTGGGGTACCCACTGGAAAATGCTCCCAGACCGCGCTAGGAGCGCGCTTGCAGCATGCTTCAAAAATCCAATTTCTTCAAAAATGCTCCTTAAGAGACTTCCATGCTCCAAGTTTCCATTGAAATGCTAAAACCTACAATTATAAACACAAAAGTTAAATAAATAAGTCTAGTAATGCAATTAAACTATACTACGATTATTTACCAGAAATAACGGGAAAAAGCATCGATTAACAAATAAAGATCTCAAAAGGTGCCAAAAACTAAACTAAATATTAACACATTTAACACCTAACAACTCTCCCCAACTTGCTTCTTTGTTTGTCCTCAATCAAAGGTAAGATAAAATAGAAACAAGAGGAATATCGGATAAGCAAACACAATAAAAAATCAATGGTTCAAACTAAATTGATGCGCTCGCAGGTACTGCTCAACTTCAACAAAGAATCAAAACATGTCTATGAACTAACTTCTAAATAGAAATGACAAGCACTCATCATAAGCAAACAAATGTTCAAACGAGAATCACCTACTTATTTAGATGAGCCATGCTCCATATTTACAAGGGACAAAACACACTCATAAGCAATTGTGCCCCATCCAAAACACACAAAGATCACAAAAGGACTTTTATCGGTTGTAACTTGATCGGGGTTAAGAAACAAGGGGAATATGTACACGGCCATTGAAACAAGAAAGGGCAAATTTCATGAAGAGCATTTTCTTTTCTAAACAACCATTCTTGCTCAAACTTCTAACTTATTCTCACAATGCATTCTTTTTCTTTCTTTGATTCCCACAATTTTTCCTTTTCTTTCTTTTTTTATTTATTTTTCCTTTTCTTTCTTTTTCATTCCATTTTTGATTTCACTTGAGAATGCATTGTCCACAATTCCTTCTTCTCTTTTCTCAATGACCCAATCTCCCCAACTTCAACAATACTATAAACTTAAATCAAAATGCTCTTCAAAACGGTTAAAGTCTGGGTTCATGCTTCAAAGATACAATTTTTTTTCTTTAGGCTCAAGAGAGGTTTCTAATGTTCACACACTCACAAGGTGACTTGAAGTGGTTTTTGGAATAGTGGTTCTACTCATAATACTTAAAAAACTGCCTTGATCATTTCAAAGTTTCCAAAATTTCAAAACTACAAGCAAGATTAAACATAAACAATTTGAGTAAGCAACAACTACTTGAATCCCTCAATAATTTGTGAACAATGGAGGAAACTCACATCTGTGGTAATGTCCTAATTGATTCCCATATGAACATACATGCTAAATGAAGCAAAGCTTGAAATTTATGTAAAGCAAAAAGTTCATACACATGCTAGCATTCTACAAAGCCCAAACAGAGTACCTTTTTGTGTAACAATCCAGAATTTTATCATCACCATCAATGATTGGTGTCGCACATCACTTTTGTTCAAAGAAACTAAAACTTGCTTCATCCATCAATTACCTTAAATAGAGAACAAACACAAAAAAATTTGTACCAAAAATTCTAAACAAAAAACATCATCCTCCCAGATGGAAAATTCACTGATAATAAGAAAATATTTTAACAATTATCCAAAAATCAACATCCGCCCGGATGTGAACTATAACAATATCTTAAACAAAAGTCAATAATACTAGAAACAAACTAAACATAACAAAATACAAAGGTGGAACAATCAAACCCATCAAGAAGAACTCGAACTCGATGCTCCATCATCACCACCAACATCATCATCAACTGCTTCCTCCGCAAAACCTGGCCTGCCTTCAGGCCACCTAGCATATTCCATGAGGTCCTCTCTAGACCTTAAATGGTGATTAACATGAGGCTCTCGGATCTGAAGCTGCAGCTGCATCATAGAATCATGCAAAAACAAAAAGGCACGCTAGTGAGCCTTGTGCATGGCCCAACTGGCCTCAGCACTCGAATCACGAACACGCCTTGCAGGGGTAGCAACAGCAACATGGACAACATCATTGTGTGCCTGTAAACAATAACGGGTGATAAAACTGTCATCCAAAATAGCCAATTTCACATTCCCATGGTTTGGAAGGGTGACTTTCGCCTTATGGCACCATGCCATAATAAGCCCAGGATAACTCAAAGTACAAGCCATCCTATCACCTAACGGTGTAGCGCTCACAACAATCCTCATTTTTTTCCTTCTCATTTTCAACTAGATCACCCTCAACATTTTTTTTTACTTCAATATCATCACTATCCTTTTCTTTTTCAACTACAACCTCCTCCTCCACTATAACTTCACCTACACCCATGTCAATCTCTCTTCCACATCTTGTTAGAATAGCCTTACAATGCTCTTTAGGATTTGGTAGAGTATTCGCCGTAAAGTTTTCTTTTTGTTGGTCGGCCAATTATTTTGATAATTGTCCTACTTGTGTTTCAAGATTCCTTATGGCCGTATTGGTATTCTTTTGATTGGACATTGACATTTACATAAATTGCGTGAGAGTGTCTTCCATCTTCGTATGTCCAACGGGAGCTTGCGGAGGTTGAGTGTAATTTTGGTATTGTTGACGGTTTGACGGTCCGGCTTCTTGCGGTCTCCATGGTTGTTAATAACCATGGTTACCTCATTGTTGGTAACCTTGGTTGCCTTGTTGATAAGGAGGTCGGGGTTGGTATCCCTGATTTCCAGCATAGTTTACCTCCTCCACAACCGGAGGACAATATCCGGTAAGATGGTCGCCTCTACAAAGTTCACATACCAAGACCTGTACATTTTTACTCGAGGAGTCATGAATTTCTTTAAGTTGTTGAGGAATTTTAGACATTTGTTTCATCAACAACTCAACTTGTTGGGATAATAACTTGTTTTGAGCAAGTATAGCATCATTGGTTCCCAATTCCAAAACTCCCGGAGTCCCTTGAGAAGTGCCACGGTTATGGCTTCCCTGATGGTCATTCAACGCCATCTTATCAATTATGGCAATGGCTTCTTCGGCACTCTTGCTCATCAAAGATCCACCCGCGGTGGCATCTAATAATGTTTTCTGCACTAGTTTAAGTCCATTCCGAAAAATATGAATTTTAGACAATTCATCAAAGGCTTGCCCCTTGCATTTTCTCAACATAGATTTGAATCTCTCCCACGCTTCGTTGAGAGATTCGTTGGCACCTTGCGTGAACACTGCTATTGCGGTCTTTGCCTCCATGAAACGATTATGTGGAAAAAAATTTTCAAAAAATTTCTCCTCCAAGACATTCCAATCCGTCATTATTGCCGTTGACTGGTCAAGATACCATTCCTTGGCCTTCCCAATGAGGGAATGTGGGAATAGTCTCTTAAACAGAGATTCCTCTCCAGCTTCGGGCTCACCAGTTGCTCCCTCAATCTCATAGAACTTTGTCAGGTGTGTATAAGGATCCTCATGATCCATACCAGTAAAAGGACTCTGATATAGAAGCAAGAGAATACGAGTCTTCATTTCAGAATGACGACCGTTCTGTGCTTTGCGAGCAAACTGTGCGTTATGTCTTGGACTGTTAGTATATGGTCTTGAAGCAGGTGGTGGTGGTGGATATTCCATATTTGGCAGTAACTGTGGAAATTGCGTCGAAGTCAAACTTCCTTCTCGCTCTCATTTCTATTTGGCAAATTGCCTCCTTCGTCTTGTTCTGTTATTGAATTTACGAGCGGTTCTTTCAATCTCGGGATCAAACAGAAGTTGGTCCGCCGGTAACTTCCCTCGCATAAAACAAAGTCTGCACACTAAACCAAACAAATCAACAAGCTCAAGAAAAGTTAACAAGCTTAAAACAAAACAACTATTGCAATGCTTGCAATATCAAACAAAAATCCCCGACAACGGCGTCAATTTGTTGAAACAGTATTTCGGGGGGGTGTTTTTATCGTCTCCACAGGGATTGTGCGATATTTGCTGTTTGCCGTTCAATAGTCGCAACATTTTAAGTTAAAGAGTTTCAAATGGTTCTTGGTTTTGTTTAATATAAATTTGTAGCAAAGAGTAAATTTGTAGCAAAGAGTTTGTAAGGTTTTAGAAAAGCATGTCAAGGTTAGGTTTCACTAATCCTTTTCACACATATCCGATTAATCAAGCATATGAACTTAGTTTCTGACCAATACAACCGCATATCCTCTCGACTAAGTTTTTGTCTAAAGCAAAGTCGTGAGTATCGTTGTTTAGACCGTTAGATGATGTCTCACGCTAACAATCGAAACAACAATCGTTAAGATCAACACAAAGTGAATAACAAATCCCAAATCTATGTCTAGAGTTTGGTTTTTAAGAGATGAAAATATTAGGTCATGATTTGCAAAATCTATGTCTAGAGCAATACAAACCACACATACATCATTGAGAACAAATAACTTCATCTATATTGATCATAAACCTTGTTCATATACAAAATATCAAAAGAAATACATATGATCAAGATAAACTACATCTAACCTTAACACAAGAGTGTTTAGCTACTCATTCTCATGGTAGCTTGGGTGACAAGTTTCAAGAGGAGATGAAAGAACATCCGATTCGAATAATCGATATTGGATGTGACTTCAGCTTCTCTATGTGAAAATTCACTCTTCAATGATCAAAGTTCAGAAAACTATGTTTTGGTGTGAAAAATAGCAAGTCCCTCCCAAAAAATATGATCTAATCTATTTATAAGGAGGCTGAGTTATGCAGAGCGCGCTAAGCGCGCAGCACCGCCTAAGCGCGCTATACTTTATTATAAACCACCCTTGATCGCGCTTAGCGGGATACAGACCGTGCTAAGTGGGCTACCCACTGGAAAATGCTCCCAGACCGCGCTAGGAGCGCGCTTGCAGCATGCTTCAAAAATCCAATTTCTTCAAAAATGCTCCTTAAGAGACTTCCATTCTCCAAGTTTCCATTGAAATGCTAAAACCTACACTTATAAACACAAAAGTTAAATTAATAAGTCTAGTAATGCAATTAAACTATACTACGATTATTTACCAGAAACAACGGGAAAAAGCATCGATTAACAAATAAAGATCTCAAAAGGTGCCAAAAACTAAATTAAATATTAACACATTTAACACCTAACAACTCTCCCCAACTTGCTTCTTTGTTTGTCCTCAATCAAAGGTAAGATAAAATAGAAACAAGAGGAATATCGGATAAGCAAACACAATAAAAAATCAATGGTTCAAACTAAATTGATGCGCTCGCAGGTACTGCTCAACTTCAACAAAGAATCAAAACATGTCTATGAACTAACTTCTAAATAGAAATAACAAGCACTCATCATAAGCAAACAAATGTTCAAACGGGAATCACCTACTTATTTAGATGAGCCATGCTCCATATTTACAAGGGACAAAACACACTCATAAGCAATTGTGCCCCATCCAAAACACACAAAGATCACAAAAGGACTTTTATCGGTTGTAACTTGGCCGGGGTTAAGAAACAAGGGGAATATGTACACGACCATTGAAACAAGAAAGGGCAAATTTCTTGAAGAGCATTTTTTTTTCTAAATAACCATTCTTGCTCAAACTTCTAACTTATTCTCACAATGCATTCTTTTTCTTTCTTTGATTCCCACAATTTTTCCTTTTCTTTCTTTTTTTATTTATTTTTCCTTTTCTTTCTTTTTCATTCCATTTTTGATTTCACATGAGAATGCATTGTCCACAATTCCTTCTTCTCTTTTCTCAATGACCCAATCTCCCCAACTTCAACAATACTATAAACTTAAAGCAAAATGCTCTTCAAAACGGTTAAAGTCCGGGTTCATGCTTCAAAGATACAATTTGTTTTCTTTAGGCTCAAGAGAGGTTTCTAATGTTCACACACTCACAAGGTGACTTGAAGTGGTTTTTGGAATAGTGGTTCTACTCATAATACTTAAAAAACTGCCTTGATCATTTCAAAGTTTCCAAAATTTCAAAACTACAAGCAAGATTAAACATAAACAATTTGAGTAAGCAACAACTACTTGAATCCCTCAATAATTTGTGAACAATGGAGGAAACTCACATCTGTGGTAATGTCCTAATTGATTCCCATATGAGCATACATGCTAAATGAAGCAAAGCTTGAAATTTATGTAAAGCAAAAAGTTCATACACATGCTAGCATTCTACAAAGCACAAACAGAGTACCTTTTTGTGCAACAATCCAGAATTATATCATCACCATCAATGATTGGTGTCGCACATCACTTTTGTTCAAAGAAACTAAAACTTGCTTCATCCATCAATTACCTTAAATAGAGAACAAACACAAAAAATTTTGTACCAAAAATTCTAAACAAAAAACATCATCCTCCCAGATGGAAAATTCACTGATAATAAGAAAATATTTTAACAATTATCCAAAAATCAACATCCGCCCGGATGTGAACTACAACAATATCTTAAACAAAAGTCAATAATACTAGAAACAAACTAAACATAACAAAATACAAAGGTGGAACAATCAAACCCATCAAGAAGAACTCGAACTCGATGCTCCATCATCACCACCAACATCATCATCAACTGCTTCCTCCGCAAAACCTGGCCTGCCTTCAGGCCACCTAGCATATGCCATGAGGTCCTCTCTAGACCTTAAATGGTGATCAACATGAGGCTCTCGGATCTGAAGTTGCAGCTGCATCATAGAATCATGCATAAACAAAAAGGCACGCTAGTGAGCCTTGTGCATGGCCCAATTGGCCTCAGCACTCGAATCACGAACACGCCTTGCAGGGGTAGCAGCAGCAACATGGACAACATCATTGTGTGCCATGTAAACAATAACGGGTGATAAAACTGTCATCCAAAATAGCCAATTTCACATTCCCATGGTTTGGAAGGGTGACTTTCGCCTTATGGCACAATGCCATAATAAGCCCAGGATAACTCAAAGTACAAGCCATCCTATCACCTAACGGTGTAGCGCTCACAACAATCCTCATTTTTTTCCTTCTCATTTTCAACTAGATCACCCTCAACATTTTTTTCTACTTCAATATCATCATTATCCTTTTCTTTTTCAACTACAACCTCCTCTTCCACTATAACTTTACCTACACCCATGTCAATCTCTCTTCCACTTCTTATTAGAATAGCCTTACAATGCTCTTTAGGATTTGGTAGAGTATTCGCCGTAAAGTTTTCTTTTTGTTGTTCGGCCAATTGTTTTGATAATTGTCCGACTTGTGTTTCAAGATTCCTTATGGCCGCATCGGTATTCTTTTGATTGGACATTGACATTTACATAAATTGCGTGAGAGTGTCTTCCATCTTCGTATGTCCAACGGGAGCTTGCGGAGGTTGAGTGTAATTTTGGTATTGTTGACGGTTTGACGGTCCGACTTCTTGCGGTCTCCACGGTTGTTAATAACCTTGGTTACCTCATTGTTGGTAACCTTGGTTGCCTTGTTGATAAGGAGGTCGGGTTTGGTATCCCTGATTTCCAGCATAGTTTACCTCCTCCACAACCGGAGGACAATATCCGGTAAGATGGTCGCCTCTACAAAGTTCACATACCAAGACCTGCACATTTTTACTCGAGGAGTCATGAATTTCTTTAAGTTGTTGAGGAAGTTTAGACATTTGTTTCATCAACAACTCAACTTGTTGGGATAATAACTTGTTTTGAGCAAGTATAGCATCATTGGTTCCCAATTCCAAAACTCCCGGAGTCCCTTAAGAAGTGCCACGGTTATGGCTTCCCTGATGGTCATTCAACGCCATCTTATCAATTATGGCAATGGCTTCTTCGGCACTCTTGCTCATCAAAGATCCACCCGCGGTGGCATCCAATAATGTTTTCTGCACTAGTTTAAGTCCATTCCGAAAAATATGAATTTGAGACAATTCATCAAAGCCATGCCCCTTGCATTTTCTCAACATAGATTTGAATCTCTCCCACGCTTCGTTGAGAGATTCGTTGGCACCTTGCGTGAACACTGCTATTGCGGTCTTTGCCTCCATGAAAAGATTATGTGGAAAAAATATTTCAAAAGATTTCTCCTCCAAGACATTCCAATCCGTCATTATTGCCGTTGACTGGTCAAGATACCATTCCTTGGCCTTCCCAATGAGGGAATGTGGGAATAGTCTCTTAAACAGAGATTCCTCTTCAGCTTCGGGCTCACCAGTTGCTCCCTCAATCTCATAGAACTTTGTCAGGTGTGTATAAGGATCCTCATGATCCATACCAGTAAAAGGACTCTGATATAGAAGCAAGAGAATACGAGTCTTCATTTCAGAATGACGACCGTTCTGTGCTTTGCAAGCAAACTGTGCGTTATGTCTTGGACTGTTAGTATATGGTCTTGAAGCAGGTGGTGGTGGTGGATATTCCATATTTGGCAGTAACTGTGGAAATTGCGTCGAAGTCAAACTTCCTTCTCGCTCTCGTTTATTTTTTGGCAAATTGCCTCCTTCGTCTTGTTCTGTTATTGAATTTACGAGCGGTTCTTTCAATCTCGGGATCAAACAGAAGTTGGTCCGCCGGTAACTTCCCTCGCATAAAACAAAGTCTGCACACTAAACCAAACAAATCAACAAGCTCAAGAAAAGTTAACAAGCTTAAAACAAAACAACTATTGCAATGGTTGCAATATCAGACAAAAATCCCCGACAACGGCGTCAATTTGTTGAAACAGTATTTCGGGGGGGTGTTTTTATCGTCTCCACAGGGATTGTGCGATATTTGCTGTTTGTCGTTCAATAGTCGCAACATTTTAAGTTAAAGAGTTTCAAATGGATCTTGGTTTTGTTTAATATAAATTTGTAGCAAAGAGTAAATTTGTAGCAAAGAGTTTGTAAGGTTTTAGAAAAGCATGTCAAGGTTAGGTTTCACTAATCCTTTTCACACATATCCGATTAATCAAGCATATGAACTTAGTTTCTGACCAATACAACCGCATATCCTCTCGACTAAGTTTTTGTCTAAAGCAAAGTCGTGAGTATCGTTGTTTAGACCGTTAGATGATGTCTCACGCTAACAATCGAAACAACAATCGTTAAGATCAACACAAAGTGAATAACAAATCCCAAATCTATGTCTAGAGTTTGGTTTTTAAGAGATGAAAATATTAGGTCATGATTTGCAAAATCTATGTCTAGAGCAATACAAACCACACATACATCATTGAGAACAAATAACTTCATCTATATTGATCATAAACCTTGTTCATATACAAAATATCAATAGAAATACATATGATCAAGATAAACTACATCTAACCTTAACACAAGAGTGTTTAGCTACTCATTCTCATGGTAGCTTGGGTGACAAGTTTCAAGAGGAGATGAAAGAACATCCGATTCGAATAATCGATATTGGATGTGACTTCAGCTTCTCTATGTGAAAATTCACTCTTCAATGATCAAAGTTCAGAAAACTATGTTTTGGTGTGAAAAATAGCAAGTCCCTCCCAAAAAATCTGATCTAATCTATTTATAAGGAGGCTGAGTTATGCAGAGCGCGCTAAGCACGCAGCACCGCCTAAGAGCACTGTACTTTATTATAAACCACCCTTGACCACGCTTAGCGGGATACAGACCGTGCTAAGTGGGCTACCCACTGGAAAATGCTCCCAGACCGCGCTAGGAGCGCGCTTGCAGCATGCTTCAAAAATCCAATTTCTTCAAAAATGCTCCTTAAGAGACTTCCATTCTCCAAGTTTCCATTGAAATGCTAAAACCTACATTTATAAACACAAAAGTTAAATAAATAAGTCTAGTAATGCAATTAAACTATACTACGATTATTTACCAGAAACAACGGGAAAAAGCATCGATTAACAAATAAAGATCTCAAAAGGTGCCAAAAACTAAATTAAATATTAACACATTTAACACCTAACAACTCTCCCCAACTTGCTTCTTTGTTTGTCCTCAATCAAAGGTAAGATAAAATAGAAACAAGAGGAATATCGGATAAGCAAACACAATAAAAAAATCAATGGTTCAAACTAAATTGATGCGCTCGCAGGTACTGCTCAATTTCAACAAAGAATCAAAACATGTCTATGAACTAACTTCTAAATAGAAATAACAAGCACTCATCATAAGCAAACAAATGTTCAAAAGGGAATCACCTACTTATTTAGATGAGCCATGCTCCATATTTACAAGGGACAAAACACACTCATAAGCAATTGTGCCCCATCCAAAACACACAAAGATCACAAAAGGACTTTTATCGGTTGTAACTTGGCCGGGGTTAAGAAACAAGGGGAATATGTACACGGCCATTGAAGCAAGAAAGGGAAAATTTCATGAAGAGCATTTTTTTTTCTAAACAACCATTCTTGCTCAAACTTCTAACTTATTCTCACAATGCATTCTTTTTCTTTCTTTGATTCCCACAATTTTTCCTTTTCTTTCTTTTTTTATTTATTTTTCCTTTTCTTTCTTTTTCATTCCATTTTTGATTTCACTTGAGAATGCATTGTCCACAATTCCTTCTTCTCTTTTCTCAATGACCCAATCTCCCCAACTTCAACAATACTATAAACTTAAATCAAAATGCTCTTCAAAACGGTTAAAGTCTGGGTTCATGCTTCAAAGATACAATTTTTTTTCTTTAGGCTCAAGAGAGGTTTCTAATGTTCACACACTCACAAGGTGACTTGAAGTGGTTTTTGGAATAGTGGTTCTACTCATAATACTTAAAAAACTGCCTTGATCATTTCAAAGTTTCCAAAATTTCAAAACTACAAGCAAGATTAAACATAAACAATTTGAGTAAGCAACAACTACTTGAATCCCTCAATAATTTGTGAACAATGGAGGAAACTCACATCTGTGGTAATGTCCTAATTGATTCCCATATGAAAGTACATGCTAAATGAAGCAAAGCTTGAAATTTATGTAAAGCAAAAAGTTCATACACATGCTAGCATTCTACAAAGCCCAAACAGAGTACCTTTTTGTGCAACAATCCAGAATTATATCATCACCATCAATGATTGGTGTCGCACATCACTTTTGTTCAAAGAAACTAAAACTTGCTTCATCCATCAATTACCTTAAATAGAGAACAAACACAAAAAATTTTGTACCAAAAATTCTAAACAAAAAACATCATCCTCCCAGATGGAAAATTCACTGATAATAAGAAAATATTTTAACAATTATCCAAAAATCAACATCCGCCCGGATGTGAACTACAACAATATCTTAAACAAAAGTCAATAATACTAGAAACAAACTAAACATAACAAAATACAAAGGTGGAACAATCAAACCCATCAAGAAGAACACGAACTCGATGCTCCATCATCACCACCAACATCATCATCAACTGCTTCCTCCACAAAACCTGGCCTGCCTTCAGGCCACCTAGCATATGCCATGAGGTCCTCTCTAGACCTTAAATGGTGATCAACATGAGGCTCTCGGATCTGAAGTTGCAGCTGTATCATAGAATCATGCATAAACAAAAAGGCACGCTAGTGAGCCTTGTGCATGGCCCAATTGGCCTCAGCACTCGAATCACGAACACGCCTTGCAGGGGTAGCAGCAGCAACATGGACAACATCATTGTGTGCCTGTAAACAATAACGGGTGATAAAACTATCATCCAAAATAGCCAATTTCACATTCCCATGGTTTGGAAGGGTGACTTTCGCCTTATGGCACAATGCCATAATAAGCCCAGGATAACTCAAAGTACAAGCCATCCTATCACCTAACGGTGTAGCGCTCACAACAATCCTCATTTTTTTCCTTCTCATTTTCAACTAGATCACCCTCAACATTTTTTTCTACTTCAATATCATCATTATCCTTTTCTTTTTCAACTACAACCTCCTCTTCCACTATAACTTCACCTACACCCATGTCAATCTCTCTTCCACTTCTTGTTAGAATAACCTTACAATGCTCTTTAGGATTTGGTAGAGTATTCGCCGTAAAGTTTTCTTTTTGTTGGTCGGCCAATTGTTTTGATAATTGTCCGACTTGTGTTTCAAGATTCCTTATGGCCGCATCGGTATTCTTTTGATTGGACATTGACATTTACATAAATTGCGTGAGAGTGTCTTCCATCTTCGTATGTCCAATGGGAGCTTGCGGAGGTTGAGTGTAATTTTGGTATTGTTGATGGTTTGACAGTCCGGCTTCTTGCGGTCTCCACGGTTGTTAATAACCTTGGTTACCTCATTGTTGGTAACCTTGGTTGCCTTGTTGATAAGGAGGTCGGGTTTGGTATCCCTGATTTCCAGCATAGTTTACCTCCTCCACAACCGGAGGACAATATCCGGTAAGATGGTCACCTCTACAAAGTTCATATACCAAGACCTGCACATTTTTACTCGAGGAGTCATGAATTTCTTTAAGTTGTTGAGGAAGTTTAAACATTTGTTTCATCAACAACTCAACTTGTTGGGATAATAACTTGTTTTGAGCAAGTATAGCATCATTGGTTCCCAATTCCAAAACTCCCGGAGTCCTTTGAGAAGTGCCACGGTTATGGCTTTCCTGATGGTCATTCAATGCCATCTTATCAATTATGGCAATGGCTTCTTCGGCACTCTTGCTCATCAAAGATCCACCCGCGGTGGCATCCAATAATGTTTTCTGCACTAGTTTAAGTCCATTCCAAAAAATATGAATTTGAGACAATTCATCAAAGCCATTCCCCTTGCATTTTCTCAACATAGATTTGAATCTCTCCCACGTTTCGTTGAGAGATTCGTTGGCACCTTGCGTGAACACTGCTATTGCGGTCTTTGCCTCCAAGAAACAATTATGTGGAAAAAATCATTCCAAAAATTTCTCCTCCAAGACATTCTAATCCGTCATTATTGCCGTTGACTGGTCAAGATACCATTCCTTGGCCTTCCTAATGAGGGAATGTGGGAATAGTCTCTTAAACAGAGATTCCTTTTTAACTCCGGGCTCACCAGTTGCTCCCGCAATCTCATAGAACTTTGTCAGGTGTGTATAAGGATCCTCATGGTCCATACCAGTAAAAGGACTCTGATATAGAAGCAAGAGAATACGAGTCTTCATTTCAGAATGACGACCGTTCTGCGCTTTGTGAGCAAAATGTGCATTATGTCTTGGACTGTTAGTACATGGTCTTGAAGCAAGTGGTGGTGGTGGTGGTGGTGGATATTCCATATTTGGCAGTAACTGTGGAAATTGCGTTGAAGTCGAACTTCCTTCTCGCTCTCGTTTCTTTTTGGCAAATTGCCTCCTTCGCCTTGTTCTGTTATTAACTTTACGAGCGGGTCTTTCAATATCGGGATCGAACAGAAGTTGGTATGCCGGTAACTTCCCTCGCATAAAACGAAGTCTGCGCACTAAACCAAACAAATCAACAAGCTCAAGAAAAAGTTAACAAGCTTAAAACAAAACAACTATTGCAATGCTTGTAATATCAAACAAAAATCCCCGACAACGGCGCCAATTTGTTGAAACTGTATTTCAGGGGGGTGTTTTTATCTTCTCCACAGGGATTGTGCGATATTTCCTGCTTGCCGTTCAATAGTCGCAACATTTTAATTTAAAGAGTTTCAAATGGTTCTTGGTTTTGTTTAATATAAATTTGTAGCAAAGAGTAAATTTGTAGCAAAGAGTTTGTAAGGTTTTAGAAAAGCATGTCAAGGTTAGGTTTCACTAATCCTTTTCACACATATCCGATTAATCAAGCATATGAACTTAGTTTCTGACCAATACAACCGCATATCCTCTCGACTAAGTTTATGTCTAAAGCAAAGTCATGAGTATCGTTGTTTAGACCGTTAGATAATGTCTCACGCTAACAATCGAAACAACAATCGTTAAGATCAACACTAAGCGAATAACAAATCCCAAATCTATGTCTAGAGTTTGGTTTTTAAGAGATGAAAATATTAGGTCATGATTTGCAAAATCTATGTCTAGAGCAATACAAACCACACATACATCATTGAGAACAAATAACTTCATCTATATTGATCCTAAACCTTATTCATGTACAAAAGATTAAAAGAAATACATATGATTATGATCAACTGCATCTAACCTTAACACAAGAGTGTTTAGCTACTCATTCTCATGGTAGCTTGGGTGACAAGTTTCAAGAGGAGATGAAAGAAAATCCGATTCGAATAATCGAGATTAGATGTGACTTTAGCTTCTCTATGTGAAAATTCACTCTTCAATGATCAAAGTTCAGAAAACTATGTTTTGGTGTGAAAAATAGCTAGTCCCTCCTAAAAGATCTGATCTAATCTATTTATAAGGGGATTGAGTTACACAGAGCGCGCTAAGCGCGATGCACTTTATTGTAAACCGCCCTTGATCGCGCTTAGCGGGCTATAGACCGCGCTAAGCGGGCTACCCACTAGAAAAGGCTCCCAAACCGCGCTAGGAGCGCGCTAAGCGCACTTGCAGCATGCTTCAAAAATCCAATTTCTTCAGAAATGCTCCTTAAGAGCCTTCCATGCTCTAAGCTTCCATTGAAATGCTAAAACCTACAATTATAAAAACAAAAGTTAAATAAATAAGTCTAATAATGCAATTAAACTATACTACGATTATTTACCGAAAACAACGTGAAAAAGCATCGATTAACAAATAAAGATCACAAAAGGTGCCAAAAACTAAACTAAATATTAACACATTTAGCACCTAACAAATTCTCCATTCTCATTCTTTCTCTACCACACAGGGTGTAGTGCAGAAATTGAAATGGACAGCGTAACAGCTCCAAGTTGTACAGTGCTCCGTTGCGTCGTGCGAATCTCTGACTTGGCAGGGGATCAAGAGAACTAGACTCTGAAGAAGATCCTAAAGAGAGGGAAAAGGGAGAATCAACTAACCGAAACAAGGTTTCGATTAATCAATCAAAGGGAATTGATGTGCTAACAATTTTCCAAAGAGAGGAAAATCATTAAAGCAAAAGTGTGGATTATTGATTGTACATGATTAAACTTACTCAATGAAGAACAAATTTAATGTGATTAAGAATGAAATTGTAAAGGCTGTACCAAATGTCAATTAGCATGCATCACAAATCATGTTAACAAGTGAGCAAAAAGATGTGCAAGAATGATCATGCTCCATGTAATGCCAAAAGTGAGCATAATTATGAAATCGAAAGATCGAGCATCAGAAAATCACAATCATGCTTTAAACTGAAGTGAAACAACACTTAAAACATCTATAAAAATTAACCATATCAATCCATGGATGTTAGAGGAAGAAAGCATGGCAAACACACTTGAAAAGAAACAAAAGATTGCATTCTGTACAGTGGTAATCGGTTACTCTAAAGAGAGTAACCGATTACTTACTTGGAAAATGGCATTGTTGGTGAAATTTGAGCAGAGTAATCGGTTACTCTATTTTGAGTAATCGGTTACTTAGTTGAAAAAAATAGCGCTGGTGCAAATTTTGTGAAGAGTAACCGGTTACTCTTTTTTGAGTAATCGGTTACCACTGTAACAATGGCAAAAATAGCCTTTGAAAAAGCACTTAAAGCATCCCAATCACTTGTTCAAGTTACCACATGCTAGGGCATGAATTTGTGCATGAAAATCAAGCTTAATAACGGTAAATATACAACAATGGAATCAATTAACACATCAAGATCATGGATCAAGTAATGGCATAATCAATTCACACACAAAAAGCATCAAAACTACATCGCGAATAATACGAAAACATTCGAAACAGTAAAATGTACAAAGAAAGACCAACCTACAAGGCCGAGATGTGCCTTAGATGTTGTTGCAAATGAATCTTGATGAAGAGAATCAAAGAAAACCAGAGGAATCTTCAATTGCAGCCGAATCGTACCAAAACCGAGCAAATTGCGATGAAACTCCGAAACACGAATTCGAACCGTAGAATCTTGAAGCAAACACTTGAGATGAATCCAAAAGCTAATAAAACTCCAGAAAACCAAGTATATTTGCAAGACGATGAAGGTTAAGCTCAAGAAATGATCACTTCTAATGTGGAAGTGATTATTCTTCAATGGTGAAGAGTTATAGTGAGGTTTGGGAATGAAATATAGATGAAGATGAAGAAGTTACTGAAAAAATTCAGAGAGAATGTTAGTGAATTGAAAAAATAAGTGTGAGAAATGTGTATGGAAATGGTTGATCCCCTGAAAAGTGAGTGAAGGTTTGTTTATATAGAGTTTTGGTTTGGAGTGTGAGAGGTTGAGAATTAGGCTAGGAGTTAGCTTTGGGTGGTTTGGAATTAGGCTAGGAGTTAGTTACACTTAACTCACCGAGTCAGCGGTTAACTCGGTTAGTTAGGAAGTTAACTCGGTAGCAATCCCAATGTAAGCTTCAAATCCAAAGATCCACATCTTAGAAAAATAGGTGTAGCGTGCGATTTATGTCGGTGACGCGATCACCTTATCGCCATGGGTTTCTCCTCACCGCAATGGTAGGAGTGTGGTGCTACTTTCTAATTTCTTATTTATCCCGTGATGCTGGAAGGGAAAGGGAAGCTATCAAAAACTAACCTTGCACGCGAATGTTTTACTGAACAAACGCTGAAAGAGATTCGGGGAGTTCGGGGTCAGGCTATACAACGGGGAGTTGTAAATTACCCATCCTATATGTGGTTATCCACAGGTTGTTAGCAATAGGTTCTACTTTTATACTTGATGGTGTTTATCTGTTGATTGGGTTGGGAAAGTTTCTTCTTTGGGAGTGTTTGAGAGAGAGAGTTTTTGTTTGATTTTGGTGAGGTACTGGACCTCATTTTTTGATTGGTGTGAAGGTACTGGACCTAAAGTTTTTGATTGGTGTTCTCGCTAAGATTTTGCAATCTTATGCCTACGTATTCTCGTTAAAGAAAATAGAGAAATCAGAGCAATCGTAGTTCCTCCTATTCTATGGGAGGAAAAGATGTTTTGGTGTCTTGTTCAAAGGCCAAGATTGAAGCTAAAGGAATATTTGTGTCTTGTTCAAAGCCCAAGATTGAAGCTAAAAGGTTTGACAGAGAGAGAATTTGACATCTCTAAAGGGAGACATCTCGTCTACTTATCATAGTTGTTGGGTGACTGATTATAAAGGAGGATTACTTTAACTGGGATATGTGAATCTAGCAATCCCATAATTTCTTTTATAGGGGATTTGTCCTGAAGGGGAAAACTTTAACTTAGTATTGAGCAATGCCATTTTCCCTTAGGAATCTTTCATGCTAAGAGAGGGACAGTGGCGTGGATGTACATAATCCAGAGGCTTGCCACTTACAGCAATTAGATGAAAGAGAGGATTTTTACCAGGATAAGAGATGGACGACATCTTGGATATTTGAATCAACAAGTGTTCCAATTACATCAGTTATCTAGGATTAGGGTTTGTTTGATTTGTCTATTTTGATGTGTGATAACACAGAGAAATGTCTTCCTATAGAGAGATTTTGATTTCCTCTGAGGGGATGTTTATTTTTGTGTGCCTTGATCAAAGTCCAAGGTTGAAGCTAAAATATTGATTGACTCTACTGGGGAAGTCCTTATACAATGCCTAAGAGGAGGCTAGCTGACTCTACAAGAGAGTGTTTATCTGTCTTGTACAAAGCCCAAGTTTGAGGCTAAAAAGAGATTGACTCTTTTAGGGATATCATTATACAAAGCCTAAAAGGAGGCTAAAAGTTGACTTTCTGGGGGAATATTTTGTCTGTCTTGTACAAAGCCCAAGATTGAGGCTTAAAAGAGGAAACTGACTCTACGGGTGAGAGGTTTTATCTATCTTGTACAAAGCCCAAGATTGAGGGTGAAAAAAGATTGACTCTGCTGGAGAGATTTATACGGTGTCTTGTACAAAGCCCAAGATTGGGGCTGAAATGAGACTGACTTAACAAGAGAGTGTTTTATTTGGTGTCTTGTACAAAGCCCAAGATTGAGTCTGAAAGAGATTTGACTCTACTTAGGGATATTAATTCCAAAAGCCTAAAATAAGGATGGGAGGAATTGACTTTACTGGGGAAGATATTTATCCAGAGCTTAAGAGAAGGTTATGAAGATTTTGACTTTGTTGGAGAAATTTTATATATGTTTTGTACAAAGCCCAAGATTGAGGCTAAAAAGAGTGACTCAACAAGAGAGTGTTCATATGGTGTCTTGTACAAAGCCCAATATTGAGGCTAAAATGATGACAAACCCAGTTGAGGATTTTTCAATTGTCTTGTACAAAGCCCAAGATTGAGGCTAAAAAGGATTTGACTCAACTAGAGAGTCCTTTTAGGGGATTGACTCAACAAGAGAGTGCTGAAAAGGTGATTGACTCAACAAGAGAGTGCTTTTGAAACTGATTGACTCAACAAGAGAGTGCTTTTATTTTGTATCATTGACTCAACAAGAGAGTGTGGAAAGGTTATTGACTCAACAAGAGAGTACTTTGTTTGTCTTGTACAAAGCCTAAGATTGAGGCTGAAATGGGTTAACTCAACAAGAGAGTGTTTTAAGAAAGAAGATGGACTCAACAAAAGGGTGTTTTTGAGGCTAAATATGCTGAGGAAAATCATTATACAAAGCCTAAGAGGAGGCTGGCTTTTGCTGAGGATTATTGAGATCCAGAGGCAGGTCCAAGTCGGGGGATCAACTCTTGCTGAGGGTTACAGAAGAGTTGAGATATTGGATACCTTGAGGTTCTGATGATAAGCTGACCCTGGCTGGGGAAATTTAAAGTGAGAGTTTAAAGATTGAGTTTTGAAAACCTATAGAGGTTTTAACTTTACTGGAGATTGGTTAAATGACCAGGGTTTCTTCCTAGGTTTGTAGGGAACTTGAGAATGTCTTTGAGATCCAAGAGAGGATTAGACTGTCTAAGTCTACTGGTATGGAAGAGTTTATCTTTGTATGATGCCCAAGAGGAGGCTGGTGTTTTAAAGGTGAGAATCAACCCTAAAATTGGCCTGAGGTTTTGACTATTTAGAAAGACTGCTCTAACAAAGGATGACTAAGTTTGTATTATACGTTTAAGAGGTCTTCAGGGTCCTTGTATTAAGCCCAAGAGAAGGCATGAGAACTTCTAAGAAGCCGGAGGGTCCTTGTACAAAGCCCAAGAGGAGGATGGGATGCTTTTAGGAAGCCTGTGGGTCCAAACCTAAGAAAAGTTAAAGAAAAGTTTCACCGGGAATAATCTTTTCTTTAGTGAACAGTTCTAGGGTTTGAAGAAATTCAAGAGAGGTTTCACCAGGAATTTATCCTCTCTAGGGGAATGAACTTCTTTGACAGTTTCTAATAGTGAGAGTCTGAGAAAAGTTTCACCGCGAATAATGCCTTTCTCTTTGTTCCATATTGTATAAGCCCAAGAGAAGGCAAGACTGTATCTGGAATTCCTATAGGGAACTAGTTTTGACTGTTGAAAGAGTGACCACTAGCTTTATCTAGTTCTAGACCTAATTGTCGGGGAAAACTCTAAGCAGATAATATACAGGCATATTTACAGATGAAATATATATTGTATGTAAAAAGAGGGTAGAAGGACTTACAGGTGAGCAAGCTTCCAGCATAAACAAATATATATATGTGCAAGTATGTAAAAGAAAGCTGTTTAAAACTTACAGGCGAGCAAGCTTCCATTGTAACAGCTGTATGGTTAGTTGTTCAAGAAATTAAAGAAAGTTTTGATAACAACTAGGAATTTGAATCTAAATCAAAAGGGAAAGTTATTTTGAAAAGATTGTTGGGGCTTATACTCAAGGAGAGGCCCAAATGAAAAACAGTAATCGTATCGTTGATCTGAAAATTGTATCGGGACTTATACAATGACGGATGCCCAAGAAAGGTTTTATGTACAAATATATGGGTCTTACAATTCAAGGGGAAGCCCAAAGGTTTGAAAAAGAAAAGGAATGAGACTTACAACACAAGGGTAGGCCCATATGATTTTGTTTTGAAATTGCGATCGCGCCGAGATTTTTTAACGTATTGGGACTTACACAATGACTGAGGCCCAAAAGGATTTTTAATTTACAAGGAATGGGTCTTACACTCTATTAGAGGCCCAAAGTATTTTGAAAAAAATATTTGTGAGGGAGAAAATAATCAAAACCCTAATTTGATTTTAAAATGCATTTTAATTGAATAAAATTTATTTAAAATAATCAAAATTGTCAAACATGTATAAAAAACAAGTTGTGATCTTGGATTAATGTTGAAAAATCATGTTTCATTCATAGAATGATTTGAAAGTCATTTGAATTTGCAAAAATCAAGAGAAAGAAATATTTTTAAATGTTAAAAAACAAATAAAACATAATTCTTTACAAAAATACTTAATATATGAAATAAATAATATTTTAGTGAAATTTTTATGGAATAAAATATTTAAACATTTTTGGGAATTTTCAACAAAAGAACTAATAGAAAATAATTAAAATTGAGAGAGAAATTAATTTTAGAATTAATTAACAAAAACCATAAAAAATAGCAAAAATATCAAAATATGTCAAAGTGGAAAAAATGGTCTGGGTGGGTGTTAAATCCACGATCATCAAACCAAACACACATGTGCGCTACCACTGGGGTGGTGATACATCTGTGTATCAAAACCACCCCATTAATACATAAGGGGTGCCAAGTTCTAGGCCTGGCCAAGGCGCCATGGCTGGCCCTTGCCCAAGGCAAGGCCTCGTCTTGGAAATTTGCATGAAGCCTCTAATTTTCTCATTTCTCCATGGATTGGGACAAAATTTAGGTGCATCTAACCTAGAATTTCATGAGGAATCCAATGGTGCCCTTGGAATTTTCAAAAAATGCCTCCATTTTAAAATCTGATAGTGACACTACGCCAAAAATGATTTTAGGCAGCGCACCTTAGACAACGCTTTTTTCCAAAAGCGCTGCTATAAGTTAAATAAAAAATAAAACATGGAAAGTATGTTCGAAATTGTGTAAAAGCGTTGCTAAAATGCCCACCTTAGACAACGCTATTCAAAAGCGCTGCTAAAAGGCCTACCTTAGATAGCGCTTTTCAAAAGCGCTGCTAAAAGTCCCACCTTAGACAACGCTTCTCAAAAGCGCTGCTAAAGGCCCATGTACGAAGCGCTGCTAAAGGCCCATATTAGAAAGCGCTTTACTCAAAGCGCAACTAAAGGCCCAACTAGAAAGCGAAATCGCTGCTAAAAGCACTCATTAGACAACGCTTCACAAAAGCGTTGGTTAAAGTCGTTTAAAATTAAAATTAAAAAACAGATTCTATTCATTCTTTCTATTCTCAGAACTGTTTCTCTTCTCTCGCGAAAAACCCTAAACCCAGAAAAAATCTTCTCTTTTTCTCACGCACCTCCTTCCACTTCATTGTAATCATTAATCTTTTACGTCGTATTATTCCGTCACAGCCATTAGTGATATTCCGTCACTCACAACAAATCTTGTTTTCATTCTTGTTTTCATTTAAGAAGAGGTACGATTTTTGCTCTGTTTTCATTCTTGTCACTAGCTACCATTTTGCCGTCGTATTATTCCGTCACAGCCATTATTTTTGTCCTGCCAATATATGCCCTTAAAAATTTGTGTGTAGTGTTGATATGGGTAATGACCATATTTATACAGTTTTGAACATGTTTACATACTTCTGACTTATTTTTTAGAAGAATGATCGATCCATACATAGAATGACTTATTTCTGACTTATTTTTGAACATGTTTAGAATGACTAATATTGAACATGTTGTTTCTATTTTCATTAGTTGTTATTTCTATATTCTAGATTAAAGAAAGTATGATAGTTATTGTATTGATGGAGTTATGATATATAGAGCCTTTTGTGTTTATATAGAGCCTTTTGTATTGATGGAGTTATGCCTCATTGGAATTGTAACTATTACAATCTCTTATTATAGGTTAGATGGCTAGTAACGAGGATCACCCACATGATGATTCTATTCATGATAGAGATGAGACTGGTAATGCAGTGGAAAGGGAAATTAGAAGAGGAATAACAATTATGAAGAGACTCATTCGTGATAGAGATCGAGGGATAAAACATGATGTGCATTGGAGTCAAGATAACCAACTAATTGAGCCTAACAGTTCAACGTTGACAAGTTATCTTGGTTCAGTTGCAAGGAGAGAAGTTCCAATTACTTGTGATGATTGGAGAAACAAAGCGTTGAAAGACGCTAAAGACAAAATATGGATTGAGATACAGGTACCATATTTGATGTTATTTGTTTTTAATGACGATTATGTATTTAAATTACTTATACTAACGTACTCTGCGTATGATTTTCGTAGAGGTCTTTCAACATTGATGATACCAGAAAAGATTATATACTCGGATTGGCCTGAAAAATACATAGAGGTTTTAGATCTTTTTTATCAAACAAGTTTCTTAAGGATGCAGATAAAAAATTTATTGATGCAGAGCTTCCACAGAAATATACAGATTTGATTAAACCTCATGAATGGGAAACTTTTAAATCCAAACGAAAAACCCCAGAATTTGAGAGTGTAAGTGACATAAATCGGCAACGAGCATCAAGTCCCGCGTATCCATACAAAAAAGGGCATATGGGATATGCACGCTTACAACAATCTATAGTAAGTATCTATAAATTGCAATGATATACTTGTTCATCATGATTTATTTTTGATCATGTTATTTGGCTTAATGTGTAGTTAACAAAGGAGAAAAGTTCTTAAACATCTTTTCCGGAACATGTTTTGTGGAAGGAAGCCCGTGTGGGTAAGGATGGAGTTGTTAAAGAAGATGTTCAACAAAATTTTAAGAAATGTGTAAGTATAGCATTATTTCTTGAATTAAATCAAAAGTTTATTAACATATAATTAAGTCAAATTTTTGATATTCATATGAATTTCAGGAGACTCTATCTCAGTCTATATCTCTAGATGAAGACAATGATTGCAGGAGCCTACTTAGTCGAGCATTAGATGTTCGTGAGTATTCTGGTCGTGTGAGGGGTAAGGGATATGGGATCACTCCAACATCCTTGAAAAAACCAAAGAAAAAAATGGCTAGCAATAAAAAACTGGAGGAAAAGTTGGAAGCATTACAATCTGAAGTTCGTGAATTGAAAAAGGAAAAAGAAAGAGAACAAAAAGAAAGAGATCAAGCTTCAACATTTAAAGATACTAGTGAGAAAGATAGTATCAATTGTATTTTTCAACCGAATATTCCCGAGGTAATTATATATATTATTATGAAATTAAATTAGCTTAATTTATTTAATTAACATATATACACATTAACAATGTCATATTTATTATTGGTTTTAGGGCATTTCCCATTGTCAACTCTATTTATCGTCACAGACTTATCGGATGGTTGGAAAGGGAAAAGTGCATAACACTTTGGGAGAAATGCTTCACCATAAACCGCTCCCCACTGGATTTTTGAAAGTATCAATTGATATTGTTTTAGAGGGGGATGCCTTATTACCACTACCTGAGGATGTTTCGGATGCAACATTGTTGGGAGATGCAATAGGATCGTTTGTTGTATGGCCGTCAAGTCTCATTTGCCTAGATGATAAGGTAAGATTAAAACCATTATGAACCTTTGGGTATTCAAATTTTTTATGGGAATTTTACTAACATTTATTTTACATGGTAATGTTAGACTCCAACAAAATCCAAATCAAATGATAAGGGGATTATGCAGCAAACCGAGTCAGTTGCATCGAGAAAAGAGCTACAAAGCCTAAAATAAGGATGGGAGGAATTGACTTTGCTGGGGAAGATATTTATCCAGAGCTTAAGAGAAGGTTATGAAGATTTTGACTTTGTTGGAGAAAGTTTATATATGTCTTGTACAAAGCCCAAGATTGAGGCTAAAAAGAGTGACTCAGCAAGAGAGTGTTCATATGGTGTCTTGTACAAAGCCCAATATTGAGGCTAAAATGATGACAAACCCAACTGAGGATTTTTCAGTTGTCTTGTACAAAGCCCAAGATTGAGGCTAAAAAGGATTTGACTCAACAAGAGAGTCCTTTTAGGAGATTGACTCAACAAGAGAGTGCTGAAAAGGTGATTGACTAAACAAGAGAGTGCTTTTGAAACTGATTGACTCAACAAGAGAGTGCTTTTATTTTGTACCATTGACTCAACAAGAGAGTGTGGAAAGGTTATTGACTCAACAAGAGAGTACTTTGTTTGTCTTGTACAAAGCCTAAGATTGAGGCTGAAATGGGTTAACTCAACAAGAGAGTGTTTTAAGAAAGAAGATGGACTCAACAAAAGGGTGCTTTTGAGGCTAAATATGCTGAGGAAAATCATTATACAAAGCCTAAGAGGAGGCTGGCTTTTGCTGAGGATTATTGAGATCCAGAGGCAGGTCCAAGTCGGGGGATCAACTCTTGCTGAGGGTTACAGAAGAGTTGAGATATTGGATGCCTTGAGGTTCTGATGATAAGCTGACCCTGGATGGGGAAATTTAAAGTGAGAGTTTAAAGATTGAGTTTTGAAAACCTATAGAGGTTTTAACTTTACTAGAGATTGGTTAAATGACCAGGGTTTCTTCCTAGGTTTGTAGGGAACTTGAGAATGTCTTTGAGATCCAAGAGAGGATTAGACTGTCTAAGTCTACTGGTATGGAAGAGTTTATCTTTGTATGATGCCCAAGATGAGGCTGGTGTTTTAAGGGTGAGAATCAACCCTAAAATTGGCTTGAGGTTTTGACTATTTAGAAAGACTGCTCTAATAAAGGATGACTAAGTTCTGTATTATACGTTTAAGAGGTCTTCAGGGTCCTTGTATTAAGCCCAAGAGAAGGCATGAGAACTTCTAAGAAGCCGGAGGGTCCTTGTACAAAGCCCAAGAGGAGGATGGGATGCTTTTAGGATGCCTGTGGGTCCAAACCTAAGAAAAGTTAAAGAAAAGTTTCACCGGGAATAATCTTTTCTTTAGTGAACAGTTCTAGGGTTTGAAGAAATTCAAGAGAGGTTTCACCAGGAATTAATCCTCTCTGGGGGAATGAACTTCTTTGACAGTTTCTAATAGTGAGAGTCAGAGAAAAGTTTCACCGCGAATAATGCCTATCTCTTTGTTCCATATTGTATAAGCCCAAGAGACGGCAAGACTGTATCTGGAATTCCTATAGGGAACTAGTTTTGACTGTTGAAAGAGTGACCACTAGCTTTATCTAGTTCTAGACCTAATTGTCGGGGAAAACTCTAAGCAGATAATATACAGGCATATTTACAGATGAAATATATATTGTATGTAAAAAGAGGGTAGAAGGACTTACATGTGAGCAAGCTTCCAACACAAACAATATATATATGTGCAAGTATGTAAAAGAAAGCTGTTTAAAACTTACAGGCGAGCAAGCTTCCATTGTAACAACTGTATGGTTAGTTGTTCAAGAAATTAAAGAAAGTTTTGATAACAACTAGGAATTTGAATCTAAATCAAAAGGGAAAGTTGTTTTGAAAAGATTGTTGGGGCTTATACTCAAGGAGAGGCCCAAATGAAAAACAGTAATCATACCGTTAATCTGAAAATTGTATCGGGACTTATACAATGACTGATGCCCAAGAAAGGTTTTATGTACAAAGAGATGGGTCTTACAGTTCAAGGGGAAGCCTAAAGGTTTGAAAAAGAAAAGGAATGAGACTTACAACACAAGGGTAGGCCCATATGCTTTTGTTTTGAAATTGCGATCGCGCCGAGATTTTTTAACGTATTGGGACTTACACAATGACTGAGGCCCAAAAGGATTTTTAATTTACAAGGAATGGGTCTTACACTCTATTAGAGGCCCAAAGTATTTTGAAAAAAAGATTTGTGAGGGAGAAAATAATCAAAACCCTAATTTGATTTTAAAATGCATTTAAATTGAATAAAATTCAATTAAAATAATCAAAATTGTCAAACATGTATAAAAAACAAGTTGTGATCTTGGATTAATGTTGAAAAATCATGTTTCATTCATAGAATGATTTGAAAGTCATTTGAATTTGCAAAAATCAAGAGAAAGAAATATTTTTAAATGTTAAAAAACAAATAAAACATAATTCTTTACAAAAATACTTAATATATGAAATAAATAATATTTTAGTGAAATTTTTATGGAATAAAATATTTAAACATTTTTGGGAATTTTCAACAAAAGAACCAATAAAAAATAATTAAAATTGAGAGAGAAATTAATTTTAGAATTAATTAACAAAAACCATAAAGAATAGCAAAAATATCAAAATATGTCAAAGTGGAAAAAATGGTCTGGGTGGGTGTTAAATCCACGACCATCAAGCCAAACACACATGCGCGCTACCACTGGGGTGGTGATACATCCGTGTATCAAAACCACCCCATTATACATAAGGGGTGCCAAGTTCTAGGCCAGGCCAAGGCGCCATGGCTGGCCCTTGCCCAAGGCAAGGCCTCGTCTTGGCAATTTGCATGAAGCCTCTAATTTTCTCATTTCTCCATGGATTGGGACAAAATTTAGGTGCATCTGACCTAGAATTTCATGAGGAATCCAATGGTGCCCTTGGAATTTTCAGAAAATGCCTCCATTTTAAAATCTGATAGTGACACTACGCCAAAAATGATTTTAGGCAGCGCACCTTAGACAGCGCTTTTTTCCAAAAGCGCTGCTATAAGTTAAAGAAAAAATAAAACACGAAAAGTATGTTCGAAATTGTGTAAAAGCGCTGCTAAAATGCCCACCTTAGACAATGCTATTCAAAAGCACTGCTAAAAGGCCTACCTTAGACAGCGCTTTTCAAAAACCCTAAACCCAGAAAAAATCTTCTCTTTTTCTCACGCACATCCGTCCTCTTCATTGTAATCATCAATCTTTTACGTTGTATTATTCCGTCACTCACAACAAATCTTGTTTTCATTCTTGTTTTCATTTAAGAAGAGGTATGATTTTTGCTCTGCTTTCATTCTTGTCACTAGCTACCATTTTTCCGTCGTATTATTCCGTCACAACCATTATTTTTGTCCTGCCAATATATGCCCTTAAAAATTTGTGTGTAGTGTTGATATGGGTAATGACCATAGTTATACAGTTTTGAACATGTTTACATACTTCTGACTTATTTTTGAGAAGAATGATCCATATATAGAATGACTTATTTCTGACTTATTTTTGAACATGTTTAGAATGACTAATATTGAACATGTTGTTTCTATTTTCATTATTTGTTGTTTCTATATTCTAGATTAAAGAAAGTATGATAGTTATTGTAATATTGATAGTTACTGTATTGATGGAGTTATGATATATAGAGCCTTTTGTGTTTATATAGAGCCTTTTGTATTGATGGAGTTATGCCTTGTTGGAATTGTAACTATTACAATCTCTTATTATAGGTTAGATGGCTAGTAACGAGGATCACCCACATGATGATTCTATTAATGATAGAGATGAGACCGGTAATGCAGTGGAAAGGGAAATTAGAAGAGGAATAACAATTATGAAGAGACTCATTCGTGATAGAGATCGAGGCATAAAACATGATGTGCATTGGAGTCAAGATAACCAACTAATTGAGCCTAACGGTTCAACGTTGACAAGTTATCTTGGTTCAGTTGCCAGGAGAGAAGTTCCAATTACTTGTGATGATTGGAGAAATAAAGCGTTGAAAGACGCTAAAGACAAAATATGGATTGAGATACATGTACCATATGTGATGTTATTTGTTTTTAATGACGATTATGTATTTAAATTACTTATACTAACGCACTCTGTGTATGATTTTCGTAGAGGTCTTTCAACATTGATGATACCAGAAAAGATTATATACTCGGATTGGCCTGAAAAATACATAGAGGGTTTAGATCTTTTTTATCAAACAAGTTTCTTAAGGATGCAGATAAAAAATTTATTGATGCAGAGCTTCCACAGAAATATGCAGATTTGGTTACACCTCATGAATGGGAAACTTTTAAATCCAAACGAAAAACCCCAGAATTTGAGAGTGTAAGTGACATAAATCGGCAACGAGCATCAAGTCCCGCGTATCCATACAAAAAAGGGCGTATGGGATATGCACGCTTACAACAATCTATAGTAAGTATCTATAAATTGCAATGATATACTTGTTCATCATGAGTTATTTTTGATCATGTTATTTGGCTTAATGTGTAGTTAACAAAGGAGAAAAGTTCTGAAACATCTCTTCCGGAACATGTTTTGTGGAAGGAAGCCTGTATGGGTAAGGATGGAGTTGTTAAAGAAGATGTTCAACAAAATTTTGAGAAATGTGTAAGTATAACATTATTGCTTGAATTAAATCAAAAGTTTATTAACATGTAATTAAGTCAAATTTTCGATATTCATATGAATTTCAGGAGACTCTATCTCAGTCTATATCTCTAGATGAAGACAATGATTACAGGAGCCTACTTAGTCGAGCATTAGATGTTCGTGAGTATTCTGGTCGTGTGAGGGGTAAGGGATATGGGATCACTCCAACATCCTTGAAAAAACCAATGAAAAAAATGGCTAGCAATAAAGAACTGGAGGAAAAGTTGGAAGCATTACAATCTGAAGTTCGTGAATTGAAAAAGGAAAAAGAAAGAGAACAAAAACAAAGAGATCAAGCTTCAGCATTTAAAGATACTAGTGAGAAAGATAGTATCAATTGTATTTTTCAACCGAATATTCTCGAGGTAATTATATATATTATTATGAAATTAAATTAGCTTAATTTAGTTAATGACATATATACACATTAACAATGTCATATTTATTATTGGTTTTAGGGCATTTCCCGTTGTCAACTCTATTTATCGTCACCGACTTATCGGATGGTTGGAAAGGGAAAAGTGCATAAAACTTTCGGAGAAATGCTTCACCATAAACCGCTCCCCACTGGATTTTCGAAAGTATCAATTGATATTGTTTTATAGGGGGATGCCTTATTACCACTACCTGAGGATGTTTCGGATGCATTATTGTTGGGAGATGCAATAGGATCGTTTGTTGTATGGCCGTCAAGCCTCATTTGCCTAGATGATAAGGTAAGCTTAAAACCATTATGAACCTTTGGGTATTCAAATTTTTTATGGGCATTTTACTAACATTTATTTTACATGGTAATGTTAGACTCCAACAAAATCCAAATCAAATGATAAGGGGATTATGCGGCAAACCGAGTCAGTTGCATCGAGAAAAGAGGTACAACACAATTATATGATATTTATGCATGGAAAATGTTAATTCGTGATCTTATACTTCACCTAACTAATTATATGATATTTAGATTTAGGCTAAAGAGATTGAACAAGTCAGTAGGGGTAAGATGCCTGAAATTAGCAGCATTCCCACACAAACAAAGGGTGTTGCTAAGAAGACCGCGGCTAAAAAAAAACCTACTTCTCAGTATAGGTCGTGCCTTCAGACATGTTTACTTATAACAGATTTTCCGGATCGTGGTACTCGGCTTATACCTATGGAGGAAGGTATATTTGGTTTTGAATATTCGGAAACAATTGGTAGAGAGGATATGGAGCAAGTTTTTAAACATTTGGAAATAGGCATCGGTGTTGTCGATACATACATTAGGTATACTCCGATCAAATTTGTTTAATTAATGGAACAATTTATTTACTCATTTCAAATGAATAGTCTAATATGTTAATGATATTTTTATTTAAGGTTTCTGTATGACAAATTGATGCGCCCGCGTAGATTGGAACAAAGATTCGCTTTCTTATCTCCCATGACTATCAACTCATGGTTAATCGTACAGAAACTAGATGAAGTAATACAGTATGTACTCGGTTTATTTATGGCCAGCAAAGATACATAAAAGTTATTCTTTTTACCATATAATACTGGCAACGGGTTAGATTTTCATTCTAACTTCATCTATTATAATTTTTTGTTTTTTGAAGTTTTGTAGAAAGTTTCCATCTAACCTTTGTTTAATCTTACAGTGGATATTGGTTGTTGGTGGCAATTAATCCGATAAGAGAAATTGTATATTATCTGAATTCTTTACACAATGATCAAGAAACATACCCAGATATGAAGAAGTTGATTGATACGTAAGTGAGATTGTTCTAAATATTCGTGTGTATATTTATTTATTTATGTGACATGTTCTAAATATTCGTTTATATTTTATTAACGTTATACAAGTTTTTTGATCACAAAGAGATATTCAAGTTCCAAAGAGCAAATCCAACAACATTACATGGATTAGAGTGGAGGTATATTTTCACAATTTTGATTATATTAGTGATGATACTTGATAAAACTAGTTAAGGGGTATACCCATATATATATATATCCGTATTTTCTTTCCATGTGTAGTGTCCTCGTCAGCTTAATGGAATAGATTGCGGATATTTCATGTTGAGGTTTATGAAAGAAACTCTTCTTTTGGATCGAATAGATATTCCATCCAAGGTATGGATTTCTAACTTAGGAATTATTTTAATATTTACCACATATATCTCATATAATTAAATAGTTTTAGCTAAATCATACTATGTTATATTATTATGTAGTACTTTGATGAATTCAAATGTGTTCATTACTCAAAAGATCAATTGGATGAACTTAAGGAGGAATGGTGTCAATTCATTATTGAGCTGAGAGTTTTATAAGGTATATTGTCTTTCTTTTATTGATGAGAATTTTGAGTATATATAAGTTTGAGTTTTGATGAGATAATATGTCGTCATTAGTATATTAAATTGTGTTGCAATGTTGTTGTTATTTGTTATAGAAGGTTGGAATCATAAATTGTGTTGGTGCTGCCAAATATTGATTGATATCTTGGCCATAGAAGGTTGGAATCATATACTGATTTTCATAGGCACTTGGAAATATTCAATAACTCATGATTATTTGTTGACATTTTTGGCAATGCTTGCAGCTTGAATATCAGATTTGGCAATGCTTGCAGCTTGAATATCAGATAAGAACAATGCCTTCTTTGCTTTCTTCTATATTTTGTCTAATGTTGTTGTTGTTTTGTTTCAGGTTATATGTGCAGATGTAGAAGATAGAGCTAACAAGTTCATTGTTGTTGTTTTTTAGCTTGAATACCAGATTTTTTGTAGCTAACAAGATATATGAATTGTTGTTGGTTTTTTTAGCTAGAATATCATCAATTTTTTGTATATATAAATTATTGGATTAAAGATGTATATATAAATAGACAAATTTGGTGCATATTTATTGGATTGAAGCTCTAATTTATGAAAATTTGGTGCAAATTCTAAATGCATATTCTGGTGTAAAATGTGGTGAAAACCTGGTGCAAAATATGGCGATAATCTGGTAAATATTTATTGTATATATCAGACAACGCTTTTTTTAAGTTTTATATATAAAAAATTTCGTGGATATTAGACAGCGCTTCAAAGAAAAAAGTGTTGCCTGAAGTGGGGATTAGACAGCGCTTTAAATAAAAAGCGCTGCTTAAAGTAGAGAATAGACAGCTCTTTTAAAGAATAGCGCCATCTAAAGCAATGCCTAAAGATAACCAAAAGCGCTGTCTAAAGTCAAAGCGCTGCCTAAAGGGGTTCTTTAGACAGCGCTTTTACAGACAAAGCGCTGGCTAAAGTGACAAACAAAAAGCGCTTTCAAAGTAAAAGCGCTGGCTAAAGCTGACATTTAGCAGCGCTTTCTCATTAACTAAAGCACTGTCTTTACTTATAGCAGCGCTAGAATAGGCAGCACTTTTAAGTGATGTCTAAGCCCAAAAAAAGCGCTGTCTAAGCCCTTCTTTGGCATAGTGTGATTTCAAAATAGGCCTAATTTTGCATGTTCTATGCTATCTCATGGTAAAGGCAATAATAGCATGATAAATTGGTTCAAACACAACACATATGATATGTATGAGAGGTCCATGATCAATGGACCTCAAAGCAATGCATGATTTAGAGAGTTCAAGTTGTGATGCACTTACCTCTTGGAGCTCCTTGTTCTACCTGCCAAGTTCCTTGTGCCAAAAGTTATTCAATGCTTTGAACACTCTTGATTGATCCCTTAGAAGGTTTTATGATGATCAAAACCAGCTGGAATCCTCAGGAACAAGTATTAGGCTCTTTCTTGCAAAAGTGGCAAATTGACCAAAATAGCAACTCTCTCAAATGGTGTTCCAGATGAGGGAAACCAATTGGGTCATTTAAGGATGATATTTGGAGTGTGTTTGAGGCCTGGTTTAGTTTTGTAAGTGACTGAATCAAGGCATGACTTGAAAAATACAAAAAAGCCCAATTTTGAGGTTTTGGAGATGGATTTTATGATTTTGGTGTTTCAGATCACAAGTGAGTGTTTGAACAGCTTAGATATGACATATTGGATGTGTTTGGATCATGAGTTATGGTGGAATTGCTCTCTAACTCAAAAACTCAGAGATGACTTGCAAAAGAAGGCATTTTGGCCTAAAGAAAGATATTTTGAGGAAAGCATCAGTTGTAGTGCTTTGGTGTACTCAAAATGATCACAATTGAGCTCTATTTTATAGTGTGTCAAGTTTGTTTTGGCATCAATAGTGAATGGCAGCTGCAGCAGGCCTTTGGCCGATGTTGATCAAAAGGAATCTCAAGTCTCCTCTAGCCATTGACTTGAGGTTAGGGCACATGCCTATGGTTCTTTGATTCAGAGCTGATTCTTGACTCAGTCAGTTAGGGATATGTCACTCCATGCCACCTTGATGCATCCTTTAAATGCTTGGAAACAAAATTGGAGTCTGTTGCACTTTTTAGCCTTTTTAGGTTTGTTATGGCTATGTGTAGATTCTTGGACTTGGAAGGCTTGGGGATCAGATAATTCCCCTTTTGTTTTATCCTTCGATGTGTCCAAATGGATAACAAGGCATGGAGTTCTCCAATTTGGCCAAATCGAGCAAAATGCCAAAATCTGCCTTGTACAAGGCAGTTGGAAATGGTGATTGTGAGGGGATCATATCTCCCTGCTCAGGTTGAGTTATGTGAGGCTCTTATGCTTTTTAAAGAGCCCTCATATGATACAAAACATGTGTGATCATATTTTGTTTTGAAACTATTTGGATCCCATTGAAAAATCCTCATGAACATTGATGTTCAAGGGTGGTAACTTAGGCATATTTTCACTAAGTGTTGGAAAAAGTGTCAGTTTCATGTTTTTGTGATTTTGATTAATCCATAACTCCAAATCCATGAAGAATTGGAATTTCTTGTAGTTTAAGCTTTTGTAGAATGTAGGAAGACGTACAAATCAGGCTTTGGATTACCCAAAATGGCTGCTTGGATCTCAAGTTATGATCCTTGGAAGTTGGCACCAAAATCACTTTTGTTCCATAACTTAGAAAAATTTTGGTTTCTTATGGTTGCCCCTTTTGCAAGAAACCTAACTTTTCTTGATTTTTATTAATGAATGATGATCAATACCATACATTAACATTATTTTTGACTTAGGGGAACCATATTTGTGAAAAATTCCAAAAAGTCAAACTTGATTTTGTGCACAGTTGACTTTTTATCAGATGAAATCCAAACTGTGCGATCCTTTATGAAATTAAGTCCTTGACCTAATTAAAACCTAATGGCTGGATTCCATAGGTGTTTTAGGGTGTCTTGAATCATGTACCAAGGTTTGGGAGCATGTCTTGGTCAAAAGTCAAAGGTACATTTGACTTTTCCTTCAAAACCCTAATTGTGGTCCAGATGAAATTGAAACTTGTGGACCAAGCTTCTTGGCTCAACCATTATTTTAAATGGATCAATGTAGTGTGCTTGAGGCCCTCAAATCATGTCTTGAGGTCTTGGCTCATGTTTTGCTCCAAAAGTCAACTTAGGGGTGAATTAGGTCAAGAAACCCTAATTCTTGATTTTTTTATGAATGCATCCCCTGAGGCTAAATTGACTTGATGACTGGGTCCATGAGGTCCCTTGGAGTATATTGGGTTGTGATTTGAAGCATTGGCTCATTCCCAGAGGAAAAGTTACATCTGGAGGCCTTGGTCGACCAAAACCCTAATTTGCTGACACTGGAGATCGTGAGGCTTGAACCACTTGGACTGTTGCAACCTTTTGCTTGATTCTTAATGTGGGAGTCCTCTTGATCCTTTATAGGTGTTTGAGAGGTTATAAAAGTTGAAGATCCTGTCATTCCTTGATTGATCCTTTGTCTAAGTGCTCTGAGAGGGCTCAAAACCCCAAGTCTTGGTTGTGGTGAAATGCTCAACAATCCTTGAAGAAATTGATGAGGCATGAAGGTATATCCATATTATGGTGATGATATTCACAATGATGGGAAATATTGGTGGTCAAAATTTGGGGTATGACAGATGCCCCTATTTAATCTTCTTGGACCCGAAGGTGTGAATGGCGAAGGTATTCGGGCATTCGGGGTGCAAGAGGATTAAATATCGGAATACCCAAAATTTTGACAGTGGTTATGAATGGTAGTTTGCCCGTCCATCTTCTTTTACTAAGTAATGATGTTTAGAAAAGGATAAAACTTCCCCTCGATCCTGGTCTTCAGCCACAGAATTGGTCTAAGTTTCTTAAATAAACTTCCCCTCGATCCTTGTCTTCAGCCAAGGAACTGGTCTCAGTTTCTTTTGTCAATAAACTTCCCCTCGATCCTGGTCTTCAGCCAAGGAACTGGTCTAAGTTTCTTTTGTCAATAAACTTCCCCTCGATCCTGGTCTTCAGCCAAGGAACTGGTCTCAGTTTTTTTTGTCAAGTTCCTTCCTTGACAAGGGACGCTATTTGTAGTGGCCTTCATCAAACTTCTAGCCGTATTTTCCTGGGTAGATGCCATTTGATGGGAAAAAGTTTTGATGTCAGACTTGCTGGGGAAACCCATTTGTCTGAGCTGTAGAGGTGTGCAAACTTCTCTGTTGGAGATGCCATTTGTTGACTCTACTGGGGGAAAACTAGTCTCTTGAGAGACTGCTTTTCGCTTGGGTATACTACAACATAATTTTCTTTGAGATCTTTTCGAAGAAATGCCATGCGATGTAATCCAATTTTGAGGTGCTGATGACTTCATTAACATAGACTTTCTTGGGAGAAAAATTGATGTATTGCCGAGAGTCTTTGGTTAAGAGGCTTTCTCTGGGGATTTTTTTTAATCCGGGAAAGCAAAAATATCAGCTTCCATGGGGAAGAGTGATGTTTGTCGAATGTCTTCTTGCCTTTCAGAGGTTCAAGTTATCAAAGTGGTCGAGGACCGTCTCCAATCCAAGAATAAACTGGGGAGAGATATTGATAAGAGGACTTTTATCACTTGGGGATAAGACTGACCAGAGTGATAATAATGCAATATGAATATGAATGTGAATCAATAATGCATGATGTATGTATATTTATGCTGACAAAATTGACGCGACATACAGGCTAGAAGATGAACACGACTGGATACTCGACCACGATGGGGGATGAAAAGTATCAATGTTCCAAGATAGCAATCATTCCTTGCTTAGGAGAGACGGTCCCTGCAGAGAGAAAGAATTGTTCAATCGGTCTTAAGAGATACGTACTCTGCCAGGGATATCAGATGGGAAAATCACACCCGAAATAGTTGATCCTTCATTTAGGTGTACTGGTTTAGAAGGAGTACTTTGATTCTGCACTTTGAAGTTCAATCATCTTCGGAGAAGCGATCGATGTTCTTTTCGATATTCAATAGTAAAAAGAAATGACATCTTTATTTTAAAAGCAGAAAATTTTTTTACAAGTAAATTTATTTTTGTTTTATTTCAAGAATTGTTGATCATGTTAAAAATGTCATTCTATAAAGCTAAAACAAATGAGAATTGCAAACAAAAGCACTAGGGCTCAAATTTTATTGATAGGATGGAAATCAGCCAAGCACGTGATCCCATAGAGTATATACAAAGTTAGAAAATGGTAATTTAAGGGAAAAGGGCTACATTGAAACATAATGACCGTTATCCTTCTACCAACTTTGAATTCTGGAGATCTTGAGCTTTTGTCAAAGATTACCTTGACTGGAGTTTTCCCGATGGCTGGCATTACTGCTAGGGATTTAACCTCATCTGACGTAGTTACTTGCCATTAATCCCTAAATTTTTCCTGGATTGTACTTTGAGATTTCCAATCCACCGGGATGATTTTTGCTTATGTCTCTAATTTTTTCCTGGAATGCCCTTTCGGGTTTTCAATCCACCGAGACCTTTTTTTTGTTTAGGCGAAGTATTTCTTGACTACGTCAACATTTATGGGGTAGTTAAACTCTTCTCCATCCATGGTTGCGAGTCTCAAGATGCCGCCTGAGAAGGCTTTCTTGACCACATAGTGTCCGTCATAATTTGGAGTCCATTTGCCCCGGGAATCAGTGAGGAATGATTGTACCTTCTTGTGCACAAGGTCTCATTTTTTGAAGACGCGAGGTCGGGCCTTTTTGTCGAACACTTTCTTCATTCTTTGTTGATACAACTGACCGTGGCATAGTGCCGTTATTCGCTTTTCTTCAATTAGGTTCAGTTCATGTGCCTGCTTTGGCACCATTCAGCCTCTGTTAGCTTAGCTTCCATCAATACCCGGATTGATGGGATATCTACTTCTATGGGGAGCACTGCCTCCATGCCATATACTAGAGAGAAAGGGGTTGCCCCTGTTGAAGTGAGGACAGATGTACGATAACCGTGAAGAGCAAAGGGCAATATTTCATGCCAGTCTTTGTAGGTTACAACCATCTTTTGAACAATCTTCTTGATGTTCTTGTTAGCCGCTTCTACCGTTCCGTTCATCTTAGGCCGGTAGGGAGGTGAGTTATGGTGTTCGACCTTGAACTCGGCCACAACTCCTTCATCATCTTGTTGTTCAGGTTAGATCCATTATCAGTAATGATCTGGCTTGGAACACCATAACGGCATATGAGATTGTTTTTGATAAAGAAGACTACCACTCGTCGGGTTACATTGGCGTATGACACTGCTTCGACCCACTTGGTGAAGTAGTCAATGGCTACCAGAATGAACCGATGTCCGTTTGAAGCTTTGGGTTCGATCATACCAATCTTGTCGATTCCCCATATGGAAAAAGGCCATGGAGAAGAAAGAACTTTGAGATGTGTTGGCGGTACATGGATTTTGTCTGAGTATATCTGACACTTGTGACACTTCCTCGTGTACTTGAAGCAATCGAATTCCATGGTCAGCCAATAGTATCCTGCTCTCAGAAATTTTCTCCCCATTATGTGTCCGTTGGCATGAGTGCCAAAGGATCCTTCGTGAATTTCTTTCATCAGCATGTTTGCTTCTGGTCTGTCTACGCATCAGAGCAAGACCATGTCAAAGTTTCTCTTATAGAGTGTATCACCGCTTAGGAAGAAGCTACCAGCCAGTCTTTGGAGAGTCTTCCTGTCTTTTCTGGATGCCCCAGGTGGGTACTCTTGTTTCTGAAGGAAGCATTTGATATCGTGATACTAAGGTATGCCGTCTATGACTGCTTTAATTACGAAGATGTAAGCAGGCCTTTCAAGGCGCATTATGTTGATCTTAGGTATGTCGTTCCATTGACCTACGCTAATCATGGAAGAGAGAGTGGGTAATGCATCAGCCATATGATTCTCTTCACGAGGGATATGATGAAACTCGATTCTGTTGAAGAATGGTAACAACCTTCTCGTGTAATCTTTGTAAGGAATCAGTCCTGATTGGTATGCGTTCCAATCTCCTTTGATCTGATTGATAACCAGGGCTGAGTCTCCATACACATCCAAGTTCTTAATCCTTAAATCAATTGCTTCTTCGAGACCCATGATTCAAGCTTCGTATTAGGCCTCGTTGTTTGTACACTTGAATGTCAGTATGGCAGTGAAAGGAATGTGGGTACCCTGAGGTGTTACAATGATTGCCCTAATTCCGTTTCCATAATTATTGACAGCTCCGTCAAAGATTAGTCCCCATTGGGAACCTGGTTCTGGCCCTTCACTGGGTAGTGATTCATTGCAATCTTTCATTTTCAAATTCATGACATCTTCGTCTGGGAAGTCAAATCCGACTGATTCTTGATTGTCAATCGGTCGATGAGCCAAATGATTGGCTAAAATACTCCCTTTGACGGATTTCTGAGCATAGTACTCTATGTAATATTCTAACAACAACATCTGCCACCGGGCAATCCTTCCCGTGAGAGCAGGTTTTTCAAAGACATACTTGATTGGATCCATTTCGGAGATTAACCAAGTAGTGTGACAAATCATGTATTGGCGAAGACGTTTGGCTGCCCAAGCCAGAGCACAACAAGTTTTCTCAAGCATAGTGTATCGAGTTTCACAGTCGGTAAACTTCTTGCTTAGATAGTAGATGGCATACTCTTTTCTTTTTGTTTCATCTTGTTGGCCAAGTACACAACCATAGAGTCTTCCAAGACCGTTAGGTAGATGATCAGTGGTCTTCCTTCCACTGGGGGTGACAGGATAGGTGGATTCAATAGTTACTCTTTGATACTGTCGAAGGAGGTTTGGCAATCTTCTGTCCATACGCAGTCTGATTCTTTTTGAGTAATTTGAAGATTGGCGCGCATGTCGTGGTCATGAGAGATATAAATTTGGAAATGTAATTCAAACGTAACAGGAATCCTCTGACCCGTTTCTCAGTCTTTGGAGAAGGCATTTCTTGAATGGCCTTGACCTTGTCAGGATCAACCTTAATTCCTTTCTGGCTGACGATGAACCCTAACAGTTTTCCTGAGCAGACACCGAACATGCACTTGTTAAGATTTAAGCTGAGTTTGTATTTTCTCAGACACTTAAATAACTTTGACAGGTGGGTCACATGCTCCTCTTCTGTTTTAGATTTGGCAATCATATCATCGACATATACTTCAATTTCTTTGTGCATCATGTCGTGAAACAGAGTAGTCATGGCCCTTTGATAGGTTGCCCCGACGTTTTTCAAACTGAATGACATTACCTTGTAACAAAAGGTGCCCCATGGGGTGATGAATGACGTTTTCTCCATGTCTTCCGACACCATTTTTATCTGATTATAGCCCGAGAATCCATCCATGAAGGAGAAGACTTTGAACTTTGCTGTACTGTCTACCAACATGTCTATGTGTGGTAAGGGAAAGTCAACCTTTGGACTGGCTTTGTTCAGATCCCTGTAGTCTACGCACATTCTGACTTTTTTGTCCTTTTTCAGAACTGGTACTATGTTGTTAACAATTGAGGATATTCTGAGGTGGCGAGGAAACCCGCGTCAATCTGTTTCTGCACTTCCTCTTTGATTTTGATGGCCATGTCTGGATGAGTCCTTCTCAGGCTTTGTTTTACCAGTGGACATTCTGATTTCAATGGTAAATGATGTTCCACGATGCTGGTATCCAACACTGGCATGTCTTGATAGGACCAAGCAAATACATCTGGAAAATCTTTAAGAAGTTCTATTAAGTTTTCTTTGTCAGTCTGACTGAGCAGTGCCCCAATCTTGACTTCTTTCTTTTCTTCTCTTGAACCTAAATTGACTGTTTCCAACGGCTCTTTGTGTGGCTCAATGGACCTTTCCTCTTGTCTGAGTAATCGGGAGATCTCTTCTGGAATTTCTTCATCTTCTTCTTCTTCAGCCTCAAATACCGGGAATTCAAAGTTGGGAGAAGGCATTGGATCGTATGTTTCAATAGGGTTTAAAACAAGTAATCTGCATGACGTGATGATTTATTATTAGAAGAGATAGAGAGAAATGCAAGAGTGTGTGTAGTGTATTCACTAAAAAATGCTTGTTTTTATTGTTGGGCTGTTTTAGGATTACCATTTTCTGAAAAAAGCGAAAAGTGAAAACAGCAATAAAATGCGGAAATTACAAAATGACGTTATTTATTTATGATGTTGTCGATTCTTGAAACTACATCCCTATAAAATAAAACTCTGTCGCTTTGGGCGAAGAGAAGAGGGACATTTACAGAAAGTGAGCCCTATAAAAACATCCGTTTCACCTGGGCAGGGTGAAAGGTTAAAACAAAGATGGAAATTAATTAGACTTATAGACGACTTTCGGGACATCGACAACAACCCATTGGCGGTGAACTCCTCGGTGAATCACAAAGTCTGGTACCTTCTTTCTTGGTTTGTCCTTAGAAATGACGCTGATTTTTGGCGGAGCAGGATTGTTGGAGTCTTCCTCCCATGCAGAGTTATTGTAGACGAACTCTTCTGTTGTATCTTGCACAATCTTTTTACTCTCAGGCGGATCTCCCCATCCAGTTGGCTGGATGTCTTCGACCCTGATACGAGAGCTTTCAAGAGCGGTGTACTTGACCAAGAAGTCGTACTTGCTACTCGGCTGTCCTAAGGTGTCCCATACTTCAGCAGGAGAAGAGGAGTCGTCCTTCTCGATGACGTTGATCTCAGGAAAACCATAGTTGATGAATTCTTGTCATGAAATCTTTACAGATTCATCGTCGTGCTGGATAATTTTGGAATGTCCTGAGTAATGATCCCATGATTTGGTGGGGATGCACGTATTCTTTTCAATATTGCTCAACTGATAAGCATTGTTTGGCTGACTCTTTTGCCCCAAGTGTTCTGGGTACGGCTGCCAGATAGGCAAGTCATCCATTGGGTCATAATAGTCATAGTCAAAGTTGTCTTTCATCAGAGTGCCCTCATCTAATGAGTTGGGTGGAGCACAACATCCTTCAGGATCACAATCTTCGTACATCATCTTGACATCTGATCTCGGTATATATTTGTGACTTTACGTGGGATAGAAAAATGGCATATGCGTTTCTTCCTGAGACATATAACCGTCCTCGTTGAGATAAGACTTCCACTCTTCATCTATATAAGAGGAGTCACCCTCATTGAGGGTATGTACTTCTAGAGACACTGGGTGAAGGAAGCCTCCACTATGGAAAAAGTCCTGAATGGGATAAAAACTTTCATCGTTATTAGTAGTCTGGGTACAGGTTGAGGAAAAACCTATACCTTTCTTTGTCTCGTTATCCGTAGGAATGACAAGCTGTCCTCATCCTTTTGCGTTGTTACTCTCGATCACTTTGAGAGCATCTTTGTATGAGGAAATCGATGTCCCTCTTTCTGATTGATTCTCATTCCTCACCGAAAGTGCTTGGACCTGGGTTCCAACAACCTCCTCTGGTTCTACACAAGATGATGATGATAAGTTGCTTACGATTTAGGCCTGCTCTCCACAGACTATGACTAGCTTGTCATTTTTGACGAACTTCAGCTTCTGGTGAAGTGTCGAAGTGACTGCCCCAGCTTCGTGTATGCTCCCGGAAGTCCATGACATGGAAATTGACTTAGAAAGTGTGAGGACCAATAGTTATGGGAAGATCGACTTCGCCGATAACTGTTTTTCTGGATCCGTCAAAGGATTTGACGATGACCTCACTGCTTCTCATCGGAGATCCTTGAAATGATAGTTGCATCAGAGTAGATTTTGGCATAACATTTAGAGCTGATCTGGTATCTACCAGTACGTTGGCTAAAGCATCGTCCTGGCAGTTGACTATAATGTTAAGCGCCATGTTGTGATTTTTGCCTTCTTCTGGCAGTTCTTCATCATTGAATCCCAAGTTGTTGCAGGAAGTGATATTGGAGATGATACTGTCAAATTGTCTTATCGTCACATCTTGTTCCATAAAGGCTTTCTCTAAGACTTTCTGTAGAGCTTCTGTTTGAGCTTTGGAACTGAGCAAGAAAGATAGCACACCGATTCTCGAAGAAGTTTGCAACAGTTGGTCTACAATGTTATACTCGCTCTTTTGAATGAGCTTCAACATCTCATCGTTGTTCTTTAAAAGGTTGGGATTACTGGATTGCCCGACTGGTTATTTAGGAACTTCTGTTTGAGGTTCCTTTTCTCTGGTGGGTTCTCCAACTCCTTTGTTAAAGATTCGACCGCTCCATGTAACTCGAGTGATGTCGGCAATGTTTACGACAGAGGGTAATGGAGTTTCCTTTCCATTCTCGATTGTTGTTGCATCGTACTTGTAAGGGATATCCTTATCGAATTTGTATGGTATTGGTCCTGGCAGATAGATAACCACAGGAGCCTTTTGATTTTTCTGACCATCGTAGCTAGCCTCAATTGGTTCGAGGTTGAGAATCTTTCTACTATCGAGAGGGATTCTTGATTCATGGAGAAGAGGGATTATGGCGCATATGTCTTTGGCCATTTTGTGATTGGAGATTAAGACAACGTCTTTGCTTTGATCAGGGAGATAGTCAGGTATCCCGTTGGTTGACCCAGAACTTGAACATGGTGGAATCTCTTTCCGGTCCAACTGATTTTGAAGAGCCGCTCGTACGAGATAGCATCCTTGGTTGTTCTCTGAACAAACTCTACAACGCTTATAGTTATATGGTGGCACCCGGCCACGTCCACTTTGTATGCTGTGTAACTTTACTAGATCTGTTTCCATTGAGCGGACATCCTGACTTTGATATCTAGTAGGATTCCTGTCAGTCATACTGATAGGCTGTGTTGCTTCGTCCACGTATATTGGAAGCCACCAGTGGTCCAACAAGTGTTGGAGTATTCTTTGGACAAGTACACATCCTTGGTCGTCTTTACGACACACTTTACAGTCCTGATAATCATGTGAAGCCAAAAAACCGAGCCTGACTTGCTTAGCATGTAATTCTACCAGACTGGTATTCATCAAACGAATATCAAAGATTTGAATCATATTAACTTGATGGATACTTCTATCATGGTAATCCTGGATCCATCCGAGATCCATCTGACGCTGGAGGGCCTCTTGTACAAAAGACAATCCCTGATTGTTTATTGAGCAGATTAGACAAGAATTGTAATCGTGCCGTGGAAGATCATAATGTTGGCTTTGCCTTGAGTGCATTTCCACCAAGTTGACATTCATTTCCAGAATGTTGTGGTTTTGGACAATGTTGGTATTTGCGTGGGCCATATTGACCTCACAGATTCGGTGATCTTGGATCCATCCGAGATCCATCTGTTCTTGTAGAGTTGATTGCACTACGGAACATCCTTGATTATTATTTGAGCAGACATCACACTAGTGATAATTGTGAGGCAGTACATGACCGTACCCGCCCTGCTTGCAATGCATCCTGACCATATTGGTTCCTAATAGGAGTTCATCGTGAATTTGATAACTGTGGTTAAATTCTTCCTGTATCAAAGTTACTGCAGTTTTCTCATGTTGAGGCAACGGGTTCGTCTGAACATTTGGATTTGTATCCTTGAAAGATAGTACCTTGTTCCTAACAAGTTTCTGTACATCGGACTTGAAGCTGAGACAGTTTTCAATGTTGTGCCCTGGTCCTCCTTGATGGTAAGGGCAAGTTTGATCTGCTTTGAACCAAAAAGGCGGATTTTCGGGTATTGTAAGAGGAGACCTAGTTTGGACGTGCCCCTTGACCAGTAGTAGTGGAAATAACTCTGCGTACAACATCGGTATAGGGTCGAACCCTGGTGGTCATGTCGTACGATTGTTATTGTACTATGGACAAGCCTGCTGAAGAGGCGGTTGTGTCATTTTTGGATACTGTTGTTGATTCGGTTGGCTCTGAGCAACCCGAGGTTGATACTTCAGAGTTGGCGTTGGGTTGATAGCCGGAGTTACTGCTGCTACTGGTTGATGCCTTCACCTTTGCTTTTCAAGAGAGATATTACCAATATCTTGCTATTTTTTCTTTGGGAAAGCACTACCGTATCTTTTGGTATTGCTTGATGGCTCTGCACCTTTGACTAATCGTCCTTCTCGGAATGCCTCTTCAAGGCGTACCCCCATGTTCACCATCTCAATGAAGTCGCTGGGCGCACTCGCGACGATTCAGTCGTAATAGAATGAGCTCAAGGTTTTCACAAAGATTGTTGTCATCTTTTTTTCCTCAAGAGGGGGACAGATCTGGGCGGCAATTTCACGCCATCTCTGAGCATATTCCTTAAAAGTTTCTTTGTCCTTCTCCGACATTGCTCTGAGTTGATCTCTATCTGGTGCCATGTCCAGGTTGTATTTATATTGCTGAATGAAGGCAGCACCAAGATCTCTGAAAGTGACGATCTTGGTGTGGTTTAAACCCATGTACCATTTGAGTGCGGCACCGGTTAAATTTTCTTGGAAGTAATGGATCAGTAGCTGTTGATTCTCAGTATGAGTTGACATCTTTTGAGCGTACATCACCAAATGACTTTGAGGGCAAGAGTTGCCCTTGTTTTTCAAAGTCAGGCACCTTGAATTTGTTTGGGATTTTTACATTAGGGACCAGACAAAGGTCTACGGCTTCCTTTCTGAATAAATCCTGGCCGTGAATGGCATGCAGTTCCTTCTGCATCTCCAGGAATTGTTCTTGGAACTCATTCATCCGGTCGTACATGTCTTCATTTCCACAAGAGATTACTTGTGGAATCTGTCCTTCTGGGACAGTGTGTACCACTGGTTGTGGTATAGTCATTACGTCGGTGACTCTTGGTGCTTCCCTGTCCTGAAGTTTGTAACCTTCAGGAGTTGTTGTCATGACTCTTGCATCTTCACTTTCCCGAAGTTTGTAACCTTCAGGCCCAGCGGTTCCTACTGCGGTTTCTGGGTCTTTAGTGACCGGTGGGATGTATCCTTCAGGGACAAAGTTGATAGGCATGCCCCAGGGTTGATCTTTAGGCATATTGTACCGAGGATCATACGTCTCCACTATGGGCGTAGATGTGATCTCCGAGATCACAGTCCTTTGTTGTTGTCTCTGAGCTGTTGCCAGGGATTGCATGTCACTGTGAAGTTTTTTCAGATCTTTGTTCAGAGCATCGATTTCTTCTTTCAGCTCTTTGTTCTCTTCCTCGAGATTATCCATTTTCTTTTGTCGATTGACCTGAGTATTGTACGAATGAGACAATTTGACTCTAGAATCGTGACACAAACGTGAGATTCAAATGTAAGAAGAATGCGTTATGTGAGAATGATGAATGATATGCAATGATATATTAGGTTTTTTGTTTATTTTTGCTTTAATAAAAAAGAAACTTCAACAAATAGATTGCAAATATCATACAGTGGGGAGACCCCATTTTATTGAATTTGAAAGATTGCAGAAAGGGAAATACAATATTTTACAAAGTAATGTAAAAGAAATGTCTGAACTTCATGGATCCTGAGTCCTCTCTGAGGAGAACTCAGACGCTGGTTCGGGTATATTCCTTTTCTTTGACCGGGGCTCTTTAGCCGTTGTTGGGTTGTCAGTTCTTTGGCAAGTGAAAGGAGCGAGCAAGTTTCTTCGGTCATCTTGATTTTCTACAACATGTTGCTCTAATATCCTAATCAGAGAATCCTTTTCTTTTAACATTTGCTGAATTTTGGTACACTCTACATTGAGAATGCGATATTTGTTCTTCCAAGAGTTATTTTCCTGTTGAACTTTGTTGAGAGCGACCTAGAGTTTTTTCGTATCAGACATAAAATAAAGGACATATTCCTTTAACGGAAGAATTTCTTGACGAGGGTAAAGCATCCTCAGCTTGAGAGCTCTAGTTTGCACACAGTGGAGATAAGGTTCCACGGCGGTACAACTTGGCATTCCTAGAGACTCTCTTCCTTTCTTGTGAATATGTTGCCAGGCATGCACTATTTATTTCTTTATTGCCCTGTCATTTTCTCCTTCCTTGAAGAAAAGACCTTCCAGATGAACATTTTGCAGGATATGCTTCATCGGGTATCCGAGTTGACGGCGAACTAGAATTGGATGATAGTTGATTCCTCCTTTAGTTCCTATGAGGGGTACATTAGGGAAGTTTCCGCAACGGTCGATGTCCTTATCCCGTCATAGATCCGATTATACCAATCTTTTTCAGAGTTGGTAAGAGACATGATTCTTTGTGACCAATGTAGAGTACTCTTATGATCCCAAAAAGTAGCAGACTTGGATAAATGGAAAGTGAACCATTTGTAAAGCAGGGGTACACAGCATGTGATCATTCCTCTACTGTACAACTTCCTTAAGTGTACAGTATGATAAGCATCTGCGAGCAAGGTTGGTACGGGGTTTCCAATCAGAAATATCTTAATGGCATTGGTATCGATGAAGTTATCGATGTTGGGAAAAAGGAATAACCCGTATGTGAGTAGAACAACGATATCTTTGAAAGCAGTAATGTTTCCTATACTGGCAGTATAGGGCTTTCTCCAATAAAAAATTGGCCGGTAAACCTTGGATTCCTTCCTTAGTGGTCATGTGAGTCCTGACTTCAGACTCGTCCTAATAGATTGCTCTTGCAATGGTTTGATCCTTTGGAATTTCTTCCAGTCCAGAAAAGGGAGCTTGGTCAGCGTTGGGTAAATCAGTCAGGTGAGAGTACTCATCTAGCATCGACGCTAGTTGATAATCTAGGAATGTGAAACAGTGATAAACCTGATCGTAAAATTGAATCAGCATAGAAAGGATTGCTTCAACTACACGGACCCTTAACAGAGACAACAGTCCTCCGTACTTAGCTCTGAAAGCATCAGGGTTGGTGATCATCCTTGCCAACCCCCTTAAATCCTCTAGTTTTGGAGCCTTGAAGGTGTATTTGTGCGTCTTCCTGTCATACCCCAAATTTTGGCCACTAAGATTTCCCATCATTGTACAAATCATCATCACAATATGGGTGTATCATTATGCATCATTAGTCTCCCCAAAGATGGGTGAGCATCCACTACAATCAAAATTAGGGTTTCAGGCCCTCTCAGAGCTCTTAGACAAAAGATCAATCAAGGAATGACATGATCTTCAACTTGTTAAACCCCTCAAACATCCATAATGGATCAAGAGGACTCCCACTTCAAGGATTAAGCACAAGGCTGCTCCCTTTTAGGTGGATTAAGCCTCAAGATCGTCAGTGTCACCAAATTAGGGTTTTAGTCGACCAGGGCCTCCAGATGGAAATTTTTCCTCTGGACATGAGCCAATGCCTCAAAGCATAACCTATGATGCACCAAGGGACATCATGAACCCAATCATCAAGCCAATTTAGCCTTAGGGGTTGCATTCATAAAAAATCAGGAATTAGGGTTTCTTGACCTAATTCACCCCTAAGTTGACTTTTGGGATAAATCACGAGCCAAGACCTCAAGAGAATATTTGAGGGTCTCCAACATACTACATTAGTCCATTTTCAACAATGGATTGATCCAAGAAGCTTGAGCAACAAGTTTCAAATTCATCGGAACCACAGTTAGGGTTTCGCGGGAAAAGTCAATTGTACCTTTGACTTTTGACCCATGCAAGCTCCCAAACCTTGGGACATGATCCAATACATCCAATGACACCCATGTAACATGTCCATCAAGTTTTATTTAGGTCAAGGACTTGATTTCATAGAGGATCGCACAGTTTGGAGTTCATATGACAAAAAGTCAACTATGCCCAAAAGTCAACTTTGACTTTTTGAGATTTTTCACAATTATGGTTCTTTGACCCTAAAATGATGTTAATTTGTGATTTGAATCAACATTAATCAAGAAAAATCAAGAAAAGTTGGATAACTTGTAAAAGGAGTAACCATAAAGACTTAGAAATTTTTCTAAGTTATGGAACAAAGTGGCTAGGGTACCAACTTTGGAGGATCATAACTCCTAAACCACAAGGCAATTTTTCCCCATCCAAAGTTGGATTTGTAGCTCCCATTGCCCTTTACAAAAGCTTTAAACTGAACTCATTCCAATTTCTCATCGATTTTAAGTTATGGAATGATCAAAATCACAAAAAGTGAAAATGTCAGTTTTTTCCAACACTTAGTGAAATTTTCACTAAGTCAGAATCTCAGATAGTTGTTGTATCATATGAGGGCTTTCCAAAATGGCCAAGAACTCCATCAAATTCCACTTGAGCCATGAGATATGACAATGGCAATATGCCTTGCTGAAAATTGTCAAGGCAAGGCAGATTTGTGCATTTTGCTCGATTTGCCCAAATTTTGCAAATGAAAAGCAACTCTATCCATCTGAACACCTCAAGGGGGGACCAAGGAGGAACCAACTCTGATCCCAAGCCTCCCAAGTCTTTGGAACCAAAAGTAGCATGCCAAACCTAGAAATCCCTAAAAGAGGGACAAGACTCCAATTTTGATTTGAGCATTTAATGGATGCACCAAGGTGGCATGGACTGAGCCATTTCCAACTGAATTCAGGCAAGACATATCCAAGACCAAGGGAACCAGCAGCCTGTGCCCTAACCTCTAGTCAATGGCTAGAGGAGACTTGGATTCTCATTGATCAATATTGGCCAAACCTATACAGCAGTTGCCATTCACTATTCCTTGCAAAACAAACTTGCTCTACTATAAATAGAGCTCATTTGTGATAAGTTTGAGTATACCAAAGCCATCAAACAGACGCTTTCCTCAAAATCTCCTTCTCACATCCAATTTTGCCTTCTAAGGCAAGTCACTATCGGGTTTTGAGTTTGAGAGCAATTCCAATCAAACCAATCACACACACACCTCATAAACATCACATAGAAGTGGTCCAAACACTCACATAACATCTGGAACACCAAAATCACAAAATCACTAGCCAACTGCTCAAGTTCTTGATAGATTTGCAGTTGGGGTACCATCTCAAGTTTCAGATCATTTCCATTTATTCCAAGCATCCAGACACACTCCATGGAACCTAAGGAAGCTATCCACATCATTGGAACCTAGCTGTAACACCTCTAACACAAAACACGATCACCAGCTGCAAGAGGTAAGCATGAGCTCTTCTAAATCTATGATCCATGCATTTTTTGCTGCACAATAATTTGGCCATATGTTCATAATCATGCATAGAGTGTTTTCCCTCAATCAATTTCTTTGTTTGAATCGTGTGTGGAATTTTTGAACCTTCGTGCAGAATTTAGGGTTCTTGAGGTTTATCTTTGATTTCTTATTCCATGTTTAAAATAAATGAAATTAAAGACCATAGACTTGATCGTGAGGTTGAGACGAGTAGATTGATATGTAGATTGCATGATATAATCAAGTATTCAGTGAGATTGGATAGAAAACGCAAATCTGCAGAAACAGAGGAAGGGTGCGTGTTCTTGCCATGTTCTTGGCGCCCTTTTTCAAAAATTTGAATATTTGAATTTTGTGATTTTATTTAATTGATTCAAAAATTAATTTCTTTCTGAGTTTTAATGATTTTGAGTTGATTCCTTTTTTAATAATTCACAAAAATGTTAAAATATTTTATTTTCCCAAAAAATTCCAAAAATATTATTTATTTCGTATAACAGATATTTTTGTAAAGAATTAATATTTTAATTGTTTTTGACATTTAAAATATTTTCTCCTTCTTGATTTTGCAAATTTTAATGATTTCTAATCATTTTGTAGGTCAAAACTTGATTTTTGAAACATTAATCCAAGATCACAATTTGTTTTCCACATGTTAAATAATTTTGATCATTTTAATTGAATTTTTTATTCAATTAAAATACATTTTGAAAACAAATTAGGGTTTTTGATTAATTCAACCCTCATCAAACTTTTTCAAACACTTTGGGCTTCTAATGGAGTGTAAGACCCAATCCCCCTTTGTACCTAAAACCTTTTTGGGCTTCAGTCATTGTATAAGTCCCGGTACAGTTTTCAAAATAACGGTGCGATTGTTGTTTTTTGGGCCTCTCCTTTAGCTGTAAGCCCCACCACTTGTATAAAAAAAATAAAACCTTTGGGCCTCTAATAGAGTGTAAGACCCAATCCCTTTGTGAATACACCACTTTTTGGGTCTCACTTATTGTATAAGTCCCACTGTATTTTCAAAAACAACGGCGTGATCATCGGCTTTTTAACGAAAATCATCGGGCCTACCCTCGTGTTATAAGCCCCATTTCGTTTCTTTAAAACTCTTTGGGCCTCTTGAGAGAGTGTAAGACCCATCCCTTTGTACAGAAAACCTTTTTTGGGCCCCAGTCACTTGTATAAGTCCCTCTTTACAAATTCAAATACAGTACAATCACTGATAAAAGACCCCCTTCAGCCTCCATCTCTGGCTTCGTACGAGATACAAAACACTCTCTTGTTGAGTATAAAGGATCCTTTTGTTGGATCAACACACCTTATAGCCTCCTATTTGGCTTTGTTCAATGATTTTCCCTACACTCTCTCGTTGAGTATAAAAGACTCTCTTGTTGAGTCAATCTTCTTTTATCCTCCATCCCAGACTTCGTACGAGATACAAAAACACTCTCTTGTCGACTATAAAAGACTCTCTTGTTGTGTCAACTAACTTTTCAGCCTCCATCTTGGGCTTCATATGAGAGACAAAGACTCTCTTGTTGAGTCAACCAACTTTTCAGCCTCCATCTCGGGCTTCATACGAGATACAAGAACTCTCTTGTGGAGTTAACCCCTTTTAGCCTATCTCTCAGGCTTCGTACGAGACATATAAAAAACACCCTCTTGTTGGGTCAATAGCCTCCTCTTAGGCTTTGTATAAGGAAAACCTCGGTTGAGTCAATCAACCTTTTAGCATCAAAGTTGTGCCTCACCACAGTATACAAACTTCAACAACTCCTCTTTAGATATGGCAAATTCTCTCTCAAGCCAGAAACCCTTTAGCTTCACATCTTGGGCTTTGAACAAGATACAAACCACCTTCAGCTTCACATCTTGGACTTTGAACAAGATACATATACTCCCTTTAGCTTCACGTCTTGGGCTTTGAACAAGACACCAAAACAACTTTTTCCTCCCATAGAATAGGAGGAACTACGATCGCTCTGATTTCCCTATTTCGTCAAACGGGAATACGTAGGCATAAGATTGAAAAATATTAGCAAACATACAAATCAAAAACCCAAAATTCCGTATCTTTAGACATCAATCGAAAAACATCCATCCTAACATCTTACAAATAATCCAGGCACTGTGTTTTTTAACAAAATAGCCAAAAATCGGACCCACTTCCACATAGCATCTGTAACGTAACAGACTGCTGTTCAAACTCAGAATGCAAGCAGGGTTAATTGGAGACATCTATTTCCCTTCCTTTATCAGCTTCAGTAGGATAAAAAATGAATCGAATTGTAGTACCCCAGAGCGGCAGTGCTTAAGAACCACGTCCAAAATCACTCGCTACAGAAAAAATGGCGCCCACCGTGGGGCCCGTTCTTTCTTTCTTACTATTTAAGGTGAAAGCTTAAAATTTTCAAAGTGTCACAGAAATGGCGACTCTGCTGGGGATTCATTGTCTGTATAGGATCATAAGACTAGAGGTCTAGGATGATTAAGACAAATATATATACTGCTTTTCCTAAATGATATCTGTGTTTATTTTTATGCTAATGGGAATGCGTGTGATGCCGCATATGGAAATATTGAGTATACACCTAAGATAGGTGATGGCAATGTGGGTAATCTTACTGGGAGTGAATTCCAGTTAAGAGCCCCCGATTGACCATCAAACTCAGTGGAGACTCCCTTTGCAGATACATCGCCTATACGACTCTGGTTGTTAAAAGTAGTGAGGTCGACTGGGTTATCTGAGAAGCTGAGGTTTTTAGCAGACTTGAGCCATTTTCTAGTGCAGAAGCTATCGGAAATAGTTGTCACGCGATACTACCCTCATCTGAGATCACTCTAGGATACATAAGCTCACTGGCGATCCGCTTGCTGTTGTTATCCCAGAGGGGTCAATGATTTTGCGGACAGGTACAAAAAATCATCAGTATAAACCTTGGGGGGGGGGGGTTGAGCCTTGACTTCATGACACCGACCCTTTGACCCCATGTTTTTTCTATGTTTTTGTGTGCTGCATTTATGCATTCATTTAAAAAACACTAAAACAAAAAAAATCTTCTCTTCTAGTCTCTCTTTTTTAAATTAAACTAAGACAATGATTGCAAATATCAGAAAAAAGAGATTGCGCTAATGGATTTCGGTAGAAGGAAAACTCATAAGTACACCTTCAAGGTTCCAAAGTTAGAGGATTTAAGAGGTTTCGCGAGAATGGTCACCAACCATGAGGCTTTCAGAGCTAAGTATGGAGGACTATTGTCTCTATTAAGGGTCCATGTAATTGAAGGAATCTTGTCTATGCTAATCCAGTTCTACGATCCGGTTTATCATTATTTCACATTCCCGGATTATCAGCTAGCACCAACGCTGGAGGAGTATTCTCACTTGACTAATCTGCATATCACTGATCAGGCCCCCTTTTCCAGACTGGAAGAAATTCCAAAGGATATAACCATTGCACGAGCAATTTATTTGGACGAGTCAGAAGTCAGGACTCGCATGACCACTAAGGGTGGCATCCAAGGTTTGCCAACCCAGTTCTTGACAAAGAAATCCCTGTACTTTTCCAGTATAGGAAACGTGGCCGCTTTCGAGAGCATTTTTGTTTTGCTCACCTATGGGTTATTTTAATTTCCCAACACTAATAACTTCGTAGATATCAATGCCATTAGGATTTTCCTGATTGGAAACCCCGTACCGACCTTACTCGCCGATGCATATCATTCGGTACACTTAAGGAATCTATATAGCGGAGGAATGATCACGTGCTGTGTGCCCCTACTTAACAAATGGTTTACTTCCCATTTGCCCAAGTCTGCTGCATTTTGGGATCAAAAGAATACTTTACGTTAGTCGCAGAGATTTATGTCTCTTACTAACTCTGACATCGATTGGTACAATCGAATCTACGACAGTATCAGAATCATTGACAGTTGTGGAAATTTCCCTAATGTACCCATTATAGGAACTAAGGGAGGAATCAACTATAATCCAATTCTCGTTCGTCGTCAATTTGGATACCCGATGAGGCATGTCCCGCGTAATGCTCATCTGGAAGGTCTTTTCATCAAGGAAGGAGAAAATGACAGGGCACTAAAGACAGAAATAGTGCACGCTTGGAAACACGTTCATAGGAAAGGACGAGAGTCTCTAGGAAAACTAGACTGTGTCTCGGTGGAGCCTTATCTCCACTGGGTACAAACTAGAGCTCTCAAGATAAGGATGCCTTACCCTCACCACGAAGTTCTTCCATTAAGGGACTCTGCCCTTTATTTTATGTCTGAAACGGAAAAGCTTTAGGTTACTCTCAGCAAAGTTCAACAGGAGAAGAGGTCTTGGAGGAACAAGTACCGTATTCTCAATGTGGAGTGTAAGAAAATACAGTAGCTATTAAGAGAGAAAGATGCTCTGATTCAGATTTTAGAGCAACACGCTGTAGAAAATCAGGATGACCAAAGAAATTTGCTCGCTCCTTTCACTTGGCAAAGGAATGAAAACCCGACAACTGCTGAAGAGCCCCGGTCAAAGAAGAGGAAAGTACCAGAACCAGCACCTGAGCTCTCCTCAGAGAGGACTCAGGATCCATTAGTTTAGATTTCCTTTTTCAGCACTTTGTAATCTACTGTATTGCCGTTTCCACAATCCTTTGAATTCAATAAAACGGGGTTTCCCCACAGTTTGATATTTGCAATCTAATTGTGGAAGTTTACTTTGAATAAACAAAAACATACAATTAATATACTCATTGCATATCATTCATTATTCTCATATAACACATTCTTCTTCTCTACGAATCTCACGTTTGTGTCTCGATTCTAGAGTTAAATTGTCTCATTCATACAATACTCGGGCCAATCGTCAGAAAAAGATGGATGATCTCGAGAAAGAGAACAGAGAGTTGAGGGAAGAGATCGACACTCTGAAAGAGGATCTGAGAAAGCTTCATAACGACATGCAAGCTCCAGCAGAAGCCCAGATGCAACAACCGAGGACGGTGATCTCAGAGATCACATCAACGCCGATAGTGGAAAAGTATGATCCTAGGTACAAAATGCCGAAAGATCGTCCCTGGGGCATGCCACCCAACTATATCCTGGAAGGATATGTTCCGCTGATCATTGAGAATCAGGGAATCGCAGCAGGAACCGCTGGGCCTAAATTTTATAGACTTCGGGAAAGCGAAGATGCCAGGGGCATGATAGTGACTCCTGAAGGTTACAAACTTTGGGAGGCACCGAGAGTCTCGGCCATAATGACTATACCACCACCCATGGTACACACTGTCCCAGAAGGACAGATTCCACAAATACCTTCTGGTGGAAACGACAACATATTCCACAGAATGAATGAGTTCCAGGAATAGTTCCTGGAAATGAAGAAAGAACTGCAGGCCCTTCGCGGTCAGGATTTATTTGGAAAGGACGCCGCGGACCTCTGCTTGGTCCCCAATGTGAAAGTCCCACACAAATTCCAGGTGCCTGACTTTGAAAAGTACAAAGGTAACTCTTGCCCTCAGAGCCATTTGGCGATGTACGCTCGGCGAATGTCGGCTCAGACAAAGAACCAGGAGCTGCTAATTCACTATTTTCAGGATAGTTTAACCGGTGCCGCATTAAATTGGTACATGGGTTTAAACCACGCCACGATCGGCACATTCAGAGATCTTGGTGCTGCCTTCGTTCAATAATATAAATACAATTTGGACATGGCACCAGACAAAGATCAACTCAGATCAATGTCACAAAAGGACAAGGAAACCTTTAAAGAATACGCTCAGAGATGGCGTGAAATTGCCGCTCAGATTTCTCCACCTCTGGAGGAAAAAGAGATGACAAAGATTTTCTTGAAAACCTTAAGCTCATTTTACTATGACAGAATGGTTGCCAGTGCGCTCAGTGACTTTATTGAGATGGTGGGCATGGGAGTTCGTCTTTAGGAAGCCGTCCGAGAAGGACGTTTGGTAAAAGACGCTGGATCATCAAGTAGTACAAAACGATATGGTAGTGCCCTCCCTAAGAAAAGAGAGCAGGATATTGGGAATATCTCTCAAAAACCAAAGGCGACGTTACCAACCAGTAGCAGCTGTAACTCCTGCTATTAACCCTGCGCTTGTTCCTACGTATCAACCTCAGGTTGCGCAGAGCCAACCTAATTAACAACAATATCATCAAAGGGCACAACAACCTCTTCAATAGGCTTGTCCTCCATACAACAACAACCGTACAGCGCGACCACCAGGGTTTGACCCTATACCCGTGTTGTACACAGAACTGTTTCCATTACTACTGGTCAAGGGGCATGTCCAAACCAGGTCTCCTCTTACAGTACCAAAAAATCCGCCTTTTTGGTTCAAAGTGGATCAGACTTGTCCTTATCATCAAGGAGGACCAGGGCATAACATAGAGAACTGTCTTAGTTTCAAATCCGACATGCAAAAGCTTGTTAGGAGCGGGGTCTTATCTTTCAAAGATACGAATCCGAATGTTCTCACGAACCCGCTGCCTCAACACGAAAAAGCTGCAGTCAATTTGATAGAGGGAGAGTCTAGCGACAACTATCAAATTCATGATGTACTCTTATTAAGGGCCAATCTGGGAAAGATGCATTGTAGATAGAGTGGATATGACCACGTGCCACCTTATAATTATCACCAGTGTGATATGTGATCTAAAAATAATCAAGGATGTTCTGTGGTGTAATTTGCTCTACAGGAACAGTTGGATCTCGGATGGATCCAACAACACCGAATTCATGGGGTTAACATAGCCTATATGAATTCCTATATCATTCAGAACCACGGCATCTGTGCCATGAATGTCAACCTAGTTGCAATGCACTCAAGGCAAAGCCAGTATCATAATCTTCTGCGACACGATTATAATTCCTGTCTGACTTGCTTGGTAAACAAACATGGATACTCTTTCATATAAGAGGCCCTCCAGCGTCAGATGGATCTTGGGTGGATCCAGGACTACCATGATAAAAATCCTTATCAGATCAACATGATCCAAATCTTTGATATTCGTTTGATGAACACCAGCTTGGTGGAGTTACACGCCAGGCAAGTCCAACTCGGTTTTCTCACTTTTCACAATTATCCGAACTGTAAAGTATGCAGTGAGAGTAACCAAGGGTGCGCTCTCGTTCAAAGAACTTTGCAACATTTGTTAAACCACTGGTGGCTTCCGATCTATATGGATGAAGACACGCAACAAATTAATGTGACAAATGGAAACCCTACTCGGTGTCAAAATCAGGATATTCGATCTGTGGGAACTGACTTGGTGAGGTTACACTTTATTCAAAGCGGGCATGGCCAGGTGCCACCACATAACTATGAACGCTGCAGAGTCTGCTCGGATAATAACCAAGGATGCTACCTTGTGCGGACAGCTCTTCAAGGTCAGGTGGATCGTAGAGAGATTCGCCCATGTCCGGGTGCCGAGACAATCCCTGGACGCCAGACTACTTCGTTGATCAAATCAGAGACGTTGTCATAATCTCTGATCATCAATAGAACAAGGATGTTTGTACCATCATCCCTCTACTGGACGAATCAAAGGTTCCTAGCCAGGAACTGATTGAAGTCACCTACGACAGTCAGAAAAATCGGAAGGCTCCAGTAGTTATCTATCTACCGGGACCATTACCGTATGAATCAGCTAAGGCCATCCCTTACAAATACAGTGCAACAATAATTGAGAATGGAAAGGAAATTCCATTACCCTCCATCGTGAACATTGCAGACATCAGTTGAGTAACACGGAGCGGTCGAATCTTCAACCGAGGAGTTGGAGAACCTAACAAAGAAAAGGAACTTCGGACAGAAGCTCCTGATCCACCAGTCAGTCAGTCCAATAATCCCGACCTTTCAAAGAATAATGATGAGATGCCGAAGCTCATCCAAAGGAGTGAATATAACATTGTTGACCAGCTGTTACAAACTCCTTCAAAGATCTCTGTGTTATCACTTTTACTCAGTTCCGAAGCCCACAGGGGGGCTCTACAGAAAGTCTTAGAGCAGGCCTTTGTGGAACAGGATGTGTCAATACGACAGTTCGATAGCATTATCTCTAATATCACTTCCTGGAATAACTTAGGATTCAGTGATGAGGACTTTCCAGAGGGAGGCAAAAGTCACAACATGGCACTCAATATCACAGCCAACTTCCAGGACGATGCTTTAGCCAGCGTACTGGTAGACACAGGATCGACCATCAATGTTATGCCAAAGTCCACTTTATTGCGACTATCATTCAAAGGATCCCCGATGAGGGGAAGTGAGGTCATTCTCAAAGCCTTTGACGGATCTCGGAAAGCAGTTTTTGGCGAAGTTGACCTTTCCATAACTATCAGTCCTCACACTTTCCTAATCACTTTCCAGGTCATGGACATTCGGGCAACATACATTTGTTTATTAGGAAGACCTTGGATACACCAGGCTGGGGCAGTCACTTCGACGCTGCACCAGAAACTGAAGTTCGTCAAGAACGATCAACTCGTCATGGTTTGTGGGGAACAAGCCTTGCTCGTGAGTAACTTGTCATTATCTACTTGTGTAGAACCCGAGGAGGTTGTTGGAACTCAGTTCCAAGCACTGTCGGTGGGCAATGACAACCAATAAAAAAAAAGAACCTTGATTTCCTCATACAGAGATGCTCTCGAAGTGATCAAGAGTAACAGTGCAAAAGGGTGGGGACAGCTTGTCATTCCTACCGATAATAAAACAAAGAAGGGTCTTGGTTTTGCTGCAACCTATACCCAGACGGCTGCTAACGATGAAAGTCTTCATCCCATTCAGGACTTCTTCCACAGTGGAGGTTTCCTTCACCCAGTGTCTCAAGCAGTCCATACTATCAATAAGAAGGATCCCTCCGATACAGATGAAGAGTGGAAGTCCTATCCTAATGAGGAAGGTTATATCTCTCAGGAAGAGGTGCTTACACCATTTTGCTATCCCGGACAGAGTCCGAGATTTATACCCAGGTCAAACGTCGAAACGATATATAGAGATTGTGATCCGGAAGGATGTCGTGCTCCACCAAACTCATTAAAGGAAGACACTCTGATGATGGATAACTTTGACCACGAATATTATGGCCCAATGGATGGCCTGCCTATCTTGTAGCTATATCTAGGAAATTCAGGGCAAGAAAATCAGCCGAATAATGAAAATCAGCTAAGCATCATTGAACAGAATACCTGTGTCCCCACTATGTCATGGGATCAACACTCAGGTCATTCAGAAAATGTCCAGCATGACGATGAATTCGCAAAGTTTGCAGGACTAGAATTCATTAACTATGCTTTTCCCGAGGTCAACGTCATCGAAAGGGATGGCTCTTCCAGTTCCAAAGAAGTGTGGGACACCTTGGGACAACCAAGTGGAAAGTACGACTATATGGTCAAGTACACCGCTCCTGAGAGCTCTCGTATCAGGCTCGAAGACATCCAGCTAACTGGATGGGGAGATTTACCTGAGAGCACAAATGCTATGGAAAATACAACAGAGGAATCCTCCTACGACAACTCTGCCTGGGAGACAGATTCTAATGATCTTGCTCCGCCAGAAATCTGCGTCATTTCTGAAGACAAATCAAGGAAGGTACCCGACTTTGTGATTCACCGAGGAGTTCACCGCCAATGGGTTGCTGTCGATGTTCCGAAGATTGTTCATAAGTCAAAGTAATTGCCATCTTTAACCTTTCACCCTGCCCAGGTGAAACGAATGTTTTGATAGGGACCACTTTCTATAAATATCCCTCTTCGCTTCGCCCAAAGTGACATAGTTTTGTTTTATAGGGCCATAGTTTCAAAAATTAACTTGTTCATGAATAAAATAATGTCGTTCTATAATTTCCGCATTAATTGTTGTTTTCTCTTTTCGCTTTTTCAGAAAATGGTAATCCTCAAAAACAAATCAATAATAAAAACAAGCAGTAAGCAAAGAAAAACACTGCACACACTCTTGCATTCTCTCTATCTCTTCTAAACACAAATCATCACGTCATGCAGATTGCTTGTTTTAAACCCAGTTGAAACATACGATCCGATGCCTTCTCCCAAATTGGAATTTCCAGTATTTGGGGTTGAAGAAGAAAATGACGACGAAATTCCAGAAGAGATCTCCCGACTACTCAGACAAGAGGAAAGGTCCATTGAACCTCATAAAGAGCCGTTGGCAACGGTAAAATTAGGTTCAGAAAAAGAGAGAAAAGAGATCAGGATTTGGGCACTACTCAGTCCAACTGCCAAAGAGAGCCTGACGAAGCTTCTTAGAGAATTCCCCGATGTATTCGCTTGGTCATATCAAGATATGCCAGGGTTGGATACCAGCATCATGGAGCATCATCTACCGTTGAAATCAGAATGTGCGCCAGTAAAACCGAGGTTGAGAAGGACTCACCCGGACATGGCCATCAAAATCAAAGGTTAGCCAACATAGTACCCGTCACGAAAAAGGACAGAAAGGTCAGAATGTGTGTCGACTACAGGGATCTAAACAAGGCTAGTCCAAAGGACAACTTTCCTTTACCACACATTGACATGCTGGTTGACAGTACAGTGAAATTTAAAGTTTTCTCCTTCATGGATGGATTCTTAGGCTATAATCAAATCAAAATGGCGCCGAAAGACATGGAGAAAACCTCGTTCATTACCCCATGGGGTACCTTTTGTTACAAGGTAATGCCGTTCGGTTTGAAGAACGCCGGGGCAACCTATCAGAGGGCCATGACTACTCTGTTTCATGACATGATACACAAAGAAATCGAGGTGTATGTCGATGACATGATTGCCAAATCCAGAACAGAGGAGGAGCATGTGACCCACCTGTCAAAACTATTCGAGCGACTGAGAAAGTACAAATTTCGCTTGAATCCCAACAAATGCACATTCGGTGTCCGTTCAGGGAAATTTTTAGGGTTCATCGTCAGCCAGAAAGGAATTGAGGTTGATCCTGACATGGTCAAGGCCATTCAAGAAATGCCTTCTCCGAAAACTGAAAAACAAGTCAGAGGATTCCTGGGACGTTTGAACTACATTTCCAGATTCATATTCCTCATGACCGCGACCTGTGCGCCGATTTTCAAATTACTCAAAAAGAATCAGGATTGCGTTTGGACAGAAGACTGTCAAGCCGCCTTCAACAGTATTAAGGAATATCTATTGAATTCACCGATTCTGTCACCTCCATTGGAAGGAAGACCACTGATTATCTACTTAACAGTCCTAGAGGACTCGATGGGTTGTATGCTTGGCCAACAAGACGAAACCAAAAGGAAAGAGTCTGCTATTTACTATTTGAGCAAGAAATTCACCGGCTACGAGACTCGGTACACTATGCTCGAGAAAACTTGCTGCGCTTTGGCTTGGGCAGCCAAACATCTTCACCAATACATGATTCATCACACTACTTGGTTAATCTCTGAGATGGATCCAATCAAGTATGTCTTCGAAAATCCTGCTCTCACGGGAAGGATCGCCCGTTGATAGATGCTATTATCAGAATACGACATCGAATACCACGCTCAGAAAGCATTTAAAGGAAGTGTTCTAGCCGATCATTTGGCTCATCAATTGATTGACGATCAGGAATCAATCGGGTTTGAATTCCTAGACGAAGATGTCATGTATTTGAAAATGAAAGATTGCGATGAACAGCTACCCAGTGAAGGGCCAGAACCAGGTTCCCAATGGGGATTAATCTTTGACGGAGCTGTCAATCATTACAGAAACAGAATTAGGGCAATCATTTTTACCCCTCAGGGTACCCATATTCCTTTCACCGCCAGACTTACGTTCAAGTGTACAACAACGAGGCCGAATACGAAGCTTGTATTATGGGTCTCGAAGAAGCGATGGATTTGAGGATCAAAAACTTGGATGTATATGGCGACTCAGCCCTGGTTATCAATCAGATCAAAGGAGATTGGAGCACATACCAATCAGGATTGATTCCTTACAAAGACTACGCGAGAAGGTTATTACCCTTCTTCAACATAATCGAGTTTCATCACATCCCTCGTAATGAGAATCACATGGCCGATGCAGTAGCCACTCTCTCTTCCATGATTAGCATAGGTCGATGGAACGACCTACCTAAGATCGACATAATACGCCTTGAACGACCCGCTTACAACTTCCCAATTGAAGCAGTCATAGACGATAAACCTTGGTATCACGATATCAAATGCTTCCTTCAGAAACAAGAGTACCCACCTGGGGCGTCCGGGAAAGACAGAAAAACCCTCAGAAGACTGGCTGGAAACTTCTTCCTGAGCGGTGATACACTCTATAAGAGAAATTTCGACATGATCTTGCTCCGATGTGTAGACAGACCAGAGGCAAGCATGTTAATGAAAGAGATTCACAAAGGATCCTTTGGCACTCATGCAAACGGACACACGATGGCGAGAAAAATTCTAAGAGCAAGGTACTATTGTTTGACAATGGAATTCGACTGCTACAAGTACTTGAGAAGGTGTCACAAGTGTCAAATATACTCAGACCAAATCCATGTACCGCCAACGCATCTCAAAGTTCTCTCTTCCCCATGGCCTTTTCCATATGGGCAATCGACGTTATTAGGATGATTGAACCTAAAGCTTCGAATGGACATCGGTTCATCCTGGTAGCCATTGACTACTTCACCAAGTTGGTCGAAGCAGCGTCATACGCCAATGTAACCCGACAAATGGTGGTCTGATTTATCAAAAACAATATCATCTGCCATTATGGTGTTCCGAGCTAGATCATTATGGATAATGGACCTAACTTAAACAATAAGATGATGAAATAATTTTGCACTGAATTCAAGATCGAACACCATAACTCATATCCCTACCGACCCAAGATGAACGGAGCGGTAGAAGCGGCTAACAAGAACATTAAGAAGATTGTTCACAAGATGGTTGTAACCTACAAAGACTGGCACGAGATGCTACCCTTTGCTCTTTACGGTTATCGCACATCTGTCCGCACTTCAACGGGGGTAACCCCTTTATCTCTAGTGTATGGCATGGAAGCAGTGCTCCCCATAGAAGTAGAGATCCCATCAATCTGGGTATTGATGGAAGCTAAGCTTACAGAAGCTGAATGGTGTCAAGGTCGACACGACGAACTCAATCTGATCGAAGAAAAATGAATAACGGCACTATGCCATGGTCAGTTGTATCAACAAAGAATGAAGAGGGCGTTCGACAAAAATGTCCGACCCCGCGTCTTCAGGAAAGGAGACCTCGTGCTAAAAAAGATCCAGTCATTTCACACTGATTCCCGGGGCAAATGGACTCCGACTTATGATGGCCCCTATGTGGTCAAGAAAGCTTTCTCAGGCCGTGCCTTGAGACTTGCAACCTTGGATTGAGAAGGATTTACCTACCCCACTAATGTTGATGTAGTCAAGAAATACTTCGCCTAAACTTAAAAAAAATGTCTCGGTGGATTGAAAACCCGAAAGGGCAGTCCAGGAAAAAATTAGAGACATGATAAAAAATCATCCCGGTGGATTGGAAATCACAAAGTACAATCCAGGCAAAAGTTAGGGATAATGGCAAGTAACTATGTCCAACTGAGGCAAATCCCTCAGCAGCAGTTACATCATCCATCAGAAAACTCCAGTTAAGGTTATCTTCGACGGAAGCTCAGGATGCCCCGAATTCAAAGTTGGTAGAAGGATAACGGTCGTTATGTTTCAATGTAGCCCTCTTCCTGTAAATTACCATTTTCTAAACTTTGTGAATACTCCATGGAATCACGCGTTTGGCTGATTTCCATCCTATCAATAAAATTTGAGCCCTTGCAGTTTTGTTTATAATTCTCTTTTGTTTTAGATTTATAGAATGACATTTTAATATGATCAACGATTCTTGAAATAAAACATAAATGAATTTACTTGTAAAACGTTTTCTGCTTTTAAAATAAAGATGCTAATTTATTTTGACTGTTGAACATCGAAAGAACGTCGATCGCTTCTCTAGAAGTAAGCGAGCTTCAAAGTGCAGAATCAAAGTACTTCTTCTAAACCAGCACGCCTGAACGAAGGATCAATTGTGTTAGAGATCATGTTTCATCTGACACCCCCGGTAGAGTTCTTACCTCCTAAGCCCGACCAACGTTGTACCCCGCAGGGACTATCTCTCCTAAGCAAGGAAGAATTGTTATCGTGAACCAGTGATACTTTTCGTCTCCCACCGTGGCCGAGTATCCAGTCGTGTTCATCTACTAGTTTATATGTCGCATTAGTTTTTTCCGCATAAACATACATACATTATGCATTATTGATTTACATTCGCATTCATATTGCATCACTATCTCTCTAGTCGGTCTTATCCCCTAGTGATAAAAGTCCTCTCAATCGAGTTGTCAGTTCTTTCCTCGTCAGGAAATGTTGCGTCTGAACAATCTCTCTACTCCAGTTTATTTCTGGATTAGAATTAGCCCTTGAGCACTTTGATAACTTGAACCTCTGAAAGACCAGAAAACTTTCGACCAACGTCACCTTTCGCCATTGAAGATGTTGTCTTTGCTTTCCCGGATTAAGGAAAATCCCCAGAGAAAGCCTCTTAATCAGAGAGTCGGCAATGCAATCGTTTTTCTCCGACCAAAATTCCGCCGACGAAAAGGTCATCGGCACCTCAAATTGGATCACATTATATGACATTTATCCGAGAAGATCTCCGAGAAAAGTATGATATAATATCCCCAAGCCAGAAGCAGTCTCTCAAGAGACTCGTTTCCCCAGTAGAATTGACAAATGGCGTCTCCAACAGAGAAGTTTGTGCACCTCTACAACTCAGACGACTGGGTTCCCCAGCAAGTCTGACATCAAAATTTTTTCCATCAAATGGCATCTCTCTAGGAAAATTTGGCCAGAAGTTTGAGGAAAACCGCTGCTAATAGCGTCCCTTGTCAACAAAGTTTATTGACAAAAGAAACTGAGACCAGTTCCTTGGTAGGAAACCAGGATCGAGGGGAAGTTTATATCAGAAATTGAGACCAGTTCCTTGTTAGGAAACCAGGATCGAGGGGATGTTTACATCAGAAACTGAGACCAGTTCCTTGGTAGGAAACCAGGATCGAGGGGAGGTTTACATTTTCTAAGCATCATTTCTTAGCAAAAGAAGATGAATGGGTAAGCTACCATTCATAACCACCATCAAAATTTTGGGTATTCCGATATTTAATCCTCTTGCACCCCGAATGCCCGAATACCTTCGCCATTCACACCTTCGTGTCCAAGAAGATTAAATAGGGGCATCTGTCATACCCTAAATTTTGACCACTAAGATTTCCCATCATTGTACAAATCATCATCACAATATGGGTGTATCATTATGCCTCATTAGTCTCCCCAAAGATGGGTGAGCATCCACTTCAATCAAAATTAGAGTTTCAGGCCCTCTCAGAGCTCTTAGACAAAGGATCAATCAAGGAATGACATGATCTTCAACTTGTTTAACCCCTCAAACATCCACAATGGATCAAGAGGACTCCCACTTCAAGGATTAAGCACAAGGCTACTCCCTTTTAGTTGGATTAAGCCTCAAGATCGCCAGTGTCACCAAATTAGGGTTTTGGTCGACTAGGGCCTCCAGATGGAAATTTTTCCTCTGGGCATGAGCCAATGCCTCAAAGAATAACCTATGATGCCCCAAGGGACATCATGAACCCAATCATCAAGTCAATTTAGCCTCAGGGGATGAATTCATAAAAAATCAGGAATTAGGGTTTCTAGACCTAATTCACCCCTAAGTTGACTTTTGGGATAAATCATGAGCCAAGACCTCAAGATAAGATTTGAGGGTCACCAACATACTACATTGGTCCATTTACAACAATGGACTGATCCAAGAAGCTTGAGCAACAAGTTTCAAATTCATCGGAACCACAGTTAGGGTTTCGCGGAAAAAGTCAATTGTACCTTTGACTTTTGACCCAGGCATGCTCCTAAACCTTGGGACATGATCCAATACACCCAATGACACCCATGGAACATGTCCATCAAGTTTTATTTAGATCGAGGACTTGATTTCATAGAGGATCGCACATTTTGTAGTTCATCTGACAAAAAGTCAACTGTGCCCAAAAGTCAACTTTGACTTTTTTAGATTTTCATAATTATGGTTCTTTGACCCTAAAATGATGTTAATGTGTGATTTGAATCAACATTCATCAAGAAAAATCAAGAAAAATTGGATAACTTGTAAAAGGGTTAACCCTAAAAACTTAGAAATTTTTCTAAGTTATGGAACAAAGTGGCTAGGGTACCAACTTTGGAGGATCATAACTCCTAAACCACAAGGCCATTTTCCCCCATCCAAAGCTGGATTTGTAGCTCTCATTTACTCTACAAAAGCTTCAAACTGAACTCATTCCAATTCCTCATGGATTTTAAGTTATGGAATGATCAAAATCAGAAAAAGTGAAAATGTCACTTTTTTCCAACACTTGGTGAAATTTTCACTAAGTCAGAATCTCCCTTCACTTTTTTCTAAATGTAGGGGCATTTTTCACTTGGATCCAAAAGGTATCAAAACCAAATATGATCAAAAAGTTGTTGAATCATATGAGGGCTTTCCAAAATGGCCAAGAACTCCATCAAATTCCACTTGAGCCATGAGATATGACAATGGCAATATGCCTTGCTGAAAACTGTCAAGCCAAGGCAGATTTGTGCATTTTGCTCGATTTGCCCAAATTTTGCAAATGAAAAGCAACTCTATCCATCTGAACACCTCAAGGGGGGACCAAGGAGGAACCAACTCTGATCCCAAGCCTCCCAAGTCTTTGGAACCAAAAGTAGCATGCCAAACCTAGAAATCCCTAAAAGAGGGACAAGACTCCAATTTTGATTTGAGCATTTAATGGATGCACCAAGGTGGCATGGACTGAGCCATTTCCAACTGAATTCAGGCAAGACTTATCCAAGACCAAGGGAACCAGCAGCCTGTGCCCTAACCTCTAGTCAATGGATAGAGGAGACTTGGATTCTCATTGATCAATATTGGCCAAACCTATACAGCAGTTACCATTCACTATTCCTTGCAAAACAAACTTGCTCTACTATAAATAGAGCTCATTTGTGATAAGTTTGAGTATACCAAAGGCATCAAACAGATGCTTTCCTCAAAATCTCCTTCTCACATCCAATTTTGCCTTCTAAGGCAAGTCACTATCGGGTTTTGAGTTTGAGAGCAATTCCAATCAAACCAATCGCACACACACCTCATAAACATCACATAGAAGTGGTCCAAACACTCACATAACATCTGGAACACCAAAATCACAAAATCACTAGCCAACTGCTCAAGTTCTTGACAGATTTGCAGTTGGGGTACCATCTCAAGTTCCAGATCATTTCCATTCATTCCAAGCATCCAGACACACTCCAAGGAACCTAGGGAAGCTATCCACATCATTGGAACCTAGCTGTAACACCTCTAACACAAAACACGATCACCAGCTGCAAGAGGTAAGCATGAGCTCTTCTAAATCTATGATCCATGCATTTTTTGCTGCACAATAATTTGGCCATATGTTCATAATCATGCATAGAGTGTTTTCCCTCAATCAATTGCTTTGTTTTAATCGTGTGTGGAATTTTTGAACCTTCGTGCAGAATTTAGGGTTCTTGAGGTTTCTCTTTGATTTCTTATTCCATGTTTAAAATAAATGAAATTAAAGACCATAAACATGATCATGAGGTTGAGACAAGTAGATTGCATGATATAATCAAGTATTCAGTGAGATTGGATAGAAAACGCAAATCTGCAGAAACAGAGGAAGGACGTGTGTTCTTGCCATGTTCTTGGCGCCCTTTTTCAAAAATTTGAATATTTGAATTTTGTGATTTTATTTAATTGATTCAAAAATTAATTTCTCTCTGAGTTTTAATGATTTTGAGTTGATTCCTTTTTTAATAATTCACAAAAATGTTAAAATATTTTATTTTCCCAAAAAATTCCAAAAATATTATTTATTTCGTATAACAGATATTTTTGTAAAGAATTAATATTTTAATTGTTTTTGAAATTTAAAATATTTTCTCCTTCTTGATTTTGCAAATTTTAATGATTTCTAATCATTTTGTATGTCAAAACTTGATTTTTGAAACATTAATCCAAGATCATAATTTGTTTTTCACATGTTAAACAATCTTGATCATTTTAATTGAATTTTTATTCAATTAAAATACATTTTGAAAACAAATTAGGGTTTTTGATTAATTCAACTCTCATCAAACTTTTTCAAACACTTTGGGCTTCTAATAGAGTGTAAGACCCAATCCCCCTTTGTACCTAAAACCTTTTTGGGCTTCCGTCATTGTATAAGTCCCGGTACAGTTTTCAAAATAACGGTGCGATCGTTGTTTTTTGGGCCTCTCCTTGAGCTGTAAGCCCCACCACTTGTACAAAAAAAAATAAAACCTTTGGGCCTCTAATAGAGTGTAAGACCCAATCCCTTTGTGAATACATCACTTTTTGGGCCTCAATTATTGTATAAGTCCCACTGTATTTTCAAACACAACGGCGCGATCGTCGCCTTTTTAACGAAAATCATCGGGCCTACCCTCGTGTTATAAGCCCCATTTCTTTTCTTTAAAACTCTTTGGGCCTCTTGAGAGAGTGTAAGACCCATCCCTTTGTACATAAAACCTTTTTTGGGCCCCAGTCACTTGTATAAGTCCCTCTGTACAACTTTAAATACAGTACAATCATTGATAAAACCTTGGGCCTCTCCTTGAGCTGTGAGCCCTAACAATCTTTTCGAAGCACTTTCTCCTTTGATTTTGAATATAATATTGTTATCAAAGCTTTCTTTGTTGAACAACTAACCAAACAACATGGAAGCTCTACAACCGAGTAAGTGTTTACCCGCTTTCTTTATCCGCTTTCATATATATATATATATATATATATATATATATATATATATATAACTGTATTGTGGGGCTGCTATATATATATATATAACTGTATTGTGGGGCTGCTATATATATATATATATATATATATATATATATATATATATATATATAACTGTATTGTGGGGCTGCTCACTGTAAGTCTTCTTTCACAAACTTTTATATACTCGTCAAATATCAACTGTGTAATACTAGTATAGTTATTTAGAGTTTTCCCCAGCAACTACGTCTAGCACTAGGTAAAACCCTGTTGGTCACTCTTAAATACAAACAAAACTAGATCCCATAGGATTACCAGACACAGTCTTCCATCCTCTTGGGGTTAAACAATATGGAGACGTGAAAGGCAGCATTCTCGGTGAACCCTTTCTCAGACTGTCACCCTTAGACATTGTCAAAGAAACTCTAACTCCTCAGAGATGATCTTTTCTCCATGAATGGCATCTCTTGAGTTTGTTCCAAATTCTCGGACTTTCCTGGCTTGATCTATTCTCCGTGAATAGTCTGTCTTGAACTTCTCGGGGTTTGGGGACCACAGGCTTCTTAAAAGCATCCCCGCCTCCTCTTGGGCATTGTACAAGGACCCTTCGGCTTCTTAAAAGCTCTCATACCTTCTCTTGGGCTTAATACAAGGACCCAGGGACCTCTACATGTATAGGAACAAAACCTAGTCATCAATTTACTAGAACTGTCTTTCTGAGTCAAGTGTCAGACCAGTTAATGGGTTTACCTTCATCCCTTAACATACCAGCCTTCTTTTGGGCATTATACAAAGATCATTCACTCATCTGAGAAATGATTTCTCAAAACGCCAGTAGACTTGGACAGTCTCAATACCCATTGGATTTCCCATTTCCTTAAAGAACAGGAAATAACCCCAATCTTCTGATCAGTACCAAGGTACAACCTCACCTTTAATCAGTCTCTTTATAAGAATTGATTTTCTCTTCCATCCAACATATTAGATCTGTCACTCAACTGAAACAGTCACCAGCGTATTTAGCCTCCTCTTGGGCTTTGTACAAATGATTCTCCCCAGCGGAGCTAACCTTTTCAGACTCTCTTGTTGAGTCAAATAAACCCTTTTAGCCTCCATCTCGGGCTTCGTACGAGATATATAAACACTCTCTTGTTGAGTATAAAAGACTCTCTTATTGAGTCAAACCCCCCTTTCAGCCTCCATCTCGGGCTTCGTACGAGATACAAAACACTCTCTTATTGAGTATAAAAGATCCTCTTATTGGATCAGCACACCTTATAGCCTCCTCTTGGGCTTTGTACAATGATTTTCCCTACACTCTCTCGTTGAGTATAAAAGACTCTCTTGTTGAGTCAATCTTCTTTTAGCCTCCATCTCGGGCTTCATACGAGATACAAAAACACTCTCTTGTCGAGTATAAAAGACTCTCTTGTTTAGTCAACCAAGTTTTTAGCCTCCATCTCGGGCTTCATACGAGATACAAAGACTCTCTTGTTGAGTCAACCAATTTTTCAGCCTCCATCTCGGGCTTCATAGTCAATAGCCTCCTCTTAGGATTTGTATAAGGAAAACCCCGGTTGAGTCAATCAACCTTTTAGCATCAAAGCTATGCCTCGCCACAGTATACAAACATCAACAACTCCTCTTTAGAGATGATAAATTCTCTCTCAAGCTAGAAACCCTTTAGCTTCACATCTTGGGCTTTGAACAAGATACAAACCACCTTCAGCTTCACATCTTGGGCTTTGAACAAGATACATATACTCCCTTTAGCTTCACGTCTTGGGCTTTGAACAAGACACCAAAACAACTTTTTCCTCCCATAGAATAGGAGGAACTACGATCGCTCTGATTTCCCTGTTTCGTCAAACGGGAATACGTAGGCATAAGATTGAAAAATATTAGCAAACATACAAATCAAAAACCCAAAATCCCGTATCTTTAGACATCAATCGAAAAACATCCATCCTAACATCTTACAAATAATCCAGGCACCGTGTTTTTTAAAAAAATAGCCAAAAATCGGGCCCACTTCCATATAGCATCTGTAACCTAATAGACTGCTGTTCAAACTCAGTATGCAAGCAGGGTTAATTGGAGACATCTATTTTCCTTCCTTCATCAGCTTCAATAGGGTAAAAAATGAATCGACCTGTAGTACCCCATAGCGGCAGTGCTTAAGAACCACATCCAAAATCGCTCGCTACACTTCCTTCTCCCGAAATCCATAACGCAATCCTTCACTCTGATATTTGCAATCATTGTTTTAGTTTAATTTGAAAAGAGAGAGAAGATAAAATAAGCTTTTTTTTCTTTTTTCAAGAGTTTTTTAGATGAATGCATGAATGCAGCACACAAAAACATTGACAAAACATGGGTTCAAGGGTTCAACGTCACGAGCATGGGGTCATGGATCTACCCATCCCCAAAGGTTGTATTCTGGTGAATTTTTGTACCTGTAGAACAGGTTAAAAGTTCCCAAAATCATTGACCCCCCTAGGGATAACAGCAACAAGCTGGTTCACCCGAGCGAGCTGTAGCATCCTAGGGTAATCTCAATTGAGTGTAGTATCGCGTGTCAACTATTTCCGATAGCTACTGCACTACCAAATGACCACATGGTTTATGTCTACTAAATCCTCAGTTTCACAGATACCACATTAGGATAATCTGCTTTCATGACAGAGTCGTTCAACATTGAATCCGCAAAGGGTATCTCCACTGATTTGATGGTCTACCAGGATCGCTTATTCGGGAATCACTCCCTGTAAGACCACCCGTCTATGCCATCACCTGTCTTAGGACTTTCCACATGCGACATCACTCGCATTCCCATTGACAGAAAAATAAACACGGATATCAAGTAGGAAAAGCGATATATATATATATAGTAATAATTCCTAAAACTAACATCCTAGACCTCTTAGGAACTATAATCTTATTCCTAAACAGACCAAATGACTCCCCAGCAGAGTCGCCATTTTACCGTTGGGAAAATGACAATGAATGCCCTAAAGATGATCTTAATGACTCCCCAGTAGAGTCGCCATTTTCCTGTAGCGTGCGATTTTTGTCGGTGACGCGACCACCTTATCGCCATGGGTTTCTCCTCACCGAAATAGTAGGAGTGGGGTGCTACTTTCTGATTTCTTATTTATCCCGTGAAGCTGGAAGGGAAAGGGAAGCTATCTAAAACTAACCTTGCACGCGAATGTTTTATTGAACAAATGCTGAAAGAGATTCGGGGAGTTCGGGGTCAGGTTATACAATGGGGAGTTGTCAATTACGCATCCTATATGTGGTTATCCATAGGTTGTTAGCAATAGCTTCTGATTTTATACTTGATTGTGTTTATCTATTGATTGAGTTGGGAAAGTTTCTTCTTTGGGAGTATTCGAGAGAGAGAGTTTTTGTTTGATTTTGGTGAGGTACTGGACCTCAGTTTTTGATTGGTGTGAAGGTACTGGACCTAAAGTTTTTGATTGGTGTGCTCGCTAAGATTTCATAATCTTATGCCTACGTATCCCCGTTAAAGAAAATAGGGAAATCAGAGCAATCGTAGTTCCTCCTATTCTATGGGAGGAAAAGATGTTTTGGTGTCTTGTTCAAAGCCCAAGATTGAAGCTAAAGGAATATTTGTGCCTTGTTCAAAGCCCAAGATTGAGGCTAAAAGGTTTGACTGAGAGAGAATTTGTCATCTCTAAAGGGAGACATCTCGTCTGCTTATCACAGTTGTTGGGTGACTGATTATAAAGGAGGATTACTTTAACTGGGATATGTGAATCCAGCAATGCCATAATTTCATTTATAGGGGATTTGTCCTGAAGGGGAAAACTTTAACTCAATATTGAGCAATGCCATTTTTCCTTAGGAATCTTTCATGCTAAGAGAGGGACAGTGGCGTGGATGTACATGATCCAGAGGCTTGCCACTTACAGCAATTTGATGAAAGAGAGGATTTTTACCAAGATAAGAGATGGACTACAACTTGGATATTTGAATCAACAAGTGTGCCATTTACAGCGGTTATTTGGGATTAGGGTTTGTTTGATTTGTCTGTTTTGATGTGTGATAACACAGAGAAATGTCTTCCTACAGAGAAATTTTGATTTCCTCTGAGGGGATGTTGATTTTTGTGTGCCTTGATCAAAGCCCAAGGTTAAAGCTAAAAGATTGATTGACTCCACTTGGGAAGTCCTTATACAAAGCCTAAGAGGAGGCTAGAAATAACTGACTCAACAAGAGATTATTTATCTGTCTTGTACAAAGCCCAAGATTGAGGCTAAAAAGAGACTGACTCTTTTGGGGATATCATTATACAAGACCTAAGAGGAGGCTAAAATTTGACTTTCCGGGGGAATATTTTGTCTGTCTTGTGCAAAGCCCAAGATTGAGGCTTAAAAGAGGAAACTGACTCTACGGGTGAGAGGTTTTGTCTGTTTTGTGCAAAGCCTAAGATTGAGGCTGAAACAAGATTGACTCTGCTGGAGAGATTTATACGGTGTCTTGTACAAAGCCCAAGATTGAGGCTGGAATGAGACTGACTCGACAAGAGAGTGTTTTATTTGGTGTCTTGTACAAAGCCCAAGATTGAGGCTGAAAGAGATTTAACTCTGCTTAGGGATATTAATTCCCAAAGCCTAAAAGAAGGATGGGAGGAATTGACTTCACTGGGGAAGATCTTTATCCAGAGCTTAAGAGAAGGTTATGAAGATTTTGACTTTGTTGGAGAAAGTTTATATATGTCTTATACAAAGCCCATGATTGAGGCTAAAAAGAATGACTCAACAAGAGAGTGTTCATATGGTGTCTTGTACAAAACCCAAGATTGAGGCTAAAAAGATGACTGACCCAATTGAGGATTTTTCAAGTGTCTTGTACAAAGCCCAAGATTGAGGCTAAAAAGGATTTGACTCAACAAGAGAGTACTTTTAGGAGATTGAATCAATAAGAGAGTGCTGAAAAGGTGATTGACTCAATAAGAGAGTGCTTTTGAAACTGATTGACTCAACAAGAGAGTGCTTTTATTTTGTACCATTGACTTAACAAGAGAGTGTGGAAAGGTTATTGACTCAACAAGAGAGTACTTTTTTTGTCTTGTACAAAGCCCAAGATTGAGGCTGAAATGGGTTAACTCAATAAGAGAGTGTTTTAAGAAAGAAGATGGACTCAACAAAAGGGTTCTTTTGAGGCTAACTATGCTGAGGAACATCATTATACAAAGCCTAAGAGGAGGCTGGCTTCTGCTAAGGATTATTGAGATCCAGAGGCAGGTCTAAGTCGGGGGATCAACTCTTTCTGAGGGTTACAGAAGAGTTAAGATATCAGATGCCTTGAGGTTCTGATGATAAGCTGACCCTGGCTGGGGAAATTTAAAGTGAGAGTTTAAAGATTGAGTTTTGAAACCCTATAGAGGTTTCAACTCTATTGGAGATTGGTTAAATGACCAGGGTTTCTTCCTAGGTTTGTAGGGAACTTGAGAATGTCTTTGAGATCCAAGAGGGGATTAGATTGTCTAAGTTTACTGGTATGGAAGAGTTTATCTTTGTATGATGCCCAAGAGAAGGCTGGTGTTTTAAGGGATAAGAATCAACCCTAAAATTGGTCTGAGGTTTTGACTCTTTAGAAAGTTTGCTCTAACAAAGGATGACTAAGTTCTGTCTTATACCATTAAGAGGTCTTCAGGGTCCTTGTACTAAGCCCAAGAGAAGGCGTGAGAACTTCTAAGAAGCCGGAGGGTCCTTGTACAAAGCCCAAGAGGAGGCTGGGATGCTTTTAGGAAGCATGTGGGTCCAAACATAAGAAAAGTTCAAGTAAAGTTTCACCGGGAATAATCTTTTCTTTAGTGAACAGTTCTAGGGTTTGAAGAAATTCAAGAGAGGTTTCACCAGGAATTAATCCTCTCTGGGGGAATGAACTTCTTTGGTAGTTTCTAATAGTGACAGTCTAAGAAAAGTTTCACCGGGAATAATGCCTTTCTCTTTGTTCTATATTGTATAAGCCCAAGAGAAGGCAAGACTGTACCTGGAATTCGTATGGGGAACTAGTTTTGACTGTTGAAAGAGTGACCACTGGCTTTATCTAGTTCTAAGTAGATAATATACAGGCATATATACAGATGAAATATATACTGTATGTAAAAAGAGGGTAGAAGGACTTACAGGTGAGCAAGCTTCCAGCACAAACAAATATATATATATATATATATATATATATATATATATATATATATATATATATATATATATGCAAGTATGTAAAAGAAAGCTGTTTAAAACTTATAGGCGAGAAAGCTTCCATTGTAACAGCTGTATGGTTAGTTGTTCAAGAAATTAAAGAAAGTTTTCATAACAACTAGGAATTTGAATCTAAATCAAAAGGGAAAGTTGTTTTGAAAATATTGTTGGGGCTTATACTCAAGGAGAGGCCCAAATGAAAAACAGTAATCGTACCATTGATCTGAAAATTATATCGGGACTTATACAATGACTGAGGCCCAAGAAAGGTTTTCTGTACAAATAGATGGGTCTTACAATTCAAGGAGAAGCCCAAAGGTTTGTAGAAGAAATTTAATGGGACTTACAACACAAGGGTATGCCCAGATGATTTTGTTTTAAAATGGCGATCGCGCCGAGAGTTTTTAATGTATTGGAACTTATATAATGACCGAGGCACAAAAGGATTTTTAATTTACAAGGAATGGGTCTTACACTCTATTAGAGGCCCAAAGTATTTTGAAAAAAAGATTTGTGAGGGTGAAAATAATCAAAACCCTAATTTGATTTTAAAATGCATTTTAATTGAATACAATTCATTTAAAATAATCAAAATTATCAAACATGTATAAAAAACAAGTTGTGATCTTGGATTAATGTTTGAAAAATCACGTTTCATTCATAGAAAGATTTGAAAATCATTTGAATTTGCAAAAATCAAGAGAAAGAAATATTTTTAAATGTTAAAAAACAAATAAAACATAATTCTTTAAAAAAATACTAAATATATGAAATAAATAATATTTTTGTGAAATTTTTATGGTATAAAATATTTTAACATTTTTGGGAATTTTCAAAACAAGAACCAATCTAAAATAATTAAAATTGAGAGAAATTAATTTTAGAATTAATTAACAAAAACCATAAAAAAAATAACAAAAATATGGCAAAGTGGAAAAAATGGTCTGGGTGGGTGCTGAACCCACAACCATCAAGCCAAACACACATGCGCGCTACCACTGGGGTGGTGATACATCCGTGTATCAAAACCACCCCATTAATACATAAGGGGTGTCAAGTTCTAGGCCTGGCCAAGGCGCCATGGCTGTCCATTGCCCAAGGCAATGCCTAGTCTTGGCAATTTGCATGAGGCCTCTAACTTTCTCATTTCTCCAAGGAATGGGACAAAATTTAGGTGCATATGACCTAGAATTTCATGAGGAATCCAATGGTGCCCTTGGAATTTTCAGAAAATGCCTCCATTTCAAAATCCGATAGTAATTTCAAAATAGGCCTAATTTTTCATGTTCTATGCTATCTCATGGTACAAGCAATAATAGCATGATAAATTGGTTCAAGCACAACACATTGATATGAATGAGAGGTCTATGATCAATAAACCTCAAACCAATGCATGATTTAGAGAGTTCAAGTTGTGATGCACTTACCTCTTGGAGCTCCTTGTGCTATCTGCCAAGTTCCTTGTGCCAGAAATTATTCAATGCTTTGAACACCTTAATTGATCCCTTAGAAGCTTTTAGGATGATCAAAACCAGCTAGAATCCTCAAGAACAAGTATTAGGCTCTTTCTTGCAAAAGTGGCGAAGTGACCAAAATAACAACTCTCTCAAATGGTGTTCCAGATAAGGGAAACCAATTGAGATAGTTTAAGGATGATATTTGGAGTGTGTTTGAGGCCTGGTTTGGTTTTGGAAGTGACTGAATCAAGGCATGGCTTGAAAAATGCAGAAAAGTCCAATTTTGAGGCTTTGGAGGTGGATTTTCTTATTTTGGTGTTTCAGATTACAAGTGAGTCTTTGAACAACTTAGATATGACATATTGGATGTGTTTGGATCTTGAGCTGTGGTGGAATTGCTCTCTAACTCAAAAACTCAGAGATGACTTGCAAAAGAAGGCATTTTGGACTAAAGAGAGAGAGATTTTGAGGAAAGCATCAGTTGTAGTACTTTGGTGTACTCAAACTGATCACAATTGAGCTCTATTTATAGTGTGTCAAGTTTGTTTTGGCATCAATAGTGAATGGCAGCTGCAGCAGGCTTTTGGCCAATGTTGATCAAAAGGAATCTCAAGTCTCCTCTAGACATTAACTTGAGGTTATGGCACATGCCTATGGTTCTTTGATTCAGAGCTAAGTCTTGACTCATTCAGTTAGGAATGTGTCAGTCCATGCCACCTTGATGCATCCATTAAATGCTTGGAAACAAAATTGGAGTCTTTTGCACTTTTTAGCCTTTTTAGGTTTGTTATGGCTATGTGTAGATTCTTGGACTTGGAAGGCTTGGGGATCAGATCATTCCACTTTTGTTTTATCCTCTGATGTATCCAAATGGATGACAAGGTTTGGAGTTGTCCAATTTTTCCAAATCGAGCAAAATGCCAAAATCTGCCTTGTACAAGGCAGTTGGAAATGGTGATTTTGAGGGGATCATATCTCCCTACTCAGGTTGAGTTATGGGAGGATCTTGTGCTTTTTGAAAAGCCCTCATATGATACAAAACATGTGTGATCAAAGTTTGTTTTGAAACTATTTGGATCCCATTGAAAAATCCTCATGAACATTGATGTTCAAGGCTGGTAACTTAGGCAGATTTTCACTAAGTGTTAGAAAAAGTGTCATTTTCATGTTTTTGTGATTTTGATCAATCCGTAACTCCAAATCCATTAAGAATTGGAATTTCTTATAGTTGAAGCTTTTGTAGATTGTAGGAAGACTTAAAAATCAGGCTTTGGATCACCCAAAGTGGCTGCTTAGATCTAAAGTTATGATCCTTGGAAGTTGGCACCAAAATCACTTTTGTTCCATAACTTAGAAAATTTTTGGTTTCTCATGGTTACCCCTTTTGCCAGAAACCTCATTTTTCTTGATTTTTCTTAATGAATGATGATCAATACCATATATTAACATTATTTTTTACTTAGGGGAACCATATTTGTGAAAAATTCCAAAAAGTCAAACTTGATTTTGTGCACAGTTGACTTTTTATCGGATGAAATCCAAACTGCGTGATCCTTTGTGAAATCAAGTCCTTGACCTAATTCGAACCTAATGGATGGATTCCATAGGAGTTTTAGGGTGTCTTGAGTCATGTCCCAAGGTTTGGGAGCATGTCTTGGTCAAAGGTCAAAGGTACAATTGACTTTTCCTTCAAAACCCTAATTGTGGTCCAGATGAAATTGAAACTTGTGGACCAAGCTTCTTGGCTCAATCCATTGTTTTAAATGGATCAATGTAGTGTACCTGAGGCCCTCAAATCATGGCTTGAGGTCTTGGCTCATGTTTTGCTCCAAAATTCAACTTAGGGGTGAATTAGGTCAAGAAACCCTAATTCCTGATTTTTTTATGAATGCATCCCCTGAGGCTAAATTGACTTGATGATTGGGTCCATGAGGTCCCTTGGAGTATCTTGGGTTGTGCTTTGCAGCATTGGCTCATGCCCAGAGGAAAATTTTCATCTGGAGGCCTTGGTCGACCAAAATCCTAATTTGGTGACACTGGAGACCGTGAGGCTTGATCTGAAAGCACCTGGTGTTTGCCTAAATTTTGCTAAAACATTCTGATGATAAACTTGAAGAATCTGTAGAAGAAAAGTTGTTGAAGTAAATGTCTCGACATCCTGACTGACTTGGTATGTTAGCAGGTTTTAATCTGTTACAAGAATTAAGGAGCGGATTAAGGAAACACAGGAGAAAAGATTGAAAGCCCATGACAACATAAGACTATATTAGGAGACTTAGACCTAGGGTTTACAGGGACTGTACTTTTGTATCACTTTTAACTTTTGAACCTAGTTCTCTTGTTTTGAATGAGGGTTTAGGGTTTGAGAGTCGTTGGCTCTCTTAGGAGTTGTAAGTCTACACTCGGTATTATGGGATGCAGGGTGGAAGACATAGGTACAGGGACACAACCAGAAACCTGTAGGTAATGGTTATTGTATTGTTCTTGGACGAAGCTTTGAAGCAAGTCCAAGATAACTTGTAGGTCAAGAAAACATGACATGTTCTGTAATGGCAGAAGACAGAGATGTAACAGGTTGTGATTAGGATGTGAGTGGGGTATCTCGTACCAGGGTTATAAACGTTTGAGTTTAGCCTTGGAAAAGATGTTCATTGGGTAAATGTTAGGTATAAAGTTGTAAACGTGGGAGTTTAGCTTTGTAACAGTTCTACAGATAGTGGAGTCTTCATCCTGGATTGGTATCCCCCAGATGTAGGTGAATTGCGCCGAACTGGGTTAACACATACTGTCTTATTTATCATTATGCAATTTACAGTCTTGTTATTGTTCTTGACTAACATGTCAGATCAGATGTCGTGACATTTGTGAGTATGCAGTTTTGATATTCAAGGTATCAGTCTGCTGTTGTGCCTTCTAGTTTAAATGATTATGCAACACAATGTATTAACATGTGCAAGGACATCTGCTGTGGGAGTCCTCTTGATCCTTTATAGGTGTTTGAGAGGTTAGACAAGTTGAAGATCATGTCATTCCTTGATTGATCCTTTATCTAAGTGCTCTGAGAGGGCTCAAAACCCAAAGTCTTGGTTGTGGTGAAATGCTCAACAATCCTTGAAGAAATTGATGAGGCATAAAGGTACATCCATATTGTGGTGATGATCTTCACAATGATGGGAAATCTTGGTGGTCAAAATTTGGGGTATGACAATAGGATGCATGGTGGTCTTGAATGGAAAGGATACATTGTAGCAATTGCCATTGAATTACTTGAAGAGTCTAGAATATTCCACATGCTGCTAGAACTATATAGAATCAAAGACCAAAGAGTGTGCATGGTTGTTGTCCCAAAAAGTAGCAGAAATTTGCAAACTGACACAGAGTAATCGGTTACCCTATATTGAGTAACCAATTACTCTAGCCAAATTTGCTGAAATTTGCTTACAGAAAGGTGTTGTGATCCTGGTCTCGACTTTCCACCACTTGTTTTGATGAATAGGCATGAAAACCTTTATTTTATGCTTGTTTTGATGATGTGATGACTTTGTGAGGATGCGATTAGTCAAGATTGACAAACCTGAATGTTCCTACAACAAAATCACAGAGAAAAGAAAAAAGTACGAATGTGTATGCCAGCGATGCGAATGCACATGCTTATGCAAAAGGCAAAAGGGAGGTCAAATTTCGGGTTATGACAACTGCCCCTATTTAATCCACTTGGACCTAAATGTATGAATCGGGCTAGCGTTTCGATGATTCAAGGTAGAAGGGGATTAAATAAAAGAGTAGCTCGAAATTTTGGCCGACGGCGGCAAAAAGAGAGGTACAAGTGTAAAGAGTTTGATTAGGTGCGAAGTTGGTTGAATATCTGTCAGGGAGATAAATCAGGCCAAAAGAAAGGTAGTATGCTTGATACACATGCCATGTATGTGTTATTCTACATGATGCTTGATAACATGCAATGCAAAGGTGCCAGTTGAGGTAATGTGCGGCGGCCATTTAGAGATCGTAGCAAAACGAACTCGACATCCTCAGTTTGGGAGAAAACCCACAGATGAAGATAGATCTACTGGGGAAAGGCCTCTAAACGGTGACGACTCCGTTGGGGAAGAAACCGATAAGTCTCAAATTTCTAGACTATCACCATTGCCATTGCCGGGGATGCAGGAATCAAGTCGATCTTCTAACCATGCCTGACTCTGACTGGGGGATGAAACCAGAAAACTCCAATTTCCAGATCATACTGCCGCTGGTGCGTGATAGTTTCGACATACTGGGGATGATACACGACCCATGCTGGGAAAAAGGACAATCATGTCTCTTCTCGGGGTGCAACATAACAGCTTTACTGGAGACATTATGGATCTGCCGGAGAAATGGAAAGTGAACAACCTTCCTGATGAACCATAATGGCAATTGCTGGAGAAACTGATGGCTCTGTTGGAGGGATGGCTGCATCTTCGCAGATTCATCTCGCTGTTGATCTGGCATTAGGCTTGCCAATGGATATAACTGATTATCCTGCATGAATTACCAATAAAATATGCAATGCATAATGCTTTCTTTATTGATTTAGCTTTTTATTATTCTCAACACTTTATAGTATTATGTGATCGTAAATAATTGTTTATTTTACAAAAAAAATACTAAAGAGAAAACAAACTGAGAAATCGAATGATGCATTTTTATTGAAATGTGAAAACATGTACATAAGATGTGTCCAAGGATGCAAAACTACTCGATGACGAAGTTTACAATAAAATTGAGAAACAAATGTCAATGGCAAAGGGAAATCATGTTTTGCATTGATTACAACATTGGCAACCATCCACTGCAAGTTAAGGTTCCAACGCCTTGCACCAGTTGATGATGATTTGACTGCTCTGTTACCGTCTGATGTCCAGCAACGATGAAGAGAGGCTCAAGTGTTCACACTCAATGCCTTTATCCCAAATTTTTTCCTGGACATGTTTCTACTTTTTTCGTCCACCGGGATACCCATTTTTGCCTAAGTCGCCCTTTCGGGTTTTCAACTTAGCGGGCTATTATTTTTTTTTCATTGTCCCTAACTTTTGCATGAACATTTCTTTTTTTTTTTTGGTCCATCGGGACGCCCATTTTGGCCTAGATTGTCCCTGCGGATGTCAATCTAGCGGGCTATTTATCCAATTTTTTCAGGCATAATATTTTTTGACTGTATCGGAGTTCACGGGCGATGGCAACTCCTCCCCGTCCATGGTGGTGAGGATCAGGGCTCTTCCTGAGAAGGCATTATTGACAACAAAAGGTCCTTCATTGTTAGGAGTCCACTTGCCACGTGGATTCAAGTGAACAGGTGAATACCTCTTGAGCACGAGTTTGCCTTCTTGGAACGCTTGAGGGAGAACTTTCTTGTCAAAAGCTCGCTTGAGGCGTCTATGATACAATTGACCATGAGAAACGGCTGTAAGGCACTTCTCTTCGATGAGATTCAGCTGGTCATATCTAGATTAGACCCATTCAGCTTCATAAAGACCTGCTTCCATAATGACTCTGAGCGAAGGAATCTCGACTTCAATGGGCAGAACAACCTCCATACCATACACAAGCGAATACGGAGTTGCCCTAGTAGAAGTGCGGACTGAAGTTCTGTAGCCATGTACCGCAAAGGGAAGCATTTCATGCCAATCCTTATAAGTCTTGACCATTTTCTGGACAATCCTCTTGATTTTTTTGTTTGCTGCTTCGACGGCACCGTTCATCTTGGGCCGATATGGTGAAGAGTTGTGGTGCTCGATCTGGAATTCTTGACTCAACTCCTTCATCATCTTGTTGTTTAGGTTGCTTACATTGTCAGTGATAATGTTGCTAGGAATGCCATAACGACAGATTATCTCTATCTTGATAAATCTGGCAACCACTTGTCGTGTAACATTTGCATAAGAAGCAGCTTCAACCCATTTAGTGAAGTAGTCGATAGCGACTAGAATGAATCGATGACCATTGGAAGCCTTCGGCTCGATCATTCCAATCACAACTATACCCACATAGAGAATGACAAGGCGAAGTCAAGACAATCAATGGAGTAGGAGGCACATGGATCATGTCACCATAAATTTGGCACTTGTAACATCTTTTGGAAAAGTTGTAACAATCTACCTCCATTGTTGTCCAATAATATGCAGCCCGAAGGATCTTTTTGGCCATGGAAGGACCTTTAGCATGTACACCCTCACAACCCTCATGTATGGACCTTATGATCATGTCTGCTTCATGTCTATCCACGCATCTAAGCAACACGAAATCATGATTCCTTTTGTACAGTATACCACCTGTAGCAAGCGAATTTGGACGCGGTTCTTAAGCGCTGATCGCTCTCTGCGGTTTGAGCTTTGACTACAGGTCGATTCATTTTTTATCCTATTGTGAGCTGAATAAGGAAGGGAAATAGATGTCTCCAATTAACCCTGCTTGCATACTAAGTTTAAACAGCGGTCTGTTAGGTTACGAATGCTATCAATGCGGGGGGCCTTTGTACTGGTTATTTGTATTTTCGCCAATACAGTTTTCTTTCTTTCTAGGACTTTCTAGAGGGGAACAAGGATTAGGATGTTAGGACTGGTGCTTTTGAATTACTGCTTTTGGTTGATGGAGGTATGGGATTTGGGTTTTTTGTTTAGTGTGCTCGCTAAGATCTTTTCTTTCGATCTTATGCCTACGTATTCCCGTTTACCGAAACAGGGAAATCAGAGCGTTCGTAGTTCCTCCTATTCTATGGGAGGAAATGGGTGTTTTGGTGTCTTGTTCAAAGCCCAAGACGTGAAGTGAAAGGATAGTTTATATCTTGTTCAAAGCCCAAGATGTGAAGCTGAAAAGTCTATTTTGTGTCTTGTTCAAAGCCCAAGACGTGAAGCTGAAGGACCTCGGCTTTAGAGAGAATTTGTCATCTCTAAAGAGGGGAGAAGGAGAATTACTTTAACTAGGATACGCAGATCCGAGCAATGCCATAATTTCTGAAGAAAGGGTTTTAACCTGAAGGAGAAGACTTTAACTCAGTGTAGAGCAATGCCATCTTTCCTTAGGAATTTCTCATGCTAAAAGAGGGACAGTGGCATGGATGTAGATGATCTAGAGGCTTGCCGCTTACAGCGATTAGATGAAGGGAAAGGTGTTGTTGATGTTTGTGTACTGTGAACGAGGCACAACTTTGATGCTAAAAGGTTGATTGGATCAACCAGTGGTTTTCTTATACAAAGCCTAAGAGGAGGCTAATATGTGTCTCGTACAAAGCCCGAGAGAGAGGCTAAAAGTTTTTGACCCGACGATGGAGTCTTTTGGTATCTCGTATAAAGCCCGAGATTGAGGCTATTTGACTCAACAAGGGAGTTTTTTGTATCTCGTATGAAGCCCGAGAGAGAGGCTAAAAGTTTTGTTTGGCTCAATAAGAACCTTTTTGTATCTCGTATAAAGCCCGAGAGAGTGGCGAAAAGGGATGATTGACTCAACGAGGGAGTCTCTTATGTGTCTCGTACGAAGCCCGAGAGAGAGGCGAAAAAGTTGTTTGACTCCGCAAGGGAGAATTTTGGTATCTCGTACGAAGCCCGAGATGGAGGCTATTGTAACTGTTTCAGTTGAGTGACCGATCCAATATACTGATTTTAAAAGAGAAAATCAGTTCTTATATGAGCATCACTGTACTTGTTTGGTTAGATCTGAGGATCGGGGTGGTTTCCTTCTCTTTGAGGAAACGGGAAATCCAAAGGGTGTCGAGACTGTCCGAGTCTGCGGGTTTCCTTCCTATTTAACGAAGGGTGCTTGAGAATGTCTTTGAGACTCAAGGAAGTTAGACTGTCCGTGTCTAGAGTTTTATCTTTTGTACTATGCTGTGAGAAACAGTAGTAGACTCTATGAAATGACTGTTCTATGAGGATGACTAGGTTCTGTTCCTATACCTCTAGGAGGTCGTCGGGACAATTTGTAGGAAGCCCAAGAGGAGGCTGGAAACTTTTAAGAAGCCGACGGGTCCTTGTACTAAGCCTAAGAGGAGGCTATCATTCCTGGAGGAAGAGATCATTATACGAAGCCTAAGAGGAGGCTGTGAATACTTCTAAGAAGCCGTAGTGTCCTTGAATAATGCCCAAGAGGAGGCCGATGCTTTTAAGAAGCCCGTGGGTCTATCATCTCCTTTCCATTAGGAGAGATAACTCATTTAAAGATAAAAACCACTGGTAAACGTGCGAGGTTTACTATCCAGCGACTTTTAGCTTTTAAAGAGGGTTCCTTAGTTAAGGTCCAAGATTATGACCGTAGTGGGTACCCAAATCCCGAGACATTCAAGGCAAGCTATCCACAAGGAATAGATCAAGTCAGGAAAGTTAGAGAATTTGGAAGAAACTCAAAGATGCCATTCACGGAGAATACCTTCATCTTGGGGAGTAGAGCTTCTTGACGATTCCTAAGGAGGACAGCCGAAGAGAAGACTGTATCTGGTGCTCCTATTGGGGATCTAGGCGTCTATTTCTACGAATAAGTGAAACGGCGTCACCTAGTTCTAGACGTAGTTGCCGGGGAAACTCGAAATATCTATACTATTATTACACAGTAGATATGAGTTTATGAAAGGAGACTTACAGTGAGCAGCCCCACAATACAGTTTATAATATGAAAGCAGTAAACGAAAGCGATAACCACTTACTCGGTTGTAGTGCTTCCATGCTGTTTGGTTAGTTGTTCAACAAAGAAAGATTGAAAACAACAATATATTCAAAATCAAAGGAGAAAGTGCTTTGAAAAAGAAAGATTTGGGGCTTACAGCTCAAGGAGAGGCCCAGGGTTTTATCAGTGAACGCACTGTTGAATTTGTATAGCGGGACTTATACAAGTGACTGGGGCCCAAAAAAGGTTTTCTGTACAAAGGGATGGGTCTTACACTCTCTCAAGAGGCCCAAAAAGGTTTAAAGAAAAAGAGTGGGGCTTATAACACGAGGGTAGGCCCAAATGATTTTTCGTTTAAAAATGGCGATCGCGCCGAGGTTTTCCTTTTAACGGAGGGACTTATACAATAAGTGAGGCCCAAAAATGTTTTGGTTAAAAGGGGGATTGGGTCTTACACTCTATTAGAGGCCCAAAAAGTTTTAAGAAAAAAGAAATGGGTCTTACTACTCGAGGGTAGGCCCAGGTTTATTTTAAAAAAGGCGACGATCGCGCCGTTTACTTGTACAGAGGGACTTATACAATGGATGAGGCCCAAAAAGTTTTTGTACAAGGGGGGATGGGTCTTACACTCTCTCAAGAGGCCCAAAAAGTTTTGAAAATGATTTATGAGGGTTGAATTAATCCAAAACCCTAATTTGTTTTCAAAATGTATTTAATTGAATAAAAATTCAATTAAAATGATCAAAAATTGTTTAACACATGGAAACAAATTGTGATCTTGGATTAATGCTTCAAAAATTAAGTATTGACCTACAAAATAATTAGAAAGCATTAAAAGTTGCAAAATCAATGTAGGAAAAATATTTAAAATGCCAAAAACAATCAAAATATTAATTCTTTGCAAAAATATCAATTATATGAAATAAATAATATTTTAGGGATTTTTTGTCAAAATAAAATATTTTAACATTTTTGTGAATTATTAAAAAAAGAATCAACTCAAAATCATTAAAACTCAGAGAGAAATTAATTTTTGAATCAATTAAACAAAATCACAAAATTCAAATATTTGAATTATTCAAAAATGGCGCCAAGAACAGCTGAAGAACACGCGCGTGTTCTTGGTTTCTCAGATTTGCGTTTTCTATCCAATCTCCATGAATACGTAATCATATCATGCAATCCACATATCATTATGCTCGTCTCAACCTCACGATCATGTCTATGTACTTTAATTTCATTTAAATTAAACATACAACAAGAAATCACGAAGAGACCTCAAGAACCCTAATTTCTGCATGAAGGCTAGGATTTTTGATACACGATTCAAACAATGCAATTAATTGAGGGAAAACATTCCATGCATGATTATGAACATATGGCCAAATTATTGTGCGAGGAAATATGCATAGATTGAGAGATGACCAAGTATGTGCTTACCTCTAGGCCGTGACAGCAAGTTCAAAGTGATTTTTGATTTGGAGGTGTTACAGATGAGTGGTGATGATCTGAACAGCTTCCCTACACCCTATGGATTGTGTTTGGATGGTTGGACTTGATTGAAATTGGCTGGATCACTTTGTGGTACCTCAGCTGCTACTTGTTTGAAAATTTGAGCAACCAGCTGGTGATTTCATGAAATTGATGTTTCAGAAGTAATCTAAGTGTTTGATCAACTCATATGTGATGTATGTGAGGTGTGTGAGTGATTGGTTTGATTGGAATTGCTCTCAAACTCAAAACCCGATAGTGACTTGCCTTAGAAGGCAAAATTGGAGTGAAAGAAGAGATTTTGAGGAAAGCATCTGTTAGATGGCTTTGGTGTACTTAAACTGACCACAATTGAGCTCTATTTATAGTAGAGCAAGTTTGTTTTGCAAGGAATAGTGCATGGCAGCTGGTAAGTAGGTTTGGCCAATGTTGGCAAATGAAAATCCAAGTCTCCTCTAGCCATTGACTAGAGGTTAGGGCACAGAGCTTTGGTCCCCTTGGTCTTGGATAAGACTTGACTGATTTCAGATGAGAATGGCTCAGTCCATTCCACCTTGATGGTTCCATTGAATGCCTCATTCCAAATTTGAAGTCTTGTCCCTATTTTGGCCATTCTAGGTTCAACATGCTATTCCTTGTTCCTTGGACCTTGGAGGCTTGGCTCAGTGATTGTCCCCTTTAGATTCAATCCTCTGATGTGTCCAAGTGGATTGGAGCTATTGAATTTGGTTGATTTTGGTAAATCGACCAAAGTTGCAAATTCTGCCTTGCCTTGACAGATTTCAGCAAGGCAACTTGGCAATGTTGTATCTCATGGTGTAGGTTGAATTTGGCAATGTTCTTGGCCATTTTGGAAAGCTCTTACATGATACAACAACTGTTTGAGCAAGTTTGGTTTTGATCTCCTTTGATTCCAAGTGAAAAATCCCCCTACATTTGGCAAAAAGTGAGGCAGAATCTGACTTAGTTAAAATTTCACTAAGTGTTGGAAAAAATGACATTTTCACTTTTCAGCCACTTTGATCACTCCATAACTCAAAATCCTTAATGAATTGGAATGACTTGTAGTTGAAGTTTTTGTAGGTGATAATGAGGGCTACAAATCCATCTTTGGATGAGAAAAAATGGCCTTGTGGTTTAGGAGTTATGGTCCTTCAAAGTTGGTACCCTTGCCACTTTATTTTTAACTTAGAAAAATTCCTAAGTTTTATGGTTACCCCTTTTACAAGTTATCTCACTTTTCTTGATTTTTCTTGATGAATGATGATTCAAATCATACATTAACATCATTTTAGGGTTAAAAATCCATTTTGGTGAAAAATCTCAAAAAGTCAAAGTTGACTTTTGTGCACAGTTGACTTTTTATCAGATGAATTCCAAACTGTGAAATTCTTCAGGAAATCATGTCCTTGACCTAAATCAAACTTGATGGACATGTTCCATGGGTGTTATAGGGTATATTCAATCATGTATTAGGGTTTGGGAGCATGTCCTGGTCAAAAGTCAAAGTTACAGTTGACTTTTCCCTTAAAACCCTAATTGTGGTGCAGATGAAATTAAGACTTGTTGCTCAAACTTCTTGGATCAATCCATTGTTCCAAATGGATCAATATGGTATATTAGAGACCCTCAAATCATCTCTTGAGGTCTTGGCTCATGGTTTGTCCCAAAAGTCAACTTAGGGGTGAATTAGGTCAAGAAACCCTAATTCTTGGTTTTTGATGAATGCATCCCCTGAGGTAAAATTGACTTGATGCATGGGTTCATGAGGTTCCATGAAGTATATTAGGTTATGTTTTGGATCATTGCCTTGTGCCCAGATGAAAATTTCCATCTGGAGGCCCTGGTCGACCAAAACCCTAATTTGGTGACACTGTCGATCTCGAGACTTGATCCACCTAGAAGGGAGCAGCTTTGTGCTTAATCCTTGTAGTGGGAGTCCTTTTTGATCCATTGTGGATGTTTGAGAGATTAAATATCGGAATACCCGAAATTTTGATGGTGGTTATGAATGGTGGCTTACGCATTCATCTTCTTTAGCTAAGCAATGATGCTTGGAAAAGGTAAACTTCCCCTCGATCCTGGTTTCCTACCAAGGAACTGGTCTTAGTTTTTTTTGAAATAAACTTCCCCTCGTTCCTGGTTTCCTACCAAGGAACTGGTCTTAGTTTCTGATTTAAACTTCCCCTCGATCCTGGTTTCCTACCAAGGAACTGGTCTTAGTTTCTGATTTAAACTTCCCCTCGATCCTGGTTTCCTACCAAGACTGGTCTTAGTTTCTGATTTAAACTTCCCCTCGATCCTGGTTTCCTACCAAGAACTGGTCTTAGTTTCTTTTGTCAATAAACTTTATTGACAAGGGACGCTATGTGTAGCGGTTTTCCTTCAAACTTCTCGCCGAATTTTCCTGGGGAGATGCCATTTGACCGAAAAAGGTTTGATGTCAGACTTGCTGGGGAACCCAACGTCTGAGTTGTAGAGGTACACAAACTTCTCTGTTGGAGACACCATTTGTCGATTCTACTAGGGAAAGCGAGTCTCTTGAGAGACTGTTTTCATTTGGGATCTTACATCATACTTTTCTCAGGATCTTCCTGGAGAAATGCCATATGATGGGCTCCAATTTTGAGGTGCCGATGACCTTTTCATCAGTGGTTTTTCGGAGCAAAACTGGCGTGCTGCCGAATCTCTGATCACGAGGCTTTCTCTGTGGATTTTCCTGAATCCTGGAAAGCAAGGATATCATCTTCAATGGCGAAGAGTGATGTTTATTGAAAGTTCTCTGATCTTTCAGAGGTTCAAGTTATCAAAGTGGCCACGTGCCAACTTCTTTCCAGAATTAAACTGGAAGCGAGGTTGTTCCGACACAGTATTTCCTGACGAGGCAAGAAATGACAACTCGATTGAGAGGACTTCTACCACTAGGGGACAAGACCGACTAGAGTGATAGTGATGCAATATGAAATGTGAATGCAAAATAAAAAATGCATGATGTATGTATGTATATGCTGACAAAACAGACGCGACATACAGACTAATGGATGAACACAATTGGATACTCGGCCATCGCGGGGCGAAGAAGTACCGTTGATTCAAAATAGCAATTCCACCTTGCTTAGGAGAAATAGTCCCGTTAGGGAGCTATGTTGATCGGGCTTAGGAGATGAGAACTCGGCCGAGGCGTGTCAGACGAAACATGGTCTCTGACTCAGTTGATCCCTTCATTCAGGCATACTGGCTTAGAAGGAGTACTTTGATTCTGCACTTTGAAGTCCGCTTACTTCGGGAGAAGTGATCGATGTTCTTCTGATGTTCAACAGTCAAAAGAAATGCCATCTCTAATTTAAAAGCAGAAAAAGTTTAACAAGTAAATTCATTTTTGTTTTATTTCAAGAATCACTGATTAGTTTAAACAACATCGTTATGTAAAGCTAAAACAAGTAAAGAATTACAAACAAAAGCACGAGGGCTCAAATTTTATTGATAAGATGGAGATCAGCCAAACGCGTGATTCCAAAGAGTATATACAAAGTTAGAAAATGGTAATTTATAGGGAAAAGGGCTACGTTGAAACATAACGACCACTATCCTTCTACCAACTTTGAGTTCGGGACATCCTGAGCTTCCGTCGAAGATGACCTTTGACTGGAGATTTCCTCCGATAGATGATGTAACTACTGCTGAGGGACTTGCCTCTGTTGAACATAGTTACTTGCCATTATCCCTAACTTTTGCCTGGATTGTACTATGAGATTTCCAATCCATCGGGATAATTCTTTTTTTTCATGTCTCTAACTTTTTCCTGGACCGCCCTTTCGGGTTTTCAATCCACCGAGACGTTTTTTTTTAGTTTTAGTTTAGGCGAAGTATTTCTTGACTACATCAACATTCGTGGGGTAGGCAAATTCCTCTCCGTCCATGGTTGCAAGTCTCAAGGCGCCGCCTGAGAAAGCTTTCGTGACCACATAGGGGCCATCATAATTTGGGGTCCATTTGCCCCGAGAATCAGTGAGAAATGATTGTATCATCTTGAGCACGAGGTCTCCTTTCCTGAAGACACGAGGTCGGACCTTTTTGTCGAACGCCCTCTTCATTCTCTATTGATACAACTGACCGTGGCATAGTGCCGTGATTCGCTTCTCTTCGATCAGGTTCAGTTTGTCGTGTCGATTTTGACATCATTCAGCTTCGGTGAGCTTAGCTTCCATCAATACCCGGATTGATGGGATCTCTACTTCTATGGGAAGCACTGCCTCCATGCCATATACTAGAGAGAAAGGGGTAGCCCCTGTTGAAGTGCGGACAGATGTGTGGTAACCGTGCAGAGCAAAGGGTAGCATTTCGTGCCAGTCTTTGTAGGTTACAACCATCTTTTGAACGATCTTCTTGATGTTCTTGTTAGCCGCTTCTACCGCTCCGTTCATCTTGGGTCGGTAGGGAGATGAGTTATGGTGTTCGATCTTGAACTCTGCACACAACTCTTTCATCATCTTATTGTTCAAGTTAGACCCATTATCAGTAATGATCTCGCTTGGAACACCATAACGGCAGATGATATTGTTTTTGATAAATCGGACCACCACTTGTCGGGTTACATTGGCGAATGACGCTGCTCCGACCCACTTGGTGAAATAGTCAATGGCTACTAGGATGAACCGATGTCCGTTTGAAGCCTTGGGCTCAATCATGCCAATCATGTCGATTCCCCGTATGGAAAAAGGCCACGGGGAAGAAAGAACTTTGAGATGTGATGGCGGTACATGAATTTTGTTGGAGTATATCTGACACTTGTGACACCTCCTCATGTACTTGTAGCAGTCAGATTCCATGGTCAACCAATAATACCCGACCCTGAGAATTTTTCTCGCCATTGTGTGTCCGTTAGCATGAGTGCCAAAGGATCCTTCATGAATTTCTTTCATGAGCATGTCTGCTTCTGGTCTGTCTACGCATCGGAGCAAGACCATGTCAAAATTTCTCTTATAAAGAGTGTCACCGCTCAGGAAGAAGTTTCCAGCCAATCTTCTGAGGGTCTTTCTATCTTTTCTGAGTGCCCCAGATGGGTACTCTTGTTTCTGAAGGAAGCATTTGATATCGTGATACCAAGGTCTATCGTCTATGACTGCTTCAATCGCGAAGATGTAAGCGGGCCATTCAAGGCGCATGATGTCAATCTTAGGTAAGTCATTCCATCGACCTACACTAATCATGGAAGGGAGAGTAGCTAATGCGTCAGCCATGTGATTCTCATCACGAGGGATGTGATGAAAGTCGACTCTGTTGAAGAAGGGTAACAACCTTCTTGCATAGTCTTTGTAAGGAATCAATCCTGATTGGTATGTGTTCCAATCTCCTTTTATCTAGTTAATAACCAGGGCTGAATCGCCGTATACGTCCAAGTTTTTGATCCTTAAATCAATCGCTTCTTCGAGACCCATGATACATGCTTCGTATTCGGCCTCGTTGTTCGTACATTTGAACGTAAGTCTGGCAGTGAAAGGAATGTGGGAACCCTGAGGGGTAACAATGATTGCCCCAATTCCGTTTCCATAATGATTGACTGCTCCGTCAAAGATAAGTCCCCACTGGGAACCTGGTTCTGGCCCTTCACTGGGTAGCGGTTCATCGCAATCTTTCATCTTTAGATACATGACATCTTCGTCTGGGAAGTCAAACCTGATTGATTCTTGATCATCAATCGGTTGATGAGCCAAATGATCAGCTAAAATGCTTCCCTTAACGGCTTTCTGAGCATGGTACTCTATGTCATATTCTGATAGTAACATCTGCCAACGGGCAATCCTTCCCGTGAGAGCAAGTTTTTCGAAAACGTACTTGATTGGATCCATTTCGGAGACCAACCAAGTAGTATGACGAATCATGTACTGGCGAAGACGTTTGGCTGCCCAAGCCAAAGCGCAACAAGTTTTCTCAAGCATTGTGTACCGAGTTTCGCAGTCGGTGAATTTCTTGCTTAGATAGTAGATGGCAGACTCTTTCCTTTTAGTTTCGTCTTGTTGGCCAAGTACACATCCCATTGAGTCCTCTAGGACTGTGAGGTAAATGATCAGTGGTCTTCCTTCCACTGGAGGTGATAGAATTGGAGGATTCAACAGATATTCCTTGATACTGTCGAAGGCGGTTTGGCAATCTTCTGACCAAATGCAATCCTGGTTCTTTTTGAGTAATTTGAAAATCGGTGCACAAGTGGCGGTCATAAGGAATATGAATCTGGAGATGTAGTTCAAACGTCCCAGGAATCCTCTGACTTGTTTTTTAGTTTTCGGAGAAGGCATTTCTTGAATGGCCTTGACCTTGTCAGGATCAACCTCAATTCCTTTCTGGCTGACGATGAACCCTAGTAGTTTCCCTGAACGGACACCGAAGGTGCACTTGTTGGGATTCAAGCGGAGCTTGAATTTTCTTAGACGTTCGAACAATTTTGACAGATGTTCAACGTGCTCATCCTCTGTTCTTGATTTTGCAATCAAATCATCGACATATACCTCGATTTCTTTGTGTATCATGTCATGAAACAGAGTAGTCATGGCCCTTTGATAGGTTGCCCCGGCATTCTTCAAACCGAACGGCATTACCTTGTAACAAAAGGTACCCCATAGGGTAATGAACGAAGTTTTCTCCATGTCTTTCGGCGCCATTTTGATCTGGTTATAGCCCGAGAATCCATCCATGAAGGAGAATACTTTGAACTTTGCTGTGCTGTCAACCAGCATGTCAATGTGTGGTAAAGGAAAGTCGTCCTTTGGACTTGCCTTGTTCAGATCTCTGTAATCAACACACATTCTGACCCTTCCGTCCTTTTTGGGAACGGGTACGATGTTGGCTAACCATTGAGGATATTCAGATGTAGCAAGGAAACCCGCGTCGATCTGTTTCTGTACCTCCTCCTTGATTTTGATGGCTATGTCCGGGTGAGTCCGTCTCAACCTTTGCTTTACTGGCGGACATTCCGAGCTCAACGGTAAGTGATGTTCCACGATGCTGGTATCCAACCCTGGCATATCCTGATAGGACCAAGCGAACACATAGAGGAATTCTTTGAGAAGCTTTATCAAACCCTCTCTGGCAGTTGGACTGAGCAATGCTCCGATCCTGATTTCTTTTCTCTCTTTTTCTGAACCCAAGTTTACCGTTTCCAACGGCTCTTTGTGAGGTTCGATGGACCTTTCCTCTTGTCTGAGTAGTCGGGAGATCTCTTCTGGAATTTCGTTGTCATTTTCTTCTTCAGCCTCGGATACCGGGAACTCAAAGTTGGGAGAAGGCATCGGATCGTATGTTTCAACGGGGTATAAAACAAGCAATCTGCATGACGTGATGATTCGTGTTTAGAAGAGATAGAGAAAATGTAAGTGTGTGCAGTGTTTTGATTTTACTGCTTGTTTTTACTATTGAATGTTTTTTTAGGATTACCATTTTCTGAAAAAGCAAAAAGAGAAAACAGAAATTAATGCGGAAATTACAGAACGACGTTATTTTATTAATGAACAAGTCGAATATTGAAACTACAGCCCTATAAAACAAAACTCTGTCGCTTTGGGCAAAGCGAAGAGGGATATTTACAGAAAACGAGCCCTATCAAAATATCCGTTTCACCTGGGCAGGGTGAAAGGTTAAAGATGGCAATTACTTTGACTGACGAACGACCTTCGGAACATCGACGGCAACCCATTGGCGGCGAACTCCTCGGTGAATCACAAAGTCTGGCACCTTCCTTGATTTGTCTTCAGAAATGACGCTGATTTCTGGTGGAGCAGGATCATTGGAATCTGTCTCCCAAGCAGAATTGTCATAGGAGAATTCCTCAGTTGCATTTTGCATAGCATTTGTGCTCTCAGCTGTATCTCCCCATCCAGTTGATTGGATATCTTTGAGCCTGATACGAGAGCTTTCGAGAGCAGTGTACTTGACCATAAAGTCGTATCTTCCACTAGGTTCTCCTAGAGTGTCCCAAACTTCTGTGGAACTGGAGAAGTTATCCCTCTCGATGACATTGACCTCGGGAAAAGCATAATTGATGAATTCTAGTCCTGCAAATGTCGCGAATTCATCTTCATGTTGAGTAGTTTCGGAATGACCTGAGTGTTGATCCCATGACATGACGGGGACACAGGTATTCTGTTCAATGATGCTCAGCTGAGTTTCATTGTTTGGCTGATTCTCTTGCCCCAAGTTTCCTGGGTAAGGCTGCCACATTGGCAGGCCATCCATCGGGCCATATTAATTGTGATAAAAGTTGTCTTTCATCAGAGTGTCTTCCTCTAATGAATTTGGCGGAGCACGGCATCCTTCCGGATCACAATCTCTGTAGATCATTTCGACATCTGATCTTGGTATAAATCTCGGACTTTCTGTAGGAAAGCAAAAAGGCATAGGCACCTCTTCCTGAGACATATAACCGTCCTTGTTAAGATAGGACTTCCAGTCTTCGTCCGTGTCAGAGGGATCTTCCTCATTGATAGCATGAACTGTCTGAGACAATGGGTGAAGAAAACCTCCACTGTGGAAGAAGTTTTGAAGGGGATGAAGACTTTCATCGTTGGCAACTGTCTGGGTATAGGTTGCAGAAAAACCAAGACCCTTCTTTGTTTTATTGTCGATAGGAACGACAAGCAGTCCCCATCCCGTCGTATCGGTACTCTCGACTGCTTTGATAGCATCTTTATATGAAGAAATTGAAGTTCCTTCTTTGGAATGATTGTCCTTGCTCACCGACAGTGCTTGGAACTAAGTTCCAATAACCTCCTCGGGTTCCGCACAAGTAGATGATGTTAAGTTGCTTACTAGCAAGGCTTGTTCCCCACAAACCGTGACAAGTTGATCATTCTTGACGAACTTTAGCTTTTGGTGGAGGGTCGAAGTAACCGCTCCAGCTTGATGTATCCAAGGTCTTCCTAATAAACAACTGTATGTTGCCCGGATGTCCATGACCTGGAAAGTGATTTGGAAAGTTTGAGGACCAATAGTTATTGGAAGATCAACTTCGCCAATAACTGTTTTTCTGGATCCGTCGAATGCTTTGACGACGACCTCGCTGACTCTCATCGGAGGGCCCTTGAATGATAATTGCATCAAAGTGGACTTCGGCATAACATTCAGGGCTGACCCTGTGTCTACCAGTACGTTGGCTAAAGCATCGCCCTGGCAGTTAACTGTAATGTTGAGCGCCATGTTATGACGGCGACCCTCTTCAGGTAATTATTCATCACTAAATCCCAAATTATTGCAGGAAGTGATGTTAAAGACAATACTATCGAACTGTCTGATTATTACATCCTGTTCCACAAAGGCTTGCTCCAAGACTTTCTGTAGAGCCTCTCTGTGTGCTTCTGAACTGAGTAACAGTGATAATACTGAGATCTTTGAAGGAATCTGTAACAGTTGATCGACAATGTTATATTCATTCCTTTAGATGAGCTTTAGCATCTCATCTTTGTCTTTTGAAAAGTCTGGATTACTAGATTGACCGACTGGCAGATCAGGGATTTCTGCCTGAAGTTCCTTTTCTTTGTTGGATTCTCCAACCCCTCGGTTGAAGATTCGACCGCTCCGTGTTACACGACTGATGTCTGCAATATTCACGACGGAGGGTAATGGAATTTCCTTTCCATTCTTGATTATTGTTGCACCGTATTTGTAAGGGATTGCCTTAGCTGATTCATACGGTAGTGGCCCCGATAGATAGATGACTATGGGAACCTTCTGATTTTTCTGACCATCATAAGTAACCTTGATCCGTTCCCGGTTGGGAACTCTAGATTCGTCAAGTAGAGGAATAATGGAAAAAACATCCCTGGTCCTGTGATGACCAGAGATCGTGACGACATCCTCAACTTGCTCGGCAAAGTAGTTCGGCGACCAAATGATGGGTCCTGAACCTGGATATGGACGAATTTCTCCATGATCGACCTGACCCTGGAGAGCTGCTCTCACAAGGTAACACCCTTGGTTACTTTCTGAACAGACTCTACAACTGTCATAGTTGTGTGGTGGCACCTGGCCACACCCACTTTGAATACAATGTAACCTTACTAGGTTACCTTCCATTGATCGGACATCCTGACTTTGACGACGAGTAGGATTCCTGTTATTGATACTAATCTGCTGAGTATCTTCATCCATGTAGATTGTTATCCACCAGTGATTTAACAAGTGCTGAAGTGCCTCCTGGACAAGGTACAACCTCAATCGTTTTCGCAACCTGCTTTACAGTTTTGATAATCATGTGATATTAAGAATCCGAGTCGGACCTGCTCAGCATGTAACTCTACCAGGTAAGTATTCATTACGCGGATATCGAATATCTAAACCATGTTGATTTGATAGGAGTTCCTATCATGGTAGTCTTGGATCCATCCAAGATCCATCTGACGCTGGAGGGCCTCTTGTATGAAAGAACATCCCTGTTTGTTTACCGAGCAAATCAGACAGGAACTGTAATCGTGCCGTGGCAGATTATGATACTGGCTTTGCCTTGAGTGCATCGCCACCAAGTTGACATTCATTGCACGGATGTCGTGGTTTTGAATGACGTTGGAATTCGTGTAAACCATGTTAACTCCACGAACTCGGTGCTCTTGGATCCATCCAAGATCCATTTGTTCCTGTAGAGCTGCTTGCACTATAGAACATCCCTGGTTGTCTTTAGAGCAGATATCACACTGGTGATAATTATGAGGTGGCACATGGCCATATCTACTCTGTCTTCAATGCATCTTGACCAGATTGGTCCCCAATGAGAGTACATCGTGAATTTGATAGACATTGTTAGTCTCTTTCTCAATCAGATTGACTGCAGCTTTCTCATGTTGAGGTAGCGGGTTCGTGAGAACATTGGGATTCGTATCTTTGAAAGATAAGAGCCCGCTCCTAACAAGCTTTTGCACGTGGGATTTGAAATTGAGACAAGTCTCAATGTTATGCCTTGAACCTCCTTGATGATAAGGGCATGTTTGATCCACCTTAAACTAGAAAGGCGGATTTTCCGGAACTGAAAGGGGAGACTTAGTCTGAATGTGCCCCTTAGCCAGCAGTAACGGAAACAGCTCTGCGTATGTTACGGGTATAGGATCAAATCCCGGTGGCCGTGTTGTACGGTTGTTGTTATATGGAGGACGAGCCTGCTGAAGAGGCTGTTGTGTCCTTTGTTGGTCAGGTTGGCTTTGCGCAACCTGAGGTTGATACATAGGAATAGGCGCGGGGCCGATAGCAGGAATAACAACTGCTACTGGTTGATAACGTCGCCTTTGCTTTCCGAGAGAGATATTCCCAATATCTTGCTCTTTTTTCTTAGGGAGAGTACTACCGTATTTTTTAGTACCGCTCGTTGATCCAGTGTCTTTCACCAAACGTCCTTCTCGGACGGCTTCCTCAAGACGTACACCCGTGCCGACCATTTCGGTGAAATCACTGGGCGCACTGGCAATCATTCGGTCATAGTAAAATGAGCTTAAGGTCTTTAAGAAGATTTTTGTCATCTCTTTTTCCTCAAGAGGTGGACAAATTTGAGCGGCAATTTCACGCCACCTCTGAGCATACTCCTTATAGGTTTCCTTGTCCTTTTGTGACATTGATCTGAGTTGATCTCTGTCAGGTGCCATGTCCAAATTGTATTTGTATTGTTGGACGAAGGCAGTACCAAGATCTCTGAAGGTACTGATCGAGGCACAGTTTAAACCCATGTACCATTTTAAGGCAGCACCGGTTAAACTATCCTGAAAGTAATGAATCAGCAGGCCCTGATTCTCCGTCTGAGCTGACATCCGCCGAGCGTACGTCACCAGATGGCTCTGAGGGCAAGAGTTACCCTTGTATTTTTCAAAGTCGGGTACTTGGAACTTGTGCGGGACTTTCACATTTGGGACCAAACAGAGGTCTGCGGCGTCCTTTCCGAATAGATCCTGACCGCGAATGGCTTGCAGCTCCTTCTGCATTTCCAAGAACTGCTCCTAGAATTCATCCATTTTGTCAAACATAGTTTCCTTCTTATCAGAAGATGTCTGTGGAATCTGTCCTTCCGGGACAGTGTGCACCACAAGGGGTGGTACCGTGACTACGGCAGTAAGTCTTGGCGCCTCCCGAAGTTTGTAACCTTCAGGAGTCTTCAGTATGCCCCTGGCATCTTCGCTTTCCCGAAGTTTGTAACCTTCAGGCCCAGCGGCTTCTGTTGCGATTCCCTGATCTTCAGTGATCGGCGGAACATATCCTTTTGGGATATAGTTAACAGGCAGGCCCCAAGGACGATCTTTTGGCATCTGATACCTAGGATCATACTTTTCTATGATGGGCGTTGAGGTGATCTCTGAGATCACAGTTCTTTGTAGCTGAGCTTCTGCCATGGCTTGCATGTCGTTACAAAGCTTTCTCATATCCTATCTCAGAGCGTCGATCTCTTCTTTCAACTCTCTATTTTCTTCCTCAAGATCATCCATCCTTTTCTAACGATTGGCCTGAGTATTATACGAATGAGACAGTTTGACTCTAGAATCGAGACACAAACGTAAGATTCGTAGGGAAGGAGAATACGCGATGTGAGAATGATGAATGCAATGATTATATTAATTATTTTTTTGGTTTAATCAAAATAAACTTCGACAATTAGATTGCAAATATCAAACAGTGGGGAAACCCCTTTTTATTGAATTCCAAAGGATTACAGAAATGGAAATACAGTAGATTACAAAGTGCAGAAACAGAAACCTAAACTAATGGGTCCCGAGTCCTCTTCTTTGACCGGGGCGCTTGGGCCGTTGTTGGGTTGTCATTCCTTTGCCAGGTGAAAGGAGCGAGCAAATTCCTTTGGTCATCTTGATTCTCCACAGCATGCTGCTCTAAAATTTCAATCAGAGCATCTTTCTCTTTCAGTAGTTGCTGTATTTGGATACATTCTACGTCGAGGGTGCGGTACTTGTTCTTCCAAGATCTTCTTTCCTTTTGAACCTTGTTGAGAGTAACCTGAAGCTTCTCAGTTTCCGTCATGAAGTACATGATAGTTTCCCTCGGTGGAAGAATTCCGTAACGAGGATAAGGCATCTTTAGCTTGAGAGCTCTAGTTTGTACCCAATGGAGATAAGGCTCCACCGAGACACAGTTCGATTTTCCCAGAGACTCTCGTCCTATCTTATGAACATGTTTCCAAGCTTGCACTATTTCCATCTTTAGTGCTCTGTCGTTTTCTCCTTCTTTGAAGAAAAGACCTTCCAGATGAACACCCAGTGGGATGTGTCTCATCGGGTATCTAAATTGACGAAGAACTAATATCGGATGATAGTTGATTCCTCCTTTAGTTCCTATGAGGGGTATGCTGGGGAAGTTTCCGCAACGATCAATGATTTTGATTCCATCATAGATCCTATTACACCAATCTATATCAGAGTTGGTGAGGGACATGATCTTCTGCGACCAACATAAGGCACTCTTGCAATCCTAAAAACCAGCAGACTTGGGCAAGTGAGAGATAAACCATTTGTAGAGCAAAGGTACACATCATGTGATCTCTCCTCCGCTGTACAAATTTCCTAAGTGTACAGAATGATACGCATCTGCGAGCAAAGTCGGCACAGGGTTTCCAATGAGAAAAACCTTAATAGCGTTGATATCGACGAAGTTATTGATGTTGGGAAACAAAAATAACCCGTAGGTGAGCAAGACAAAGATGCTTTCAAAAGCAGTCCCGTTCCCTATACTAGCGAAGTACAGAGCTTTCTTTGTCAAGAACTGGGCTGGAAAACCTTGGATTCCACCCTTAGTGGTCATGTGAGTCCTGACCTCAGACTCGTCCAAATGAATTGCTATTGCAATAGTCTGATTCTTTGGAATTTCTTCCAGTCCAGAAAATGGAGCTCGATCAGTGATATGTAAATCAGCCAGATGAGAATACTCCTCCAGCGTTGGTGCAAGCTGGTAATCCGGGAATGTGAAATAGTGATAAACCGGATCGTAAAATTGAATGAGCGTGTCCATGATCCCCTTAATCACATGGACTCTTAACAGTGGTAACAAACCACCGTGCTTGGCTCTGAAAGCCTCTGGGTTAACGATCATCCTCGCTAACTTTCTCAAATCTCCTAATTTTGGAACCTTGAAGGTATACTGGTGAGTTCTCCTTCTACCGAAATCCATTAGCGTAAGCCATTAGCGTAATCCTCTTCTCTGATATTTGCAATCACAGTCTTAGTTTAATTTGAAAAACAGAGAGACTAGAAGAGAAAGTTTTTTTTGAATGTTTTAATGTTTTATTAAATGAATGCATGAATGCAGCACACAAAAACATAGAAAAAACATGGGGTCAAAGGGTCGTTGTCATGAAGTCAAGGCTCTACCCATCCCCAAAGGTTTACTAGGGTGATTTTTGTACCTGTACTCATTATCATCAGCTCCTCCCAGGAAAGCAAAACAACAAGCGGATCGCCAGCGAGTTGTAGAGCAATCTTAGAGTAAGTGCCATTCACCGAGAATAGATCACCAGCCTCAAATGAGGGTAGTATCGCGTAACAGCTATTTCCGATAGCTTCTGCACTACGAAAGGGTTTGGCTTTTCTAGGTGTATACTCATTCTCACCACATGCGGCATCACACGCATTCCCATTAGCAGAAAAATAAACACGTATAGCAATTAGGAAAAGCAGTATATATATTTGTCCTAATCATCCTAGACTTATAAAGCTAAGAATCCTAAGTTCCTGACAGAAATGGCTCCCCGGCTGAGTTACCACTATGTAGTTTCTACACAAGGAAAACAGAAAGAAAGAAAGAAGGGCCCCATGATGGGCGCCACTTTTTTTGTAGCGAGCGATTTTGGACGCGGTTCTTAAGTGCTGGTCGCTCTCTGCGGTTTGAGCTTTGACTACAGGTCGATTCATTTTTTATCCTATTGTGAGCTGAATAAGGAAGGGAAATAGATGTCTCCAATTAACCCTGCTTGCATACTGAGTTTAAATAGCGGTCTGTTAGGTTACGAATGCTATCAATGTGGGGGGCCTTTGTACTGGTTATTTGTATTTTTGCCAATACGGTTTTCTTTCTTTCTAGGACTTTTTAGCGGGGAACAAGGATTAGGATGTTAGGACTGGTGCTTTTGAATTACTGCTTTTGGTTGATGGAGGTATGGGATTTGGGTTTTTTGTTTAGTGTGCTCGCTAAGATCTTTTCTTTCGATCTTATGCCTACGTATTCCCGTTTACCGAAACAGGGAAATCAGAGCGTTCGTAGTTCCTCCTATTCTATGGGAGGAAATGGGTGTTTTGGTGTCTTGTTCAAAGCCCAAGACGTGAAGCGAAAGGATAGTTTGTATCTTGTTCAAAGCCCAAGATGTGAAGCTGAAAAGTCTATTTTGTGTCTTGTTCAAAGCCCAAGACGTGAAGCTGAAGGACCTCGGCTTTAGAGAGAATTTGTCATCTCTAAAGAGGGGAGAAGGAGAATTACTTTAACTGGGATATGCGGATCCGAGCAATGCCATAATTTCTGAAGAAAGGGTTTTAACCTGAAGGAGAAGACTTTAACTCAGTGTAGAGCAATGCCATCTTTCCTTAGGAATTTCTCATGCTAAAAGAGGGACAGTGGCATGGATGTAGATGATCCAGAGGCTTGCCGCTTACATCGATTAGATGAAGGGAAATGAGTTGTTGATGTTTGTGTACTGTGAACGAGGCACAACTTTGATGCTAAAAGGTTGAATGGATCAACCAGTGGTTTTCTTATACAAAGCCTAAGAGGAGGCTAATATGTGTCTCGTACAAAGCCCGAGAGAGAGGCTAAAAGTTTTTGACCCGACGATGGAGTCTTTTGGTATCTCGTATAAAGCCCGAGATGGAGGCTATTTGACTCAACAAGGGAGTTTGTTGTATCTCGTATGAAGCCCGAGAGAGAGGCTAAAAGTTTTGTTTGGCTCAATAAGAACCTTTTTGTATCTCGTATAAAGCCCGAGAGAGAGGCGAAAAGGGATGATTGACTTAACGAGGGAGTCTCTTATGTGTCTCGTACGAAGCCCGAGAGAGAGGCGAAAAGGTTGTTTGACTCCGCTAGGGAGAATTTTGGTATCTCGTACGAAGCCCGAGATGGAGGCTATTGTAACTGTTTCAGTTGAGTGACAGATCCAATATACTGATTTTAAAAGAGAAAATCAGTTCTTATATGAGCATCACTGTACTCGTTTGGTTAGATCTGAGGATCGGGGTGGTTTCCTTCTCTTTGAGGAAACGGGAAATCCAAAGGGTGTCGAGACTGTCTGAGTCTGCGGGTTTCCTTCCTATTTAACGAAGGGTGCTTGAAAATGTCTTTGAGACTCAAGGAAGTTAGACTGTCCGTGTCTAGAGTTTTATCTTTTGTACTATGCTGTGAGAAACAGTAGTAGACTCTATGAAAGGACTGTTCTATGAGGATGACTAGGTTCTGTTCCTATACCTCTAGGAGGTCGTCGGGACAATTTGTACGAAGCCCAAGAGGAGGCTGGAAACTTTTAAGAAGCCGACGGGTCCTTGTACTAAGCCCAAGAGGAGGCTATCATTCCCGGAGGAAGAGATCATTATACGAAGCCTAAGAGGAGGCTGTGAATACTTCTAAGAAGCCGTAGTGTCCTTGAATAATGCCCAAGAGGAGGCCTATGCTTTTAAGAAGCCCGTGGGTCTATCATCTCCTTTCCATTAGGAGAGATACCTCATTTAACGATAAAAACCACTGGTAAACGTGCGAGGTTTACTATCCAGCGACTTTTAGCTTTTAACGAGGGTTCCTTAGTTAAGGTCCAAGATTATGACCGTAGTGGGTACCCAAATCCCGAGACATTCAAGGCAAGCTATCCACAAGGAATAAATCAAGTCAGGAAAGTTTGAGAATTTGGAAGAAACTCAAAGATGCCATTCACGGAGAATACATTCATCTTGGGGAGTAGAGCTTCTTGACGATTCCTAAGGAGGACAGCCGAAGAGAATACTGTATCTGGTGCTCCTATTGGGGATCTAGGCGTCTATTTCTACGAATAAGTGAAACGGCGTCACCTAGTTCTAGACGTAGTTGCTGGGGAAACTCGTAATATCTATACTATTATTACACAGTAGATATGAGTTTATGAAAGGAGACTTATAGTGAGCAGCCCCACAATACAGTTTATAATATGAAAGCAGTAAACGAAAGCGATAACCACTTACTCGGTTGTAGTGCTTCCATGCTGTTTGGTTAGTTGTTCAACAAAGAAAGATTGAAAACAACAATATATTCAAAATCAAAGGAGAAAGTGCTTTGAAAAAGAAAGATTTGGGGCTTACAGCTCAAGGATAGGCCCAGGGTTTTATCAGTGAGCGCACTGTTGAATTTGTACAGCGGGACTTATATAAGTGACTGGGGCCCAAAAAAGGTTTTCTGTACAAAGGGATGGGTCTTACACTCTCTCAAGAGGCCCAAAAAGGTTTAAAGAAAAAGAGTGGGGCTTATAACACGAGGGTAGGCCCAAATGATTTTTCGTTTAAAAATGGCGATCGCGCCGAGGTTTTCCTTTTAACGGAGGGACTTATACAATAAGTGAGGCCCAAAAATGTTTTGGTTAAAAGGGGGATTGCGTCTTACACTTTATTAGAGGCCCAAAAAGTTTTAAGAAAAAAGAAATGGGTCTTACTACTCGAGGGTAGGCCCAGGTTTATTTTAAAAAAGGCGACGATCGCGCCGTTTACTTGTACAGAGGGACTTATACAATGGATGAGGCCCAAAAAGTTTTTGTACAAGGGGGGATGGGTCTTACACTCTCTCAAGAGGCCCAAAAAGTTTTGAAAATGATTTATGAGGGTTGAATTAATCCAAAACCCTAATTTGAATGTATTTAATTGAATAAAAATTCAATTAAAATGATCAAAAATTGTTTAACACATAGAAACAAATTGTGATCTTGGATTAATGCTTCAAAAATTAAGTATTGACCTACAAAATAATTAGAAAGCATTAAAAGTTGCAAAATCAATGTAGGAAAAATATTTAAAATGCCAAAAACAATCAAAATATTAATTCTTTGCAAAAATATCAATTATATGAAATAAATAATATTTTTGGGATTTTTTGGGAAAATAAAATATTTTAATATTTTTGTGAATTATTAAAAAAAGAATTAACTCAAAATCATTAAAACTCAGAGAGAAATTAATTTTTGAATCAATTAAACAAAATCACAAAATTCAAATATTTGAATTATTCAAAAATGGCGCCAAGAACAGCTGAAGAACACGCGCATGTTCTTGGTTTCTCAGATTTGCGTTTTCTATCCAATCTCCATGAATACGTAATCATATCATGCAATCCACATATCATTATGCTCGTCTCAACCTCACGATCATGTCTATGTACTTTAATTTCATTTAAATTAAACATACAACAAGAAATCACGAAGAGACCTCAAGAACCCTAATTTCTACATGAAGGCTAGGATTTTTGATACACGATTCAAACAATCTAATTAATTGAGGGAAAACATTCCATGCATGATTTGAACATATGGCCAAATTATTGTGCGAGGAAATATGCATGGATTGAGAGATGACCAAGTATGTGCTTACCTCCAAGTCGTGACAGCAAGTTCAAAGTGATTTTTGATTTGGAGGTGTTACAGATGAGTTGTGATGATCTGAACAGCTTCCCTACACCCTATGGATTGTGTTTGGATGGTTGGACTTGATTGAAATTGGCTGGATCACTTTGTGGTACCTCAGCTGCAACTTGTTTGAAAATTTGAGCAACCAGCTGGTGATTTCATGAAATTGATGTTTCAGAAGTAATCTAAGTGTTTGATCAGCTCATATGTGATGTATGTGAGGTGTGTGAGTGATTGGTTTGATTGGAATTGCTCTCAAACTCAAAACCCGATAGTGACTTGCCTTAGAAGGCAAAATTGGAGTGAAAGAAGAGATTTTGAGGAAAGCATCTGTTAGATGGCTTTGGTGTACTTAAACTGACCACAATTGAGCTCTATTTATAGTAGAGCAAGTTTGTTTTGCAAGGAATAGTGCATGGCAGCTGGTAAGTAGGTTTGGCCAATGTTGGCAAATGAAAATCCAAGTCTCCTCTAGCCATTGACTAGAGGATAGGGCACAGAGCTTTGGTCCCCTTGGTCTTGGATAAGTCTTGACTGATTTCAGATGAGAATGGCTCAGTCCATGCCACCTTGATGGTTCCATTGAATGCCTCATTCCAAATTTGAAGTCTTGTCCCTATTTTGGCCATTCTAGGTTCAACATGCTATTCCTTGTTCCTTGGACCTTGGAGGCTTGGCTCAGTGATTGTCCCCTTTAGATTCAATCCTCTGAGGTGTCCAAGTGGATTGGAGCAATTGAATTTGGCTGATTTTGGCAAATCGACCAAAGTTGCAAATTCTGCCTTGCCTTGACAGATTTCAGCAAGGCAACTTGGCAATGTTGTATCTCATGGTGTAGGTTGAATTTGGCAATGTTCTTGGCCATTTTGGAAAGCTCTTACATGATACAACAACTGTTTGAACAAGTTTAGTTTTGATCTCCTTTGATTCCAAGTGAAAAATCCCCCTACATTTGGCAAAAAGTGAGGCAGAATCTGACTTAGTGAAAATTTCACTAAGTGTTGGAAAAAGTGACATTTTCACTTTTCAGCCACTTTGATCACTACATAACTCAAAATCCTTAATGAATTGGAATGACTTATAGTTGAAGTTTTTGTAGGTGATAATGAGGGCTACAAATCCATCTTTGGATGAGAAAAAATGGCCTTGTGGTTTAGGAGTTATGGTCCTTCAAAGTTGGTACCCTTGCCACTTTATTTTTAACTTAGAAAAAATCCTAAGTTTTATGGTTACCCCTTTTACAAGTTATCTCACTTTTCTTGATTTTTCTTGATGAATGATGATTCAAATCATACATTAACATCATTTTAGGGTTAAAAATCCATTTTGGTGAAAAATCTCAAAAAGTCAAAGTTGACTTTTGTGCACAGTTGACTTTTTATCAGATGAATTCCAAACTGTGCAATTCTTCAGGAAATCATGTCCTTGACCTAAATCAAACTTGATGGACATGTTCCATGGGTGTTATAGGGTATATTCAATCATGTATTAGGGTTTGGGAGCATGTCCTGGTCAAAAGTCAAAGTTACAGTTGACTTTTCCCTTAAAACCCTAATTGTGGTGCAGATGAAATTGAGACTTGTTGCTCAAACTTATTGGATCAATCCATTGTTCCAAATGGATCAATATGGTATATTAGAGACCCTCAAATCATCTCTTGAGGTCTTGGCTCATGGTTTGTCCCAAAAGTCAACTTAGGGGTGAATTAGGTCAAGAAACCCTAATTCCTGATTTTTGATGAATGCATCCCCTGAGGCAAAATTGACTTGATGCATGGGTTCATGAGGTTCCATGAAGTATATTAGGTTATGTTTTGGATCATTGCCTTGTGCCCAGATGAAAATTTCCATCTGGAGGCCCTGGTCGACCAAAACCCTAATTTGGTGACACTGTTGATCTCGAGACTTGATCCACCTAGAAGGGAGCAGCTTTGTGTTTAATCCTTGAAGTGGGAGTCCTTTTTGATCCATTGTGGATGTTTGAGAGATTAAACAAGTTGAAGATCATGTCATTTCTTGATCGAGCCTTTGTCTAAAGCTCAGAGAGGGCTTGAAACCCTAATTTTGATTGTAGTGTATGTTCACCCATCTTTGGGGAGACTGATGAAGCATAAAGGTACATCCATATTGTGATGATGATTTTCACAATGATGGGAAATCTAAGTGGTCAATATTTGGGGTATTACACCACCACTTAAAAAGAACTTGGTGCAGAGTTGTCTAAGAGCTTTCTTGTTAGTGATAGTAATAACCTCGGGATATTCTTGTTTTTCCAGATATCTCTTGATATCGTAGAACTAAGGATTTTCATCAGACTCGTCCTCGATTGCTAAACAGTGTGCTGGTTTGTTCAAATGATCAATGCGGATAGAAGGAGCTTCATTCTTGCACTTGACATTGAACATGGATGCCAGGGTAGCAAGTGCATTAGCTATTTGATTCTCCTCCCTAGGGATATGATGAAAATAGATCTCATCAAAGTAAGGAATCAATTTCGCGATGTGCTTTTGGTACGAAACCAGCTTGAAATCTCGAGTTACAAAGTTCCTCTGATTTAGCCAATAACCAAAGCAGAATCTCAATAGACCTCAAGAATCTTGATTCTCATGTCAATTGTCGCTTCAATACCGTAGATACATGCTTCGTATTCTACCATATTATTAGTGCAAGCAAAGCATAATCTGGCAATGAAGGTGTAGCGTGCGATTTTTGTCGGTGACGCGGCCACCTTATCGTACATGGGTTTCTCCTCACCACGATGGTAGGAGTGGGGTGCTACTTTCTGATTTCTTATTTATCCCGTGAAGTTGGAAGGGAAAGGGAAGCTCTCTAAAACTAACCTTGCACGCGAATGTTTAACTGAACAAATGCTTAAAGAGATTGGGGAGTTCGGGGTCAGGTTATACAATGAGGAGTTGCCAATTATCCATCCTATATATGGTTATCCACCGGTTGTTAGCATTAGGTTCTGCTTTTATACTTGATGGTGTTTATCTGTTGATAGGTTGGGAAAGTTTCTTCTTTGGGAGATATGAGAGAGAGAGAGAGAGAGTTTTTGATGATTTTGGTGAGGTACTGGACCTCAGTTTTGATCGATGTGAAGGTACTGGACCTAGAATTTTTTATTGGTATGCTTGCTAATATTTCGTAATCTTATGCCTACGTATTCCCGTTAAAGAAAACAGGGAAATCAGAGAAATCGTAGTTCCTCCTATTCTATGGGAGAAAATTTTTTTTGGTGTCTTGTTTAAAGCCCAAGATTGAAGCTAGATGAGTATTTGTGTCTTGTTCAAAGCCCAACATTGAAGCTAAAAGGTTTGACTGAGAGAGAATTTGTCATCTCTAAAGGGAGACATCTTGTCTGCTTATCACAACTGTTGGGTGACTGTTTATAAAGGAGGGTTACTTTAACTGGGATATGAGAATCCATCAATGCCATAATTTCCTTTAAAGGGGATTTGTCCTGAAGGAGAAAACTTTAACTCAGTGTTGAGCAATGCCATTTTTCCTTAGGAATCTTTCATGCTAAGAGAGGGGCACTGGCTTGGATGTAAATAATTCAGAGGCTTGCTGCATACATCAATTAGATGAAAGAGGAAGTTTGCCAAGATAAGAGATAGACGGCAGCTTGAATATTTGAATCAACAAGTGTGCCACTTACAACAATTATCTGGGATTAGGGTTTGTTTTGAATGCCTGTTTTAATGTGTGATATCACAGAGAAATGACTTCCTGCAGAGAGATTTTGATTTCCTATGAGGGGGGTGTTGATTTTTGTGTGCCTTGATCAAAGCCCAAGGTTGAAGCTAAGAGATTGATTGATTCCACTAGGGAAGTCCTTATACAAAGCCTAAGAGGAGGCTGGAAAAGACTGACTCAACAAGAGAGTGTTTATCTGTCTTGTACAAAGCCCAAGATTGAGGCTTAAAAGAGACTGACTCTTTAGGGGATATCATTATACAAAGCCTAAGAGGAGGCTAAAAGTTGACTTTTCTGGGGGAATATTTTGTCTGTCTTGTACAAAGCCCAAGACTGAGGCTAAAAGAAGATTGACTCTGCTGGAGAGATTTATACGGTGTCTTGTACAAAGCCCAAGATTGAGGCTGAAATGAGACTGACTCAACAAGAGAGTGTTTTATTTGGTTTCTTGTACAAAGCCCAAGATTGAGGCTGAAAAGAGATTGACTCTGTCGAGGATATTTTAGGTGTCTTGTACAAAGCCCAAGATTGAGGCTGACCTTATCGGGGAAAATCATTATACAAAGCCTAAGAGGAGGATGAAAAGAAAATTGATTCTGCTTAGGGATATTATTTCTCAAAGCCCAAAAGAAGGCTGGGAGAAATTGACTTCGCTGAGGAAGATATTTATCCAGAGCTTAAGAGAAGGTTATGAATATTTTGACTTTGTGGAGAAAGTTTATATATGTCTTGTACAAAGCCCAAGATTGAGGCTAAAAGGATGACTCAACGAGAGAGTGTTTTTGTACCATTTGACTCAACAAGAGAGTATGGAGAGGTGATTGACTCAACAAGAGAGTACTTTGAAAGGTGATTGACTTAACAAGAGAGTCCTTTTGAAGCTAACTCAGCTGGGGAAAATCATTATACAAAGCCTAAGAGGAGGCTGAAAAAAGGTAGAGTCAACAAGAGAGTGCCTTAAGAAAGAAGATGGACTCAACAAAAAAAAGGTATTATTGGGACTAATTCCGCTGAGGAAAATCATTATACAAAGCCTAAGAGGAGGCTGGCTTCTGCTAAGGATTATTGAAATCCAGAGGCAAGTCCAAGTCGGGGGATCAATTCTTGCTGAGGGTTACAGAAGGGTTGAGGTATCAGATGCCTTGAGGTTCTGATTTGAGATAGTGTTATACTGATGATAAGTTGACCCTGGCTGGGGGAATTTTAGGATAAAAGACTGAGTTTTAGATCCTGTGAGGGTTTTAACTCTACTGGAGATTGGTGAAATGACCTGGGTTTTTCCAGTGTTTGTAGGGAACTTGAGAATGTCTTTGAGATCCAAGAGGGGATTAGACTGTCCAAGTCTACTGGTATGGAAGAGTTTATCTTTGTATGATGCCTAAGAGGAGGCTGGTGTTTTAAGGGATGAGAATCAACCCTAAATTGGTCGGAGGTTTTGACTCTTGAAAGACTGCTCTAACAAAGGATGACTAAGTTCTGTCTTATATCTTTAAGAGGTCTTCAGGGTCCTTGTATTAAGCCTAAGAGAAAGCATGAGAACTTCTAAGAAGCCGGAGGGTCCTTGTACAAAGCCCAAGAGGAGGCGGGGATGATTTCAGGAAGCCTGTGGGTCCAAACTTTAGAAAAGTTCAAGAAAAGTTTCACCGAGAATAATCTTTTCTTTAGTGAATAGTTCTAGGGTTTGAAGAAATTCAAGAGAGGTTTCACCGGGAATTAATCCTCTCTGGGGAAATGAACTCCTTTGACAATTTCTAATAGTGACAGTCGGAGAAAAGTTTCAACGGGAATAATGCCTTTCTCTTTGTTCCATATTTTTTAAGCCCAAGAGAAGACAAGGTTGTATCTGGACTTCCTATGGGGAACTAGTTTTGACTGTATTGAAAGAGTGACCAACTGGCTTTACCTAGTTCTAGACCTAGTTGCCGGGGAAAACTCAAACAGATATACAAGTATACATATAGTTGATATATGTCAAGTATTTAAAAGGATATGAAATAAGGACTTACAGGTGAGCAAGCTTCCAGCAATACATTTATGTATATATGTAAGCATGTAAATGAAAGCTGATAAAAACTTACAGGCGAGCAAGCTTCCATTGTAACAGCTGTATGGTTAGTTGTTCAAGAAATTAAAGAAAGTTTTGATAACAACTATGAGTTTGAACCTAAATCAAAACAGAAAGTGGTTTGTGAACAGACTATTGGGGCTTATACTCAAGGAGAGGCCCAGATGAAAAATAGTGATCATACCGTTGATCTGAAAGGTTGTATCGGGACTTATACAATGACTGAGGCCCAAAAAAGGTTTTTTGTACAAGGGGATGGGTATTAAAACTCAAGGAGAGGCCCAAAGTGTATTTTTAAAAGAAAGATGGGACTTACAACACAAGGGGAGACCTAGATGATTTTTGTTTAAAAGGTGACGACCGCGCCGAAATTTTAAAATCCTAGTGGGACTTATACAATGACTGAGGCCCAAAATGGTTTATTTACAAAGGGGTGGGACTTACACTCTATCAAGAGGCCTAAAAATGTTTGAAAAGATTTGTTAGGGTGATAGTGATCAAAACCCTAATTTTTGGTTTTAAAATGTATTTTAATTGAATAATAATTCAATTAAAATAATCAAACATGTAAAAAAAAGTTATGATCTTGGATTTATATTTGGAAAATCATGTTTCATTCATTAGATGATTTAAAAATCATTTGAATTTTGCAAAACCAAGAGAAAGATATATTTTTAATGTTTAAAAATAAATAAAAACATAACTCTTTACAAAAATATCAAATATATGAAATAAATAATATTTTTGTAAAATTTTCATGGAATAAAATATTTTAATATTTTTTGTGAATTTTCAAAAAAAGAATCACTCATAAATAATTAAAATTGGGAGATAAATTAATTTTTGAATTAATTAACAATAACATGAAAATATTGAAAAAAATAGCAAAAATGAGATAGTAGTAAAAAAAAGGTCTGGGTGGGGTTTGAACCCACGACCTCATACACAAACACACATACGCGCTACCACTGGGGTGGTGATACATCCGTGTATTAAAACCACCCCATGTGCATATATGGGGTGCCTTGTTTTCAGGCATGGCTAAGGCAAGACAAGGCAAGTTTTGGTAATTTACGTGAAGCCTCTAAATTTCTCATTTCTCCATGGATTTAGACAAAATTTAGGTGCATCTGGCCTAGAATTTCATGAGGAATCCAATGGTGCTTTTGGAATTTTCAGAAAGTGTCCCTATTTAAAAAACCCGATAGTGGTTTCAAAATAGGCCTAGATTTGCATGTTCTATGCTATCTCACTACTCAGTCAACAATAGCTGGGCAAATTGGTTCAAACACAACATATACAACATGTATGAGATGTTTATGATCAGTGGACTTTAAAGCAATGCATAATTCAAAGAGTTCAAGTTGTCATGCACTTACCTCTTGGAGCTTCTTATGCTAACTGTCAAGATCCATGTGCCAGAAGTAATCCAATGCTTTGGACACTCTTGGTTGATCCATTAGAAGCTTTTAGGATAATCAAAACCAGCTGGAATCCTCAGGAATAAGTTTTAGCTCTTTCTTGCAAAAGTGGCAAAAGTGACCAATATGACAACTCTCTCAAATGATGTTCCAGATGAGGGGAACCAATTGGGACAGTTTGAGGATGATATTTGAAGTGTGTTTAAGGCCTTGTTTGGTTTTGGAAGTGACTGAATCAATGCATGGCTTGGAAACTGTAGAAAAGTCCAATTTTAAGGTTTTGGAAGTGGATTTTCTGATTTTGGTGTTTCAGGCCACAAGTGAGTGTTTAGACAACTTAGATATAACATATTGGATGTGTTTGGGTCATGAGCTGTGGTGAAATTGCTCTCTAACTCAAAAACTCAGAGATGACTTGCAAAAGAAGGCATTTTGGCCTAAAGAGAGAGATTTTGAGGAAAGCTTCAGTTGTAGTGCTTTGGTGTACTCAAACTGATCACAATTGAGCTCTATTTATAGTGTGTCAAGTTTGTTTTGGCATCAAAAAATGAATGGCAGCTGCAGCAGTGTTTACCGTGAAAATTGGTAAACAACCGCTGATCTTCCAAATCTAACTTTGGTGACTCACAGGATCGACCATATTGATCCTAGGACATGTGCTAACAATTGATTTAAAGTAAATTCTAAAGAACTAAACACTTCGACAGTGTTCATAAAGAGAAGTTTATCTAAGATGTGATTTTTTAAAAGATGTACAAGAACTTTAAGTCGAAAAGATTAAAGGCATCAACAAAAGGCTGAAAATATAAAGGTTGAAAATATAAAGGTAAGATACAATGCTGAAACGTAACTTGCAATAAAGTAAAAGACTAATTCTTAATGGAAAGCTGAAGTAAATTACCTTGAAAAAAGAAAATGGTGTTTACATCACATAAAATCTCACAAGACTCTTTTCTCTACACGCGGATACTTTGAGTAAATTTGGAGTAACTCGTACAAATTGAACACAACACCCCGAATCCTATTGCTAGAACTCCTATTTATAATAATAAAACTAACTGCTGTTAACTCCCAAAAAAAATTAACACATGACAAGTGTCTTACTGCATGCTTCTGTCCCTTGGATGTGCGCCACTTGTCTTTTTCAGGAGCAGACAAGAATAACTACTTCCTCCTTTATTTGAATTTGAATCCCTTAGCGTCGGACATCATCAGTAATATCAGTCGAAGGTTGTTTCCAAATTCTTGGAAATATTTCTAAGTCCCAAGCATATCCTTTCCTTATACAAGCATCTTCGACATGAGTTCAACATGAAGATCCAATCGAACACTCCTTTGGACCTCTTCAAAGCATTTTAACACCAATTAATTCCTCCAACTTAATACAGGCGTCAAATTTATGAGCCAACAAATTGCCCCCAAAAATTTCATTTTCGACAGTACTGAAGGAAAGGTCATTTTTTGATAGTGTCCATTCGACGCCATCTTTCGACCCTAAATGGGTGTTAACATAACTGACTAACCTATGTCTCAAGAAACTGTTTAGTTTCGTTTCAATCACTTTTATGACATCATAGCCAATTATGATTATATCCAAAATAACTCCTCGAAAATCACATCAAATCCTAAACCATCATCACCCCTCCTAGAGTCTAGGAAATCGTGGGCATAGGTAGTAACTGCCACCTCCCCTACTTTTGCTCCTGGGAGGACGCGTGTCCCACTAGCTTTTAGCCCCTTAATGATGATTAGTGACCTTTTAGTGTTTCCAAATACTTTATAAATAGTTTCTTCAGAAACTATTTTTTACTTTTCCAACTCCAAAGCACTCACTAAACACTTCTTTCTCTTTCTTTTCAAGACTTTCAACTCTTCACCTTCAGTAAACCCATTTTCTTCAAGTTTTCAACAATGGCATCCTCAAACACTATTACTCAGGATCCAAAGAAAAGTCAGAAGATCAAAGGGCCAAAGAGCGCACCACTACTTCCTCCCTTCGCTATATTGAGTGGACCCAAAGTGGTGAAGAACCAGCAGTTCATCCCTGAACCTCTCAAGGAAGAAAAAAGGCATATCTACGAATCTCAGGTATTGATTCCTGTTACCGTTTCTAGCATTAGTGATTTCTTTCATTCATACCGTAAAACTAAACCCTTAGGGCAAAAAGATAAGGTTAGGGTAACAACCGAACCCCACGACAATGTAGCTCTGAAGCACATAGATTTGAAGAACTTGAATGATGGGTCTAGATTGTTTAGAGCAACCCCATATTTAAAGGACGCTGACCTCTACTTGAACTGGTTAACCAAAGTAGAGAAAGTCAAAGCAGAAACTTGGAAGGATTTATGGATTTATGACCTGATTATGATGTTGAAGACATGTCCTACTTACTGTCCGACTTTATTAGCATCCTCTTTGTATTTCTAGGATAACGCCCATTATACTTTCCACCTACCTTGTGGGATGATGGCACCCACCCTCTTCGACATACATGCTATTACAGGGCTAAAACCACATGGCTAGTTTATGACCCTGAGGTAAATGCTCAAGACACCATAGGGTTTTCAACCACCAAACACACTTACACCCATTTCATAAATCACTACCATGATAAACAAACTAACACAGTCGAAGATCAAGAGCACATAACATTTCTAGCTATGTGGCTTTCTCGCTGTGTATTTTGCACCAAATCTCTGCAAGTGGCCAGGAAATACCTGACTCTGGCTAACCAATTGCACCTTAATCAGGGCATTTGCCTGAGTGAATGATATTGGCCATTTTGTTTGAATCTTTAAGTGAAGGTGCTGGTCGCCTGAAAGATCAAGAAAGCAACGGGAACCTCTTGTTGTCAGGACCCTTTTGGTTGCTCCAGCTTTGGCTTGATGCCCCCTTTGAAGCCAGTCTCCCCAACAAAGGGACCGTGGATGAAGAGGCTGTAGAAATCAAAGAGAGACGAGTCGAATGGACTTGACTGGTGCAATTAACCCCTAACGTAGAAGGGAAGACACTTAGGGCATCCTTCTCTGGCTTCATTAAGATGTTTTCCAAGCGCTATGAATTCACACCAAGGATGGCCCCCTTTGCTGAAAGACAATATGGTCCTGAATGGTTTACCAGGCCCTTTCCCCCTTCATTCAAGAAGCATGAAGAAGAATCCAAGTGTGTCTGGGAGGCATTCCTAATCCCTCGACTCATCGTTCATCGACTCAAAATGCTAAGGGGCCAGACATCTTTAATGGCCTACCAACTAAATCTTGTCTCTCGCCAATTTGGTTTGGTCCAAACTCTACCCAAATGCCTGTATGAGAAGAAAGTCCATGTGATCCTTCCCCACACTAGCTATGATGCTATAGAGAGTTAGACACACCTCGCTCACCATGCTCACAGATCACTCCTTACTCCTGTTTACTTTGAACCCTCTCATCTCTGCACTAAAGAGTTCCACGATTGGTGGTCAAAGCATTATACTGAAAAGTTCCTTGATGTTTCTAGCTTCTCTCAGTTGATTGATCAAGCTTTTGTTGATGCACAGGAGAAGGTCAAGAAAGGTAAATCCACTCATATTAAAGAGATTCAAGCCTTCCAGAAGTACTTTGAAACTGTTTATCGACCAAATGATATTAGTCAAGAAAATGGAGAGTTTGAAACTCCCTTCATACTTTCCTCCTGAGAAACGCTATGTAGTGGCTTTCGAACTGTTTCCTTTAAAGACTCCTCGACTACCCACCGCTGATTTTAGAGTGGCTTTTGACCCTCTATTTCCAGACTGGTTCGTCTGTGGGGACTCAATAAAAATCCTTTGACAACAATCAAAACCCAAGGCTCAGCGGGTGGTTCCGACTAAGCATACGCTAGACAGTTTCAAAGGACATCTTCATATTGGTATCGAAGATGTTCGCATCGAATCTGAAATACATGAAGGTTTGGATTCTTCGATCATGTATTCTTTTGTTCAAACTTTTTCATTACTGACTTGTAGTAACTTTGTTTATTTTGCAGTTGTACCAAAGAAGAGCACACCTCAGCAACTGGTCGAAGCAAAGGCTAAAGGCAGCAAGGTACGTCACACACCTTTTCCTTTCGTTGATTAGTATTTCTTTCCCCTAATGCTTCTCATTATTTTAGGCTTCCTGCAAACTACCTCCGACACCTTAGAGGAAGTCGAAGAGGGGCACTGCCCAAATTGTTATTGATTCGGAGAATGATAACCAATCCCCTCCTGAAGACTTAAAGATAAAGAAGAGGAAGAAACCAAGCCAAGAAACAAATGCTGCTGGTGGCCAATCTGAGCCTAAAATAGCTAAGGTCCCCAAAAAGAAACCACTACCAGTGGTGCTGCAGAAGCCTCTCCTGGGGCTGCCTCTAAACCAGCTGCAGATCATGCTGAAAGCAATAATTCTAGCCCTGATGCTGAAGGTGTCAAGGTAACTTATCAATTCACTTTTTGAAGTGCCCATTTATTTACTTTGTTTCCTTTTGATCTAATTTGCTTCGATTTGAAACCCACTAGTGGTGAAGTCTTCCTCTCCAGCCACTATCCTGAATAGCCAAGGTGAGCCTACATACCATCCCACTTCTAACTTGGGATCTGGAATGAGTTCACTAGGTGCAATTAACAAACCTAACTTTGAAATAGTACGTCCTTCGCCAACAAAAACCACTACCCAACAATCCCAAACAGATGGCTCCGACCATGAGGAAGACGATGATCAGCAGCATCTTGAAACAGAAAATCCAGGAGCCGTCACCATGGATGAAGACACAACCTTGGTTGATGAAGATGGCTCCCCAGTGGATGATACTCTTGGCGCTAAAGACGCTGATCCAGAAGGGAGTGAGGAGATAAAGGAAGATGATAATGAGACAATGGACCAGTCAGAACTTGATGGCAACAGTGATGGAAATGTTGATGACAAAATGGATGAAGATGAAGAAGAGGAGGACAAAGGTGAGAAGAAGAAAGCTGACAAAGGGCCTGATAATGAGCCGACCCCTACCGAAACCACCACTACTCTAGCAACTGCTGCTGCTACTGAAGGTAAGGTAACCTTAATGTGTATGGAGCAAGCCTTTCAGAAAAGGAACTCGATGCCTTGAAGGCCAACAACCCTCGACAATACATAAAGATCCTTCTTGGCAGTCGAGGAAGCTCCTCTGATAAAACTCCTAGTGCTTCGACTGCCTCTAGAGCTCAGCCTTTAAGCAAGTCTGAGGACCACATCCTTCTGAAGATCAAAGAGAAGATTTTTAAGGGTGACCTTTTCACACTCTTACAGATGGATCATGTCACTCACATCTCTCTGAAAAATCTCCTCCAACAGGTCGACATCCATGCTATTTCCCCTAAATCTGCCACCATTATTCTAGAGCTTGGCACTATGATTGACCAAGTCTATGGTGACCTCAAGCGGCTGCCTCAAATTGAGAATGCAATTTCGACCAAATCTGGAAGTGAGGCTGCTGCTTGGGCTTCTGCCACTGACTCTGAGAATAAGGTAGCAGAATTAGCGAAAACCAAAGAAAAGAACAAGCAATAGATCACCTCTAATGAACAAAACAATGCCTCCTGGGAGCGAAAGATAAAAAAAGCTTCAAGCCAAGATCTCAAAGGCCAAAAAGCGCAACGCTGAGTTGTCTGCCTTTGATGACTCTGGCATGTCGAAAGAACTTGACAATGCCATAACTTTTGCTGAGGAAGCTCGACAATTGGATAAAGAGGTTTCCTATTTAAAATCTGACAAAACCCTGTGTGAAAGGCGTCTTGAACTCCAGAAGTCGAAGTACTTGAAGATGAAAGAGAATCACCCTTTTTAGCTTGTTAATTTCTTTGTAAATTTTTTTCTTTAAGTACAATGTTCCATAGCCCTTCGAGGCTTTTTATGTAATGACTTTAAGCCATTTTGGCACTCATGAATACCATTGTTGGCTTTGCCTTTTTACATTAAATTATTCTTTAGCAATTTTGATTTCTTGAAGTGCTGGTTTATATTTTTTCAAATACTTGCTATTTACTTTCAAGATTCTTTTATCCTCATTCAATTATTCGACTTCATAGGCTCAATTAGAAAATACTTGCGTAATTCAAAACGGGCCTTCCCATTTTGGGGACCATTTGCCCAAGGCTCTGACCTTTTGATCCATAGGCAGGATTACCTTCCAAACTAAATCTCCAGGCGAAAAGGTCTTAATCTTAACCTTTTTATTATAAGACTTCTCTACTCTTTTCTTTCGTCTCTTCAACAATTCCAAAGCGTTAAGTCTCTCTTCGTCCAAATCTACCAATTCATCTATCATCATGTAGCGCAATTTTTGTGGTTTCGAATCACTATCACTTTGGTACTATAGTTCAATTCATTTTTTATCCTGTGAAGCTGATTAAGGAAGGGAAATAGATGTCTCCAATTAACCCTGCTTGCATACAGAGATTAAACAGTCAAAATTATTGGTTTACAGATGTCTTTAGGTTATTTCACTTAGTAATACAGTGTATGGACTACTTGCTAGGTTTCTAGTAAGGTGTTAGGTCTGATGCTTTTGACGGATGTATGAAGGTACTGGATTTTGAGTTTTTGATTAGTATGCTCGCTAAGATTTTGCAATCTTATGCCTACGTATTCCCGTTTAACGAAACAGGGAAATCAGAGCGATCGTAGTTCCTCCTATTCTATGGGAGGAAAGAGATTATTTTGGTGTCTTGTTCAAAGCCTAAGACATGAAGCTAAAGGTGGTTTGTATCTTGTTCAAAGCCCAAGATGTGAAGCTAAAGGGTTTTGGCTGAGAGAGAGTTTGTCATCTTTAAAGAGGAATTATTGATGTTTGTATGCTGTGAGCAAAACACAAATTTGATGCTAAAAGGTTGATTGACTCAACCGGGGTTTTCTTTATACAAAGCCTAAGAGGAGGCGGGAAGTTTTACTTTTCCAGGAAAAATGTTCTTTCTGTCTTGTACAAAGCCCGAGATTGAGGCTAAAAGGGATTTTGACTCTGTTGGGGAGAATGTATCTTGTATAAAGCCCAAGATGGAGGCTGAAATGGTTTGACTCAATAAGAGAGTAGTTTTATCTGTCCTGTATAAAGCCCAAGACGGAGGCTAAAAAAAAGGTTGACTCAACAAGAGAGTCTTGAACAGGTGATTGACTCAACAAGAGAGTCTGAGGGTTGATTGACTCAACCAGAGAGTCTTTTATACTTAACAAGAGAGTGATTTGCTGTCTCGTACGAAGCCCGAGATTGAGGCTAAAAGGAGATTGACTCAACAAGAGAGTCTTTTATACTCAACAAGAGAGTGTTGTATATGTCTTGTACAAATCCCAAGACGGGGGCTAAAAATAGATTGACTCAACAAGAGAGTCTTTCATACTCAACAAGAGAGTGTTTTATATGTCTTGTACAAAGCCCAAGACGGAGGCTAAAAGTGGTTGACTCAACGAGAGAGTCTGAAAAGGTTAGATCCGCTGGGGAGAATCATTTGTACAAAGCCCAAGAGTAGGCTGACTTACTGCTGAGGGATTATCAAGATCCTGAAGTGGGTCCAAGTGTGGGGAACTCTCATGAGAGAGACTGGGTTTCTGCTGGATATTGATCCAAAGTGATCGGTGTTTTATTCCTATGTTTGAAAGGAACTTGAGAATGTCTTTGAGACTCAAGAGGTTTAGAATGTACAAGTCAAGAGTTTTATCTTTTGTACAATGCCCAAGAGGAGGCGCGGGCGTTAAGGGAGGAGTATCAACCCTAAAATGGTCGGAGATTTGACACTGGAAAGACTGCTCTAGCAAGGGATGACTAAGTTCTGTCTTATACCTTTAGGGTCCTTGTATTAAGCCCAAGAGAAGGCATGAGAACTTCTAAGAAGCCGAAGGGTCCTTGTACAACGCCCAAGAGGAGGCGGGGATGCTTTTAGGAAGCCTGTGGGTCCCCAAACCAAGAGAAGTTCAAGAAATGCAATTCACAGAGATGAGATCATTCCAGGAAAGTTCAAGAATTTGGAAGAAACTCAAGAGATGCCATTCACGGAGAAAAGATCATCTCTGGGGAGTTAGAGTTTCTTTGACAATTTCTAAGGGTGACAGTCTGAGAAAAGGTTCACTGAGAATACTACCTTTCTCTTTGTTCCATATTGTTTAACCCCAAGAGAAGGGAAGATTGTATCTAGAAATCCTATGGGGATCTAGTTTTGTCTGTATTTAAAGAGTGACCAACAGAGCTTTGCCTAGTTCTAGACGTAGTTGCCGGGGAAAACTCTAAATAACTATACTAGTATTACACAGTGGATATGTGATGAGTATATAAAAGGATGTGAAATAAGACTTACAGTGGAACAGCCCCACAATACATTTATATACATATGAAAGCGGTAAATAAAAGCGGATAAACACTTACCCGTTGTAGAGCTTCCATGCTGTTTTGTTAGTTGTTCAACAAAGAAAGTTTTGATAACAACATATATTTGAATTCAAAATCAAAGGAGAAAGTGCTTTGAAAAGATTTTTGGGGCTTACAACTCAAGGAGAGGCCCAAGTTTTAACGATGATCGCACTGTTGTTTTGAAAACTGTACAGAGGGACTTATACAATATGTGAGGCACATAAGTTTTTATGTACAAGGGGGATGGGTCTTACACTCTATCAGGGGCCTAAAGAGTTTGAAAATGAATAAAGATGGGTCTTATAGCTTAAGGAGAAGCCTAGTTGATTTTGTTAAAAAGGCGACGATCGCGCCGAACGTTTTGACGGTATCGGGACTTATACAATACACTGAGGCCTAAAGTATCTTGGTTTTCAAGAGGGGTTGGGTCTTACACTCTATTAGAGGCCCAAAGAAACTTAAAGAAAATAAGTGGGGCTTATAACACGAGGGTAGGCCCAGTTGGTTTTGTAAAAAAGTCGACGATCACGCCGTTGTTTTTTGAAAATACAGTGGGACTTATACAATGACTGAGGCCCAAAAAGTGGTGTATTTACAAAGGGGGTGGGTCTTACACTCTAATAGAGGACCATGAGTGTTTGAAAATGATTGATGAGGGGGGAATCAATCAAAACCCTAATTTCATCATTTTTAAAAGTGAATTCTTAAAGAAACTCAATAAAAAATGATAAAACACCAAATAAGCTTGAATAAACAACTTGTGATTTTTGGTTAAGGTTTGAAAAATGAGGTTTTAATCACAAGATGAATTAAAACTCATTTGGTTTTGATTTTTCAAGATGAATATTCACTTTTAAAATGTTTAAAAACAATTAAAAATGAATTTATTCATAAAAATACCAACTATATTAAATAAATAATATAAATTTAATTTTTTTGTGGAATAAAATATTTCAACATTTTTTTTATTTTTTTCAAAAAGAACCAATAAAAAATAATTAAAATTGAGGGAGTTATTAATTTTTCAAATCATTAAAAATAATAAGAAAAATAATAGAAAATGTAAAAACATTAAAAAAGGGTCTGGGGCGAGGGGGATTAGAACCCCAGACCTCTTGTGTGCAGTGCGCGCCCTCTACCACTAGGGTGGTGATACATCTGTGTATCAAAACCACCTCATGGATATATGAGGGTGACTTGGTTTTAGGCCTGGCCAAGGCAAGGCAAGGCAAGATTTTAGCCAAAAATGTGAAGCTTGTAAGTTTCTCATTTCTCCATGGATTGGGACAAAATTTAGGTCTATCCTGCCTAGAATTTCACAAGGAATCCAATGGTGGTGGTGTTTTTTTTTTTCAGATGAGGTCCCCATTTTAAAACCAGATAGTGGTTCTGAAATAGGCCTTCATTTTCATTTTCTGTGCTACCTCATGGTACAGCCATAAATTACATGATGAATTGGTCCAAACACAACATATATAACATGTATGAGATGTGTATGATCAGTGGACTTCAAAGCAATGCATATTTCTAAGAGTTCAAGTTGTGATGCTTACCTCTTTAGGAGCTTTTTGGGAAATCTGTCAAGTGCTTTATTGTAGAAACAATTTGATGCTTTGGACACCCGCAAATGATCCCTTGGAAGCTTTTAGGATGATTGGAAATATCTGGAAACCTCAGGAATGGAAACTGGCCCTTTCTTGCAAAAGGGGCAAAAGTGACCAAAATAACAACTCTCTCAAATGGTGTTCCTGATGTGGGGAACTATTTGGGACAGTTCAAGTATGATATTTGGAGTGTGTTTGGGTCATGAGTTGTGATGGAATTTCTCTCTAACTCAAAAACTCAGAGTTACCTTGCGAAAGAAGGCATTTTTGCCTAGAGAAAGAGATTTTGAGGAAAGCAAGTGTTGTAGTGCTTTGGTGTACTTAAACTGAGCACAAATGAGCTCTATTTATAGTAGAGCAAGTTTGTTTTGCAAACAATAGTGAATGGAGGCTGCTGCAGACCTTTGGCCAATTGGAGCATTTTGAAATCTCAAGTCTCCTCTAGCCATTGACTAGAGGTTAGAGCACAGGCCTTTGGTTCCCTAGTTCAGAGATCATCCTTGATTCACTCAGATGGAAATGGTTCAGTTCATGCCACCTTGGTGCATCCATTGAATACTCTAAAGCAAAATTGGAGTCTTGTTCCCTCTTTAGGGTTTTTTAGGTTTGGCATGCTATTTTTAGTTCTAAAGACTTGGGAGGCTTATGGATCAGTGTTTGTCCCTCCTTGGTCTCTCCCTGAGGTGTTCAGATGGATAACCTTGTTTGTCATTTGCACAAATTGCTCAAATCGAGCAAAATGCACAAATCTGCCTTGATATAACAGTTGCAGCAAGGCATATTGCCACTGTCACAACTCTTAGGTCAAATGGGATTTGATGGAGTTTTTGGCCATTTTGGAAAGCTCTCATATGATGCAACATATGTGTGATCATAGTTTGTCTTGACACTTTTTGGATCCCAGTGAAAAATGCCCTTACATTTTGGAAAAAGTGAAACAAATTCTGACTTAGTGAAAATTTCACTAAGTGTTGGAAAAAGTGACATTTCATGTTTTCAACCATTTTGATCCAACCATAACTCACAATCCATGATGAATTTGAATGAGGTGTAGCTAACACATTTAAAGTATGCCATGAGAGCTACAAATCCATCTTTGGATCAGCCAAAATGGTTGCTTGGATCTCAAGTTTAGATCCTTGGAAGTTGGTACCCTAGCCACTTTGTTCCATAATTTAGAAATTTTTTAAGTTTTTTATGGTTACCCCTTTTACAAGTTATCCCACTTTTCTTGATTTTTCTTGATGAATGATGATTCCAATCTCACATTAACATCATTTTGGGGTTAGGGAACCATAATTGATAAAAAAATCAAAAAGTCTAACTTTGACCTTTGGGCACAGTTGACTTTTTATCAGATGAATTCCAAATTGTGTGATCCTCTATGAAATCAAGTCCTTGACCTAAATAAAACTTGATGGATTGATTTCATAGGTGTTATAGGGTGTATTGAATCATGTCCCAAGGTTTGGGAGCATGTCTTGGTCAAAAGTCAAAGGCATAGTTGATTTTTCTCGCGAAACCCTAACTGTGGTTCTAATGAAATTGAAACTTGTAAATCAAGCTTTTTGGATCAATCCATTGTTGCAAAGGGATCAATGTAGTGTATTAGGGACCCTCAAATCATGTTTTGAGGTTTTGGATCATGTTTTGTCCCAAAAGTTAACTTAGGGATGAATTAGGTCAAGAAACCCTAATTCCTGATTTTTTATGAATGCATCCCCTGAGGCTAAATTGACTTGATGGTTGGGTTTATGAGCTCCCTTAGAGTATTTATGGTTATGCTTTGAAGCATTGGCTCATGCCCAGAGGAAAATTTTCATCTGGAGGCCCTGGTTGACCAAAACCCTAATTTGGTGACACTGGTGATCTTGAGGCTTATGTCCACTTGGAATGTTGCAGCCTTGTGCTTGATCCTTGATATGGGAGTCCTCTTGATCCATTGTGGATGTTTGAGAGGCTAGACAAGTTGAAGATCATGTCATTCCTGGATTGATCCTTTGTCTAAGAGCTCTGAGAGGGCTTGAAACCCTAAGTTTGATTGTAGTGGATGCTCATCCATCTTTGGGGAAACTAATGAGGTATGATGGGCCATCCATATTGTGATGATGATTTGTACAATGATGGGAAATCTTAGTGGTAAAAATTTGGGGTATGACAGATGCCTCTATTTAATCTTCTTGGACCCGAAGATGTGAATGACGAAGGTATTCGGGCATTCGGGGTGCAAGAGGATTAAATATCGGAATACCCAAAATTTTGATGGTGGTTATGAATGGTAGCTTACGCATTCATCTTCTTTTGCTAAGCGATGATGCTTAGAAAAGGTAAAAACTTCCCCTCGTTCCTGGTTTTTAGCCAAGGAACTGGTCTAAGTTTCTAATGTAAACTTCCCCTCAATCCTGGTTTCCTACCAAGGAACTGGTCTCAGTTTCTGAAATAAACTTCCCCTCGATCATGGTTTCCTACCAAAGAACTGGTCTCAGTTTCTCTTGTAAACTTCCCCTCGATCCTGGTTTCCTACCAAGGAACTGGTCTGAGTTTCTTTTGTCAATAAACTTTCTTGACAAGGGACGCTGTTCGTAGCGGTTTACCTAAAACTTCTCGCCGACTTTTCCTGGGAGATGCGATTTTATAGAAAAACTTTTGATGTCAGACTTGCTGGGGAAACCCATTGGTCTGAGCTGTAGAGGTGTACAAGCTTCTCTGTTGGAGACGTCATTTGTTGACTCTACAAGGGAAACAAGTCTCTTGAGAGGCTATTTCCTGCTTGGGGGTATTACATCATACCTTTCTCGAGATCTTCTCATAGAAATGCCATGTGATGTAATCCAATTTTGAGGTGCTGATGACCTTTTCGTCAGCGAATCTTTTGGGGAAAAACTAATATATTGCCGAAGCGTTGATTATGAGGCTTCCTTTGGAGATTTTCTTTATTCCGGGAAAGCGAAGATATCATCTTCAATGGCGAAGAGTGATGTTTATCGAAAGCTCTCTGGCTTTTCAGAGGTTCAAGTTATCAAAGTGGTCAAAGAACCACCTTCAATTCAGAAATGAACTAGAGGAGAGGTTGTTCAGACATGACGTTTCCTGACAAGGAAAAAACTGATAACTTGATTGAGAGGACTTTTATCACTAGGGGATAAGACCGACTAGAGTGATAGTGATGCAATATGAATATGAATATAAATCAATAATGCATGATGTATGTATGTTTATGCTGACAAAACTGACGCGACATACAGACTAATAGATGAACACGACTGGATACTCAGCCACTGCAGGGGACGAAGAAGTATCACTGGTCCAAAAGTAGCAATTCTGCCTTGCTTAGGAGAGATAGTCCCTGTGGGGAAAACCGTTGGTCGGGCTTAGGAGATAAGAACTCTGCCGGGGATGTCGGACGGAATATTTGCATCTGACACAGCTGATCCTTCATTCAGGTGCACTAGTTTAGAAGGGGTACTTTGATTCTGCACTTTAAGGTTTGACCACCTTCGCAGAAGCGACCGATGTTCTTTCAATGTTCAACAGTCAAAAGAATTTCCATCTTTATTTTAAAAAAGCAGAAAAGTTTTTGACAAGTAAATTCATTTTTGTTTTATTTCAAGAATAGTCAATCACATTAAAATGTCATTCTTTAAAGCTAAAACAAATGAGAATTGCAAACAAAAGCACTAGAGCTCAAATTTTATTGATAGGATGGAAATCAGCCAAGCGCGTGATCCCATAGAGTATTTACAAAGTTAGAAAATGGTAATTTAAGGGAAAAGGGCTACCTCAAAACATAACGACCGCTATCCTTCTACCAACTTTGAATTCTGGACATCCTGAGCTTCTGTCGAAGATAACCTTGATCTGGAGTTTTTCCTGATGGATGGCATGACTGCTGCTGAGGGATTTGCCCCTTTGTTGAACATAGTTACTTGTCATTATCCCTAATTTTTGCCTGGATTGTACTGTGATGATTTCCAATCCATCGAGATGATTTTTGATTATGTCTCTAATTTTTTCCTGGACTGCCCTTTCGGGTTTTCAATCCACCGAGACAATTTTTTTTTTAATTTATTTAGGCGAATTATTTCTTGACTACGTCAACATTTGTGGGGTAGGAAAATTCCTCTCCGCCCATGGTTGCGAGTATCAAGGCGCCGCCTGAGAAAGCTTTCTTGACCACATAGGGGCCGTCATTATTCAGAGTCCATTTGCCCCGAGAATCGGTGAGAAATGATTGTATCTTATTGAGCACAAGGTCTCCTTTCCTGATGATGCAAGGTCATACCTTTTTGTCAAACGCCTTCTTCATTTTTTGCTGATACAACTGACCGTGGCTTAGAGTCGTTATTTGCTTTTCTTTGATCAGATTCAGTTCATTGTGCCGACTTTGACACCATTCAGCCTCTGTTAACTTAGCTTCCATCAATACCCAGATTCATGGGATCTCTATTTCTATGGGGAGCACTACTTCCATGCCATATACTAGAGAGAAAGGGGTTGCCCCTGTTGAAGTGCAGACAGATGTGCGATAACCGTGAAGAGCAAAGGGTAGTATTTCATGCTAGTCTTTGTAGGTTACAGCCATCTTCTAAACGATCTTCTTGATGTTCTTGTTAGTCGCTTTTACTGCTCCGTTCATCTTGGGTCAATAGGGAGATGAGTTATGGTGTTCAATCTTGAACTCAGTGCACAACTCTTTCATCATTTTGTTGTTCAAGTTGGATCCATTGTCAGTAATGATCTGACTTGGAACACCGTAACGGCAGATGATATTATTTTTGATAAATCGGACCATGACTTGTCGGGTTACATTGGCAAATGATGCCGCTTCGTACTACTTGGTGAAGTAGTCAATGGCTACCAGGATGAATTGATGTCCGTTCGAAGCCTCAGGTTCAATCATGCCAATCATGTCGATTCCCCATATGGAAAAAGGCCACGGGGAAGAGAGAATTTTGAGATGCTTTGGTGGTACATGGATCTTGTCTGAGTATATCGGACACTTGTGACACGTCCTCATGTACTTGTAGTAATCAGATTCCATGGTCAACTAATAGTACCCTGCTCTTAGGATTTTTCTCGCCATTGTGTGTCTGTTGGCATGAGTGCCAAAGGATCCTTCATGAATTTCATTTATCAGCATGTTTGCTTCTGGTCCGTCTACGCATCGGAGTAAGACCGTGTTAAAATTTCTCTTATAAAGTGTATCGCCGCTCAGAAATAAACTTCCAGCCAGCCTTTTGAAGGTCTTTCTATCTTTTCTTGATGCCCCAGGTGGGTACTCTTGTTTCTGAAGGAAGCATTTGATATCGTGATACCAAGGTTTGTCGTCTATAACTGCTTCAATCGCGAAGATGTAGGCGGGCCTTTCAGGGCACATTATGTCAATCTTAGGTATGTCATTCCATTGACCTACACTAATCATGGAAGAGAGAGTGGCTAACACATCAGCCATGTGATTCTCTTCATGAGGGATATGATGAAACTCGATTCTGTTGAAGAAGGGTAACAACCTTCTTGCGTAATCTTTGTAAGGAATCAATCCTGACTGGTATGTGTTCTAATCTCCTTTGATCTGATTGATAATCAGAGCTGAGTCTCCATATACATCAAAGTTCTTGATCCTTAAGTCGATCGCTTCTTTGAGACCCATAATACAAGCTTCATATTCAGCCTTGTTGTTTGTACACTTGAATGTCAGTCAGGCGGGGAAAGGTATGTGGGTACCCTGAGGTGTTATGATGATTGCCCTAATTCTGTTTCCATAATGATTGACAGCTCCGTCAAAGATTAGTCCCCATTGGGAACCTGATTCTGGCCCTTCACTGGGTAGCGGTTCATCACAATCTTTCATTTTCAAATACATGACATCTTCTTCTGGGAAGTCAAACCCGACTGATTCCTAGTCGTCAATCGGTTGATGAGCTAAATGATCAGCTAAAATACTCCCTAAGGGCTTTTTGAGTGTGGTATTTGATGTCGTACTCTGATAGAAACATCTGCCAATGGGCAATCCTTCCTGTGAGAGCAGGCTTTCCAAAGACGTACTTGATTGGATCCATCTCGGAGATTAACCAAGTAGTGTGATGAATCATGTACTGGTGAAGACGTCTGACTGCCCAAGCCAAAGCACAGTAAGTTTTCTTAAGCATAGTGTACCGAGTCTCGCGGTCAGTGAAATTTTTGCTTAAATAGTAAATGACATACTCTTTCCATTTGGTTTCGTCTTGTTGGCCAAGTACACAACCTGTGGAGTCTTCCAAGACTGTTAGGTAGATGATCAGTGGTCTTCCTTCCACTGGAGGTGACAGAATCGGTGGGTTAAACAGATATTCCTTGATACTGTCGAAGGCGGTTTGGAAGTCTTCTGTCCAAATGTGGTCCTGATTCTTTTTGAGTAGTTTGAAGATTGGCGCGTATGTCGTGGTCATGAGGAATATGAATCTGAAGATGTAGTTCAAACGTCCCAGGAATCCCCTGACTTGTTTTTCAGTCTTTGGAGAAGGAATTTCTTGAACGGCCTTGACCTTATCAGGATCAACCTCAATTCCTTTCTGGCTGACGATGAACCCTAGCAGTTTCCCTTAACGGACACCGAATGTGCACTTATTGGGATTCAAGCGGAGTTTGTACTTTCTCAACCGCTCGAATAGCTTTTACAGGCGGGTCACATGCTCCTCTTCTGTCTTAGATTTGGCAATCATGTCATCGACATATACCTCAATTTCTTTATGTATCATGTCATGAAATAGAGTAGTCATGGCCCTTTGATAGGTTGCCCCGACGTTCTTCAAACCAAACTGCATTACCTTGTAACAAAAGGTGCCCCATGGGGTGATAAATGAAGTTTTCTCCATGTCTTTCGGTGCCATTTTTATCCAATTATAGCCCGAGAATCCATCCATGAAGGAGAATACTTTGAACTTTGCTGTATTGTCTACCAGCATGTCAATGTGTGGTAGGGGGAAGTCGTCCTTTGGACTTGCTTTGTTCAGATCCCTGTAGTCTACACACATTCTGACCTTTCCATCCTTTTTCGGAATGGGTTCTATGTTGGCTAACCATTGAGGATATTCTGATGTGGCGAGGAAACCTGTGCCAATCTGTTTTTGTACTTCCTCTTTGATTTTGATGGCCATGTCTGGATGAGTCCTTCTCAACTGTTGCTTTACTGGCGGACATTCTGATCTTAACGGTAGATGATGTTCCACGATGCTGGTATCCAACCCTTGCAAGTCATGATAGGACCAATCGAATACATCGGGAAACTCTTTAAGAAGATTTATCAAACTTTCTTTGACAGTTGGACCGAGCAGTGCCCCAATCTTGACCTCCTTTCTCTCTTCCTCTGAGCCCAAGTTGACCGTTTACAACAGCTCTTTGTGAGGTTTAATGGACCTTTCCTCTTGTCTGAGTAATCGGGAGATCTCCTCTGGAATTTCTTCGTCATCTTCTTCTTCAGCCTCAAATACTGGGAATTCAAAGTTGGGAGAAGGCATCGGATCGTACGTTTCAATGGGGTTTAAAATAGGAAATCTGCATGACGTGATGATTGTTTTTTAGAAGAGATAGAGAGAAATGCAAGAGTGTGTGCAGTGTACTTTTTTTACTACTTGTTTTTATTATTTGAATTGTTTTTTAGTATTACCATTTTCTAAAAAAACGAAAAGAGAAAACAACAATTAATGCGGAAATTACAGAACGACGTTATTTTATTTATGAACTTGTCGATTCTTGAAACTACAGCCCTATAAAATAAAACTCTGTCGCTTTGGCCGAAGAGAAGAGGGAGATTTAAAGAAAGTGAGCCATATCAAAACATCTGTTTCACCTGGGCAGGGCGAAACGTTAAGATAAAGACGACAATTACTTAGACTTATGAACGATCTTCGGAACATCGACTGCAACCCATTGGCGGCGAACTCCTCGGTGAATCACAAAGTCTAGTACCTTCCTTGATTTGTCTTCAGAAATAACGCTGATTTCTGGTGGAGCATGATCATTGGAATATGTCTCCCAGGCAGAGTTGTCGTAGGAGGATTCTTCTGTTGTATTTTGCATAGTATTAGTGTTCTCAGGTATATCTCCCCATCCAATTGGTTGGATGTCTTTGAACCTGATACGAGAGCTCTCGAAAGCGGTGTACTTGACCAAGAAGTAGTACTTGCCACTCGATTGTCCTAAGGGTTCCCACACTTCATTGGAACTGGAGGAGTCATCCCTCTCGATGACGTTGACCTCAGGAAAGGAATAGTTGATGAATTCTAGTCGTGCAAACTTTGCAGATTCATCGTCACACTGGATATTTTCGGAATGACTTGAGTGTTGATCCCATGACATGGTGGGGACGCAGGTATTCTTTTTAATGATGGTCAGCTAATTTTCATTGTTCAGCGGATTTTCTTACCCCGAGTCTCCTGGGTACGGTTTCCAGATAGGGAGACCATCCATTGGGCCATAATAGTCGTGGTCAAAGTTGTCTTTCATCAGAGTGTCTTCCTCTAATGAGTTTGGTGGAGCACGACATCCTTCTGGATCTCAATCTTCGTATATCGTTTTGACGTCTGACCTTGGTATAAATCTCAGACTCTGTGCTGGATAGAAAAATGGCGTAGGCACCTCTTCCTGAGACATATAACCATCCTTGTTAAGATAGGACTTCCACTCTTTATATGTGTAGCAAGCAATTTTGGATGTGGTTGCGAAGCACTACCGCTCTTGTACTACAGCTCGATTCATTTTTTATCCTATTGAAGCTGATGAAGGAAGGGAAATAGATGTCTCCAACTAACCCTGCTTGTATACTGAGGTTAAATAGTCAAAACTGTTGGTTTACAGATGCTACAAAGATTTGGGGTCTCTCCTAGGTTATTTTGTCAAAAAGGGGTGTTTTAGGCTATCGGTTGAGATGTTAGGACGGATGTATGAAAGTATGGGATTCTGGGTTTTTGTTTAGTGTGCTCGCTAAGATTTTTTCTTTCAATCTTATGCCTACGTATTCCCGTTTACCTAAACAGGGAAATCAGAGCGATCGTAGTTCCTCCTATTCCATGGGAGGAAATGGTATTTTGGTGTCTTGTTCAAAGCCCAAGACGTGAAGCTGAAAAGTTTATTTGTATCTTGTTCAAAGCCCAAGATGTGAAGCTGAAGGGTCTCAACTTCAGAGAGAATTTTTCATCTCTAAAGAGGTTTGTTTGTCACAACTGTCGGGTGACTGGTTATAAAGGAGGATTACTTTAACCGGGATATGTGAATCCGGCAATGCCATAATTTCTGGTATAGGGGTTTTCCAACCTGAAGGAGAAGACTTTAACTCAGTGTAGAGCAATGCCATCTTTCCTTAGGAATTTCTTATGCTAAAAGAGGGACAGTGGCATGGATGTAGATGATCCAGAGGCTTGCTGCTTACAGCGATTAGATGAAGGGGAAGAAGTTGTTGATGTTTGTGTACTGTGAACGAGGCACAGCTTTGATGCTAAAAGGTCAATTGGATCAACCAGTGGTTTTCTTATATAAAGCCTAGGAGGAGGCTATTATGTGTCTCGTACAAAGCCCGAGAGAGAGAGGCTAAAAGGGTTGACTCAACAGGAGAATCTTTTATACTCAACAAGAGAGTGTTTTTGTATCTCGTACGAAGCCCGAGATGGAGGCTAAAGATGGTGGTTGACTCAACGAGGGAGTCTTTTAGTATCTCGTATAAAGCCGAAGATGAAGGCTGTGAATACTTCTAAGAAGCCGACGAGTCCTAGTACTAAGCCCAAGAGGAGGCGGGGATGCTTTTAGGAAGCCCGTGGGTCCTTGAACAATGCCCAAGAGGAGGCCGATGCTTTTAAGAAGCCGATGGGTCCCCAAACCCCGAGAAATTCAAGACAGGCTATTCACGAGGAATAGATCAAGCCAGGAAAGTTTGAGAATTTGGAAGAAACTCAAGAGATGCCATTCACGGAGAAAAGGTCATCTCTGGGGAGTAGAGTTTCTTTGACAAGTGCTTTTAAGAAACCCGTGGGTCCCCAAACCCTGAGAAATTCAAGACAGACTATTCATAAAGAATAGATCAAGCCCGAAAAGTCCCAAAATTTGGAAGAAACTCAAGAGATGCCATTCACGGAGAAAAGATCATCTCTGGGGAATAAAGTTTCTTTGACAACTTCTACGAGTGACAGTCTATGAAAGGGTTCACCGAGAATGTTGCCTTTCATATCTCCATATTATTTAACCCCAAGAGGAGGGAAGACTGTGTCTGGTAATCCTATAGGGATCTAGTTTTGACTATTTGAGAGTGATCAACGGGCTTAATGCTAGACGTAGTTGCCGGGGAAACTCTAAATATCTATACTATTATTACACAGTTGATATGAGTTTATGAAAGAAGACTTATAGCGAAACAACCCCACAATACAGTTATATGTATATGAAAGCGGTAAATGAAAGCATATAAACACTTACTCGGTTGTAGAGCTTCCATGCTGTTTGGTTAGTTGTTCAACAAAGAAAGATTGAAAACAACAGTATATTTCAAAATCAAAGGAGAAAGTGCTTTGAAAAAGAAAGATTTGGGGCTTACAGCTCAAGGAGAGGCCCAAGGTTTTATCAGTGATTGCACTGTTGTTTGAAACTGTACGGAAGGACTTATACAAGTGACTGAGGCCCAAAAATTATTTTCTGTACAAAGGGATGGGTCTTACACTCTCTCAAGAGGCCAAAAAAGTTTTAAAGAAAAGAAATGGGTCTTACTACTCGAGGGTAGGCCCAAGGTTTGTTTTTCAACGGATGATGATCGCGTCAAATTTTTTAAATACAACGGGACTTATACAATAAGTGAGGCCCAAAATAGGTTGTATTTACAAAGGGTTGGGTCTTACACTTTATTAGAGGCCCAAAAGAAAAAGAGTGGGGCTTATAACACGAGGGTAGGCCCAAATGATTTTTCGTTTAAAATGGCGATCGCGCCGAGATTTTCTTTTAACGCGAAGGGGCTTATACAATATCTGAGGCCCAAAATTGTTTTTGGTTAAAAGGGGATTGGGTCTTACACTCTATTAGAGGCCTAAAAAGTTTTGAATGGGTCTTATAGCTCGAGGAGAGGCCCAAATGATTTTTAAAAGGCGACGATCGCGCCGTTTACTTGTACAGAGGGACTTATACAATAAGTGAGGCCCAAAAAGTTTTGAAAATGATTTATGAGGGTAGAATTAATCCAAAAACCCTAATTTGTTTTCAAAATGTATTTTAATTGAATAAAAATTCAATTTAAATTATCAAAATTGTTTAACATATGGAAAACAAATTGTGATCTTGGATTAATGCTTCATAAATCAAGTTTTGCCCTACAAAATGATTTGAAGTCATTAAAAGTTGCAAAATCAAGGTGGAAAAAATATTCAAAATGTCAAAAATAATTAAAATATTAATTCTTTGCAAAAATATCAATTATATGAAATAAATAATATTTTTGGGATTTTTTGGGAAAATAAAATATTTTAACAGTTTTGTGAATTATTAAAAAAAGAACCAACTCAAAATCATTAAAACTCAGAGAGAAATTAATTTTTGAATCAATTAAATAAAATCACAAAATTCAAATATTTGAATTTGTGAAAATGGCGACAAGAACAGGTGCGTTTTCTGCCTTGCCCAGATTTGCATTTTCTATCCAATCTCATTGAATACTTGATTATATCATGCAATCCACTACCAATCAACTCGTTTCAACCTCACGATCATGTTTATGGCAATTAATTTCATTTAAATTAAGCATAAAACAAGAAATCACGAAAAATCCTCAAGAACCCTAAATTCTGCATGAAGGCTGGGATTTTTAATACACGATTCAAACAAAGCAATTACTTGAGGGGAAACATTCCATGCATGATTATGAACATTTGGCAAAAGTATTGTGCGAGGAAATATGCATAGATTGAGAGGTGACTAAGTTTAGGTTTACCTCTAGGTCGTGACAGCAAGAGCAAATTGATTTCTGAGTTGGAGGTGTTACAGATGAGTTGTGATGATCTGAACAGCTTCGCTACACCCTATGGAGTGTGTTTGAATGCTTGGACTTGATGGAAATTGGTTGGATCACTTCATGGCATCTTAACTGCAACTTGGTTAAAACCTTGAGCAATTGACTGGTGATTCTGAGAAATCAGTGTTCCAGATGTTGTTTAAGTGTTTGATCAGCTCACATATGATGTATATGAGGTGTGTGTGTGATTGGTTTGAGTGGAAAATGTCCCTACATTTGGAAAAAAGTAAGGCAAAATCTGACTTAGTGAAATTTTCACTAACTGTTTTTCTTGATTTTGATCACTCAATAACTCAAAATCCATGAGGAATTTGGACATAGGTCAGTATGAAGCTTTTGTAGAGGGAAATGAGATCTACAAATCAAGATTTGGATGGAAAAATGGCTTTGTGGTTTAGGAGTTATGATCTTCCAAAGTTGGTACCTTTGTCACTTTTTCCATAACTTAGAAAATTTTTCTAAGTTTTTATGGTTACCCCTTTTACAAGTTATCCCATTTTATTTGTTTTTTATTGATGAATGATGATTCAAATCATACATAAACATCATTTTAGGGTTAAAAATCCATTTTTGTGAAAAATCTCAAAAGTCAAAGTTGACTTTTGTGCAAAGTTGACTTTTTAGCAGATGAATTCCAAACTGTGCAATTCTTCAGGAAATCATGTCCTTGACCTAAATCAAACTTGATGGACATGTTCCATGGGTGTTATAGGCTATATTGAATCATGTCTTAGGGCTTGGGAGCATGTCCTGGTCAATAGTCAAAGCTACAGTTGACTTTTCTCGCAAAACCCTAACTGTGGTTCAGATGAAATTGAAACTTGTTGCTCAAGCTTCTTGGATCAATCCATTATTCCAAATGGATCAACATGGTATATTAGAGACCCTCAAATTATTTCTTGAGGTCTTGGTTCATGATTTGTCCCAAAAGTCAACTTATGGGTGAATTAGGTCAAGAAACCCTAATTCCTGATTTTTGATGTATACATCCCTTGAGTTCAAATTGACTTGATGATTGGGTTTATGAGGTTCCATGGAGCATATTAGGTTATGTTTTGGATCTTTGGCTCATGCCCAGAGGAAAATTTCCACCTGGGGGCCCTGGTCGACCAAAACCCTAATTTGGTGACACTGGCGATCTTGAGGCTTGATCCACCTAGAAGGGAGCATCCTTGTGCTTAATCCTTGAAGTGGGAGTCCTCTTGATCCATTGTGGATGTTTGAGAGGCTAGACAAGTTGAAGATCATGTCATTTCTTGATGGATCCTTTGTCTAAGAACTCTGAGAGGGCTTGAAACCCTAATTTTGATAGTAGTGAATGCTCACCCATCTTTGGGGAGGTTGATGAGGCATAATGACACACCCATATTGTGATGATGATTTGCACAATGATGGGAAAGCTTAGTGGTCAAAATTTGAGGTATGACAATCTGTGTCGGAGGAATCTCCCTCGTTGATGATATGTACTTCTTGAGACACTGGGTGAAGGAAACCTCCACTATAGAAGAAGTTCTGAATGGGATGGAGACTTTCATTGTTAGTAGCTGTCTGGGTACATGTTGTAGAAAAACCAAGACCCTTCTTTGTTTTATTCTCAGTATGAATGACAAGTTGTCCCCATCCCTTTGTATTGTTACTTTTACTCACCTCGAGAGCATCTTTGTACGAGGATATTGATGTTCCCTTCTCTAATTGATTCTCATTGCTTACCGAAAGTTCTTGGAACTGAGTTCCAATAACCTCCTCAGGTTCTACAAAGCATCGTCCTGGCAGTTGACTGTGATATTGAGAGCCATATTGTGACTTTTGCCTTCTTCTGGAAATTCCTCATTGCTAAACCCCAAGTTGTTGCAGGAGGTGATGTTAGAGACGATACTGTCGAATTGCCTTATTGACACATCCTGTTCCACAAAGGTCTGATCTAAGACTTTCTATAGAGCCTCTTTGTGGGCTTTGGAACTGAGTAAAAGTGATAACACAAAGATCTTCGAAGGAGTTTGTAACAACTAATAAAAAATGTTGTATTCACTCCTCTGGATGAGCTTCAGCATCTCATCATCATTCTTTGAAAGGTCGGGATCACTAAATTGACCGACTGGTGGATTAGGAACTTCTGTTTAAGGTTCCTTTTCTCTGCTGAGTTCTCCAACTCCTCTCTTGATGATTCGACCGCTTCGTGTCACTCGACTGATGTCTGGAATGTTCACGACGGAGGGTAATGGAATTTCCTTTCCATTCTTAATTATTGTTGCACTGTATTTGTAAGGGATAGCCTTAGTTGTTTCATACGGTAACGGTACCGGTAGATAGATAACTACAGAAGCCTTTTGATTTCTCTGACTGTTGTAAGTAACTTCAATCAATTCCTAGTTAAGAACCTTCGATTTGTCAAGTAGATGGATGATGGTTAAACATTTTTGGTCCTTTCACGATCAGAGATCACGACAACATCCTTAATCTGATCAGCGATATAGTTTGGCCTCCAGTTGATTGATCCAGAACTTGGACACGGTTGAATCTCTTTGGGAGCCAACTGACTTTGAAGGGGTGCTCGCATGAGGTAACATCCTTGGTTATTTTTCGAGCAGACTCTACAGCGCTCGTAATTGTGTGGTGACACCTGGCCACGTCCACTTTGAATGCAGTGTAACCTCACTAGGTGTATTTCCATAGATCGGACATCTTGACTTTGATGTCTAGTAGGGTTCCCATTAATCACAATGATATCGGAAGCCACCAATGGTTTAACAGGTGTTTTAAAGTTCTTTGAACGAGAGCGCACCCTTGGTTACTCTCACAACATACTTTACAGCTTAGATAATCATGTGAAGTGAGAAAATTGAGTTGGACTTACTTGGCGTGTAACTCCACCAAGCTGGTATTCATCAAACAAATATCGAAGATTTGAATCATATTAATCTGATAAGGATTTCTATTATGGTAGTCATGGATCCACCCAAGATCCATCTGACGCTAGAGGGCCTCTTGTATAAAAGAGCATCCCTGTTTGTTTATCGAGCAAGTCTGACAGGAATTGTAATCGTGTCACGGCAGATTATGATACTGGCTTTGCCTTGAGTGCATTACCACTAAGTTGACATTCATTGCCAGGATATTGTGGTTCTGAATAATTTTGGAATTCATATAAGTCATGTTGACTTCATGAATTCGGTGCTCTTGGATCCATCCGAGATCCAACTGTTCCTGTAGAGCTGATTGCACCACAGAACATCCTTGATTGTTTTTAGAGCAGATATCACACTGGTGATAATTGTGAGGTGGTATATGGCAATATCCACTCTGTCTACGATGCATTTTGACCAAGTTGGCCCTCAATAAGAGTACATTATGAATTTGATAGCTGTGGTTAGACTCTCCCTCAATCAAATTTACTGCAACATTCTGAACATTTGGATTCGTATCCTTGAAGGATAAGACCCCACTCCTAACAAGCTTTTGCACATCGGATTTGAAACTAAGATAGTTTTCTATGTTATGCCCTGGTCCTCCTTGATGGTAAGGGCAATTCTGATCCGCCTTGAACCAAAATGGTGGATTTTCCGGTACTGTAAGAGGATACCTGGTTAGGACGTGTCCCTTAACCAGTAAGAGTGAAAACAATTCTGCGTACAACATCGGTATAGGGTCGAACCCTGGTGGTCGTGTTGTACGATTGTTGTTGTACGGGGGACGAGCCTGTTGAAGAGGCTGGTGTGTCTTTTGCTGATATTGTTATTGATTAGGTTGACTTTGAGTAACCTGAGGTTGATACGTAGGAACTGGCGCAGGGTTAATAGCAGGAGTTACAGCTGCTACTGGTTGGTACCGTCGTCTTTGCTTTCCGAGAGAGATATTGCCAATATCTTGCTCTTTTTTCTTAAGGAGAGCACTACCGTATCTTTTGGTACTGCTTGATGATCCAGCATCTTTAACTAAACGCCCTTCTCGAACTGCTTCCTCAAGACGAACTCCCATGCCGACCATCTCAGTAAAGTTGTTGGGTGCACTGGCAACCATCCTGTCGTAGTAAAATGAGCTCAAGGTCTTTAAAAAGATCTTTGTCATCTCTTTTTCCTTAAGAGGTGGACAAATCTGGGCGACAATTTCACGCCATCTCTGAGCATACACCTTAAAGGTTTCCTTGTCCTTTTGTGACATGGCTCTGAGTTGATCTCTGTCTGGTGCCATGTCCAGGTTATACTTATATTGTTGAACGAAGGTAGCGCCAAGATCTCTGAAAGTGCCGATCTTAGTACGGACATTTAGGGTGCTAATACATTCCCTAGGCGTAACCAACCCCCGAACCTTAGATCTCTCCCCTTTAGGTTTTTCTAACGATCTTGAACCTTTCCTTTGGATAAATCAAAGTCGGTCTTAAAAGAAAAATGATGCAAATTAATTAATAATTTGTTATCCAATTTTCACCGCAACAGAAATGGCGACTTCACTGGGGAAAGTTAGACCTATTGTTGGTCCTTTCCTAAGAGGGTTAAGCCTATCTTGTTTTTATGTTATTCATGTTTGCTTATTCGCTTGTATATGCTTATATATGTCATATTTGCTCATGTATCTATATATCTGTTCTCGCTTGGCTTCTCCTGTTTATATTGTGTTGATATGATATCTATGAGTGAGATAAATCCTATACCCGGATTTGAGCGTACACTTATTATAGGACGATGGTATTCAAGGAGGCTTTGAGGGAGTCGAATCCTGAAAGGTTGAATTGATAAACACCATCACTCAGTTGAATGAATTCGTTCGTGAAAGTGTGCTACTCTCGACCTAGGAGCCCGGGATATTGAGAACCGTAGTTACCAAACCCCACTAAGCCTTTTAGGATGTAGTGCGGTGACCATGATGGAGTCTATTTCTGAATTGGTTTTCACGCGATACTACACTCAGACGAGATCCTCTTGAGAATTTTATCGATTACCAAGTCATCTAGGAAATCCTTAAAATCTGAAAGATGGATTGTAGACTCTGGGAACTCTTTAGAACCTTGTTCGGCAGGTGAAAACCATAGTACATATCTATTGGGATGGGTAGACCATGGCTCCATTCGTGAGACCTATAAACCTAGGATTTGTATATCTTGTTGTGTGTACATATGTTTATGCTCATGTGCTTTTTGCATCTCTGCATTCAAGCATTCTTAGCCCTTTGGTTTCGAGGAACTCAAATGTTTGTTTCCTTTTCAAAAGATCAATAGAGATCAAAGATTTTAAAAACAAAAACTCTTCAATTTTCCAAAAAAGTTTGCAACTTGCCTTTGAGTTCCTTGAAACCATTAGGCTTGCATTAGCATCTCATTTGCATCATGTCATAGCATGTGCATTTCCTCTCTGTCTTCATCTTATGTTGCCGTTTTCCCTTCAGAATCATCTTTTAATCGTCACCCGAGCCAAACTCGACAAAGGATGTCTGAACAGTACTGTGAAATGGACAGAGTCAACAATGAATTGGGTGAGCTCCAAGGAGGAATGGGGCATATCATGGAAGTTTTGAATGTTATACGAGCAAAGGTGGATACGCAGGTCACCGTAGTCTCAGAAGTCGTTGCTACAACTGTAGAACCCCCCGTTACTATTGTGAACCCCACTTTAGGCATGCCTTTTAACTTTATGCGTGCTCCGGCCGTCACTTCCACTCAACAAGTTGTTCCTTTGGTTAGTGAGGCTTTTCAAGCTATTCCTACCTTCAAATCCGCAGCAGTGCAAGCCCAGATGCACCCAGTTTTTCAGAATCCACATTTGGTTCATGATCATGTCAATAGGTCCGAAGAAGGGGATACATGCGGAGGAAAGTGTAGAGACAATACGGAAGAAATTGGAAGCAATGGAGAGGAGCAATGTATCTAATACTAATGTTAAAGACATGTGCTTAGTCTCAGGCTTGGTAATTCCACCCAAGTTCAAATTACCCAATTTCGACCTATACTCAGGTGCGACCTGTCCTAAGTCACATTTGGTCATGTATTACCGACGAATGGTTGCATTTATGGATAATGACAAGTTGATGATCCACTGCTTCCGAGATAGTTTGGAAGGAGCCGCTGCAAAGTGGTATTTGACTTTGGACCAATCTAAGATCCAATGTTTTGAAGATGTATCTGATGCTTTTGTAAAGCATTATAGATATAACATGGAACTCGCGCCGGATCACAGACAATTATTGAGCATGTCTCAGAGCGATACTGAGTCTTTTAGAGAGTATGCACAAAGATGGAGAGAGCTGGCTTCACTGGTAGAGCCACCTTTATCTGAAAAAAGAGTTAACTGATTGGTTTGTTGACACAGTGAGACTGGAATTCTATGAAAGGATGATCAGTAGCGTGTCTGCTAGTTTTTTCGATATTGTAGTTGTGGGGGTTAAAGTAGAGCTTGGTTTGAAGAGTGGGAAAATGACCAAGAGAGATGGTAGTCCAAGCGACGATGCCAAAATATCCTTCAAAAGGGAAGGGGATACCAGTGCAATAATGACAAACAAAAAGAAGAAAAATCAGTTCTGGAAGCGTCAACAGCAACAACAGTGTTATTCTGTTCAGCAACCTTATGTGGCCACCATTACATCAACATTCTGTTTAGCCGGTTCCTCAACCACCAGTGTATCAACGAGCGCCCAACGCTCCTGCTTATCGCCAACAGACTCAAGTTTCTCGTCAGAATAATCCGGGCAAAAGAAAGGGTGGAAGGCCTCCAATTCCTCCCATTCCTATGACGTATACAACATTGTATCCTATTTTGGTGCAACAAGGATTAATAACCACAAGGTCATCAGGCCCACCTCCTGATCCGCTTCCACCGTCATACAATCCCAATGCTTATTGTGCATTCCATGAAGGTGCACCAGGCAATAATTTAGAAGGTTGTTTTGCTTTGAAGCATATTGTGAAGGACTTAGTGGAGAGAAACATTTTGTCTTTCGTTGGCCCCCAGCCTAATATCAGGAACAATCCTTACCCGCTCATGAGATAAGTAATGCTGTGAAGGATGTATCAAGACAAAGATGGATTAGGGGTCTGTGATTGAACTCCTCTTTGATTTTCTGCATTTGATTCCCTAAAGCTGGCAATCTTTTGGATGTTTCAGCAGTTGTATTGTATTCCTTTGCACTTTGAATTTGTATTTGCTTATAAGCTTTGTTGTACTTTCAAATTGGCAACATTAATGAAATATTTATGCATCTTCTGGTTAAATCCATTCGTTTCACTCATTTACTTTTATTTTTATAAAAGCAAACATCTATATCTTTTCCACTCCTTTTTCAAACTTTTGTTAAAGCAAAGATTAGGGAGGATGATGAAAACCTCATGTTCATAATTGCTGTGGTATACTTTCGAATTAACCTCGCCGAGGATGTAAGGCATTGTTTCAAATTATCCCTCGTTAACCTTTCGAGCCTAGAAGTAGGAGTTTTCTTTCTTTACACAACAAAAAACCCTTAAATCTTAACTTTGGGACAGGGTAGTTCTCAGTTTAACTCGGTTATGCATTCAAACACGAGCGCTTCATATAAGGCGCCAGCCAGCTATCAAATCAAGTGACTTCCTATTCTTGGAGATTTGAACGTATATCTTGAGTTAACTGAGCGTAGGATTTGAGCCTTTATCCTTTGTTTCATAAACCATGAACCATACCACATTACATCCCCTAAAAGACCTAATTGAGGTAAGGTTGTTTTGAAAAGCATACTACAGCAAGGTTGAGTAACCTGACTCCTAATAATCTTTGTTACTCGCGTGCGTTGGTCACTTCCTTAATGACTAGACCCACCTTTGTTTTGACTATTTAATCATTTCCCGTGCGTTTTTTTTTGTCAAAGCTTTGTTTTCAAACTTTGCATTAAAATTTCCATTAAATTTTGCCAATTTTTTGATGAACGATACTTGTTTGCAAAAATAATTCAATATCAAGTGGAAGGATTTGCCAGTCTACCGAATCAGGTGAGAAATTCTTCAAGTTCAGAATATCGGGGCAAGTCTTCTCCAGGTCATCTTATGACAAGTGTGGACTCCAACGACATATCAGCAGGGGCAAGTTTTGTTCCCCCAGTCGTTTCTACTACCATTTGTGTATTATGAATACAGTTGAACCGGGGCAACTACGTCTAAGTTCATTTCTTTCAAAAGTTTGAAGACATTGAAGCATCTGGTATATCAATTCTTCTGTAAAATCCTTTTAAAGACTTACCCTCACCTATCAGTTAATCAGAGGCAGTCAAGTCGAGATTTGGCAAATCTCTAAAAGGCCAATCAGTTTGGGGCATCTCTTCCCCAATTGTCAACAACTATTCTGAAGCAAGTCTAAAGGCTTTGTTGTGCAAACGCCGTTAATCTGGGGCAGTTACGCCGAGATCTCTCCAAGAGTTTTAAGATATTGAAACACCCTGTATGCCATTTCTTCTATAAAATCCTCTTGATATCGTATAGACCATATAGCCTGGGGCAGATAAGATTTGAAAATGATCATTATGCCAGTAGGATGCAGAATTACTTTGTTCTTGTGATATCCTTTGCTAACTCCCCAATAAGTTGTCACTTCAGCTAATCTTGACAATTCTCCATGGATTCTCCACCAACAAAGAAATCAAGCTCATGATGGCAATCCTCATGATGTTATACCTTAAGTGGATTACTTTTTTCCACCGGTGAAGTTGTTATTTCTTCTTCATCACTAGTATTGGTCCATCCCTTTGAGTTTGGCTGGGTATCCTTGTCGAGACGTTTTCTTCGCCTCCAGTTTCGCTTGTCTGTTTTGTCAGCATAAGCATAAGCATTGCATGAGCACTCATACGCATTGCATTTTTGCATTTCTGCTTCCGTTTCTGCTGTTTTCCTGTTTTGGTTCACTTTGGCGGTTTTCCTCCCCAAGTGACTGGGTTTGTCTTTTCTCTCCAATAGAGTTGTCAGCCCTTAGGCATAAAGTGCCCATCTTTTCTGAGTTCCCCACAGAGTTTGATTCTCGTGGATGATGGTTGGTTCAAGTATCTTTTCCACATGCAGATAAGGTAAATCCCTATTTGAGTTCATTCCTCAATTAGAGTCTTGTTTAACCGTTTCTTTCTAGCTTGTCCCTAGATTGAACTTTGGTCCCTGGCAGGCGTGGTTTTTTTTAAACCTATCTTTGAGCATGCATTTATTTTGCACTATTTCTCGCAAGAAGCATCTTTCACAGATCCTCATTGAAGACATTATTTCTCCAACATTATTGTGATATCAACATATCTTTGAAGCAGCAATCTCTTGAAGAAGCTTGGCAGTCTCTTATAAGCAGCTTATCTATCTCTGGTACTATTCAACCTCCTCGCAACCGTAATTGGGTATTCCCCAGGAAGTTTTATCTTCAGTTATACAACCCCGGTACTAACCTATCAGATTCTTACCTTTATTGGGGCCCATTTCTTGGTTCAATCTCCAATACGGTTCTTCTTTTTCTAAAGTGCCAACTGGTCATACTTGAACCTGTTGTTCCATCACTTTGGATGTCTTTTCCCAGTCAAGACCGTTTTTCGGTTCAACCTTCATTGCGGATCCTTTCTAGAAATGTCATCTAGTCGCTTTTAGCCTTGATGATCAATCATTCTAGATACTTTGTTGGAGCCCATTTTTTGGTTCTACCTCTAACAAAGTTACTTCTAAAGCGCCAATCGGTCATACTTGAACCTGTTGTTCCATCACTTTAGAGGTTACTTCTAAAGAGCCAACCGGTCATACTTAAACCTATTGTTCCATCACTTTAGAGGTGTTTCTAGGATGTCATTTAGTTATGCTTTGACTTGATGATCAATCATCCTGGATACTTTATTAGGGCCCATTTCTTGGTTCAATCTCCAATAAGGTTCTTCTTTTTCCAAAGTGCCAACCGGTCGTACTTGAACCTGTTGTTCCATCACTTTGGAAGTCTTTTCCCAGTGAAGACCATTTTTCGGTTCAACCTTCATTGTGGATCCTTTCTAGAATGTCATCTAGCCTTGATGATCAATCATTCTAGATACCTTTATTGGAGCCCATTTCTGGGTTCTATCTCCAATGAGGTTACCTTTCTGGCTCCTACCGGTTTTCCTTCATGAAGCAGATTATGTGTTATCTCAACCAACTCTTATTTGAGTACCGGAGTCTATTCTTGACTCATTAACCGTGTTCCCATTTAAACCCCATCTCTTTATGCAGGAGTCCCCAGAGAAGTTAGCTGTTAGACGACAGAATTCTTAGTCACTAGAATTGTTATTAGTCTTTGAATACAATAACTTCGTCATTTTCATCTGATTCTTGGAAGCAGAAAAGTTTTAAGAAAACACAAAGATGAACCAAGTTTTACTCTGGAATTAAGACATTTTGGAATCAAGTTTGTACAGGAAGAATTAGCAGTACTGTATTTTTGGCATGGATCTGCCATCTCCAGTGAAAAGAAGATTGCCCCGGTTATCCTTGATGTTTGGGTTTCAAGGTGTTGGCTTGTGTTATCCTTTCTTTTTTCCAGTTTTGCGCCGTTCGCGTCGTTTCTAGTATATAGCTAAGCATATGCATCATACCCTAGCATCTGTGCATTCTTGTGCTCTATTTTGCTTTTGGTCTTTTGTTGGTGTCTATCTTTATTTCCCCAGTGAAGTAAAGACATTCCCGGTTTGCCTTGTGTCGTGCTTGTCCGGTCATAACCTTTGCGCGCCAGATTTGAATCTTTAAACCTTCTGTTGTTCTCCAAGAAGTCTAACATTAAAGATTTTTGTAAGGTTGCTCTTGTCTGAATCATGTCAGACTTGAACTTAGACTTTGTTTGAATCGTGTCAAGCATTGTCTGCCCGTTTTAAAATTGTTCTTGTTTGAATCGTTTCAAACCTGAACAGAGTCTCTGTTCGAATTGTGTCAGACATTGCCTCTTGTTTTAAAATTGTTCTTGTCTAAATCATGTCGAACCTGAACAAAGTCTTTGTTCGAATCGTGTCGGACATTGCCTTTTGTTTTAAAACCGTTCTCGTCCGAATCGTGTCAGACTTGAACTTGGACTTTGTTTGAATCGTGTCAAGCATTGTCTTGTGTTTAAAAACTTATTCTCGTTTGAATTGTGTCAGACTTGAACTTGGACTTTGCTTAAATCATGTCAAGCATTGTCTTGTGTTTTAAAACTTGCTCTCGTTTGAATCGTGTCAGACTTGAACTTGGACTTTGTTTGAATCGTGTCAAGCATCGTCTGTTTGTGTTAAAACTTGTTCTTGCTTGAATCGTGTCAAACTTGAACTTGGACTTTGTTTGAATCGTGTCAATCAATGTCTTCTTGTTTTAAAACCATTCTTGTTTGAATCATGTCGGACATTGAACCCTTACCTTGGATTTTTGAAAACTAACTTTAAGCTAAGTTTCTTGGAACAAATTTCTTCGCCCTTATAAGACTCCTATCTGGTGCGCAGGGTTTGTCTCTGTCTTCCTGGCTTTTCTTGAAGATCCTGTTTCAAACTCTTCAGTATAGAATCCCCAGGAAGTCTTTGTTTGGTTGTCTGTCCTTGTGACTGATCCCTAGTGATCAGGTTCTTCTTTCTGGTTTCTTGCCTAGGAAGAACGTGGGTTTGTTTTGTCCCCAGTAGTCTATCTCCCCGGATTTTTCTTTCCCCAGTGGAGTTTGTCTGTGGTCTTTTTCCCAGTGTTTCTTTGGAATCTTCCAGGTGAGTCTTTTTTTGTTGGTTAGTTCGTATCCCCAGTGAGGTTTTCCTCATGGATACTAACTTTCCTTCCCCGGTGAAGCTCTTTGGTCTTTTGCTTCCTGTTTTACCCCTTGGTGTCTTGTTCTGTCTGCGGTTTCTCGCATCTTCTTGGCATCATGTTTGTTGCATTGCATATGTGTGCGTCTGAGGGCAAAATTTTCGGTTATCTGTATTTAAATATCTTTCACTGTTGATTACATGAGGATCTTCATCTCTCGTGTCATCAGGTGAAGATATTTAAATAGGGGCAACTGTTGTACCCCAAATTTTACCCTCATTTTTTCTGCTAGTTGATGTTTTATTTATTTTTCTCTATATTTTAATTTAGTATTTATTTTAGTGTTTTATTTGTTTTTATTTTAATTTAATTTCAATACAGTTTAATTTTATTTATATTTTATTGTCTTATTTTTTATTAATTTAAGTTCATCTCAATTTAATTCAATTTTAAAAAATTGGTTTCATTAATTATATTAATTATTAATTTAGTTTTTACTAATCTAAATTAGGTTATTAATTAGTTTTATTTTTATTATTGTTATTAGTCATAATTTAATTTAAAGAAAGAAAAGTATTTTTCCTTTTCCATTATTATTCTGTTATGTCCACCGTGTCTAATTCATGCTAATGGTTAATGAATTCCAATTGAAGCATGAATTAGACACGGTGGACATAACAGAATAATAATGGAAAAGGAAAAAAACTTTTCTTTCTTTAAATTAAATTATGACTAATAACAATAATAAAAATAAAACTAATTAATAACCTAATTTAGATTAGTAAAAACTAAATTAATAATTAATCTAATTAATGAAACCAATTTTTTAAAATTGAATTAAATTGAGATGAACTTAAATTAATAAAAAAATAAGACAATAAAATATAAATAAAATTAAACCGTATTGAAATTAAATTAAAATAAAAACAAATAAAACACTAAAATAAATACTAAATTAAAATATAGAGAAAAATAAATAAAACGTCAACTCGCAGAAAAAATGAGGGTAAAATTTGGGGTACAACAAGTAAATTCATTTTTGTTTTATTTCAAGAATCGTTAATCATTATTAAAATGTCATTCTGTAAAGCTAAAACAAATAAGAATTGCAAACAAAAGCACTAGGGCTCAACTTTTATTGACAGGATGGAAATCAGCCAAACGCGTGATCCCATGGAGTCTTTACAAAATAGAAAATGGTAATTTAAGGGAAAAGGGCTACATTGAAACATAACGACCGTTATCTTGCTACCAACTTTGAATTCTGGACATCCTGAGCTTCTGTCGAAGATGACCTTGATTGGAGTTTTTCTGATGGATGGCATGACTACTGCTGGGGGATTTTCCCCTGTCGAACATAGTTACTTGCCATTATCCCTAATTTTTGCCTGGATTGTACTTTTGAGATTTCCAATCCATCGGGATAGTTTTGCTTATGTTTCTAATTTTTTCCTGGACCGCCCTTTCGATTTTTCAATCCACCGAGACATTTTTCTCTCTTTTTTTTATATTTTTTTTATTTAGGCGAAGTATTTCTTGAATACATCAACATTTGTGGGGTAGGCAAATTCTTCTCCATCCATGGTCGCTAGTGTCAAGGCGCCGCCTGAGAAATCTTTCTTGACCACATAGGGGCCGTCATAATTCGGAGTCCATTTTCCCCGCGAATCAGTGAGAAATTATTGTATTTTCTTGAGCAAGAGGTCTCCTTTTCTGAAGACGCGAGGTCAGACCTTTTTGTTAAACGCCTTCTTCATTCTTTGTTGATACAACTGACCGTGGCATAAAGTCGTTATTCGCTTCTCTTCGATCAGATTTAGCTCATCGTGCCGACTTTGACACCATTCAGCTTCTGTTAGCTTAGCTTCCATCAATACTCGGATTGATGGGATCTCTACTTATATGGGAAGCACTACTTCCATGCCATATACTAGAGAGAAAGGGGTTGCCCCTGTTGAAGTGCGGACAGATGTGCGATAATCGTGAAGAGCAAAGGGTAGAATCTCGTGCCAATCTTTGTAGGTTACAACCATCTTCTGAACAATCTTATTGATTATCTTGTTAGCCGCTTCTACCACTCCGTTCATCTTAGGTCGGTAGGGAGATGAGTTATGGTGTTCGATCTTGAACTCAGTGCCAACTCCTTCATCATCTTATTGTTCAAGTTGGATCCATTATCCGTAATGACCTGACTTGGAACACCATAACGGCAAATGATATTGTTTTTAATGAAACAGACTACCACCTGTCGGGTTACATTGGCGTACGACACAACTTTGACCCACTTGGTGAAGTAGTCAATGGCTAATAGAATGAACCGATGTCCGTTTGAAGTCTTGGGTTCAATCATGCCAATCATGTCGATTCCCCATATGGAAAAAGGCCATGGGGAAGAAAGAACTTTGTGATGCATTGGCGGTACATGGATTTTGTCGGAGTATATCTGACACTTGTGACATTTCCTCATGTACTTGTAGAAATCGGATTCCATTGTCAACCAATAGTACCCTGCTCTTAGAAATTTTCTGGCCATTGTGTGTCCGTTGGCATGAGTGCCAAAGGATCCTTCATGAATTTTTTTTATAAGCATGTTTGCTTCAGGTTTGTCTACGCATCGGAGCAAGACCATGTCAAAATTCCGCTTATAGAGTGTATCACTGCTCAGGAAGAAGCTGCTTGCCAGTCTTCTGAGGGTCTTTCGGTCCTTCTTGGATGCCCCAGAAGGGTACTCCTATTTCCGAAGGAAGCATTTGATATCGTGATACCAAGGTCTGTCATTTATGACTGCTTCGATCGCGAAGATGTAAGCGGGCCGTTCAAGGCACATTATGTCAATCTTAGGTAAGTCATTCCATTGACCTATACTAATCATGGAAGAGAGAGTGGCTAATGCATCAGCCATGTGGTTCTCTTCACGAGGGATATGATGAAACTCGACTCTGTTGAAGAAGGGTAACAACCTTCTCGCGTAATCTTTGTAAGGAATCAATCCTGATTGGTATGTGTTCCAATCACCTTTGATCTGATTGATAACCAGGGTCGATTCGCCATATACGCCCATGTTCTTGATCCTTAAGTCGATCGCTTCTTTGAGACCCATGCTACAAGCTTCGTATTCGGCCTCGTTGTTTGTGCACTTGAATGTCAGTTGGGCGGTGAAAGGAATGTGGGTACCCTTAGGTGTTATGATGATTGCCCCGATTCTATTTCCATAATGATTGACAGCTCCGTCAAAGATTAGTCCCCATTGGAAACCTGGTTCTGGCCCTTCACTGGGTAACGGTTCATCACAATTTTTCATTTTCAAGTACATGACATCTTCGTCTGGGAAGTCAAATCTGACTGATTCATGATCGTCAATTGGTTGATGAGCCAAATGATCGGCTAAAACACTTCCTTTGATGGCTTTCTGAGCGTGGTACTCGATGTCGTATTCTGATAGCAACATCTTCCAATGGGAAATCCTTCCCGTGAGAGCAGGTTTTTTAAAGACGTACTGGATTGGATCCATTTCGGAGATTATCCAAGTAGTGTGACGAATCATGTACTGGCGAAGATGTTTGGCTGCCCAAGCATGAGCACAGTAAGTTTTCTCGAGCGTAGTGTACCGAGTTTCACATTCAGTGAATTTCTTGCTTAGATAGTAGATGGCAGACTCTTTTCTTTTGGTTTCGTCTTGTTGGCCAAGTACACAACCCATTGAGTCTTCCAAGACTGTGAGGTAGATGATCAGTGGTCTTCCTTCCACTGGAGGCGATAGAATTGGTGGGTTCAACAGGTATTCCTTGATACCGTCGAAGGCAGTTTGGCAATCTTCTGTCCAAACGCAGTCCTAATTCTTTTTGAGTAATTTGAAAATCGGCACACAGATCGTGGTCATGAGGAATATGAATCTGGATATGTAATTCAAACGTCCCAAGAATCCCCTGACTTATTTTTCAGTCCACGGAGAAGGCATTTCTTAAATGGCCATGACCTTGTCAGGATCAACCTCAATTCTTTTCTGGCTGATGATGAACCCTAAAAGTATCCCTGAACGGACGCCGAAGGTGCACTTGTTAGGATTTAAGCAGAGTTTATACTTTCTTAATCGCTTAAATAACTTTGACAGGTGGGTCACATGCTCCTCCTCTATTCTAGATTTGACAATCATGTCATCGACATATACCTCGATTTCCTTCTGTATCATGTCATGAAACAGAGTAGTCGTGGCCCTTTGATAGGTTGCCCCGACGTTCTTCAAACCGAATGACATTACCTTGTAACAAAAGGTCCCCCATGGGGTAATAAAGGAAGTTTTCTCCATGTCTTTCGGCGCCATTTTTATCTGATTATAGCCCGAGAATCCATCCATGAAGGAGAAAACTTTGAACTTTGCTGTACTGTCAACCAACAAATCAATGTGTGGTAAAGAAAAGTCGTCCTTTTGACTAGCTTTGTTTAGATCCCTGTAATCCACACACATTTTGACATTTCCGTCTTTTTTTGGAACTGGTACGATGTTGGCTAACCATTGAGGATATTCTGATGTGGGGAGGAAACCTGCGTCAATCTGTTTCTGGACTTCCTCTTTGATCTTGATGGCCATGTCCGGGTGAGTCCGTCTCAATCTCTATTTTACTGGCGGACATTCTGATCTTAACGGTAGATGATGTTCCACGATGTTGGTATCCAACCCTGGCATATCCTGATAGGACCAAGCAAATACATCGGGAAACTCTTTGAGAAGCTTTGTCAAACTTTCTTTGGCAATTGGACTGAGCAGTACCCTAATCCTGACCTCTTTTCTCTCTTCCTCTGATCCCAAGTTTACCGTTTCCAACGACTCTTTGTGAGGTTTAATGAACCTTTTCTCTTGTCTGAGTAATCAGGAGATCTCTTCTGGAATTTCGTCGTCATCTTCTTCTTCAGGCTCAAATACCGGGAATTCAAAGTTGGGAGAAGGCATCAGATTGTTTGTTTCAACGGGGTTTAAAACAAGCAATCTGCATGACGTGATGATTTGATTTTAGAAGAGGTAGAGAAAATGCAAGAGTGTGTGCAGTGTAAATTTTTTTACTGCTTGTTTTTATTATTCGAATTGGTTTTTAGGATTACCATTTTCTGAAAAAACGAAAGGAGAAAACAACAATTAATGCGGAAATTACAGAACGACGTTTATTTATTTATGATTTAGTCGATTCTTAAAACTACAGCCCTATAAAACAAAACTCTGTCGCTTTGGGCGAAGCGAAGAGGGATATTTATAGAAATTGAGCCCTATTAAAATATTTGTTTCACCTAGGCAGGGTGAAAGGGTAAAACAAAGATGGCCATTACTTTGACTTATGGACGACCTTCGGAACATCGACTGCAACCCATTGGCGGCGAACTCCTCGGTGAATCAAAAAGTCCGGTACCTTCCTTGATTTGTCTTCAGAAATAACACTGATTTCTGGCGGAGCTGGATCATTGGAATCTGTCTCCCAGGCAGAGTTGTCGTAGGAGGATTCCTCAGTTGTATTTTGCAGAGTATTTGTGTTCTCAAGTATATCTTCCCATCCAGTTGGTTGGATGTCTTCGAGCATGATACGAGAGCTTTCAGGAGCGGTGTATTTGACCATGAAGTCGTATTTTCCAGTCGGTTGTCCCAAGGTGTCCCACACTTCTTTGGAATTGGAGGAGTAATCCCTTTCGATGATGTTGACCTCAGGAAAAGCATAGTTAATGAATTCTAGTCCTGCAAACTTTGCGAATTCATCGTCGTGCTGGATATTTTCTAAATGACCTGAGTGTTGATCCCATGACATGGTGGGGATGCAGGTATTTGTTTCAATGATGCTCAGCTGATTTTCTTGCCCCAAGTCCCCTTGGTACGGCTGCCATATAGGCAGGCCATCATCGAGCCATAGTAGTCGTGGTCAAAGTTGTCTTTCATCAGAGTGTCCTCCTTTAATGAGTTTGGTAGAGGATGACATCCTTCCGGATAACAATCTCCGTATATCATTTCGACATCTGACCGTGGTATAAATCTCAAACTCTGTGCAGGATAGCAAAATGGCGTAGGAACCTTTTCCTGAGACATATAACCGCCCTTATTATGATAGGACTCTCATTCCTCATCTGCGTCAGAGGCATCTCCCTCTTTGATGGTATGTACTTCTTGAGATACTGGTTGAAGGAAGCCTCCACTATGGAAGAAGTTCTGAATGGGATGAAGACTTTCACCGTTAGTGGTAGTCTGGGTACAGGTTGCAGAAAGACCAAGACCCTTCTTTGTTTTGTTATTAGCAGGAATGACAAGCTGTCCTCATCCTTTTGCGCTATTACTCTTGATTACTTTGAGAGCATCTTTGTATGAGGAAATCAATGTTCCTTTTCCTAGTTGATCCTCATTGCTCACTGAAAGTGTCTGGAAGTGAGTTCCAACTACCTCCTCGGGTTCTACACAAGTGGATAATGATAGGTTACTCACGATCAGGGCTTGTTCTCCGCAGACCGTGACGAGCTGGTCGTTCTTGACAAACTTCAGCTTCTGGTGAAGTGTCGAAGTGACGGCCTATCCTGGTGTATCCAAGGTCTTCCTAATAAGCAACAGTATGTTGCCCAGATGTCCATGACCTGGAAAGTGACCAGGAAAGTGTGAGGACCGATAGTTATGGGAAGTTCGACTTCGCCAATAACTATTTTTTGGATCCGTAAAATGCTTTGACAACGACCTCATTGCCTCTCATCGGAGGTCATTTGAATGATAGTTGCATCAGAGTTGACTTCGACATAACGTTGAGAGCCGATCCGGTGTCTACCAGTACGCTGGCTAAAGCATCATCCTGGCAGTTAACTGTGATATTGAGCGCCATGTTGTGGCTTTTTCCTTCCTCCGGCAATTCCTCATCACTATACCCCAAGTTGTTGCAAGAAGTGATGTTAGAGACGATGCTATCGAATTGTCGTATTGACACATCCTGTTCCACAAAGGCCTGCTCTAAGACTTTCTGTAGAGCCTCTCTGTGGGCTTTGAAACTGAGTAAAAGTGATAACACTGAGATTTTTGAAGGAGTTTGTAACAGATGATCAACAATGTTGTATTCACTCCTTTGGATGAGCTTCAGCATCTCATCATCGTTCTTCGAAAGGTCGGGATTACTGGATTGATCGACTGGTGGATTAAGAACTTCTGTTTGTGGTTTCTTTTCTTTGGTAGGTTCCCTAACTCCTCGGTTGAAGATTCTGCCGCTCCGTGTTACTCGACTGATGTCTGCAATATTCACGATGGAGGGTAATGGAATTTCTTTTCCATTCTCAACTGTTGTTGCACCGTATTTGTAAGGGATCACCTTAGTTGATTCATATGGTAGTAGTCCCGGTAGATAGATAACTACAAGAGCCTTCTGATTTTTTTGACTGTCGTAAGTAACTTCAATCAATTCTTGGTTAGGAACTTTCGATTCATCAAGTAGAGAGATGATGGTACAAACATCTTTGGTCCCTTCATGATCAGAGATCACAATAACATCCTTAATCTGGTCAGCGAAATAGTCTGGCGTCCAGTTGATAGACCCCAAAACTGAATATTGTTGGATTTCTTTGCGATCCAACTGACTTTGAAGAGCTGTTCTACGAGGTAACATCCTTGATTATTTTTTGAACAGACTCTACAACGCTCGTAGTTGTGTGGTGGCACCTGGCCACGTCCGCTTTGAATGCAGTGCAACCTCACTAGATCTGTTTCCGTAGATCGGACATCCTGATTTTGATGGCTAGTAGGGTTCCTATTAACCACACAGATTTGTTGTGTGTCTTCATCCAATAGATGGGAAGCCACCAGTGATTCAACAAGTGTTGCAAAGTTCTTTGAACGAGGGCGCACCCTGGGTTACTCTCACAACATACTTTACAGCTTAGATAATCATGTGAAGTGAGAAAACCGAGTTGGACTTGCTTGGCATGTAACTCCACCAAGCTGGTATTCATTAAACGAATATCGAATATTTGAACCATGTTAATCTGATAAGGATTTCTATCATGGTAGTCCTGGATCCATCCAAGATCTATCTGACGCTTGAGGGCCTCTTGTACAAAAGAGCATCCCTGTTTGTTTACTGAGCAAGTCAGACAGGAATTGTAATCGTGTCGTGCCAGATTATGATACTGGATTTGCCTTGAGTGCATTGCCACTAAGTTGACATTCATTGCATGGATGCCGTGGTTCTGAATGATGATGGAACTCGTATAATTCATGTTAACCCCACGAACTCGGTGCTCCTGGATCCATCCGAGATCCAATTATTCCTGTAGAGCTGCTAGCACCACAGAACATCCCTGATTGTTTTTAGAGCAGATATCACACTGGTGATAGTTATGAGGTGGCACATGGCCGTATCCGCTCTGTCTACAATGCATCTTGACCAAATTGGCCCTCAATAAGAGTACATAGTGAATTTGATAGCTGTTGTTAGCCTCTCCCTCTATCAAATTAACTGCAGCCTTCTCATGTTAAGGCAGCGGATTTGTGAGAACATTTAGATTTGTATCTTTGAAAGATAATACCCCGCTCCTAACAAGCTTTTGCACGTCGGATTTGAAACTGAGACTGTTTTCTATGTTATGCCCTAGTCCTCCTTGATGATAAGGGCAAGTCTAATCCGCTTTGAACCAAAAAGGCGGATTCTTCAGTATTGTAAGAGGCGCTCTGGTTTGGACATGCCCCTTGACCAGTAATAATGGTCGTGTTATACGGTTGTTGTTGTACTGAGGACGAGCCTGCTGAAGAGGTTGTTGTGTCCTTTGCTGAAATTGCTGTTGATTAGGTTGGCTCTGAGCAACCTGAGGTTGATACGTAGGAACAGACGCAGGATTGATAGCAGGAGTTACAGCTGCTACTAGTTGATATCATCGCCTTTGCTTTCCCAGAGACATATTCCCAATATCCTGCTCTTTTTTCTTAGGGAGAGCACTACCGTATCGGTTTGTAATACTTGATGATCCAGCGTATTTGACTAAACGTCCTTCTCAGACTGCCTCCTTAAGACGAACTCCCATGCCCACCATCTCGGTGAAGTCACTGGGCGCACTGGCAACCATTCTATCGTAGTAAAATGAGCTCAAGGTCTTTAAGAAGAACTTTGTCATCTCTTTTTCCTCAAGAGGTGGACAAATTTGAGCGGCAATTTCACGCCATCTCTGAGCGTACTCCTTAAAGGTTTCCTTATCCTTTTGTGACATCGATCTGAGTTGATCTCTGTACGGTGCCATGTCCAAATTATACTTGTATTGTTGAACGAAGGCAGCGCCAAGATATCTGACAGTGGCGATCTTAGTGCGGTTTAAACCCATGTACCATTTGAGTGCGGCACCGGTTAATATATCCTGAAAATAGTGGATCAGCAACTCTTGGTTCTTTGTCTAAGCTGACATTCGTCGAGCGTACATCACCAAATGGATCTGAGGGCAAGAGTTACCCTTGTACTTTTCAAAATTGGGCACCTGAAATTTGTACGGGACTTTCACATTAGGGACCAAACAAAGGTCTGCGGCGTCCTTTCCAAATAAATCCTGACCGCGACGGGCTTGCAGTTCTTTCTGCATCTCCAGAAATTGTTCCTGGAACTCATTCATTCTATCGAACATACTTTCGTTCCCACCAAAAGGTATCTGTGGAATTTGCCCTTCTGGGACAGTGTGTACCACGGGCAGTGGTATAGTCACTATGGTAGAGACTCTCGGTGCCTCCCAAAGTTTGTAACCTTCAGGAGTTGCTGTCATTCCCCTGGCATCTTCTCTTTCCTGAAGTTTGTAACCTTCAAGCCCACCGACTCCTGCTGAAGTTTCTGGATCTTTAGTGATCAACGGAATATATCCTTCCGGGATACAGTTGAGTGGCATTCCCCAGGGACGATCTTTCGGAATTCTATACCTAGGATCATACTTCTCCACTATGGGCGTTGATGTGATCTCTGAGATCACAGTCCTTTGTTGTTGCATCTGAGCTTCTACTAGAGCTTACATGTCATTATGAAGCTTTATAATATCCTCTTTTAGAGTGTCGATCTCTTCCCTCAACTCTCTGTTCTCTTCCTCGAGATCATCCATCTTTTTCTGACGATTGGCCCGAATATTGTACTAATGAGACAACCTGACTCTCTTTAGAATCGAGACGCAAACATGAGATTTGTAGGTAAGAAGAATGCGTTATGCGAGAATGATGAATGATATGCAATGATTATATTAATTGTACATTTTTTGTTTATTCAAAGTAAATTTGACAATTGGATTGCAAAACATCAAACAGTGGGGAAACCCCGTTTTATTGAATTCAAAGATTATGGAAATGGAAATACAGTAATCTACAAAGTGCTGTAAAAGGAAATCTAAGCTAATGGATCCCGAGTCCTCTCTGAGGAGAGATCAGGTGCTGGTTCTGGTACTTTCCCTTTCTTTGAGCGGGGCTCTTCGGCCTTTGTCGGGTTGTCATTCCTTTGCCAAGTGAAAGAAGCGAGCAAATTCCTTTAGTCTTCCGGATTCTCTACAGCGTGTTGCTCTAAAATCTCAATCAGAGCGTCTTTTTCTTTTAATAGTTGCTGTATTTTCTTGCATTCCACATTGAGAATATAGTACTTGTTCCTCCAAGACCTCTTCTCGTGCTGATCTTTGCTGAGGGTAACCTGAAGTTTTTCCGTCTCAGACATAAAATAAAGGGCAGAGTCCCTTAATGGAAGAACTTCCTGGCGAGGATAAGGCATCCTTAGTTTGAGAGCTCTAGTTTGTACCCAGTGGAGATAAGGCTCCACCGAGGCACAGTCTGGTTTTCCTAGAGACTCTTGTCCTTTTCTATGAACGTGTTTCCAGGCACGCACTATTTTCTTCTTTAGTGCCCTTTCATTTTCTCCTTCCTTGAAGAAAAGACCTTCCAGATGAGTATTACGTGGGATATGCCTCATCGGGTATCCAAATTGACGACGAACTAAAACTGGATGATAATTGATTCCTCCCTTAGTTCCTATAAGGGGTATATTTGGGAAATTTCCACAACGGTCAATGATCCTGATCCTGTCATAGATTTGATTGTACCAATCGATGTCAGAGTTGGTAAGAGACATGATTCTCTGTGACCAATGTAAAGTATTTTGATCCCAAAATGCAGCAGACTTGGGTAAGTGGAAAGTGAACCATTTGCACAACAGGTGATCATTCCTCCGCTGTACAAATTCGTTAAGTGTACCGAATGATAAGCATCTGCGAGCAAAGTTGGTACAGGGTTTCCAATCAGAAAAATCTTAATGGCGTTGATATCAACGAAGTTATTGATGTTGGGGAACAAAAATAACCCATAGGTAAGTAAAACAAAAATGCTCTCAAAAGCGGCCACGTTCCCTATACTAGCAAAGTATAGAGTTTATTTTGTCAAGAACTGGGCTGGCAAACCCTGGATTCCACCCTTAGTGGTCATGTGAGTCCTGACTTCTGACTCGTCAAAATAAATTGCTCTTGCAATGGTTTGATCCTTTGAAACTTCTTCCAGTCCAGAAAATGGAGCTTGATCAGTAATGTGCAAATTAGTCAGGTGAGAGTATTCCTCCAGCGTTGGTGCTAGCTGATAATCCGGGAATGTGAAACTGTGATAGACCGGGTCGTAGAACTGGATTAGCGTGGACAGGATTCCTTCAATTACATGGACCCTTAACAAGGACAGAAGTCCTCCATACCTGGCTCTAAAAGTCTCAGGGTTGGTTATCATCCTAGCCAGACCTCTTAAATCCTCTAGTTTTGGAACCTTGAAGGTGTACTTATGAGTTTTCCTTCTACCGAAATCCATTAGCGCAATCTTTTTATCTAACATTTGCAATTATTGTCTTAGTTTAATTTGAAAAAGAGAGACTAGAAGAGAAGATTTTTCTTCGTTTTAATGTTTTTTAAATGAATGTATGAATGCAGCACACAAAAACATAGAAAAAACATGGGGTCAAAGGTTCGGTGTCATGAAGTCAAGGCTCTACCCTCCCCCCCAAAGGTTTATACTGGTGATTTTTTGTACCTATCCGTAAAATCATTGACCCCTCTTGGGATGCCAACAGCAAGCGGATCGCCAGCGAGCTGATGTATCCTAGAGCGATCTCAAATGAGGGTAGTACAACCTCAGCTTAATAAAAACCTCAGCTTCTCAGATAACCCAGTCGACCACACTACTTTCAACAACCGAAGTTGTATAGGCAATGTATCTGCAAAGGGAGTCTTGACTGAGTTTGATGGTCGATCGGGGACTCTTAACTGGGATTCATTCCCCGCAATATTACCCTCATTTCCATCACCTATCTTAGGTGTATACTCAATCTTTCCGCATGCGACATCACACACATTCCCATTAGCAGAAAAATAAACACAGATATCAATTAGGAAAAGCAGTATATATATTTGTCTTAATCATCATAGACCTCTAGTCTTATGATCCTATACAAACAATGGCTCCCCAACAGAGTCGTCATTTTTGTGACACTTTGAGAACTTAAGGTTTTCTACCTTAGAGACGGGAAGATAACAAGATCTCGTCTTGTCCTCAGTGAAGTCGCCATTCTTCTGTAGCGCGATTTTTGTGGTTGCGAATCACTATCGTTGGGTACTACAGTTCGATTCATTTTTATCCTATTAAAGCTGATGAAGGAAGGGAAATAGATGTCTCCAATTAACCCCACTTGCATACTGAGTTTAAACAGATGACTGTTAGTTTATAGATGCTATTCCAGATATTGGGTCTCTCTTAGGTTATTTTGTTAAGAAGAATAGTGTCTAGGCTATTGGTAGGATGTTATTACTGATGCTTTTCGATTGATGTATGAAGGTACGAGATTTTGGGTTTTTTGATTGGTGTGCTCGCTAAGATTTTTGCAATCTTATGCCAACGTATTCCAGAAACGGGGAAATCAGAGCGATCATAGTTCCTCCTATTCTATGGGAGGAAAAAGGTTGTTTTGGTGTCTTGTTCAAAGCCCAAGACGTGAAGCGAAAGGTGGTTTGTATCTTGTTCAAAGTCCAAGATGTGAAGCTAAAAGGTTTTGACTTAGAGAGAATTTGTCATCTCTAAAAAGGAGTTGTTGATGTTTGTATACTGTGAGCGAGGCACAACTTTGATGCTAAAAGGTTGATTGACTCAACTGGGGTTTTCTTATACAAAGCCTAAGAGGAGGCTAGAAGTTGACTTTTTCGGGGGAAATGTTCTTTCTGTCTTGTACAAAGCCCAAGATTGAGGCTAAAAGGGTTTGACTCAACAAAAAGGTATGTCATACTCAACAAGAGAGTAATTTGGTGTCTCGTATGAAGCCCGAGACAGAGGCGAAAGGGGAAGATGGACTCAACAAGAGAGTCTGAAAGTCAATTGACCCAACAGGAGAGTCTTTTATACTCAACAAGAGAGTGTTTATATGTGTCTTGTACGAAGCCCAAGACGGAAGCTAAAAAGGTTGACTCAACGAGAGAGCCTTGAACAGGTGATGGACCCAACAAGAGAGTCTGAAGGTTGATTGACTCAACAAAAGAGTCTTTTATACTCAACAAGAGAGTGATTTGATGTCTCGTACAAAGCCCGAGATAGAGGCTAAAAGGAAGTTGACTCAATAAGAGAGTCTTTTATACTCAACAAGAGAGTGATTATCTGTGTCTTGTACGAAGCCCAAGACGGAGGTTGAAAAGCGCTGACTCAACAAGAGAGTCTTTTATACTCAACAAGAGAGTGATTTATATCTCGTACGAAGCCCGAGATAGAGGCTAAAAGGAAATTAACTCAACAAGAGAGTCTTTTATACTCAACAAGAGAGTGTTTTTCTATCTCGTACAAAGCCCGAGATTAAGGCTAAAAGTGGTTGACTCAACAAGAGAGTCGGAAAAGGTTAGCTTCGCTGGGGATAATCATTTGTACAAAGCCCAAGAGGAGGCTAACTTTGTTGTTTACTATTTCAGTTGAGTGACAGGTCCAGTGTATTGGATAAAAGAGAAAATTAGTTCTTATGAAGAGAAAAATTATAGGTAAGGTTGTGCCTTGGTATTGATCAGGGTTATTTCCTGTTCTTTAAGAAAATGGTAAATCCCAAGGGTATTGAGACTGTCCAAGTCTACTGGTGTTTGAGAAGTCGTTTATCAGATAGTGAATGCTCTTTGTATGATGCCCAAGAGAAGGTTGGTATGTTAAGGGATGGAGGTCAACCCATTAAATGGTCGGACACTTGACTCAGAAAGACAGCTCTAGGAAATTGATGACTAGGTTCTGTTCCTATACCTGTAGAGGTCACTAGGTCCTTGTACTAAGCCCAAGAGAAGGCATGAGAGCTTGTAAGAGGCCGACGGGTCCTTGTACAACGCACAAGAGGAGGCGGGGATGTTTTTAGGAAGCCTGTGGGTCCCCAAACCCTGACAAGTTCAAGACATGCCATTCACCGAGAATAGCTCAAGCCAAGAAAGTTCGGGAATTTGGAAAAAAAACTCAAAAGATGCCATTCACGGAGAAAAGATCATCTCTGGGGAGTTAGAGTTACTTTGACAATTTCTAAAGGTGACAGTCTGAGAAAGGGTTCACTGAGAATGCTGCCTTTCACGTCTCCATATTCTTTAACCCCAAGAGGAGGGAAGACTGTATCTGGTAATCCTATGGGGTCCTAGTTTTGTTTGTATTTAAGAGTGACCAACAGGCTTTACCTAGTGCTAGACGTATTTTTTGGGGAAGAATCTAAATAACTATACTAGTATAACGCAATTGATATTTGACAAGTATATAAAAGTTTGTGAAAGAAGACTTACAGTGAAACAGCCCCACAATACAGTTATATATATATATATATATATATATATATATATATGAAAGCGGTAAATGAAAGCGGATAAACACTTACCCGGTTGTAGAGCTTCCATTCTGTTTTATTTGTTGTTCAACAAAGAAAGCTTTGATAACAATATTATATTCAAAATAAAATGGGAAAGTGCTTTGAAAATATTGTTGGGGCTTACATCTCAAGGAGAGGCCCAAGGTTTTATTAGTGATTGCACTGCTGTTTTGAATTTGTACAAGGACTTATACAAGTGACTGAGGCCCAAAAAGAATTTCTGTACAAAGGGATGGGTCTTACACTCTCTCAAGAGGTCCAAAGCTATTTAAAGAAGAGGAATGGGGCTTATAAAACGAGGGTAGGCCCAGATGATTTGTTTCGAACTGGCGATCGTGCTGAGGTTTTTCTTTTAACGCAGAGGGACTTATACAATATCTGAGACCAAAAATGGTTTTGGTTAAAAAGGGATTGGGTCTTACACTTTATTAGAGGCCCATGAGTGATTTTGAGAAAAATAATGGGGCTTACAACTCAAGAAGAGGCCCAGTGTGTTGATTTTTAAACTGGCGATCCGCGCCGGGATTTTTGAAAATACAGTTGGACTTATACAATGACTAAGGCCCAAAAAGTGGTGTATTTACAAAGGGGTTGAGTCTTACACTCTAAAAGAGACCCAAAGTGTTTTTTTTAAGAAAAGTGGTGGGGCTTACAGCTCAAGGAGAGGCTCAGATGGAAAACAATGATCGCACCGTTATTTTGAAAACTGTACAGGGACTTATACAATGACAGAGGCCCAAAATGGTTTATGTACAATGGGGGTGGGTCTTACACTCTCTCAAGAGGCCCAAAATGTTTTTAAAATGATTTGTTTAGGGTGATTAAGATCAAAACTCTAAATTAATTTCAAGGATGTGTTTTAATTAAATAAAAACTTAATTAAAATGATCAAAATTATCAAACATGTATAAAAAATAAGTTGTGATCTTGGATTAATGTTTGAAAATTCATGTTTATATCCACAAAATAATTGGAGACCAATTAAGTTTGGAAAATCAATGAGGAATAAATATTTCAAATGTTAAAAACAAATAAAACATTAATTCTTTGCAAAAATATCAAATATATGGAATAAATAATATTTTTGGGAATTTTTGGCAAAACAAAATAATTTAAGATTTTTGTGAATTATTAAAAAAAGAATCAACTCAAATTCATTAAAACTCAGAGAGAAATTAATTTTTGAATAAATTAAATAAAATCACAAAATTCAAATATTTGAATTTTAAAAAAAGCGCCAAGAACATGGCAAGAACGCGCGCCCTCTCTCTGTTTCTGCAGATTTGCATTTTCTATCCAATCTCACTGAATACTTGATGATATCATGCAATCTACATATCAATATACTCGTTTTCACCTCACGATCATGTCTATGGTCTTTAATTTCATTTATTTTAAGCATGGAATAAGAAATCAAAGAGAAACCTCAATAACCCTAAATTTGGCATGAAGGTTCAGAAATTCCATACACGATTCAAATAAAGCAATTGATTGAGGGTAAACACTCTATGCATGATTATGAATATATGGCCAAATTATTGTGCATAAAAAAATGCATGGATCATAGAGTTAGAAGAGTTCATGCTTACCTCTTGCAGCTGGTGATCGTGTTTTGTGTTAGAGGTGTTACAGCTTGGTTCCAAGGATATGGACAGCTTCCCAAGGTGCTATGGACTATGTCTGGATGCTTGGAGTGGATTGAATTGAGCTGGAACTTGATTTGGCACCTCTACTGCAAATCTGTCAAAGGCTTATGCAGATGGCTGGTGATTTTGTGATTTTGGTGTTCCAGATGTTGTGATTTTGTGATTTTTGTGATTTTGGTGTGTGTGTGTGTGATTGGTTTGGTCGAAATAGCTCTCAAACTCAAAACCCGATGGTGATTTGCTTTGGAAGGCAAATTTGGAGTGAAGGAAGAGATTTTGAGGAAAGCATCTGTTTGATGGCTTTGGTGTACTCAAACTGATCACAAATGATGTCTATTTATAGTGCAACAAGTTTGTTTTGCAAGCAATAATGAATGGCAACTGCTGCATAGGTTTGGCCAATGTTGATCAATGGGAATCCAAGTCTCCTCTAGCCATCGCCTAGAGGTTAGGGCACAGGCTGCTGGTTCCCTTGATCTTGGATAAGTCTTGACTGAATTCAGTTGGAAGAGGCCCAATCCATGCCACCTTGGTGTATCCATTGAATGCTCCAAAACAAAAATTAGAGTCTTGTCCCCTCTTTAGGGATTTCTAAGTTTGGCATGATATTTTTAGTTCTAAAGACTTAGGAGGCTTGGGATCAGTCTTTGTCTCTCCTTGGTCCCAACTTTGAATGGAAAAAATGGCTTTGTGGTTTAGGAGTTATGATCCTCCAAAGTTGGTACCCTAGCCACTTTGTTCCATAACTTAGAAAATTTCTAAGTTTTTTATGGATACCCTTTTTACAAGTTATCTCACTTTTCTTGGTTTTTCTTGATGAATGATGATTCCAATCACACATTAACATCATTTTAGGGTTAGGGAACCATAATTATGAAAAATATCAAAAAGTCAAACTCTGACTTTTGTGCACAGTTGACTTTTAGTCAGATGAACTTCAAACTGTGCGATCCTCTATGAAATCAAGTCCTTGACCTAAATCAAACTTTATGGACATGTTTCATAGGTGTCATATGGTGTATTGAATCATGTCCCAAGGTTTGGGAGCATGCCTGGTTCAAAAGTCAAAGGCACAGTTGACTTTTCCCGTGAAACCCTAGTTGTGGTTCTGATGAATTTGGAACTTGTTGGTCAAGCTTCTTGGATTAATCCATTATTGAAAAATGGATCAATGTAGTGTGTTAGAGACCCTCAAATCATGTCTTGAGGTGTTGGCTCATGTTTTGTCCCAAAAGTCAACTTAGGGGTGAATTAGGTCAAGAAACCCTAATTCCTGATTTCTAATGTATGCATCCCCTAAGGCTTAATTGACTTGATGATTGAGTTCATGAAGTTCCATAGCACATCTTAGGTTATGCTTTGAAGCATTGGCTCATGCCCAGAGGAAAATTTTCATCTGGAGGCCCTGGTCGACCAAAACCCTAATTTGGTGACACTGGCGATCTTGAGTCTTGATCCACTTGGAATGTTGCAGCCTTGTGCTTAATCCTTGAAGTGGGAGTCCTCATGATCCTTTGTGGATGTTTGAGAGGTTTAGACAAGTTGAAGATCATGTCACTACTTGATTTATCCTTTGTCCAAGAGCTCTGAGGAGGCTTGAAACCCTAAGTTTGATTGTAGTGGATGCTCACCCATCTTTGGGGAGACTAATGAGGTATGATGGTCCATCCATATTGTGATGATGATTTGCATAATGATGGGGAATCTTAGTGGTCAAAATTTGGGGTATGACAACTGCTGGTGGACAATCTGAGCCTAAAACGGCTAAGGTCCCCAAAAAGACAACCACTACCAGTGGTGCTGCAGAAGCCTCTCCTGGGGCTGCCTCTAAACCAGCTGCAGATCATGCTGAAAGCAATAATTCTAGCCCTGATGCTGAAGGTGTCAAGGTAACTTATCAAGAAACCTCACTTTTCTTGATTTTTCTTAATGAATGATGGTCAATACCATACATTAACATTATTTTTTACTTAGGGGAATCATATTTGTGAAAAATTCCAAAAAGTCAAACTTGATTTTGTGCACAGTTGACTTTTTAGCGGATGAAATCCAAACTGTGCGATCCTTTGTGAAATCAAGTACTTGACCTAAATCAAACCTAATGGATGTATTCCATAGCTGTTATAGGGTGTATTGAATCATGTCCCAAGGTTTCGGAGCATGTCTTGGTCAAAAGTTAAAGGCACATTTGACTTTTTCCTCAAAACCCTAATTGTGGTCCTGGTGAAATTGAAACTTATGAGCCAAGCTTCTTCGGCCAATCCATTGTTAAAAATGGATCAATGTGGTGTATTGGAGGCCCTCAAATCATGTCTTGAGGTCTTGGCTCATGCTTTGTCCCAAAAGTCAACTTAGGGGTGAATTAGGTCAAGAAACCCTAATTCCTGATTTTTGGTAAATGCATCCCCTGAGGCTAAATTGACTTGATGATTAGGTTCATGAGGTCCCTTGGAGTATATTGGGCTGTGATTTGAAGCATTGGCTCATGTCCAGAGGAAAATTTCCATCTGGAGGTCTTGGTCGACCAAAACCCTAATTTGGTGACACTAGCGATCTTGAGGCTTGATCCACTTGAAATGTTGCAACCTTGTGCTTAATTCTTGATGTGGGAGTCCTCTTGATCTCTTATGGGTGTTTGAGTGACTAGACAAGTTGAATATCATGTTATTTTTTATTGATCTTTTATCTAAGTGCTCTGAGAGGGCTTGAAACCCTAAGTCTTGATTGTGGTGAATGCTCGATCATCTTTGAGGAGATTGATGAGGCCTGAAAGTACATCTATAGTGTGGTAATGATTTGTAAAATGATGGGAAATATTGGTGGTCAAAATTTGGGGTTTGACAGATGCCCCTATTTAATTTTCTTGGACCTGAAGGTGTGAATGGCGAAGGTATTCAGGTATTCGGGGTGCAAGAGGATTAAATATCGGAATACCTAAAATTTTGACGGTGGTTATGAATGGCAGTTTGCTCATATATCTTCTTTTTCTAAGCAATGCCGCTTAGAAAAGGGTAAAACCTCCCCTCGATCCTGGTCTACATCCACGTAACTGGTCTTAGTTTCTGAAATAAACTTCCCCTCGATCATGGTCTTTGGCCATGGAACTGGTCTCAGTTTCTGATATAAACTTCCCCTCGTTTCGGGTCTTCAGCCACGGAACTGGTCTTAGTTTCTAAAATAAACTTCCCCTCGATCCTGGTATTTGGCCATGGAACTAGTCTCAATTTCTAATATAAACTTCCCCTCGATCCAGGTATTTGACCATGGAACTGGTCTCAGTTTCTGATATAAACTACCCCTCGATCCGGGTCTTTAGCCATGGAACTGGTCTCAGTTTCTGATGTAAACTTCCCCTCGATCCGAGTCTTCAGCCACGGAACTGGTCATAGTTTCTTTTGTCAATAAACTTCCCCTCGATTCTAGTCTTCAGGCAAGGAACTGGTCTCAGTTTTTTTTTGTCAAGTTACTTCCTTGGAAAGGTGTCATACCCCAAATTTTGACCATAAGATTTCCCATCATTGTGCAAATCATCACCACAATATGGAGATACCATCATGCCTCATCAATATCCTCAGAGATGTTTGAGCATTCACTACAACCAATACTTAGGGTTTTAAGCCCTCTCAGAACACTTAGATAAAGGATCAATCAAGAAATGACATAATCTTCAAATTTTATAACCTCTAAAACACCTATAAAGGATCAAGAGGACTTCCACATCAAGAATCAAGCACAAGGTTGCAGCATTCCAAGTAGATCAAGCCTCAAGATCGCCAGTGTCACCAAATTAGGTTTTTTGGTCGACCAAGGCCTCCAGATGGAAATTTTCCTCTGGGCATGAGCCAATGCTTCAAAGCATAACCCAAGATACTCCAAGGGACATCATGGACCTAATCATCAAGTAATTTGACTTCAGGGGATGCATTTATCCAAAAATCAGGAATTAGGGTTTCTTGACCTAATTCACCCCTAAGTTGACTTTTGGGACAAAATATGAGCCAAGACCTCAAGACATGATTTGAGGGTCTCCAATACACTAAATTGATCCATTTGCAACAATGGATTGATCCAAGAAGCTTGATCCACAAGTTTCAATTTCATCAGGACCACAATTAGAGTTTCGAGGAAAAAAGTCAACTGTACCTTTGACTTTTGACCAAGACATGCTTCCAAACCTTGGGACTTGATTCAATACACCCTATAAAACCTATGGAATATATCCATTAGGTTTGATTTAGGTCAAGGACTTGATTTCACAAAGGATCGCACAGTTTGGATTTCATCCGATAAAAAGTCAACTGTGCACAAAATCAAGTTTGACTTTTTGGATTTTTTCACAATTATGGTTCCTTGACCCCAAAACAATGTTAATATGTGATTTGAATCATCATTCATCAAGAAAAATCAAAGAAAGTGAGTTAACTTGTAAAAGAGGTAACCATAAAAAACTTAGAATATTTCTAAGTTATAGAACAAAGTGGCTAGGGTACCAACTTCCAAGGACCATAACTTGAGATCCAAGTAACCATTTTGTGTGATACAAAGCTGGATTTGTAAGTCTTGGTACACTCTACAAAAGCTTCAACTACATCCCATTCCAATTCCTCATGGATTTTTAGTTATGGAGTGATCAAAATGGCTAAAAACATGAAAATGACAATTTTCCAACACTTAGTGAAATTTTCACTAAGTCAGAATCTGCCTTACTTTTTACAAAATGTAGGGACATTTTTCACCTTGATCCCAGTAAAACCAGGTATAGGGGTGAACATCAAAGTTAAAGTATGCCATGAGGGATTTCCAACAAGTACCATATCATCTCCAAATTCCATTTGAGCAAGGAGATACAACCCTTGGAACATGGCATCATGAACTGGTTTTTACAAGGCAGAATTTGTACATTTTGCTCGATTTGTCCAAATTTGATAAATCCATGCCTTGTCATCCATTTGGACACATCTGAGGATAAAACAAGAAGGGAATGATCTGATTCCCAAGCCTCCAAAGTCCAAGAATCTACAAGTAGCCATGCCAAACCTAAAAAGGCTAAAAGATGCCAAGACTCCAATTTTGTTTCCAAGCCTTTAATGAATGCATTAAGGTGGCATGAATTGAGCCTATTCCAACTGAATTCAGTCCAAACTTATCTCTGAACCAAAGCTACAAAGCATGTGCTCTAATCTCAAGCCAATGGCTAGAGGAGACTTGAGATTCCTTTTGCATAACATTGGCCAAAGGTCTGCTGTAGCCTCCATTCACTATTGATGCCAAAAAAACTTGAAACACTATAAATAGACATCAATTGTGATCAGTTTGAGTATACCAAAGCACCCAAACTAATGTTTTCCTCAAAATCCCTCTCTTTAGGCCAAAATGCCTACTTTTGCAAGGTATCTCTGAGTTATTGAGTTAGAGAGAAATTCCATCACAACTCATAATCCAAAAACCTCTAGTATGTTGTATCTAAGCTGTCTAAACACTAACATGTAACCTGTAACACCAAAATCTCAAAGTCCACTTCCAAAACCTCAAAATTTGACTTTTTTTTTTTACATTTTTCAAGCTATGCCTTGATTCAGTCACTTCCAAAACCAAATAAAACCTCAAACACACTTCAAATATCATCCTTGAACTATCCCAAATGGTTCCCCTCATCTGGAACACCATTTGAGAGAGTTGCCCTGTTGGTCACTTTTGCCCCTTTTGCAAGAAAGAGCTCAAACTTGTTCCTGAGGATCCAGCTGGTTCTAACAATTCTAAAAGCTTTTAAGGGATCTATTGAGAGTGTCCGAAGCATCAAATTACTTCTGGCACAAGGAACTTGACAGATAGCACAAGGAGCTTCAAGAGGTAAGTGCATCATCACTTGAACATTCTAAATTATGCATTCCTTTGAGATCCATTGATCATAAACATCTCATACATGTTGTATATGTTGTGTTTGAACCAATTCATCATGTATTTCTTGCCTGTAACATGAGGTAGCATAGAAAATGCCAACATAGGCCTATTTCAAAACCACTATCGGGTTTTAAAATAGGGACCTCATCTGAAAAAACCATGACTACCTTTGGATCCTTGGGAAATTCTGGGCCAGATGCATATAAATTTTATCCCAATCCATGTAGAAATGAGAAAGTTAGAGGCTTCACGTAAATGGCCCAAAATCTGGCCTTGCCTTGCCTTGCCCAAGCCTAAAACAAGGCACCCCTTATATATTTATGGGGTGGTTTGGATACACGGATGTATCACCACCCCAGTGGTTGCGCGCTCATGTGTTTGGCTTGGAGGTCTGGGGTTCGAATCCCCCTCGCCCTAGACCCCTTTTTACCACTTTTTCCATTTTTTATATTTTTCACATTATTGTCTTAAATGATTTGAAAAATTAATTTCTCTCTCAATTTTAATTATTTTTTATTGGTTCTTTTTACAAAAAATCACAAAATGTTAAAATATTTTATTCCACACAAAAAATCAAATTTATATTATTTATTTAATATAGTTGATATTTTTGTAAATAATTCATTTTTAATGGGTTTTAAACATTTCAAAAAGGAATGATCACCTTGGAAATCACAACCAAATAAGTTTTAATTCATCTTGTGATTAAAACATCATTTTTCCAACCTCAACCAAAAATCACAAGTTGTTTATTCAAACTTATTTGGTGTTTTTTATCATTTTAATTAATTTTCTTTGGATAATTACTTTAAAAAATGATGAAATTAGGGTTTCTTTGATTTTCACCCTAACAAATCCTTTTCAAACACTTTGGGCCTCTAATAGAGTGTAAGACCCAATCCCTTGTTATACAAAAATAAATTTTGGGCCTCAGTCATTGTATAAGTCCCTCTGCGATTCTCAAAACGACGATGTGATCACTGTCTTTTATTGGGCATCCCCTCATGTTATAAGTCCCATCTTTCTTTTTTAGAACCTCTTTGGGACTCTCCTTGAGTTTTAAGACCCATCCCTTTGTATAGAAAACCTCTTTGGGCCTCAGTCGTTGTATAAGTCCCGATACGATATTCATAACAATGGTGCGATCACTGTTTAACCTTGGGCCTCTCCTTGAGTATAAGCCCCAACAATCTTTACAAAAACAACCTCCCTTTTTATTTAGGTTCAAACATATGTTGTTATCAAAACTTTCTTTAATTTCTTTGAACAACTAACAATACAGCATGGAAGCTTGCTCACCTGTATGTTTTTTATCGGCTTTCTTTTACATGCTTTAATATATATACATGTATTGTGGGAAGCTGTTCCTCTGTAAGTCTTCTTTCATATCCTGTAAAATACTTGTCATATATTAACTGTATATATACTAGTATAATTATTTAGAGTTTTCCCCAACAACTAGGTCTAGAACTAGGTAAAGCCAGTTGGTCACTCTTTGAATACAGTTAAAACTAGATCCCCATAGGATTTCCAGATACAGTCTTGCCTTCTCTTGGGCTTAAAAAATATGGAACAAAGAGAAAGGCAGTATTCTCGATGAACCTTTTCTCAGACTCTCACTATTAGAACTTGTCAAAGAAATTCAGTTTCTATAGAGAGGATTAATTCTCGGTGAAACTTCTCTTGAATTTCTTCAAACCCTGGAACTGTTCATTAAAGAAAAGACTATTCTCGGTGAAACTTTTCTTAAACTCTTCTTAAGTTTGGACCCACAGGCTTCCTAAAAGCATCCCCGCCTCCTCTTGGGCTTTGTACAAGGACCCTCTGGCTTCTTAGAAGTTCTCATGCCTTCTCTTAGACTTAATACAAGGACCCTAAAGACCTCTTAAAGGTATAAGACAGAACTTAGTCATCCTTTTCTAAAGCAGTCTTTCCAGTGTCAAAACATCAAACCAGTTTAGGGTTGATTCTCATCCCTTAAAACACATGCCTCCTCTTGGGCATCATACAAAGATAAACTCTTCCATACCAATAGACTTGGACAGTCTAATCCCTTCTTGGATCTCAAAGACATTCTCAAGTTCCTTACAAGTATAGGAGAAACCCTGGTCATTTAACCAATCCCTAGTAGAGTTAAAACTCTCACAAGATCTAAAACTCAGTCTTTTATCCTAAATTATCCCCTACCAGGGTTAGTTTATCATCAATATAACACTATCCCAAATTAGAACCTCAAGGCATCTGATATCTCAACTCTTCTGTAACCCTTAGGAAGAGTTGATTCCCCATTTGGACCTGCCTCGGGATCTCAATAATCCCCAGTAGAAAGATAGCCTTATCTTAGGATTTGTATAATGACCTTTCCTCAGCATAGTTAGCCTCCTCTTGGGCTTTGTACAATAATACTCCCCAGCGGAGCTAACCTTTTTAGACTCTCTTGTTGAGTCAATTACTTTTCAAACTCTCTTGTTGAGTCAATCACTTTTCAGACTCTCTTGTTGAGTTAATCACTTTTCAGACTCTCTTGTTGAGTTAGTCACTTTTTAGACTCTCTTGTTGAGTCAATCGCTTTTCAGACTCTCTTGTTGAGTCAATGACCTGTTTAGACTCTCTTGTTGAGTCAACCTTTTTTATCCTGAATCTTGGGCTTTGTACAAGACAGATAAAACCACTCCCTTGTTGAGACAATCTTTTCCAGCCTCCTCTTAGGCTTGGCATAAGGATTTCCCCTAGCAAAAGTTAGCCTCCTCTTAGGCTTTGTATAATGATTTCTCCAGCTTGTTCAGCCACAATCCTGGGCTTTGTACAGGATAGATAAAGGCACTCTCTTGTTGAGTCAAACCCTTTTAGCCTCAATCTTGGGCTTTGTACAAGATATAAATCTTCATAACCTTCTCTTAAGCTTGGGACAAACATCTTTCCCAGCAAAGTCAATCCCTCACAGCCTTCTTTTAGGCTTTGAGAAACAATTCCCTAAACAGAGTCAAACTCATTTCATCCTTAATCTTGGGCTTTGTACAAGACACAAGCAAACCTCCCTGACGGAGTCAAAAGCCACTTTTAGCCTCAATCTTGGGCTTCATACAAGACAAACAAAGTATTTCCCCGAAAAAGTCAAGCTTCCAGCCTCCTCTTAGGCTTTGTATAATGACATCCCCAAAGAGCCGAATCTCTTTTAGCCTACTCTTAGGCTTTGTTTAAGGACTTCCCTAGTAGAGTCAATCAACCTCTTAGCTTCAACCTTGGGCTTTGATCAAGGCACACAAAAATAAAAAATCCCCTTAGAGGAAGTCCACTCACTCTTTAGAGATGACAAATTCTCTCTCAGTTAAAACCTTTTAGCTTTAATCTTGGGCTTTGAACAAGACACCAAACATCTTTTTCCTCCCATAGAATAGGAGGAACTACGATTGCTCTGATTTCCCTGTTTCATTTAAACGGGAATACGTAGGTATAAGATTATGAAATCTTAGCGAGCATACTAATCAAAAACTCTAGGTCTAGTACCTTCATATGAATCAAAACTTAGGTCTAGTACCTTACCAAAGACACCTAAACATCAATGAAAACTCACTCAATCTCTCATATTTCCTAAGAAACTTTCCCAACCCATTAACGGATAAACACCATCAAGTACATAACGAAACCTAAAGCTAACAACCTGTGGATAACCACATATAGGATGGGTAATTGACAACTCCCCAATGTATAACATGACCCCAGACCCCCCAATCTCTTTAAAGCGTTTGTTCAGTTAAATAATCGCGTGCAAGGTTAGTTTTAGATAGCTTCCCTTTCCCTTCCAGCTTCACGGGATAAATAAGAAATCAGAAAGTAGCACCCCCTCTTCATAGTGGAAAGAAACCCGAAAACTAGCGATAAGGTGGTCGCGTCACCGACAAAAATCTCTCGCTACAGTAAAATGGCGACTCTACTGGGGATGTCATTGTCTGTTTAGGACTAGGATTATAGCTCTTAAGAGGTCTAGGATGTTAGCTTTAGGAATGAATATATATATATATATATATATATATATATATATATATATATATATATATATATATGTGTGTGTGTGTATATATGTGTATATATATATATATATATATATATATATATATCGCTTTTCCTAATTGATATCTGTGTTTATTTTTCTGCTAATGGAACTGCGGGTGATGCCGCATCTGGAAAGTTTGAGTGATCCCTAAGATAAGTGATGGCATTAGACGGGTAATCTTACAGGGAGTGACTCCCGAATAAGCGACCTCGGTATCCCATCGAATCAGTGGAGATACCCTTTGCGGATTCAATGCCTAAATGACTCCGGTTGTTGAAAGCAGATTGTTCGATCTTGGTATTCGTGAAACTAAGGATTTAGTAGACTGAGACCATGTTACTATTTTGTAGTGCAGAAGCTATCGAAAATAGTTTTCACGCGATACTACCCTCATTTGAGATTACTCTAAGATACTGCAGCACGCTCGGATGAACCAGCCTGCTGTTGTTATCCCAATGGGGGTCAATGATTTTGAGGACAGATACAAAAATTCACTAGTACAACCTTTGGGGATGAGTAGAGCCATGACTTCACGACACCGAACCTTTGACCCCATGTTTTTCTATGTTTTTGTGTGTTGCATTCATGCATTCATTTCATTAAAAAAAACTTTAAACAAAGAAAATTTTTCTCTTCTAGTCTCTCTTTTTCAAATTAAACTAAGACAATGATTGCAAATGTCAGAGAGAAAGATTGCGTTATGGATTTCGGTAGAAGGAAGACTCATAAGTACACCTTCAAGGTTCCAAAACTAGAGGATTTAAAAGGGATGGCACGGATGATCACCATCCCTGATGCTTTCAGAGCTAAGTACAGAGGACTACTGTCTCTGTTAAGGGTCCATGTAAGTGAAGGAATACTGTCTACTCTGATTTAGTTTTATGATCTGGTCTATCGCTGTTTCACATTCCTGGATTATCAGTTAGCACCAACATTAGAGGAACACTCTCATCTGACTGATTTACCCATCACTGACCAAGCTCCCTTTTCTGGACTGGAAGAAATTCCAAAGGATCAAACCATCGCAAGAGCAGTCTATTTGGACGAGTCAGAAGTCAGGACTCACATGATCGTTAAGGGTGGAATCCAAGGTTTACCAGCCAAGTTTTTCATAAAGAAAGCTCTGTACTTTGCTAGTATAGGGAACTTTCGAGAGCATCTTTGTGTGGCTCACCTACAAGTTATTTCTGTTTCCCAACATTGATGACTTCGTTGATATCAATGCCATTAAGATTTTTCTAATTAGAAACCCTGTACCGACCTTGCTCGTAGATGCTTATCATTCTGTACACTTAAGGAATTTGTAAAGCGGAGGAATGATCACCTGTTGTGTACCCCTGCTATACAAATGGTTCACTTCCCATTTACCTAAGTCTGCTGCTTTTTGGGATCATAAGAGTACTTTATGTTGGTCGCAGAGAATCATGTCTCTTACCAATATTGACATAGATTAGTACAATCGGATCTATGATGGTATAAGAATCACTGACCATTGTGGAAACTTCCCTAATGTACCCCTCATAGGAATTAAACACTATTATCCAGTTTTAGTTCGTCGTCAATTCGGATACCCAATGAGGCATGTCCCGCGTAATGCTCATCTGGAAGGTCTTTTCTTCAAGGAAGGAGAAAATGACAGGACATTATGTCATACTCCAAATTTTGACAACTAAGATTTCCCACAATTGTGCAAATCATCATTACTATATGGATGAACCATCATGCCTCACCAGTCTCCTTAAGGATTGTTGAGCATTCACTACAATTAAGAATTAGGGTTTCAAGCCCTCTTGGAGCCTTAGACCAAAGATCAATCAAGAAATGACATGATCTTCAACTTGTCTAACCTCTCAAACACCCAAAATGTATCAAGAGGACTCCCACATCAAGAATCAAGCAAAAGGTTGCAGCATTCCAAGTGGATCCAGCCTCAAGATCGCCAGTGTCACTAAATTAAGGTTTTGGTCGACTTGGGCCTCCAGATGAAAATTTTCCTCTCCGCATGAGCCAATACTTCACAATATAACTTAAGATACTCCAAGGGACCTCATGGACCCAATAATCAAGTCAATTTAGTCTCAGGGGATGCATTCACCAAAAATCAGGAATTAGGGTTTCTTGACCTAATTCACCCCTAAGTTGACTTTTGGAGCAAAACATGAGCCTAGACCTCAGGAGATGATTTGAGGGTCTCCAATAAACCACATTGATCCATTTACAACAAGGGATTAATCCAAGAAGCTTGATCCACAAGTTTCAATTTCATCTGGACCACAATTAGGGTTTCCAGGAAAAAGTCAATTGTACCTTTGACTTTTGACTCAGACATGCTCCCAAACCTTGGGACATGATTCAATACACCCCATAACACCTATGGAACATATCCATCAAGTTTGATTTTGGTCAAGGACTTGATTTCTTAGAGGATCGCACAGTTTGGAATTCATCTGGTAGAAAGTCAATTGTGCATAAAATTCAAAATTTGACTTTTTGAGATTTTTCATAATTATGGTTCCTTAACACTAAAATGATGTTAATGTGTGATTAGAATCATCATTCATCAAGAAAAATCAAAGAAAGTGCGATAACTTGTAAAAGGGGTAACCATAAAAACTTAGAATTTTTCTAACTTATGAAATAAAGTGGCTAGGGTGCCAACTTCCAAGGATCATAACTTGAGATCCAAGCAACCATTTTGGTTGATCCAAAGATGGATTTGTAGCTCTCATGGCATACTTCAAAAGTGTCAACTACGCCTCATTCGAATTCCTCATGGATTTCAAGTTATGGAGTGATCAAAATGGCTGAAAACATGAAATGTCACTTTTTCCAACACATAGTGAAATTTTCACTAAGTAAAAATCTGTCTCGCTTTTTTCAAAATGTAGGGCCATTTTTCACTTGGATCCAAAAAGTTTCAAGACAAACTATGATCACACATGTGTTGTGTCACATAAGGGCTTTCCAAAATGTCCAAGAACTCCATCAAACTCCACCTGAGCTAGGAGTTATGGCAGCTGCAACATGCCTTGCTGCAAACTGTCTTGGCAAGGCAGATTTGTGCATAAAGGCTCGATTTGCTGAAATTGTGTAATTCCAAGCATGCTTATCCATCTGCACACCTCAAGGGGGAACAACCAAGGGACAAGCACTGATCCATCAGCCTCCCAAGTCCAAGATTCCCAAAGTAGCATGCCAAACCCTAAAAAGCCTAAAAGAGCCAAGACTCCAATTTTGTTTCCAAGCATTCAATGGATGCACCAAGGTGGCATGAAATGAGCCATTTCCAACTGAATGAGTCAAGGATATACTCTGAAACAAAGAACCATAGGCATATGCTCTAACCTCTAGTCAATGGCTAAAGGAGACTTAAGATTCCAAAGTGATGCAATTGGACAATGAGCTGCTGCAGTTGCCATTCACTATTGCTTGCAAAACAAACTTGCTCTACTATAAATAGAGCTCACTTATGCTCAGTTTGAGTACACCAAATCACTACAAAACTTGCTTTCCTCAAAATCTCTTTCTCTAGGCAAAAATATCTTCTTTTGCAAGGTAACTCTGGGTTTTTGAGTTAGAGAGCATTTCCATCACATCTCATGATCCAAACACGTCCAATATGTCATATCTAAGCTGTCAAAACTCTCATAAGTGACCTGTAACACCAAAATTACAAAGTCCCCTCTTAAAACCTCAAAGACAAGGCATGCCTCATGTATTCATGGGGTGGTTTTGATACACGGATGTATCACCACCCCAGTGGTAGAGGGCGCGCGCTACACCCAAGAGGTCTGGGGTTCGAATCCCCCTCTCTCCAGATCCTCTTTTTATTATTTTTCCACTTTTCATTATTTTTTCATGTTATTTTAAATGATTTGGAAAATTAATAACTCTCTCAATTTTAATTATTTTTGATTGATTCTTTTTGAAAAAAATTTCAAAAATGTTGAAATATTTTATTCCACAAAAAATCAGATTTATATTAATTATTTAATATAGGTTGATATTTTTGTAAATAAATTAATTTTTATTGTTTTAAAACCTTTTAAAAAATGAATATTCACCTTGAAAAATCAATACCAAATGAGTTTTAATTCATCTTGTGGTTAAATATCATTTTTCAAACCATAAACAAAAATCACAAGTTGTTTATTCAAACTTATTTGGTATTTTTTTATCATTTTAATTAATTTTGTTTGAATAATTACTTTAAAAAATGATGAAATTAGGGTTTTGTTGATTTTCACCCTAGCAAACTTTTTCAAAACATTATGGGCCTCTTGAGAGAGTGTAAGACCCAACCCTTTGAAAATAAAAAACCATTTGGGCCTCGGTCATCGTATAAGACCCTTTGTGTTTTCAAACCTCGGCGTGATCGTCATTTTCCAAACAATTAACTTCGGGCTTCTCCTCGAGCTATAAGTCCCATTCTTTTTCTTAAACAACACTTTGGGCCTCTAATAGAGTGTAAGACCCAACCCCTTTTTGTAAATAAACATTTTTGGGCCTCACATATTGTATAAGTCCCTCTGTGTATTTTCAAAACAACGGCGCGATCGTCGCCTTTTCAAAATCAATTGGGCATCTCCCTGAGTTGTAAGCCCCATCTCCTCTACAAAAATAAACTTCGGGCCTCTAAAAGAGCGTAAGACCCAAATCCCCTGTTGACCCAAACTTTTTGGGCCTCAGTCGTTGTATAAGTTCCGATACGATATTCGAAACAACAGTGCAATTACTTTTAAAATTTGGGCCTCTCCTTGAGCTGTAAGCCCCGATCTCTGCTCAAAATACTTTCTCCTTTGATTTTGAATCCAAATGTATAGTTGCTATCAACACTTTCTTTAAGTTATTTGAACAACTAACAAAACAGCATGGAAGCTCTACTACGGGTAAGTGTTTATCCGTTTTCTTTTATACGCTTTCATATACATAACTGTATTGTGGGAAGCTGCGCATGGTTAGTCTTCTTTCATACCTTTTATTACTTGTCATATATCAACTGTATATATACCAGTATAGTTATTTAGAGTTTTCCCCGAAAACTACGTCTAGAACTAGGTAAAGCCCTGTCGGTCACTCTTTAAATACAAACAAAACTAGATCCCCATAGGATTTCCAGATACAGTTTTCCCTTCTCTTGGGGTTAAACAATATGGAACAAAGAGAAAGGCAGTATTTTCGGTGAACCTTTACTGAGACTATCACCCCTAGAAATTGTCAAAGAAATTCTACTCCCTAGGGTTGATGTATTCTCCGTGAATAGCATCTCTTGAGTTTCTTCCAAACCCTCGAACTTTCCTGGAATGATATCTTCTCTGTGAATTGCATTTCTTGAACTTCTCTTGGTTTGGGGACCCACAGGCTTCCTAAAAGCATCCCTGCCTACTCTTGGGCTTTGTACAATGACCTTTCGGCTTCTTAGAAATTTTCATGCCTTCTCTTGGGTTTAATACAAGGACCCTCATGACCTCTTAAAGGTATAAGATAGAACTTAGTCATCCTTTGCTAGAGCAGTCTTTCTAGTGTTAAACCACGGGCCACTTTAGGGTTGATTCTCATCCCTTAAGGCCCTTACCCTCTTTTAGGCATCCTACAAAAGATAATACTCTTTAACACCAGTAGACTTGGACAGTCTAAACCCTCTTGAGACTCAAAGACATTCTCAATTTCTTTTTAAACATAGAAAGAAAACCACCGGTCACTCTGGATGAATCTCCAGCAGAAACCCGATCTTTCTCATGAGAGTTCCCCACCCTTGGGCCTGCCTATGGATCTAATCCTCAGCAGTAAGATAGGCTCCTCTTAGGCTTTGTATAAGGCTCTAACCTCAACACAGCCAACCTCCTCTTGGGCTTTGTACAATAATTTTTCTCCCCCTAGCGTAGCTAACCTTTTCAAACTCTCTTGATCAATCCATCACTTTTCAAGACTCTCTTGTTAAGTCAATCTCCTTTTAGCCTCAATCTCGGGCTTCGTACGTGACAGCAAATCACTCTCTTATTGAGTATAAAAGACTCTCTTGTTGGGTCAATCTCCTTTTAGCCTCAATCTCGGGCTTCGTACGAGACAGAAAATCACTCTCTTGTTGAGTATAAAATACTCTCTTATTGAGTCAATCAACTTTCAGACTCTCTTGTTGGGTCAATCACCTTTGCAAGACTTTCTTGTTAAGTCAACTCTTTTTACCCTCCGTCTTGGGCCTTATACAAGACATATAAAAACACTCTCTTATTGAGTCAGTCATGTCTAGCCTCCTCTTAGGCTTTGTATAAAGAAATCCCCTAGCCAAATCAATTAACCTTTTAGCATAAACCTTGTGCTTTGATGAAGGCACACAAAATCCAGCAATCTCTCTTTAGAGATGACAAATTCCCTCTAAATATTCTTTTATCTTCAATCTTGGGCTTTGAACAAGACACAAATACCCTTTTAGCTTCATGTCTTGGGCTTTGAACGAGAGACAAAAATATCTTTTTCCTCCCATAGAATAGGAGGAACTACGATTGCTCTGATTTCCCTGTTTCATTAAACGGGAATACGTAGGCATAAGATTGTGAAATTTTAGTGAGCATACTAATAAAAAACTCTAGGTCCAGTACCTTCATACATCAGTCAGAAAAATTTTAAATACAGTATCTTCCCCAAAGCCTCATAGACATTCTATTAAGCCAAATAACCAAAGAGAGACCCACCATTTTGATAGCATCTGTAAACCAACAGTCATCTATTTAAACTCAGTATGCAAGCAGGGTTAATTGGAGACATCTATTTCCCTTCCTTAATCAGCTTCACATGATAAAAAATGAATCGAATTGTAGCATCCCAAAGTGATAGTGATTCAAAACCACAAAAACAGCGCTACAGAAGAATGGTGACCACAGTGGGAGAGTTTCCATTCTCCCATCTCTTAGGTAGAATCCCTTAAGTTTAGAAGGTACCACGGTAAATTGCGGCTCTGCTGGGGAGTCATTGACTGTTAGGATCATCGGACTAGAGGTCTAGGATGTTAGGACAAATATATATACTGTTTTCCCTAATTGATATCCGTGTTTATTTTTCTGCTAATGGGAATGCGTGTGATGCCGCATCTGGAAAGATTGAGTATACACCTAAGATAAATGATGGCACTAGACAGGTAATCTTACAGGGAGTGACTCCCAAATAAGAGGTCCCGGTCGACCATCGAATCAGTGGAGATGCCCTTTGCGGATTCAATGCCTATACGACTTCAGTTGTTGAAAGCAGATTGTTCGATTGGGTTATCTGAGAAGCTGAGGATTTTAGTAGGCTGAAACCATGTTACTATTTTGTAGTGCAGAAGCAATCGAAAATAGTTGGCACGCGATACTACCCTCATTTAAGATTACTCTAAGATACTACAGCTTGCTTGGGTGATTCCAGTTTGCTGTTGTTATCCCAAGAGGGGTCAGTGATTTTGAGGACATGTACAAAAAATCACCAGTATAAACCTTTGGGGATGGGTAGAGCCATGACTTCATGACACCGAACCTTTGACCCCATGTTTTTCAATGTTTTTGTGTGCTTCATTCATGCATTCATTTCATTAAAAAACATTAAACCAAAACTTCTCTTCTAGTCTCTCTTTTTCAAATTAAACTAAAACAATGATTGCAAATGTCAGATAAAAAGATTGCGTTATGGATTTCGGTAGAAGGAAGACTCACAAGTACACCTTCAAGGTTCCAAAACTAGAGGATTTGAGAGGTTTGGTGAGGATGATCACTAATCCTGATGCTTTTAGAGCCAAGTACGGAGGATTGCTGTCTCTGTTAAGGGTCCATGTAATTGAAGGAGTACTGGCTATGCTCATTCAGTTTCACTATCCGGTCTATCACTGTTTCACATTCCCGGACTATCAACTAGCACCAACACTGGAGGAGTACTCTCACCTGACTGATTTACATATCACTGACCAAGCTCCCTTTTCTGGACTAGAAGAAATTCCAAAGGATCAAATCATTGCAAGAGCAATCTTTTTGGACGAGTCGGAAGTCAGGACTCACATGACCACTAAGGGTGGAATCCAAGGTTTACTAGCCCAGTTTTTGATAAAGAAAGCCTTGTACTTTACTAGTATAGGGAATGTCACCGCTTTCGAGAGCACCTTTGTTTTGCTCACCTACGGGTTATTTTTTTTCCTAACATCGATAACTTCGTTGATATTAATTCCATTAAGATATTTCTGATTGGAAACCTTGTACCAACCTTACTCCCAGATGCTTATCATTCTGTACATTTAAGGAATTTGTATAGCGGAGGAATGATCACCTGCTGTGTACCCTTGCTATACAAATGGTTCATTTCCCACTTACCCAAGTCTGCTGCATTTTGGGATCCTAAGAATACTTTACGTTGGTCGTAGAGAATCATGTCTCTTACCAAATCTGACATAGACTGGTACAATCGAATCTATGACAGGATCAGAATCACTGACCGTTGTGGAAATTTCCCTAGCGTACCCCTCATAGGAACTAAAGGAGGAATCAATTATCATCTAGTGTTTGTTCGTCATCAATCCGGATACCCGATGAGGTGTAACACCCTTCTACCCCACAATCAGTTTTAAAGAAATAAATCATATTATCAAAGTAAAATCCACAACCAGGGGTGTACATATTCAAAAAACATCATATAATTCTTATAGTCATGTCCCATAACACGGGTTGCTCAAACATCGTCAAAAGAAATCATAATCTCGCAGCGGAATCAACTTGTCATATCAAATTCAATTAAACATTTCATAAGAAACTTATCCAATCTAGAATAACATCACCAGTATAAAATTCCAACATGAATCAAAAGAACACGAAGTTCGCAATTCATCCCAACCCGATGTTACATGACACAGAGCAGGACACCGCTAAACTTAAACAACATAAATGAGACACTCCAAAGCTACCTCCTTCGTCACCTCGAAGCTACTCTGGGTTATCTGCAAGATACCCACATAAGAGGCAACATTTCCAAGCGGGCAGGGTGAGAAAACATAATTCGATATAGTAATAAAAGACATGGAAATTAAATAAATTAGGCAGCAACAACAACAGATCATCATCCACCTTCATTCACATCATCATCAACTTAAAATTCATAATACGACTCATCAAAATTACTTCATAAGAAAATGCAATGCCAACTTCAATGAAAATGCAACGTATGTATTGCGGTATCGACTTTTCTCCACGTGATGTACACTGGCCATCAACCCTCCCCAATGGGAGCACAACATAGCAACATATCACTCTAATCCGCACTATGGGATTGAAGCTACCAATAGGCCGAAGCCCCAACATAAAATATGCGATGAAATGCAATGATGCTAAACTCTTCATTCCATTCAATTATCAACATGTGCATCATTCATTTCATCTCAACAATATTCATCATAAAACCATGTTTCATCAATTATATATCATCAACACCTCGACTCTAAGTAAACAATACGAGAAAACATCGAGAAACTTGAAGAAAATAGCAAAATATAAAACAGCCAGCAGTCTGACACGGCCGCCCGTGTCCTGTGACACGGCCCGTGTCAGAAGACCTGAGACACGATTCTAAAACATCAAAAAAAGTAGCAAGTCAGTAGCCTGACACGGGCACCTGTGTCCTGTGACACGGCCCGTGTCAGAAAGTCTGGGACCAATTTTCCAAAAAAATCAATTTTTATACGAGATCAGAAAGCTGACACGGCCGCCCGTGTCCTGTGACACGACCCGTGTCAGAGTGCGACAAAACCCACTTTTCCAAAAATCTGATTTTTCTGCAATTTCTATCCCCATATCCCCCAATACCAGTGTTCTACACGAAATTTGATCAAAATACTCATAAGACACACATATATCAACACATACCCGTGAAGTTCCTCATATCATACATTTCACATCAAAATCATCAAAATCAAACACAATTCCACCCAATCCTAATCTATTCAATCCCCAATTTCATAACTACAAGGAATTAGGAATTCGCCCCATACCTTAGAGTAATCAGAAACCTTTCTTTTCCTTCTTCAAGATTCTTCTCGAAGTTCCTCAGCCCCTTAGGTTTCCTCTTCCTCTTCTCTGCTCCAGTTTCCTTCACCAAAACACGATCCGTTAGAATGATCGTTCCTTTTCTCTTTTAGTCATACATTCTAGTTTATGAACTTCCCATCCTATCCTTACTTATTCTCCAATAAGACCACCTCGCCCTTTCTTATTTTATTTTAAATAATAACAATAATATAAATAACACATGCTCATTTACTTCATTAAATTATTCAAAAGTGCCTTCTTTCTCCAAAATTATCCAAAATTATCAAAAATCTCTTAATTCCTTCTAATTCAATTAAGCAAATAATTAAATAATTGATTTAGATTTTCGGGTCGTTACAACTCTCCCCTACTTTAAGAATTTTCGTCCTAAAAAATTACCTGAAGAAAACAGAGTCGGATACGACTCCTTCATCTGATCTTCATGCTCCCAAGTCCAACTATCGCCAGCTGGTCTGCCCCACAGTACTTTCACTAAAGCAATCTCTTTACCTCGCAGTTGCTTCAACTCTCGACCATCAATCCTCACAGGCAAAGCTTCCACTGTCAGGTTATCCCTTACCTACACATCATCCATTTGAATCACATGCGACGGATCCGGAATATACTTTCTCAACTGCGACACATGAAACACATCATGCAAATTTGCAAGTGACGGTGGTAAAGCCACCCGATAGGCAACTTCTCCTATCCTCTGCATAATCTGATAAGGACCAACAAAACGCGGAGTGAGTTTTCTAGACTTCAAAGTTTGTCCCACACCAGTCATCGGTGTAACTCTTAAGAATACGTGGTTTCCCTCTTGGAATTCTAGTACTTTTCTTCTTTTATCATGGTAACTCTTCTGACGACTCTGCGACGTCTTCATTTTATCCCGAATCATTTTAATCTTCTCCGTTGTCTCTTGTACAATCTCAGGTCCAAGTACAGAACTCTCTCCCGACTCATACCAACACAATGGAGTTCGACAACGTCTACCATACAACAACTCATATGGAGCCATCCCAATACTAGCATGAAAACTGTTGTTGTATGTAAACTCGATCAATGACAAGTGACTATCCCAAGATCCTCCTTGATCCAGCACACAAGCTCTCAACAAATCTTCTAAAGATTGGATTGTTCTTTCCGTCTGACCATCTGCCTGTGGGTGATAAGCAGAACTCATCCTCAACTTAGTACCGAAAGCATCTTGTAGACTCTTCCAAAACCTTGACGTACATCGCAGATCTCTATCTGATACAATACTCCAAGGTGTTCCATGCAACTTCACAATCTCATCAATATAAATCTCAGCTAACTTCTGCATAGAATAATTAATCCTCATTGGCAAAAAATGCACCGACTTGGTTAACCTATCCATAATCACCCATATCGAGTCATTACCTCTTGCAGTCTTCGGTAACCCAGTCACAAAATCCATGGAAATGCTATCCCATTTCCATTCAAGAACATTCAACGGCTGCATCATACCTGAAGGCTTCTCATGTTCAATCTTGGACTTCTGGCAAGTCAAACATGCATACACAAATTCAGCAATATCTCTTTTCATACCTGGCCACCAAAACAATCTACGCAGGTCTTGATACATCTTCATAGCACCAGGATGAATACTCAATCGACTTCTATGCCCTTCCTCTAAAATACTCTTCTTGATTCCAGAAATATCCGGAATACATACTCTATCTCAAAATCTCAAAACTCCATCTTCACCAATTCGGAACTCGCCCCCATTACCTTGATTAATCTTCATTAATTGGTCCACTAACTTCAAATCAGATTTCTGACCTTCCCGAATTTCCTCCAAAATTCCACTAGTCAGCTTTTGCATGCCCAATTTCACACTATCAGTGGTCGCCTCACACAACAAACTCATGTCTCTGAATTGCTCAATCATTTCAAGTTCTTTCACCATAAGCATCGAAATATGCAATGACTTTCTACTTAAAGCATCAGCCACTACATTTGCTTTACCGGGATGATAATTCAAATCGAACTCAAAATCCTTCAACAATTCTAGCCACCTTCTATGCCTCATGTTCAACTCTTTCTGATCGAATATGTATTTCAAACTTTTATGATCACTGAATACCTCAAATTTCGGACCAAAAAGATAATGCCTCCAAATCTTCAGCACAAATACTACAGCAGCCAACTCCAAGTCGTGTGTAGGGTAATTCCTCTCATGGACTCTTAACTGCCTAGAAGCATAAGCGACCACTTTACCATTCTGCATTAAAACTCCACCAAGGCCCATCTTTGAAGCATCACAATAAACCACAAAGGAATCATTCGGGTCTGGCAAAACCAACACCGGAGCAGTCATCAACTTTTTCTTTAGTTCCACAAAACTTTCTTCACAAGCGACATCCCATACATACGCCTGTCCTTTTCGAGTCAATTGCATCAACGACAAAGCCAACTTAGAAAAACCTTCAATGAATTTACGATAATAACCAGCCAATCCAAGAAAACAACGAATCTCCGTAGCAGAATTCGGAGTCTCCCACTGCAACACCACATCAATCTTTGAGGGATCCACAGAAATTCCACCACTTGAAATTACATGGCCTAGGAAACTCACCTCCTTCAACCAAAACTCACACTTTGACAACTTAGCATACAATTTCTTTTCCCTTAACACTTGTAACACAATCTTCAAATGTTCTGTATGTTCTTCTCCTGATTTAGAATATACCAAGACGTCATCTATGAAAACCACCACAAACTTATCAAGATATTCATGAAAGATCCTGTTCATATACTCCATGAACACACCAGGCGCATTAGAAACTCCAAATGGCATCACCGTATATTCATAATGACCATACCTCATTCTGAAAGCTGTTTTCGGAATATCATCAGCCTTAACTCTAATCTGATGATAACCAGACCTCAGATCAATCTTACTGAACACACAAGCACCTACGAGTTGATCCATTAAATCGTCGATTCTCGGAAGCGGATACTTATTCTTGATGGTCACCTTATTCAACTGCCAATAATCGACACACAATCTCATACTACCATCTTTCTTCTTAACAAGCAACACTGGAGCACCCCACGGAGAAACACTAGGACGAATAAACTTCTTGTCTAACAATTCTTCTAGTTGTTTCTTCAACTCACTTAATTCTGAAGCAGACATCCGATAAGGAGCCATCGACACTGGACTCGTACCTGGTATTAAGTCCACAGCAAACTCAATTCCACGTTTCGGAGGTAAATCACTTATATCCTCAGGAAACACATCTTGAAACTCACAAACCACAGGAAATTCAGCACTGACGGCTTCACCATCGACTTGCAATGATGCAAACACTGCGAACATCAACGTTTCATCTAATAAAAGTTCATCCACTTGTTTAGCAGATAAGAACCTCAGTTCACCATCCTCGCCCATCTCTAGAAACTCCACAGTCTTGCTATAGCAATTAATATGAACGTAGTTGAACTCCAACCAGTTCATACCAAGGATAACATTGATTTGGTGCAAAGGTAAGCACACCAAATCCATCACCAAATTCTTCTCTAAGATTGTCAAAGGACACTTCAAACAAACAAGCATGGTAGTCACCGAACCATTAGTCGGAGTCTCTATTATCATACTACCATTCATGTTAGACAAATTTAAACCCAATCTAGTAGCACACTCAAGAGAGATAAATGAATGCGTAGCTCCAGTATCAATAATAGCAATCAACTCAACATTGTTAATAAAACAAGTACCTCGAATCAAGTTGTCCTTCTTGGGAACTTCTGAGCCAGCCAAAGAAAACACTCTTCCCATAGTCTGGGCAGCAGTAGCAGTCTTCTTTGGTTTCTGGCATTAAGTACTGATATGCCCCTGTTCACCACAGTTGAAACAGGTCGGACCCTCATTCGGACAATCACCAATTATATGCCCAGTCTTACCACAACGGTAACATCTCAGAACTTTATTAGTACATACATCAGCTTTGTGACCTGCCTCTCCACACTTATAGCACTTAGTAGGTGCATTAACGGCTCCCCTACTTAACTTCTTCTCATCTGATACCTTCTGTTTCCCTTTATCACCTGGGGTTGCATAAGGTTTTCCTCTGAACTGACCCTTATCTTTCTTTTCACTTAGTTGTTTGTAGTGAGCAGATTGAGCTCGGCTATCTTCATCATAGATCCTACTCTTATCCACCAGTTCCGTATACCTATCAATCTGTTGGCATCCAATCCCTTGCTTAATTTCTGGTCTCAGCCCATTCTCAAACTTGAGACACTTAGAAAGTTTAGCATCTGCACGGTTGTAATGAGGACAAAACTTCACAAGCCTCTCAAATTTGGCAGCATACTCCGCCACAGTCATATTTCCTTGTTTCAATTCAATGAATTCCACTTCCATCTTACCACGAGCATCTTCAGGAAAATACTTGCCCAGAAATTCTTGCTTGAATACATTCTAAGTCACCACAGTGCCAACATCTTCCAGTCTCTGACGGGTGTTATCCCACCAATCCTCGGCCTCTTCTTCCAGCATATGCGTTCCGAACTGCACTTTCTGTGCATCAGAGCACCCCATCACTCTAAAAATCTTCTCAATCGCCTTGAGCCACTTTTGTGCGCTCGTCGGGTCATGAGTTCCTTCAAACTTTGATGGGTCGTTCCTCTGAAACTTCTCCAATGCACGAAACTCATCAGGGGCATGGTTCAGAGCAAGAGCTGTAATAGCATCAGCAAGAGCGCGCGTGTTGTTTCCAGCCATTCTGTACAACACTCACCACGTCAGAAAATAAATAATCGTTAACAAGTAACGACTGACAACACAAAACTTGGCCGGACAGACCGACCTGCTCTGATTTCACTAATGTAACACCCTTCTACCCCACAATCAGTTTTGAAGAAATAAATCATATTATCAGAGTAAAATCCACAACCATGGGTGTACATATTCAAAAAACATCATATAATTCTTGTAGTCCTGTCCCGTAACACGGGTTGCTCAAACATCGTCAAAAGAAATCATAATCTCACAGCGGAATCAACTTGTCATATTAAATTCAATTAAAAATTTCATAAGAAACTTATCCAATCTAGAATAACATCACCAGTATAAAATTCCAACATGAATCAAAAGAACACGAAGTTCGCAATTCATCCCAACCCGATGTTACATGACACAGAGCAGGACACCGCTAAACTTAAACAACATAAATGAGACACTCCAAAGCTACCTCCTTCGTCACCTCGAAGCTACTCTGGGTTATCTGCAAGATACCCACATAAGAGGCAACATTTCCAAGCGGGCAGGGTGAGAAAACATAATTCGATATAGTAATAAAAGACATGGAAATTAAATAAATTAGGCAGCAACAACAACAGATCATCATCCACCTTCATTCACATCATCATCAACTTAAAATTCATAATACGACACATCATAATTACTTCATAAGAAAATGCAATGCCAACTTCAATGAAAATGCAACGTATGTATTGCGGTATCGACTTTTCTCCACGTGATGGACACTGGCCATCAACCCTCCCCAATGGGAGCACAACATAGCAACATATCACTCTAATCCGCACTATGGGATTGAAGCTACCAATAGGCCGAAGCCCCAACATAAAATATGCCATGAAATGTAATGATGCTAAACTCTTCATTCCATTCAATTATCAACATGTGCATCATTCATTTCATCTCAACAATATTCATCATAAAACCATGTTTCATCAATTATATATCATCAACACCTCGACTCTAAGTAAACAACACGAGAAAACATCGAGAAACTTGAAGAAAATAGCAAAATATAAAACAGCCAGCAGTCTGACACGGCCGCCCGTGTCCTGTGACACGACCCGTGTCAGAAGACCTAAGACACGATTCTAAAACATCAAAAAAAGTAGCAAGTCAGTAGCCTGACACGGGCACCTGTGTCCTGTGACACGACCCGTGTCAGAAAGTCTGGGACCAATTTTCCAAAAAATCAATTTTTATACGAGATCAGAAAGCTGACACGGTCGCCCGTGTCCTGTGACACGGCCCGTGTCAGAGTGCGACAAAACCCACTTTTCCAAAAATCTGATTTTTCTGCAATTTTTATCCCCATATCCCCCAAAACCAGTGTTCTACACGAAATTTGATCAAAATACTCATAAGACACACATATATCAACACATACCAGTGAAGTTCCTCATATCATACATTTCACATCAAAATCATCAAAATCAAACACAATTCCACCCAATCCTAATCTATTCAATCCCCAATTTCATAACTACAAGGAATTAGGAATTCGCCCCATACCTTAGAGTAATCAGAAACCTTTCTTTTCCTTCTTCAAGATTCTTCTCGAAGTTCCTCAGCCCCTTAGGTTTCCTCTTCCTCTTATCTGCTCCAGTTTCCTTCACCAAAACACGATCCGTTAGTATGATCGTTCCTTTTCTCTTTTAGTCATACATTCCAATTTATGAACTTCCCATCCTATCCTTACTTATTCTCCAATAAGACCACCTCGCCCTTTCTTATTTTATTTTAAATAATAACAATAATATAAATAACACATGCTCATTTACTTCATTAAATTATTCAAAAGTGCCTTCTTTCTCCAAAATTATCCAAAATTATCAACAATCTCTTAATTCCTTCTAATTCAATTAAACAAATAATTAAATAATTGATTTAGATTTTCGGGTCGTTACAACTCTCCCCTACTTTAAGAATTTTCGTCCTAAAAAATTACCTGAAGAAAACAGAGTCGGATACGACTCCTTCATCTGATCTTCACGCTCCCAAGTCCAACTATCGCCAGCTGGTCTGCCCCACAGTACTTTCACTAAAGCAATCTCTTTACCTCGCAGTTGCTTCAACTCTCGACCATCAATCCTCACAGGCAAAGCTTCCACTGTCAGGTTATCCCTTACCTACACATCATCCATTTGAATCACATGCGACGGATCCAGAATATACTTTCTCAACTGCGACACATGAAACACATCATGCAAATTTGCAAGTGACGGTGGTAAAGCCACCCGATAGGCAACTTCTCCTATCCTCTGCATAATCTGATAAGGACCAACAAAGCGCGGAGTGAGTTTTCTAGACTTCAAAGTTTGTCCCACACCAGTCATCGGTGTAACTCTTAAGAATATGTGGTTTCCCTCTTGGAATTCTAGTACTTTTCTTCTTTTATCATGGTAACTCTTCTGACGACTCTGCGACGTCTTCATTTTATCTCGAATCATTTTAATCTTCTCCGTTGTCTCTTGCACAATCTCAGGTCCAAGTACAGAACTCTCTCCCGACTCATACCAACACAATGGAGTTCGACAACGTCTACCATACAACAACTCATATGGAGCCATCCCAATACTAGCATGAAAACTGTTGTTGTATGTAAACTCGATCAATGACAAGTGACTATCCCAAGATCCTCCTTGATCCAGCACACAAGCTCTCAACAAATCTTCTAAAGATTGGATTGTTCTTGCCATCTGACCATCTGCCTGTGGGTGATAAGCAGAACTCATCCTCAACTTAGTACCGAAAGCATCTTGTAGACTCTTCCAAAACCTTGACGTAAACCGCAGATCTCTATCTGATACAATACTACAAGGTGTTCCATGCAACTTCAAAATCTCATCAATATAAATCTCAGCTAACTTCTGCATAGAATAATTAATCCTCATTGGCAAGAAATGCACCGACTTGGTTAACCTATCCATAATCACCCATATCGAGTCATTACCTCTTGCAGTCTTCGGTAACCCAGTCACAAAATCCATGGAAATGCTATCCCATTTCCATTCAAGAACATTCAACGGCTGCATCATACCTGAAGGCTTCTCATGTTCAATCTTGGACTTCTGGCAAGTCAAACATGCATACACAAATTCAGCAATATCTCTTTTCATACCTGGCCACCAAAACAATCTACGCAGGTCTTGATACATCTTCATAGCACCAGGATGAATACTCAATCGACTTCTATGCCCTTCCTCCAAAATACTCTTCTTGATTCCAGAAATATCCGAAATACATACTCTATCTCAAAATCTCAAAACTCCATCTTCACCAATTCGGAACTCGCCCCCATTACCTTGATTAATCTTCATTAATTGGTCCACTAACTTCAAATCAGATTTCTGACCTTCCCGAATTTCATCCAAAATTCCACTAGTCAGCTTTAGCATGCCCAATTTCACACTATCAGTGGTCGCCTCACACAACAAACTCATGTCTCTGAATTGCTCAATCATTTCAAGTTCTTTCACCATAAGCATCGAAATATGCAATGACTTTCTACTTAAAGCATCAGCCACTACATTTGCTTTACCGGGATGATAATTCAAATCGAACTCAAAATCCTTCAACAATTCTAGCCACCTTCTCTGCCTCATGTTCAACTCTTTCTGATCGAATATGTATTTCAAACTTTTATGATCACTGAATACCTCAAATTTCGAACCAAAAAGATAATGCCTCCAAATCTTCAGCACAAATACTACAGCAGCCAACTCCAAGTCGTGTGTAGGGTAATTCCTCTCATGGACTCTTAACTGCCTAGAAGCATAAGCGACCACTTTACCATTCTGCATTAAAACTCCACCAAGGCCCATCTTTGAAGCATCACAATAAACCACAAAGGAATCATTCGGGTCTGGCAAAACCAACACCGGAGCAGTCATCAACTTTTTCTTTAGTTCCACAAAACTTTCTTCACAAGCGACATCCCATACATACGCCTGTCCTTTTCGAGTCAATTGCGTCAACGGCAAAGCCAACTTAGAAAACCCTTCAATGAATTTACGATAATAACCAGCCAATCCAAGAAAACTATGAATCTCCGTAGCAGAATTCGGAGTCTCCCACTGCAACACCGCATCAATCTTTGAGGGATCCACAGAAATTCCACCACTTGAAATTACATGGCCTAGGAAACTCACCTCCTTCAACCAAAACTCACACTTTGACAACTTAGCATACAATTTCTTTTCCCTTAACACTTGTAACACAATCTTCAAATGTTCCGTATGTTCTTCTCCTGATTTAGAATATACCAAGATGTCATCTATGAAAACCACCACAAACTTATCAAGATATTCATGAAAGATCCTGTTCATATACTCCATGAACACACCAGGCGCATTAGAAACTCCAAATGGCATCACCGTATATTCATAATGACCATACCTCATTCTGAAAGCTGTTTTCGGAATATCATCAGCCTTAACTCTAATCTGATGATAACCAGACCTCAGATCAATCTTACTGAACACACAAGCACCTACTAGTTGATCCATTAAATCGTCGATTCTCGGAAGCGGATACTTATTCTAGATGGTCACCTTATTCAACTGCCAATAATCGACACACAATCTTATACTACCATCTTTCTTCTTAACAAGCAACACTGGAGAACCCCACGGAGAAACACTAGGACGAATAAACTTCTTGTCTAACAATTCTTCTAGTTGTTTCTTCAACTCACTTAATTCTGAAGCAGACATCCGATAAGGAGCCATCGACACTGGACTCGTACCTGGTATTAAGTCCACAGCAAACTCAATTCCACGTTTCGGAGGTAAATCACTTATATCCTCAGGAAACACATCTTGAAACTCATAAACCACAGGAAATTCAGCACTGACGGCTTCACCATCGACTTGCAATGATGCAAACACTGCGAACATCAACGTTTCATCTAATAAAAGCTCATCCACTTGTTTAGTAGATAAGAACCTCAGTTCACCATCCTCGCCCATCTCTAGAAACTCCACAGTCTTGCTATAGCAATTAATATGAACGTAGTTGAACTCCAACCAGTTCATACCAAGGATAACATCGATTTGGTGCAAAGGTAAGCACACCAAATCCATCACCAAATTCTTCTCTAAGATTGTCAAAGGACACTTCAAACAAACAAGCATGGTAGTCACCGAACCATTAGTCGGAGTCTCTATTATCATACTACCATTCATGTTAGACAAATTTAAACCCAATCTAGTAGCACACTCAAGAGAGATAAATGAATGCGTAGCTCCAGTATCAATAATAGCAATCAACTCAACATTGTTAATAAAACAAGTACCTCGAATCAAGTTGTCCTTCTTGGGAACTTCTGAGCCAGCCAAAGAAAACACTCTTCCCATAGTCTGGGCAGCAGTAGCAGTCTTCTTTGGTTTCTGGCATTAAGTACTGATATGCCCCTGTTCACCACAGTTGAAACAGGTCGGACCCTCATTCGGACAATCACCAATTATATGCCCAGTCTTACCACAACGGTAACATCTCAGAACTTTGTTAGTACATACATCAGCTTTGTAACCTGCCTCTCCACACTTATAGCACTTAGTAGGTGCATTAACGGCTCCCCTACTTGACTTCTTCTCATCTGATACCTTCTGTTTCCCTTTATCACCTGGGGTCGCATAAGGTTTTCCTCTGAACTGACCCTTATCTTTCTTTTCACTTAGTTGTTTGTAGTGAGCAGATTGAGCTCGGCTATCTTCATCATAGATCCTACTCTTATCCACCAGTTCCGCATACCTGTCAATCTGTTGGCATCCAATCCCTTGCTTAATTTCTGGTCTCAGCCCATTCTCAAACTTGAGACACTTAGAAAGTTTAGCATCTGCACGGTTGTAATGAGGACAAAACTTCACAAGCCTCTCAAATTTGGCAGCATACTCCGCCACAGTCATATTTCCTTGTTTCAATTCAATGAATTCCACTTCCATCTCACCACGAGCATCTTCAGGAAAATACTTGCCCAGAAATTCTTGCTTGAATAAATTCCAAGTCACCACAGTGCCAACATCTTCTAGTCTCTGACGGGTGTTATCCCACCAATCCTCGGCCTCTTCTTCCAGCATATGCGTTCCGAACTGCACTTTCTGTGCATCAGAGCACCCCATCACTCTAAAAATCTTCTCAATCGCCTTGAGCCACTTTTGTGCGCTCGCCGGGTCATGAGTTCCTTCAAACTTTGATGGGTCGTTCCTCTGAAACTTCTCCAATGCACGAAACTCATCAGGGGCATGGTTCAGAGAAAGAGCTGTAATAGCATCCGCAAGAGCGTGCGTGTTGTTTCCAGCCATTCTGTACAACACTCACCACGTCAGAAAATAAATAATCGTTAACAAGTAACGACTGACAACACAAAACTTGGCCGGACAGACCGACCTGCTCTGATTTCACTAATGTAACACCCTTCTATCCCACAATCAGTTTTGAAGAAATAAATCATATTATCAGAGTAAAATCCACAACCAGGGGTGTACATATTCAAAAAACATCATATAATTCTTATAGTCCTGTCCCGTAACACGGGTTGCTCAAACATCGTCAAAAGAAATCATAATCTCACAGCGGAATCAACTTGTCATATTAAATTCAATTAAACATTTCATAAGAAACTTATCCAATCTAGAACAACATCACCAGTATAAATTTACAACATGAATCAAAAGAACACGAAGTTCGCAATTCATCCCAACCCGATGTTACATGACACAGAGCAGGACACCGCTAAACTTAAACAACATAAACGAGACACTCCAAAGCTACCTCCTTCGTCACCTCGAAGCTACTATGGGTTATCTGCAAGTTACCCACATAAGAGGCAACACTTCCAAGCAGGCAGGGTGAGAAAACATAATTCGATATAGTAATAAAAGACATGGAAATTAAATAAATTGGGCAGCAACAACAACAGATCATCATCCACCTTCATTCACATCATCATCAACTTAAAATTCCTAATACGACTCATCACAATTACTTCATAAGAAAATGCAATGCCAACTTCAATGAAAATGCAACGTATGTAATCCGGTACCGACTTTTCTCCACGTGATGGACACTGGCCATCAACCCTCCCCAATGGGAGCACAACATAGCAACATATCACTCCAATCCGCACTATGGGATTGAAGCTACCAATAGGCCGAAGCCCCAACATAAAATATGCCATGAAATGCAATGATGCTAACTCCTCATTCCATTCAATTATCAACATGTGCATCATTCATTTCATCTCAACAATATTCATCATAAAACCATGTTTCATCAATTATATATCATCAACACCTCGACTCTAAGTAAACAACACGAGAAAACACCGAGAAACTTCAAGAAAACAGCAAAATATAAAACAACCAGCAGTCTGACACTGCTGCCTGCGTCCTGTGAAATGGCCCGTGTCAGAAGACCTGAGACACGATTCCAAAACATCAAAAAAAGTAGCAAGTCAGTAGCCTGACACGGCCACCAGTGTCCTGGGACACGGCCCGTGTCAGAAAGTCTGGGACCAATTTTCCAAAAAATTAATTTTTATACGAGATCAGAAAGCTGACACGGCCGCCTGTGTCCTGTGACACGGCCCGTGTCAGAGTGCGACAAAACCCACTTTTCCAAAAATCTGATTTTTCTGCAATTTTTATCCCCATATCCCCCAAAACTAGTGTTCTACACGAAATTTGATCAAAATACTCATAAGACACACATATATCAACACATACCAGTGAAGTTCCTCATATCATCATCATATCATACATTTCACATCAAAATCATCAAAATCAAACACAATTCTACACAATCCTAATCTATTCAATCCCCAATTTCATAACTACAAGGAATTAGGAATTCGCCCCATACCTTAGAGTAATCAGAAACCTTTCTTTTCCTTATTCAAGATTCTTCTCGAAGTTCCTCAGCCCCTTAGGTTTCCTCTTCCTCTTCTCTGCTTCAGTTTCCTTCACCAAAACACGATCCGTTAGAATGATCGTTCCTTTTCTCTTTTAGTCATACATTCCAGTTTATGAACTTCCCATCCTATCCTTACTTATTCTCCAATAAGACCACCTTTCCCTTTCTTATTTTATTTTAAATAATAACAATAATATAAATAACACATGCTCATTTACTTCATTAAATTATTCAAAAGTGCCTTCTTTCTCCAAAATTCTCCAAAATTATCAAAAATCTCTTAATTCCTTCTAATTCAATTAAACAAATAATTAAATAATTGATTTAGATTTTCGGGTCGTTACATGAGGCATGTCCCGCGTAATGTTCATCTGGAAGGTCATTTCTTCAAGGAAGGAGAAAATGACAGAGCACTAAAGACAGAAATAGTGCATGCTTGGAAACATGTTCATAGGAAAGGAAGAGAGTCTCTAGGTAAAGCAGAGTGTGTCTCGGTGGAACCTTATCTCCACTGGGTACAAACTAGAGCTCTCAAGCTGAGGATGCCTTACCCTCGTGAAGAAGTTCTTCCGTTAAGGGACCCTGTCCTTTATTTTATGTCTGATACAGAAAAACTTCAGGTTACTCTCAACAGAGTTCAACAGGAGAAGAAGTCTTGGAAGAACAAGTACCGTATTTTCAATATGGAGTGTAAGAAAATACAGCAACTGTTAAAAGAAAAAGACTCTCTGATCGATATTTTAGAGTAACACGCAATAGAAAACTAAGATGACCAAAGGAATTTGCTCGCTCCTTTCACTTGGAAAAGGAATGACAACCCGACAACAGCTCGAGAGCCCCGATCAAAGAAAAGGAAAGTACCAGAACCAACACCTGAGCTCTCCTTAGAGAGGACTCAGGATCCATTAGCTTAGATATTTCCTTTTACAACACTATGTAAATTACTGTATTTCCATTCCGTAATGCATTCTTCTTACCTATGAATCTCACGTTTGTGTCTCGATTCTAGAGTCAAACTGTCTCATTCGTACAATACTCGGGCCAGTCAACAAAAGAAAATGGATAATCTCAAGGAAGAGAACAGAGAGGTGAGAGAAAAACTCGACGCTCTGAAAGAGGATCTAAGAAAGCTTTACAACGATATGCGGGCTCTGGCAACGGCCCAGATGTAACAGCAAAGGACTGTGATCTCAGAGATCACATCTACGCCCATAGTGGAGAAGTATGATCCTCGATATACCATGCCTAAAGATCGTCCCTGGGGTATGCCACTCAACTATATCCCGGAAGGATATATTCCACCTATCACAGAAGATCCGGAAACTACAGCAGGACCCGCTGGGCCTGAAGGTTATAAACTTCGGGAAAGCGAAGATGCCATGGGCATGACAACAACTCCTAAAGGTTACAAACTTCGGGAGAGGGAAGTACCAAGAGTCACTGCCATAATGACTATACCACAACCTGTGGTACACACTATCCCGGAAGGACAGATTTCCTGGAAGGACAGATTTCCCAGATACAGTCTGGTGGAAACGAAAGTATGGACGAGAGAATGAGGGAATTCTAGAAACAGTTCCTGGAGATGCAGAAGAAACTGCAAGCCATTCGCGCTCAGGATCTATTTGGAAAAGACGTCGCAGACCTTTGTTTAGTCCCCAATGTGAAAGGTCCACACAAATTCAAGGTGTCCGAATTTGAGAAGTACAAGGGTAACTCTTGCCCTCAAAGTCATTTGGTGATGTACGCTCGGAGGATGTCAACTATGACAGAGAACCAACAGCTACTGATCCACTATTTCCAGGATAGTTTAACCGGTACTGCACTTAAATGGTACGTGGGTCTAAACCGCACTAAGATCGTCACTTTCAGAGAACTTGGCGCTGCCTTCGTTCAACAATATAAGTATAATCTGGACATGGCACCGGACAGAGATCAACTCAGAGCCATGTCGCAGAAGGACAAGGAAACCTTTAAGGAGTACGCTCAGAGATGGCGTGAAATTTCTACTCAGATTTGTCCACCTCTTAAGGAAAAAGAGATGACAAAGATCTTCTTGAAAACCTTGAGCTCATTTTACTAAGACAGATTGGTCGCCAGTGCGCCTTGTGACTTCACTAAGATGGTGGGTATGGGAGTTCGTATTGAGGAAGCAGTCCGAGAAGGACGTTTTGTAAAAGATGTTGGATCATCAAGTAGTACCAAAAGATACGCTAGTGCTCTCTCTAAGAAAAAAGAGCAAGATATTGGTAATATCTCTCTCGGAAAGCAGAGGCGACGGTACCAACCAGTAGCAGTTGTAACTCCTGCTATCTACCATGCGCCTGTTCCGACATATCAACCTCAGGTTTCTCAAAGCCAATCGAATCAACAACAATATCAGCAAAGGACACAACAGCCTCTTCAGGATGCTCGTCCTTAATACAACAACAACCGTACAACGCGACCACCAGGGTTCGACCCTATTCCAATGTTGTACGCAGAACTATTTCCACTACTACTAGTCAAGGGGTATGTCCAAACCAGGTCTCCTCTTACAATATCAGAAAATCTGCCTTTTTGGTTCAAAGCGGATCAAACTTGCCCTTACCACCAAGGAAGACCAGAGCATAACATAGAAAACTGTCTCAGTTTAAAATTCGACGTACAGAAACTTGAGACGAACCCGCTGCCTCAACACGAGAATGTTGCAATAAATTTGATAAAGGGAGGGTCTAACCACAACTATCAAATTCATGATGTACTCTTATTGAGGGCCAACCTGGTCAAGATGCATCGTAGACAGAGCGGATATGGGCATGTATCATCTCATAACTATCACTAGTGTGATATCTGGTCTAAAAACAATCAAGGATGTTCTGTGGTGCAATCAGCTCTACATGAACAGTTGGATCTCGGATGGATCCAGGATCACCGAATCCGTGAGGTCAACATGACTTATATGAATTCCAACATCATTCAAAACCATGACATCTGTGCGATGAAAGTAAACTTGGTGGCAATGCACTCAAGGCAAAGCCAACACCATAATTTTCCATGGCACGATTACGATTCCTGTCTGATTTGCTCGGTAAATGATTAGGGATGCTATTTTGTACAAGAGACCTTCCAGCGTCAGATGGATCTTGGATGGATTCAGGATTACTGCGATAGAAATCAGTATCAAGTGAATATGATTCAAATCTTTGATATTTTCTTGATGAATACCAGCTTGGTGGAGTTACATGCTAAGCAAGTCCGGCTCGGTCTTCTAACTTTGCATAATTATCAGAGTTGTACAGTATGCCGTGAGAGCGACCAAGGATGCACTCTCGTTCAAAGAACTTTGCAACACTTGTTAAACCACTGGTGGCTTCTGATCTATCTAGATGAAGACACACAACAAGTCAGAATGATAAACGGGAACCCTACTAGGCATCAAAATCAGGATGTTCTATCAATGGGATCAGATCTAGTGAGGTTACACTGCATACAAAGCAGACGTGGCCAGGTACCACCGTACAACTATGAGCGCTGTAGAGTTTGTTCAGAGAATAACCAAGGATGTTACCTCGTGCGAGCAGCCCCTTCAGAGTCAGTTAGACCACAAAGAGATTCGACCATGTCCAAGTTCTGGGTCAACCAATTCGATGCCGGACTATTTCGCTGATCAAATCAAGGACATTGTCATAATCTCTGATTATAAGAGGATGAAAGATGTTTGCGCCATCATCCCTTTACTTGACGAATCGAAAGTTCCCAACCAGGAACTGATTGAAAGTACTTACAATGGTCAGATGAATTAGAAGGCTCCTGTAGTTATCTATCTACCGGGACCATTACCGTATGAATCAACTAATGGTATCCCTTACAAATACAGTGCAACAACAATTGAGAATGGAAAGGAAATTCCATTACCCTCCGTCGTGAATATTGCAGACATCAGTCGAGTAACACGGAGTGGTCGAATCTTCAACTGAGGAGTTGAAGAACCCGTCAAAGAAAAGGAACCTCAGGCAGAAGTTCCCGATCAAACAGTCAGTCAAACCAGTGGTCCCGACCTTTCAAAGAACAATGATGAGATGTTGAAGCTCATCTAGAGGAGTGAATACAACACTGTCGATCAGCTGTTGCAAACTCCTTCAAAAATCTCAGTGCTATCACTTTTACTCAGTTTCGAAGCTCACAGGGAAGCTCTAGAGAAAGTCTTAGAGCAAGCCTTTGTGGAACAAGATGTGTCAATAAGGCAATTTGACAGCATCATCTCCAACATCATTTCCTGCAACAACTTGGGATTTAGTGATGAGGAACTGCCGGAAGAGGGCCCAAATCATAACATGGCACTCAATATTACAGTCAACTGTCAGGATGATGCTCTAGACATCGTAGTGGTAGACAACGGATCGGCTTTAAACATGATGCCAAAGTCTACATTGATGCAATTATCATACCAAGTATCTCCAATGAGAGGCAGTGAAGTCACCGTCAAAGCATTTGACAGATCCCTAAAAATAATTATCGGAGAAGTCGACCTTCCCATAACTATCGGTCCTCACACTTCCCTAGTCACTTTCCAAGTCATGGACATCCAAGCAACATACATCTGTTTGTTGGGAAGACCTTGGATACACGAGGCTAGGACAGTCACTTCGACATTTCACCAGAAGCTGAAGTTTGTCAAGAATGACCCACTCGTCACAGTCTGCGGAGAGCAAGCCTTGACCGTGAGTAACCTATCATCGTCCACTTGTGTAGAACCAGAGGAGGTTGTTGGAACTTAGTTCGAAGCACTTTCAGTGAGCAATGACAATTAATTAGAAAAAGGAACATCGATTTCCTCGTACAAATATGCTCTCAAAGTGATCAAAAGTAACAATGCAAAAGGATGGGGACAGCTTGTCATTCCTACTGACAACAAGACAAAGAAAGGTCTTGGTTTTTCCTTAATCTGCACTCAGAATGCTACTAATGATGAAATTCTTCATCCCATTCAGGACCTCTGCCACAGTGGAGGTTTCCTTCACCCAGTGTCTCAAGAAGTACATACCATCAATGAAGGAGATTCCTCCGATACATATGAAGAATGGAAGTCCTATCTTAACGAGGACGGTTATATGTCTTAGAAAGAGGTTCCTACACCATTTTGTTTTCTGACACAAAGTCCGAGATTTATACCGAGGTGAGATGTCAAGATGATATACGGAGATTGTGATCTGGAAGGATGTTGTGCTCCACCAAACTCATTAGAGGAAGACACTCTGATGAAGGATAACTTTGACCATGACTATTATGGCCCAATGAATAGCCTGCCTATCTGGCAGCCATACCCTGGAGACTCCGGACAAAAGAGTCAGCCGAACAATGAATATCAACTGAGCATCACCGAAAAGAATACTCGCGTCCCCACAAAAGCATGGGATCATTACTCAGGGCATTCAGATGATATCCAGTACAATGATGAATTTGCAACGATGGCAGGACAAGAGTTCCTTAACTATGATTTTCCTGAGGTCAACGTCATTGAAAGAGATGACTCCTCCAATTCCAAAGAGGTGTGGGATACATTAGGACAACATAGTGGTAAATACGACTTTATGGTCAAGTACACCGCTCCCAAAAGCTCTTGTATCAGGCTCGAAGACATCCAGCCAACTGGATGGGGAGATATACCTGAGAGTACAAATACTATGCAAAATACAGCTGAAGAATCTTCCTATGACAACTCTGCCTGGGAAATAGATTCCAACGATCTTGCTCCACCAAAAATTAGCGTTATTTCTGAAGACAAATCAAGAAGGAAAGTACCAGACTTTGTGATTCACCGAGGAGTTCGTCGCCAATGGGTTGCTGTCAATGTCCCGAAAGTTGTCCATAAGTCAAAATTGCTTATTTTAAACCCCATCGAAACATACGATACAGTTCCTTCTCCCAACTTTGAATTCCCGGTATTTAAGGCTGAAGAAGAAGATGACAAAGAAATTCCAGAAGAGATCTCCCGATTACTCAGACAAGAGGAAAGGTCCGTTAAACCTCACAAAGATCCGTTGGAAACGGTCAACTTGGGTTCAGAGGAAGAAAGAAAAGAGGTCAAGATTGGGGTACTGCTCAGTTCAACTGTCAAAGAAAGTTTGACAAAGCTTCTCAAAGAGTTTCCCGATGTATTCGCTTGGTCCAATCACGACATGCTAGGGTTGGACACCAGTATCATGGAACATCATCTACCGTTAAGATCAGAATGTCCGCCGGTAAAACAAAGGTTGAGAAGAACTCATCCGGACATGGAAATCAAAATCAAAGAGGAAGTACAGAAACAGATTGACGCAGGTTTCCTCGCCACATCTGAATATCCTCAATGGCTAGCCAACATAGTACTAGTTCCGAAAAAGGACGAAAAAATCAGAATGTGTGTAGACTACAGGGATCTGAATAAATCAAGTCCGAAGGATGACTTTCCCTTACCACACATAGACATGCTGGTAAACAGTACAACAAAGTTCAAAGTCTTCTCCTTTATGGATGGATTCTCGGGCTATAATCAGATAAAAATGGCGCTGAAAGATATGGAAAAAACTTTGTTCATTACCCCATGGGGTACCTTTTGTTATAAAGTATTGTCATTCAGTTTGAAGAACACCGGGGCAACCTATCAAAGGGCTATGACTACTCTGTTTCATGACATGATACATAAAGAAATCGAGGTATATGTCGATGACATGATTTCCAAATATAAAATAGAAGAGGAGCATGTGACCCACCTGTTAAAACTATTCGAGCGTCTGAGAAAGTACAAACTCCGCTTGAATCCCAATAAGTGCACATTCGGTGTTCGCTCAAGAAAACTTTTAGGGTTCATTGTCAGCCAAAAAGGAATTGAGGTTGATCCTGACAAAGTGAATGATATTCAAGAAATGCCTTCTCCAAAGACTGAAAAACAAGTCAAGGGATTCTTGGGACGTTTGAATTACATTTCCAGATTTATATTTCTCATGACCGCGACATGTGCGCCAATCTTCAAATTACTCAAAAAGAATCAGGACTGTGTTTGGACAGAAGATTGGCAAACTGCCTTCGACAGTAGTGGAAGGAAGACCACTGATCATTTACTTAACAATCTTGGAAGAATCTAAGGGTTGTGCACTTGGCCAACAAGACGAAACAAAAAGGAAAGAGTCTACCATTTACTATTTGAGCAAGAAATTCAACGACCGCGAGACTCGGTACACTATGCTTGAAAAAACTTGTTGTACTTTGGCTTGGGCAGCCAAAGGTCTTTGCCAATATATGATTCGTCACACTACTTGGTTAATCTCCGAAATGGATCCAATCAAGTACGTCATTGAAAAGCCTGCTCTCACGGGAAGGATAACCTGTTGGAAGATGTTGTTATCAGAATACGACATCGAGTACCATGCTCAGAAAGTCGTTAAGGGAAGTGTTTTAGCCAATCATTTGGCTCATCAACCGATTGACAATCAGGAATCAGTCGGGTTTGACTTCCCAGAGGAATATTTCATGTATCTAAAAATGAAAGATTGCAATGAACCACTACCCAGTGAAGAGCCAGGACCAGGTTCCCAATGGGGACTAATCTTTGACGGGGCTGTTAATCATTATGGGAATGGAATTGGGGCAATCATCATAACACCTCAGGGTACCCATATTCCTTTCACTGCATTATTGATTTACATTTATATTCATATTACATCACTATGACTCTGGTCGGTCTTATCTCCAAGTGATAAAAGACTTCTCAATCGAGTTATCAGTTTTTCCTCGTCAGGAAGTGAATCATCTAAGCAATCTCTCTCCAGTTTATCTCTGGATTAGAGATGGTCCTCGACCACTTTGATAACTTAAACCTCTGAAAAATAAGAAGACCTTCGACAAATGTTACTCTTCACCATTGAAGATGATATCTTTGCTTTCCCAGATTCAGGAAAATCCCCAGAGAAAGCTTCTTAATCAGAGATTCGACAATATAGCAGTTCTTCTTCGAAAGGTTCGCTGACGAAAAGGTCATCAGCACCTCAAAATTGGATTACATCACATGGCATTTCCTCCGAGAAGGTCTCGAGGAAAAGAATGATGTAATATCCCCAAGCAGAAAACAGTCTTTCAAGAGACTCGTTTTCCCCAGTAGAGTCAACAAATGGCGTCTCCAACAGAGAAGTTTGGACACCTCTACAGCTCAGACAAATGGGTTTACCCAGCAAGTCTGACATCAAAACCTTTTCCATCAAATGGCATCTCCCCAGGAAAATTCAGCGAGAAGTTTGATGAGAACCACTACAAACAGCGTCCCTTGTCAAGAAAGTTTTTTGACAAAAGAAACTGAGACCAGTTCCGTGGCTGAAGACCAGGATCGAGGGGAAGTTTATATTAGAAACTGAGACCAGTTCCTTGGTAGGAAACCAGGATCGAGGGGAAGTTTATTTCAGAAACTGAGACTAGTTCCTTGGTAGGAAACCAGGATCGAGGGGAAGTTTTACCTTTTCTAAGTATCAACGCTTAGCAAAAGAAGATGAATGTGTAAACTACCATTCATAGACGCCGTCAAAATTTCGGGTATTCCGAAATTTAATCATCTTGTACCCCGAATGCCCGAATACCTTCGCCATTCACACCTTCGGGTCCAAGAAGATTAAATAGGGGCATCTGTCATACCCCAAATTTTGACCACTAAGATTTCCCATCATTGTGCAAATCATCATCACAATATGGATGAACCATCATGCCTCACCAGTCTCCTCAAGGATTGTTGAAACATTCACTACAATTAAGAATTAGGGTTTCAAGCCCTCTTAGAGCCTTAGACCAAAGATCAATCAAGAAATGACATGATCTTCGCCTTGTCTAACCTCTCAAGCACCCAAAATGGATCAAGAGGACTCCCACATCAAGAATCAAGCACAAGATTGCAGTATTCTAAGTGCATCCAGCCTCAAGATCGCCAGTGTCACCAATTTAGGGCTTTGGTCGACTGGGCCTCCAGATGAAAATTTCCTCTGGGCATGAGCTAGTGCTTCATAATATAACTTAAGATACTCCAAGGGACCTCTTGGACCCAATCATCAAGTCAATTTAGCCTCAGGGGATGCATTCCCCAAAAATCAGGATTTAGGGTTTCTTGACCTAATTCACCCCTAAGTTGACTTTTAGACCAAAGATGGATTTGTAGCTCTCATGGCATACTTCAAAAGTGTCAACTACACCTCATTCCAATTCCTCATGGATTTCAAGTTATGGAGTGATCAAAATGGCGGAAAACAAGAAATGTCACTTTTTCCAACACTTAGTGAAATTTTCAGTAAGTCAGAATCTGTGTTGCTTTTTTTCAAGATGTAGGGGCATTTTTCACTTGGATCCAAAAAGTTTCAAGACAAACTATGATCACAAATGTGTTATGTCACATAAGAGCTTTCCAAAATGTCCAAGAACTCCATCAAACTCCACCTGCGCTAGGAGTTATGGCAGCTGCAACATGCCTTGCTGCAAACTGTCTTGGCAAGGTAGATTTGTGCATAAAGGCTCGATTTGCTGAAATTGTGCAATTCCAAGCATGCTTATCCATCTGCACGCCTCAAGGGGGAACAACCAAGGGACAAGCACTGATCCATCAGCCTCCCAAGTCCAAGATTCCCAAAGTAGCATGCCAAACCCTAAAAAGCCTAAAAGAGCCAAGACTCCAATTTTGTTTCCAAGCATTCAATGGATGCACCAAGGTGGCATGAAATGAGCCATTTCCAACTGAATGAGTCAAGGATAAGCTCTGAACCAAAGAACCATAGGCCTGTTCTCTAACCTCTAGTCATTGGCTAGAGGAGACTTAAGATTCCAAAGTGATGCAATTGGACAATGAGCTGCTGCAGTTGCCATTCACTATTGCTTGCAAAACAAACTTGCTCTACTATAAATATAGCTCATTTGTCCTTAGTTTGAGTACACCAAAGCACTACCACACTTGCTTTCCTCAAAATCTCTTTCTCTAGGCAAAAATACCCTCTTTTGTAAGGTAACTCTGAGTTTTTGAGTTAGAGAGCATTTCCATCACAGCTCATGATCCGAACACATCCAATATGTCATATCTAAGATGTCCAAACTCTCATAAGTGACCTGTAACACCAAAATCTCAAATTCCCCTCTCAAAACCTCAAAATTGGACTTTTTTGCATTTTTCAAGCCATGTCTTGATTCAATCACTTTGAAAACCAGATAAGATCTCAAACACACTCCAAATATCATCCTTGAACTATCCCAAATAGTTCCCCATATCTGGAACACCATTTGAGAGAGTTGCCATATTGGTCACTTTTGCCCCTTTTGTAAGAAATAGCTTAAACTTGTTCCTGTAGATTCCAGTGTAGGGTGTCCAAAGCATCAAATTGTTTCTGGAACAAAGCACTTGACAGATTGCCCAAAAAGCTCCTAAAGAGGTAAGCATCAGAACTATAACTCTTTGAAATATGCATTGCTTTGAAGTCCACTGATCATGCACATCTCATACATGTTATATATGTTGTGTTTGAACCAATTCATCATGCAATTCATGCATGTAACAAGAGGTAGCATAGAAAATGCAATTATAGGCCTATTTCAAGAACACTATCGGGTTTTGAAATAGGAGCCTCATCTGAAAAAACCACCACCACCATTGGATTCCTTGTGAAATTCTAGGCAAGATAGACCTAAATTTCGTCCCAATCCATGGAGAAATGAGAAAGTTACAAGCTTCACATTTTTGGCCAAAACCTTGCCTTGCCTTGGCTAGGCCAAAGACAAGGCATGCTTCTTGTATTCATGGGGTGGTTTTGATACACGGATGTATTACCACCCCACTAGTAGAGGGCGCGCACTGCACCCTAGAGGTCTGGGGTTCGAATCCCCCTCGCCCCAAATCCTCTTTTTATCATTTTCCACTTTTCATTATTTTTTCATGTTATTTTTAAATGATTTGGAAAATTAATAACTCTCTCAATTTTAATTATTTTTGATTGGTTCTTTGTGAAAAAAATCACAAAAATGTTTAAATATTTTATTCCACAAAAAAAATCAGATTTATATTAATTATTTAATATAGTTGATATTTTTGTAAATAAATTCATTTTTATTGTTTTTAAAGCTTTTAAAAAATGAATATTCACTGTGAAAAATCAAGGCCAAATGAGTTTTAATTCATCTTGTGGTTAAATATCATTTTTCAAACCTTAACCAAAAATCACAAGTTGTTTATTCAAACTTATTTGGTATTTTTTATCATTTTGATTAATTTTCTTTGAATAATTACTTTAAAAATGATGAAATTAGGGTTTTGTTGATTTTCACCCTAGCAAAATTTTTCAAAACACTATGGGCCTCTTGAGAGAGTGTAAGACCCAACCCTTTGAAAATACAAAACCATTTGGGCCTCAGTCATCGTATAAGACCCACTGTGTTTTCAAACCTCGACGCGATCGCCATTTTCCATACAATTAACTTCGGGCCTCTCCTCGAGCTATACGTCCCATTCTTTTTCTTAAACAACACTTTGGGTCTCTAATAGAGTGTAAGACCCAACCCCTTTTTGTAAATAAACATTTTTGGGCCTCACATACTGTATAAGTCCCTCTGTGTATTTTCAAAACAACGGCGCGATCGTCGCCTTTTCAAAATCAGCTGGGCATCTCCCTGAGTTGTAAGCCCTATCTCCTGTACAAAAATAAATTTCGGGCCTCTAAAAGAGTGTAAGACCCAAATCCCCTGTTGACCAAAACTTTTTGGGCCTCATTCGTTGTATAAGTCCCGATACGATATTCAAAACAACAGTGCAATTACTGTTAAAATTTGGGCCTCTCCTTGAGTTGTAAGCTCTGATATCTTCTCAAAATACTTTCTCCTTTGATTTTGAATCCAAATGTTTAGTTGCTATCAAAACTTTCTTTAATTTCTTTGAACAACTAACAAAATAGCATGGAAGCTCTACAACGGGTAAGTGTTTATCTGCTTTCTTTTATACGCTTTCATATACATAACTGTATTGTGGGAAGCTGCGCATGGTTAGTCTTCTTTCATAACTTTTAATAGTTGTCATATATCAACTGTATATATACTAGTATATTTATTTAGACTTTTCTCCGGTAACTACGTCTAGAACTAGGTAAAGGCCTGCCGGTCACTCTTTAAATACAAACAAAACTAGATCCCCATAGGATTTCCAGATACAATCTTCCCTTCTCTTGGGGTTAAACAATATGGAACAAAGAGAAAGGCAGTATTCTAGGTGAACCTTTTCTCAGACTGTCACCCCTTGAAATTGTCAAAGAAATTCTACTCCCCAGGGTTGACCTATTCTCCGTAAATAGCATCTCTTGAGTTTCTTCCAAACCCTAGAAATTTCTTGGAATGATCTCTTCTTTGTGAATTACATTTCTTGAACTTCTCTTGGTTTGGGGAACCACAGGCTTCCTAAAAGCATCCCCGCCTCCTCTTGGGATTTGTACAAGGACCCTTCGGCTTCTTAGAAGTTCTCATGCCTTCTCTTAGGCTTAATACAAGGACCCTCATGACCTCTTAAAGGTATAAGACAAAACTTAGCCATCCTTTGCTAGAGCAGTCTTTCTAGTGTAAAACCTCGGGCCACTTTAGGGTTGATTCTCATCCCTTAAGGCCCTTGCCCTCTTTTGGGCATCCTACAAACGATAAAACTCTTCAACACCAGTAGACTTGGACAGTCTAAACCCTCTTGAGTCTCAAAGACATTCTCAATTTATTTTCAAACATAGAAAGAAAACCACCGGTCACTCTGGATGAATCTCTAGAAGAAACCCGGTCTTTCTCATGAGAGTTCCCCACTTAGGCTTTGTATAAGGATCTAATCCTCAGCAGTAAGATTGCCTCCTCTTAGGCTTTGTATAAGGATTTGTCCTCAACACAGTCAGTCTCCTCTTGGGCTTTGTACAATAATTTTTCTGCCCCCTAGCGGAGCTAACCTTTTCAGACTCTCTTGATGAGTCCATCACTTTTCAATACTCTCTTGTTGAGTCAATCTCCTTTTAGCCTTAATCTCGGGCTTCATACAAGACAACAAATCACTCTCTTGTTGGGTCAATATCCTTTTAGCCTCAATCTAGGGCTTTATACGAGACAGAAAATCACTCTCTTGTTGAGTATAAAAGACTCTCTTGTTGAGTCAATCAACTTTCAGACTCTCTTGTTGGGTCAATCACCTTTGCAAGACTCTCTTGTCAAGTCAACTCTTCTTAGCCTACGTCTTGGGCCTTGTACAAGACATATAAAAACACTCTCTTATTGAGTCAGTCTTGTCTAGCCTCCTCTTAGGCTTTGTATAAAGAAATCCCCTAGCCAAATCAATTAACCTTTTAGCATAAACCTTGTGCTTTGATCAAGGCACACAAAAGCCAACAATCTCTCTTTAGAGATAACAAATTCCCTCTCAATACCCTTTTAGCTTCAATCTTGGGCTTTGAACAAGACACAAATACCCTTTTAGTTTCATGTCTTGGGCTTTGAACGAGACACCAAAACATCTTTTTCCTCCCATAGAATAGGAGGAACTACGATTGCTCTGATTTCCCTATTTCGTTAAATAGGAATACGTAGGCATAAGATTGCGAAATCTTAGCGAGCATACTAATCAAAAACTCTAGGTCCAGTACCTTCATACATCAGTAAAAAAAAATTTAAATACAGTATCTTCCCAAAAGCCTCATAGACAATCTATTCTTAAGCCAAATAACCAAAGAGAGACCCACGATTTTGATAGCATCTGTAAACCAACAATCATCTGTTTAAACTCAGTATGCAAGCAGGGTTAATTGGAGACATCTATTTCCCTTCCTTAATCAGCTTCACAGGATAAAAAATGAATCGAACTGTAGCACCCCAAAGCGATAGTGATTCGAAATCACAAAAACCGCGCTACACACTAAAGACAGAAATAGTGCATGCCTGGAAACATGTTCATAGGAAAGTAAGAGAGTCTTTAGGAAAACCAGACTGTGCCTCCGTGGAACCTTATCTCCACTGGGTACAAACTAGAGCTCTCAAACTGGAGATGCCTTACCCTCGTTAAGAAGTCTTTCTGTTAAAGGAATATGTCCTTTATTTTATGTCTGATACGGAAAAACTCCAGCTCACTCTCAACAAAGTTCAACGGGAAACTAAATCTTGGAAGAACAAGTACCGCATTCTCAACGTAGAGTGTAACAAAATACAGCAACTGTTAAAAGAAAAAGATGCTGTGATTGAGATCTTAGAGCAACATGTTGTAGAAAATCAAAAAGACCAAAGGAATTTGCTCGCTCCTTTCACTTGGCAAAAGGATGACAACCCGATAGCGGCTCAAGAGCCCTGGTCAAAGAAAAGGAAAATACCAGCACCAGCACCTGAGCTCTCCTCAGAGAGGACTCAGGATCCATAAGTCTAGACATTTCCTTTTACAGCACTTTGTAATTTACTGTATTTCCATTTTCGTAATCTTTGAATTCAATAAAATGGGGTTTCCCCATTGTATGATATTTGCAATCCAATTGTTGAAGTTTCTTTTGAGTAAAACAAAAAAAAAATAATATAATCATTGCATATCATTCATCATTCTCACATAACGCATTCTTCTTCCCTACGAATCTCACGTTTAAACTTCAATTCTAGAGTCAAGTTGTCTCATTCGTATAATACTCGGGCCAATCAATAAAAGAAAATGGATGATCTCGAGGAAGAGAACAGAGAGTTGAGAGAAGAAATCGACACTCTGAAAGAAGATCTGAGAAAGCTTCACAATGACATGCAATCTCTGGTGGCAGCCCAGATGCAACAACAAAGGAATGTGATCTCAGAGATCACATCTACGCCCATAGTGGAAAAGTATGATCCTCGGTACAACATGCCTAAAGATCGTCCCTGGGGCATGCCACTTAACTATATTCCAGAAGGATATATTCTGCCGATCACGGAAGATCCGGAAACCACAGCTGGAACCGCTGGGCCAGAAGGTTACAAACTTCAAGAAAGCGAAGATGCAAGGGGCATGACAACAACTCCTGAAGGTTACAAACTACGGAATAGGGAAGCACCCAGAGTCACTGCCGTAATGACTATACCACCACCCGTGGTACACACTATCCCAGAAGGATAGATTCCATAGATACCTTCTGGTGGAAACTAAAGTATGTATGACAGATTGAATGAGTTCCAGGAACAGTTTCTAGAGATGCAGAAGGAACTGCATGCCATTCGAGGTCAGGATCTATTCGAAAAGGATGCCACAAACCTTTCTTTGGTCCCCAATGTGAAAATTCCGCACAAATTCAAGGTGCCCAAATTTGAAAAATACAAGGGAAACTCTTGCCCTCAAAGTCATTTGGTGATGCACGCTCAGAAGATGTCACCTCAGACAGAGAACCAACAACTACTGGTCAAAGATGCCGGACCATCAAGCAGTACCAAAAGATACGGTAGCGTTTTCCAAAAGAAAAAAGAGCAAGATTTTGGTAATATCTCTCTTGGAAAGCAAAGACAGTACCAACCAGTAGCAGTTGTAACTCTTGCTATCAGCCCTGCGCCTGTTTCAATGTATCAACCTCAGGTTGCTCAGAACCAACCGAATCAACAACAATATCAGCAAATGACACAACAACCTCTTTAGCAGTGTCATCCTCAAGACAACAATAATCGTACAACGCGACCACCAGGGTTCAACCCTATACCAATGTTGTACGTGGAACTGTTTTCATTACTACTGGTCAAGGGGCACATCCAAACCATGTCTCCTCTTACAGTACCAGAAAATCTACCTTTTTGGTTCAAAGAAATTCAAACTTGCCCTTATCATCAAGGAGGATCAGGGTATAACATAGAAAACTGTCTCAGCTTCAAGTCCGATGTGTAGAAGCTTGTCAGGAGCGGGGTCTTATCCTTCAAGGATACAAATCCAAATGTTCATACGAACCCGCTACCTCAACACGAGAAAGTTGTGGTAAATTTGATAGAGGAAGAGTCTAAGCACAGCTATCAAATTCATGATGTACTTTTATTGGGAATCAACCTGGTAAAGGTGCATTGTAAACAGAACTGATATGGGCATGTACCATCTCATAACTTTCACCAGTGTGATATCTGCTCTAAAAATAATCAAGGATGTTCTGTGGTGCAATCAGCTCTACAGGAACAAATGGATCTCGGGTGGATCCAGGATCATAGAATCCGTGAGGTCAACATGACTAATACAAATTCTAACATCATTCAAAACCACGACATCCGTGCGATGAATGTCAACTTGGTGGAAATGCACTCAAGGCAAAGCAAACATCATAATCTTCCACGGCACGATTATGATTCCTGTCTGATTTGCTCGGTAAACAATCAGGGATGCTCTTTTGTACAAGAGGCCCTCCAGCATCAAATGGATCTTGGATGGATTAAGGGTTACCGTGACAGAAGTCATTATCAAGTGAATATGATTCAAATCTTTGATATTCACTTGATGAATACCAGCTTGGTGGAATTACACGCAAAGGAAGTCCAGCTAAGTTTTCTGACTTCACATGAGTATCAAAATTGTAGAGTATGTCATGAGAGTGACCAAGGTTGTGCACTCGTTCAAAGAACATTGTAACACTTGTTGAACCACTGGTGGCTTCCGATCTATCTAGATGAAGACACGGAATAAGTCAGTATGGCTGACGAGAACCCTAATAGGCATCAACGTCAGGATGTTCGATCAATGGAAACAGATATAGTAAGGTTACACTGCATACAAAGCGGACATGGCCAGGTGCCACAGTACAACTATGAGCGCTATAGAGTTTGTTCTGAGAATAACCAAGGATGCTACCTCGTGCGAGTAGCCCTTCAAACTCAGTTGGACCACAAAGAGGTTCAACCATGGTCAAGCTCTGGTTCAATGTCAGGCTATCATCAAGGCAAAGATGTTGTTTTAATACCTAAACGAGAAGTGGCCAAAGATGTGTTCGCCATAATCCCTCTACTCCATGAATCGAGAGTTCCCCTCGATAGTGGAAGGATTCTCAACCTCGAACCAATTGAGGCCGGCTATGATGGTCAGAAAAATCAAAAGGCTCCTTTAGTTATCTATCTGCCGGGACCAATGTCATACAAATCCGATAAAGTTATCCCTTATAAATACGGTGCAACAATAATTGATAATGGAAAGGAAACTCCATTACCCTCCATCGTGAATATTGCAAACATCAGTTGAGTGACACGGAGCGGTTGAATCTTCAACCGAGGAGTTGGAGAACCCACCAAAGAAAAGGAACCTCAAATAGAAGTTCCCAATCAACTAGTCGGGCAATCCAGTAATCCCGACCTTTCAAAGAACAATGATGAGATGTTGAAGCTCATCCAGAAGAGTGAGTACAACATTGTTGATCAACTGTTGCAAACCCCTTCAAAAATCTCTGTGTTATCTCTTTTACTCAGTTCCGAAGCCCACAGAGAGTCTTAGAGGAGGCCTTTGTGGAACAGGATGTAACAATAAGACAATTTGACAACATCATCTACAACATCACTTCCTGCAACAACTTAGGATTCAGTGATGAGGAACTGCCAGAAGAGGGCCAAAATCATAACATGGCACTCAATATTACAGTCAATTGCCAGGACGATGCTTTAGCCAACGTACTAGTAGATACCGGATCGGCTCTGAATGTTATGCCGAAGTCCACCCTAATGCGACTATCATTTAAAGGATCTCCGATGAGAGGCAATGTGGTCATCGTCAAAGCATTTGACAGATCCCGAAAAATAGTTATCGGCGAAGTCGACCTTCCTATAACTATCGGTCCTCACACTTTCCTAGTCACTTTCCAGGTAATGGGCATCCGGGCAGCATACAGCTGTTTGTTAGGAAGACCTTGGATACACGAACCTGGGGCTGTCACCTCGAAATTTCACCAGAAGCTGAAGTTCGTCAAAAATGACCAACTAGTCACAGTCTGCGGAGAGCAGGCCTTGATCGTAAGCAACTTATCATCGTCCACTTGTTTAGAACCAGAGGAAGTTGTTGGAACCCAATTCCATGAACTTTCGGTGAGCAACGACAACCAATCAGAAAGAGGAACATCGATTTCCTCGTACAAAGATGCTCTCGAAGCGATCAAAAGTAACAGTACAGAAGGATGGGGACAACTAGTCATTCCTACTGACAACAAGGCAAAGAAAGGCCTTGGTTTTTCTTCAACCTGTACCCAGACTGCTAATAATGATGAAAGTCTTCATCCCATTCAGAACTTCTTCCACAGTGGCGGTTTCCTTCACCCAGTATCTCAAGAAGTACATACCATCAACAAGGGTGACTCCTCCTATACAGATGAAGAATGAATGTCCTATCTTAACGAAGACGGTTATATGTCTCAGGGAGGGGTGCCTACGCCATTTTGCTATCCCGCACAGAGTCCGAGATATATACCGAGGTTAGATGTCAAAATGATATACGGAGATTGTGATCCGGAAGGATGTCGTGCTCCACCAAACTCATTAGAGGAGGACACTCTGATGAAAGACAACTTTGACCATGACTATTATGGCCCAATGGATGGCCTGCCTATCTAGCAGTCGTACCCAGGAGACTTGGGGAAAAAGAGTCAGCCGAACGATGCATATCAGCTGAGCATCATAGAAAAGAATACATGCGTCCCCACAGAATCATGGGATCATTACTCAGGGCATTCAGTAAATATTCGGCACGACGATGAATTTGAGAGGATTGCAGGACAAGTGTCCCTTAACTATGCCTTTCCTGAGGTCAACGTCATCGAAAGGGATGATTCCTCTAGTTCCAAAGAAGTGTGGGACACCTTAGGACAACCGAGGGGCAAGTACGACTTCCTGGTCAAGTACACCGCTCCTAAAATCTCTCGTATCAGGTTCGAAGACATCCAGCCAACTGGATGGGGAGATCTGCCTAAGAGTGCAAACGCTATGCAAGATACAATAGAAGAGTTCGTCTACGACAAATATACCTAGGAGACAGACTCCAACGATCCTGCTCCACCAGAAATCAGCGTCATTTCTAAAGACAAACCGAGAAGAAAGGTACCAGACTTTGTGATTCACCGAGGAGTTCGACGCCAATGGGTTGCTGTCGATGTCCCGAAAATAGTCCATAAGTCTAAGTAATTGTCGTCTTTGTTTTAACCTTTCACCCTGCCCAGGTGAAACAGGTGTTTTGTTAGGGCTCACTTTCTGTAAATGTATCTCTTCGCTTTGCCCGAAGCGACTGAGTTCTGTTTTATAGGGTTTTAGTTTCAAGAATCGACAAGGTTATAAATAAAATAACGTCGTTCTGTAATTTACGCATTTATTGTTGTTTTCTCTTTTTCCTTTTTCAGAAAATGGTAATCCTAAAAACAACTCAAATAATAAAAACAAGCAGTTTTTAGAAAATACACTGCACACACTCTTGCATTTCTCTCTATCTCTTCTAAAAACAATCATCACGTTATGAAGATTGCTTGTTTTAAACCCCATTGAAACATACGATCCAACGCCTTCTCCCAACATTGAATTCCTGATATTTGAGGCTGAAGAAGAAAATGACTAGGAAATTCTATAAAAGATCTCCCGATTACTGAGGCAAGAGGAAAGGTCCATCAAACCTCACAAAGAGCCATTGGAAACGGTCAACTTGGGTTCACAAGAAGAGAGAAAAGAAGTCAAGATTAGGGCACTACTCAGTCCAACTGTCAAAGAAAGTTTGATAAAGCTTCTCAAAGGGTTTCCCGATGTATTCGCTTGGTCTCATCAGGATATGCCAGGGTTAGATACCAGCATCGTGGAACATCATCTACCGTTAAGATCAGAATGTCGGCCAGTATAACAAAGGCTGAGACAGACTCACCCAGACATGGCCATCAAAATCAAAGAGGAAGTACAGAAATAGATTGACGTGGGTTTCCTCTCCACATCAGAATATCCTCAATGGCTAGCCATCATAGTGCCAGTTACGAAAAAGGAAGAAAAATTTAGAATGTGTGCAGACTACAGGGATCTGAACAAAGCAAGTCCAAAGGATGACTTTCCCTTATCACACATTGACATGCTAGTAGACAGTACAGCAAAAGTCAAAGTATTCTCCTTCATGGATGGATTCTCGGGCTATAACCAAATCAAAATGACACCAAAAGATATGGAGAAAACTTCCTTCATCACCCCATGGGGAAGTTTTTGTTACAAGGTAATATCGTTCGGTTTGAAGAATGCTGGGGCAACCTATCAAAGGGCCATGACTACTCTGTTTCACGACATGATACAGAAAGAAATAGAAGTGTATGTCGATGATATGATTGCCAAATCTAAAACAGAAGAGGAGCATGTGACCCACCTGTGAAAACTATTCGAGCGGCAGAGATAGTACAAACTCCACTTGAATCCCAACAAGTGCACGTTCGGTGTTCGTTCAGGAAAACTTCTAGGGTTCATCGTCAGCCAGAAAGGAATTGAGGTTGATCCTGACAAAGTCAAAGCCATTCAAGAAATGACTTCTCCAAAGACTGAAAAACAAGCCAGAGGATTCCTAGGACGTCTGAACTACATTTCCAGATTTATATTCCTCATGACCACGACATGCGCGCCAATCTTCAAATTACTCAAAAAGAATCAGGACTGCGTTTGGACAGAAGAATGTCACACCGCCTTCGAAGAATACCTGTTGAACCCACCGATTCTATCACCTCCAGTGTAAGGAAGACCACTGATTATCTACCAAACAGCCTTCGAAGACTCCATGGGTTGTGTGCTTGGTCAACAAGGCGAAACAAAAAGAAAAGAATCTGCCATTTACTATTTGAGAAAGAAATTTACCGACTGCGAGGCTCGGTACACTATGCTCGAGAAAACTTGCTGCGCTCTGTCTTGGGTAGCCAAACGTCTTCACCAATACATGATTTGTCACACTATTTGGTTAATCTCCGAAATGGATCCAATCAAGTAAGTCTTTGAAAAGCCTGCCCTCACGGGAAGGATCGCCCGTTGGCAGATGTTGTTATCAGAATACGACATAGAGTACCATGCTTAGAAAGCCATCAAAGGAAGTATTTTAGCCGATCATTTGGCTCATCAACTGATTAACAATCGGGGATCAGTCGAATTTGACTTCCCAGACGAAGATGTCATGTATCTAAAAATGAAAGACTGCGATGAACCTCTACTAAGTGAAGGGCCAGAACCAGGTTCCCAATGGGGACTAATCTTTGACGGAGCTGTCAATCATTATAGAAATGGAATTATGGAAATCATCATAACACCTCATGGTACCCATATTCCTTTCACTGCCAGATTAACATTCAAGTGTACAAACAACGAGGCCGAATATGAAGCTTGTATCAAGGGTATCAAAGAAGTAATTAACTTAAGGATTAAGAACTTGGATGTATATGGAGACTCAGCCCTGGTTATCAATCAGATCAAAGGAGATTGGAACACATACCAATCAAGACTGATTCCTTACAAAGATTACGTGAGAAGGTTGTTACCATTCTTTAACAGAATCGAGTTTCACCACATCCCTCGTGAAGAGAATCACATGGCTGATGCATTAGCCAATTTCTCTTCCATGATTAGTGTAGGTCAATGGAACGACATACCTAAGATCGACATAATGCGCCTAGAATTCCCACTTACATCTTCACGGTTGAAGCAGTCATAGACGACAAACCTTGGTATCACGATATCAAGTACTTCCTTCAGAAACAAGAGTACCCACCTGGGGCATTCAGGAAAGATAGAAAGACCCTCAGGAGATTGGCAGGAAACTTCTTCCTGAGCGGTGATACACTCTATAAGAAAAACTTTGACATGGTCTTGCTCCGATGCGTAGACACAATGGTGAGAAAAATTCTGAAAGCAGGGTACTACTGGTTGACCATGGAATCTGATTGCTACAAGTACATGAGGAGATATCACAAGTGTCAGATATACTCAGACAGAATCCATGTACCACCAACACATCTCAAAGTTCTCTTTTCCCCATGGCCTTTTTCCATATGGGGATTCTGTCATACCCCAAATTTTGACCACTAAGATTCCCATCATTGTGTCAATCATCATCACAATATGGGTGAACCATCATGCCTCATCAATCTCCCCAAAGATGGGTGAGCATCCATTACAATCAAGAATTAGGGTTTCAAGCCCTCTCAGAGTTCTTAGACAAAGGATCAATCAAGAAATGACATGATCTTCAACTTGTCTAACCTCTCAAGTAACTACAAAGGATCAAAAGGACTCTCACTTCAAGGATTAAGCAAAAGGTTGCTCCCTTCTAGGTGGATCAAGCCTCAAGATCGCCAGTGTCACCAAATTAGGGTTTTGGTCGACCAGGGCCTCCAGATGGAAAATTTCATCTGGGCACAAGCCAATGATCCAAAACATAACCTAATATACTCCATGGAACCTTATGGACCCATTCATCAAGTCAGTTTTGCCTCAGGGGATGCATACATCAAAAATCAGGAATTAGGGTTTCTTGACCTAATTCACCCCTAAGTTGACTTTTGGGATAAATAATGAGCCAAGACCTCAAGAGAGGATTTGAGGGTCTCTAATATACCATATTGATCCATTTGGTACAATGGATTAATCCAAGAAGCTTGAGCAACAAGTCTCAATTTCATTTGCACCACAATTAGGGTTTTAAGGGAAAAGTCAACTGTAACTTTGACTTTTGACCAGGACATGCTCCCAAACCCTAGGAAATGCCTCAATACACCCTATGGCATCCATGGAACATGTCCATAAAGTTTGATTTAGGTCAAGGACATGATTTCCTGAAGAAATTCACAGTTTGAAATTCATCTGATAAAAAGTCAACTGTGCACAAAAGTCAACTTTGACTTTTTGAGATTTTTCACCAAAATGGATTTTTAACCCTAAAATGATGTTAATGTATGATTTGAATCATCATTCATCAAGAAAAATCAAGAAAAGTTGGATAACTTGTAAAAGGGGTAACCATAATAACTTAGAAAATTTTCTAAGTTAAAAATAAAGTGACAAGGGTACCAACTTTGGAGGATCATAACTCCTAAACCACAAAGTCATTTTTCCTCATCCAAAGCTTGATTTGTAGCCCTCATTACCTCTACAAAAACTTCAACTAGACCTAAGTCCAATTCATTAAGGATTTTGAGTTATGGAGTGATCAAAGTGGCTGAAAAGTGAAAATGTCACTTTTTCCAACACTTAGTGAAATTTTCACTAAGTCCCAAATCTGTCTTCATTTTTTTCCAAATGTAGGGGGATTTTTCACTTGGATTCAAAAGAGATCAAAACCAAACATGTTCAAATAGTTGTTGCATCATGTGAGGGCTTTCCAAAATGGTCAAGAGCATTACCAAATTCAACTTACACCATGAGATATGACATTGGCAAGTTGCCTTGCTGAAATCTGTCAAGGCAACGCAGAATTTGCAATTTTGCTCGATTTGCCAAAATCAGCCAAATTCAAATGCTCCTATCCACTTGGACACATCTGAGGATTGAATCTAAAGGGGACAATCACTGAGCCAGGCCTCCAAAGTCCATGGAACAAGAAATAGCATGTTGAACCTAGAATGGCCAAAATAGGGACAAGACTCCAAATTTGGATTGAAGCATTCAATGGAAGCATCAAGGTGGCATGAACTGAGCCATTCTCATCTGAAATCAGTCAAGACTTATCCAAGACCAAGGGAACCACAGCCCTGTGCCCTAACCTCTAGTCAATGGCTAGAGGAGACTTGCATTTCCATTGGCTAACATTGAACAAACACCTGCTGCAGTTGCCATTCACTGTGGATCCCAAAACAAACTTGCTCTACTATAAATAGAGCTCAGTTGTGTTCAGTTTGAGTACACCAAAGCCATCAAACAGATGCTTTCCTCAAAATCTCTTCTTTCACCTCAAACTTGCCTTCCAAAGCAAGTAATTCTGAGTTTTTGAGCTAGAGAGCAATTCCACCCAAACTAATCACACACACACCTCATATATATCATATGTAAGCTGTGCAAACCATCAAAAGTGACCTGTAATCACAACATCACAAAGTCACCTCTCAAAACCTCAAAATAGAACTTTTTTGCATTTTTCAAGCCATGTCTTGATTCAGTCACTTTCCAAACCAGATAAAACCTCAAACACACTCCAAATATCATCCTTGAACTGTCCCAAATGGTTCCCACCATCTGGAACACCATTTGAGGGAGTTGTTATTTTGGTCACTTTTAACCCCTTTTGCAAGAAAGGGACAGTTTGTGTTTTTGCAGGTGCCAGCTGATTCCAATCATCCTAAAAGCATCCAAGGGATCATTTGAGGTGGTTCAAAGCATAAAATCATATCTGAAGCAAGAGGGTTGGCAGATTGCAGAGAAACCTCCAAAATCTCAAAGAAGGGTAAGCCTCTCAACTTGCACTCACCAAAGCATGTGTGCATTTGAAGTCCATTGATCATAAACATCTCATACATGTCATATATGTTATGTTTGAGCTAATTCACCATGTAATCCATGCTTGTACCAAGTTGTAGCATAGAAAATGCATTTATAGGTCATTTTCAAAACCACTATCGGGTTTTGAGGAGGGAGTGTGATATGAAAAAACTACCACCACCATTGGATTCATTATGAAATTCTGGCCCAGATACATATAAATTTTGTCTCAAACCATTAAGAATTGAAAAAGTTATGTCCTTCACGTTTTTGAGCCAAAACTTGCATTGGGCAAGCCAAAACCAAGGCATGACTTGTGTATTTGTTGGTTTGTTTCAAACAATGGATGTATCACCACCCCACTGGTAAGGCGCATGCCTTGTATGCTTGAGGTCATGGGTTCAGACCTCACCCATGCCATTTTGTGATTTTTCACATTTTGCTATTTTTCCAACTATTTTCATGTTTTGTTAATTATTTGAAAAATTAATAACTCTTTCAATTTTAATTATTTTTTATTGGTTCTTTTTGCAAAAAATCACAAAAATGTTGAAATATTTTATTCCACAAAAAAATTGAGTTTGTATTATTTATTTAATATAATTAGTATTTTTGTGAATAAATTCATTTTTATTTGTTTTTAAGCATTTTAAAATGAATTTTCATCTTGAAAAATCAAGACCAAATGAGTTTTAATATCTCTTGTGATTTATACCTCATTTTTCAAACCTTAAACAAAAATCACAAGTGGTTTATTCAAACCTATTTGGTATTTTTCAATTGATTTTCTTTAAATATTTCCTTTTAAAGAATAAAATTAGGGTTTCTTTGATTTTCACTCCAACAAATCATTGTAAAACACTCATGGGCCTCTAATAGAGTGTAAGACCCAATCCTTTTTTGACCAAACCATTTTTGGGCCTCAGTGTATTGTATAAGTCCCGATACCGTCAAAAACAAACGGCGCGATCGTCGCCTTTTGAAAAATAACCCTTGGGCCTCTCCTTGAGCTATAAGACTCATTCAAAACTTTTGGGCCTCTAATAGAGTGTAAGACCCAACCCCCTTTTAACCAAAACAATTTTGGGCCTCACTTATTGTATAAGTCCCTCTGCGTTAAAAGAAAATCTCTGCGCGATCGCCATTTCAAACGGAAAAATCATTTTGGCCTACCCTCGTGTTATAAGCCCCACTCTTTTTCTTTAAACCTTTTGGGCCTCTTGAGAGAGTGTAAGACCCGTCCCTTTGTACATAAAACCTTTTTGGGCCACAGTCACTTGTATAAGTCCCTCTGTACAAATTCAAACAGTGCGCTCACTGATAAAACCCTGGGCCTCTCCTTAAGCTGTAAGTCCCAAATCTTTCTTTTTCAAAGCACTTTCTCCTTTGATTTTGAATATATTATTGTTTTCAATCTTTCTTTGTTGAACAACTAACCAAACAGCATGGAAGCTCTACAACCGAGTAAGTGTTTATTCACTTTCATTTACTGCTTTCATATACATATAACTGTATTGTGGGGCTGTTTCACTGTAAGTCTTCTTTAATAAACTCATATCAACTGTGTAATAATAGTATAGATATTTAGAGTTTCCCCGGTAACTAAGTCTAGAACTAGGTGACGCGGTTTCGTTTATTCATAGAAATAGACAACTAGATCCCCCAATAGGATCACCAGATACAGTCTTCTCTTCGACTGTCCTTATTAGGAATTGTCAAGAAACTCTACTCCCCAAGATGAATGTATTCTCCGTGAATGGCATCTTTGAGTTTCTTCCAAATTCTCGAACTTTCCTGACTTGATCTATTCCTCGTGAATAGCTTGCCTTGAATTTCTCGGGGTTTAGGGACCCACGGGCTTCTTAAAAGCATCGGCCTCCTCTTGGGCATCGTACAAGGATCCACAGGCTTCCTAAAAGCAACCCCGCCTCCTCTTGGGCTTAGTACAAGGACCCCACGGCTTCTTAGAAGTATTCAAAGCCTCCTCTTAGGCTTCATATAATGATCTCTTCCTCCGGGAATGATAGCCTCTTCTTGGGCTTAGTACAAGGACCAACCGACTTCTTAAAAGGTCCCAGCCTCCTCTTGGGCTTCGTACAAATTATCCCGACGACCTCCTAGAGGTATAGGAACAGAACTTAGTCATCTTAACAGAACATTCCTTTCAAAGAGTCTACTAATGTTTCTCAAAGCATGGTACAAAAGATAAAACCCTAGACTTGGACAGTCTAATTTCCTTGAGTCTCAAAGACATTCTCAAGGGTCCCCTTCGTTAAATAGGAAGGAAACCCATAGACTTGGATAGTCTCAATACCCTTCGGATTTCCCGCTTCCTTAAAGAACAGGAATAACCCGGATCCTTAAATCAAATCCCTGAGTACAGTGTTGCTCATATAAGAACTGATTTTCTCTTTAAAATCAGTATACTGGACCTGTCACTTAACTGAACAGTCACCATAACCTCCTCTTGGGCTTTGTACAAAGATTCTCCCCAGCGGAGTCAAACAACGTTCAGCCTCTCTCTCAGGCTTTGTACGAGAAACATAAAGAGACTCCCTCGTTGAGTCAATCACCCTTTCGCCTCCATCTCGGGCTTTATACGAGATACAAAAAGGTTCTTATTGAGCCAAACAAATTTTAGCCTCCATCTCGGGCTTTATACGAGATACCAAAGACTTCATCGTCGAGTCAAAACATTTACCCTCTCTCTCGGGCTTTGTACGAGACACATAATAGCCTCCTCTTAGGCTTTGTATAAGAAAACCACTGGTTGATCCAATCAACCTTTTAGCTTCAAAGTTGTGCCTCGTTCACAGTACACAAACATCATCAACTCCTTCCCCTTCATCTAATCGCTGTAAGCGGCAAGCCTCTGGATCATCTACATCCATGCCACTGTCCCTCTTTTAGCATGAGAAATTCCTAAGGAAAGATAGCATTGCTCTACACTGAGTTAAAGTCTTCTCCTCCAGGTTAAAATCCCCTATAAAGGAAATTATGGCATTGCCGGATTCGCATATCTCGGTTAAAGTAATTCTCCCTTATAACCAGTCACCCAACAGTTGTGACAGACAAACCCCTTCTTTAGAGATGACAAATTCTCTCAAAAGTTGAGACCTTTTTAGCTTCACATCTTGGGCTTTGAACAAGACACAAATAGACTTTTCAGCTTCACATCTTGGGCTTTGAACAAGATACAAATCACCTTTCGCTTCACGTCTTGGGCTTTGAACAAGACACCAAAACACCCATTTCCTCCCATAGAATAGGAGGAACTACAAACGCTCTGATTTCCCTATTTCGGTAAACGGGAATACGTAGGCATAAGATCGAAAGAAAAGATCTTAGCGAGCGCAATCAACAAAAACTCAAAATCCCATATCTCCATCAATCAAAAGCAGTAATTCAAAAATATCAGTCCTAACATCCTAATCCTTGTTCCCCGCCAGAAACCTTCTGCCAAGATAAAAAGAAAGAAATCAGTATTGGCGAAAATACAAATAACCAGTACAAAGGCCCCCCACATTGATATCATCCGTAACTTAACAGACCGTTATTTAAACTCAGTATGCAAGCAGGGTTAATTGGAAACATCTATTTCCCTTCCTTTATCAGCTCACAATAGGATAAAAAATGAACCGACCTGTAGTTTAAGCTCAACCGCAGAGAGCGACCAGCGCTTAAGAACCGCGTCCAAAATCACTCGCTACAGAAAAATGGCGCCCACCGTGGGGCCCTGTAAAAGTTAGATCTAGGAACGGTCTTCCTTCTCTTCACTTATGTGAAAACCACAGATTGGGGCTTCCGCCGGGGAACCCATTTTCTATCAGGAACTTAGGATTCATAGCTTTAAAGGTCTAGGATGTTTAGGACAAATATATATACCGCTTTTCCTAATTGCTATACGTGTGTATTTTTTCTGCTAATGGGAATGCGGGTGATGCCGTATGTGGAATGATTGAGTATACACTTAAGATAAGTGATGGCGACGAGGTCGACCATCAACCTCAGTGGAGGCTGACCAACGCAACCCATTCTCTCATCTAGACAATGGGCCGGTTGTTAAGTCTGAGAAGCTGAGGAGCCAAACCCTTTCGTAGTGCGAAAACTATCGGGAATAGTTGTTACGCGATACTACCCTCATTTGAGGCTGGTGATCTATTCTCGGTGAATGGCACTTACTCTAAGATTGCACTAAAACTCGCTGGCGATCCGCTTGTTGTTTTGCTTTCCTGGGAGGAGCTGATGATAATGAGTACAAGTACAAAAATCACCCTAGTATAAACCTTTGGGGATGGGTAGAGCCTTGACTTCATGACAACGACCCTTTGACCCCATGTTTTTTCTATGTTTTTGTGTACTGCATTCATGCATTCATCTAAAAAACATTAAAACATTCAAAATATTTCTCTTCTAGTCTCTCTGTTTATCAAAGTAAACTAAGACTGTGATTGCAAATATCAGAGAAAAGGATTGCACTAATGGATTTCGGTAGAAGGAGAACTCACCAGTATACCTTCAAGGTTCCAAAGCTAGAGGATTTGAGAAGGTTACCGAGGATGATCACTAACCCAGAGGCTTTCAGAGCCAGGCGCGGAGGTTTGCTACCACTATTAAGAGTCCATATGATTAAGGGAATCATGGATGCACTCATTCAGTTTTATGATCCAGTTTATCACTGTTTCACATTCCCGGATTACCAACTCGCACCAACGCTAGAGGAGTATTCTCACCTGATTGATCTACACATTACAGATCGAGCTCCATTTTCTGGACTGGAAGAAATTCCAAAGAATCAGACTATTGCAAGAGCAATTCATTTGGACGAGTCTGAGGTTAGGACTCACCTAACTACTAAGGGTGGCATCCAAGGTTTGCCAGCCCAGTTCCTGACAAAGAAAGCCCTGTATTTCGCCAGTATAGGAAACGTGACTGCTTTTGAAAGCATCTTTGTCTTGCTCACCTACGGGTTATTTTTGTTTCCCAACATCAATAACTTCGTCGATATTAACTCCATTAAGGTTTTTCTCATTGGAAACCCTGTACCGACTTTGCTCGCAAATGCGTATCATTCTGTACACTTGGGGAATTTGTACAACGGAGGGGAGATCACATGCTGTGTACCTCTGCTTTATAAATGGTTTATCTCCTACTTGCCCAAGTCTGCTGGTTTTTGGGGTTGTAAGAGTGCCTTACGTTGGTCGCAGAAGATTATGTCTCTTACCAACTCTGACATTGATTGGTGTAATAGGATTTATGAGGGAATTAGGATCATTGATCGTTGTGGAAACTTCCCCAACGTACCCCTCATAGGAACTAAAGGAGGAATCAACTACCATTCGGTATTGGTTCGTCGTTAATTTGGATACCCGATGAGACACATCCCACTGGGTGTTCATCTGGAAGGTCTTTTCTTCAAGGAAGGGGAAAACGACAGAGCACTAAAGATGGAAATAGTGCACGCTTGGAAACAGGTTCAAAAGAAAGGACGAGAGTCTCTAGGAAGACTGGACTGTGTCTCGGTGGAGCCTTATCTCCATTGGGTACAGACTAGAGTTCTCAAGCTAAAGTTGCCTTATCCTCGTTACGGAATTCTTCCGCCGAGGGAATCTGTCATGTACTTCATGACGGAAACTGAAAAGCTTCAGGTTGCTCTCAACAAAGTTTAAAAGGAGAGAAGGTCTTGGAAGAACAAGTACCGCACCCTCGACATAGAGTGCATCAAAATACAGCAATTACTGAAAGAAAAAGATGCTCTGATTGAAATTTTGGAGCAACATGCTGTAGAGAATCAGGATGACCAAAGGAATTTGCTCGCTCCTGGCAAAGGAATGACAACTCGACAACGGCTCAAGAGCCCCGGCCAAAGAAAAGGAAGATACCAGAATCAGCATCCGATTTCTCTTCAGAGAGGACTTGGGACCCATTAGCTTAGGTTTCTGTTTCCGCACCTTGTAATCTACTGTATTTCCATTTCTGTAATCCTTTGAATTTCAATAAAAAAGGGGTTTCCCCACTGATTGATATTTGCAATCTAATTGTTGAAGTTTATTTTGATTAAACCAAAAAACAATTAATATAATCATTGCATTCATCATTCTCACACCGCGTATTCTTCTTACCTACGAATCTCATGTTTGTGTCTCGGTTCTAGAGTCAAACTGTCTCACTCGTATAATACTCGGGCTAATCGTCAGAAAAATATGGATGATCTTGAGGAAGAAAACAGAGAGTTGAAATAAGAGATCGACGCTCTGAGAGAAGATATGAGAAAGCTTCGTAACGAAATGCAAGCCATGGCAGAAGCTCAGCTACAAAGAACTGTGATCTCAGAGATCACCTCAACGCCCATAGTGGAGAAGTATGATCCTAGGTATCAGATGCCGAAAGATTGTCCGTGGGGCATGCCTGTTAACTATATCCCGGAAGGATATGTTCCGCCGATCACTGAAGATCAGGGACTCGCAACAGAAGCCGCTGGGACTGAAGGTTACAAACTTCGGGAAAGCGAAGATGCCATGGGCATAATGAAGACTCCTGAAGGTTACAAACTTCGGGAAACGCCAAGATTTACTGCCGTAGTCACGGTACCACCCCCTGTGGTGCACACTGTCCTGGAAGGACAGATTCCACAGACACCTTCTGGTAAAAAGGAAACTTTGTTTGACAGAATGGATGAATTCCAAGAGCAGTTCCTGGAAATGCAGAAGGAGCTACAAGCCATTCACGGTCAGGATCTATTTGGAAAGGACGTCGCAGACCTTTGCTTGGTCCCCAATGTGAAAGTCCCGCACAAGTTCCAAGTGCCCGACTTTGAAAAATACAAGGGTAACTCTTGCCCTCAGAGCCATCTGGTGATGTACGCTCGGCGGATGTCAGCTCAGACTGAGAATCAGGACCTACTGATTCACTACTTCTATGATAGTTTAACCGGTGCCGCACTCAAATGGTACATGGCTTTAAACCGTACTACGATCAGTACATTCAGAGATCTTGGCACTGCCTTTGTCCAACAATACAAAAAAAATTTGGACATGGCACCCGATAGAGATCAGCTCAGATCGATGTTGCAAAAGGACAAGGAAACCTTTAAGGAGTATGCTCAAAGGTGGCACGAAATTGCCGCTCAGATTTGTCCACCTCTTGAGGAAAAAGAGATGACAAAGATCTTCTTAAAGACCTTAAGCTCATTTTACTATGACCGAATGGTTGCCAGTGCGCCCAGTGATTTCACCGAGATGGTCGGCATGGGCGTACGTCTTGAGGAAGCCGTCCGAGAAGGACGTTTGGTAAAAGACACTGGATCGACGAGCGGTACTAAAAAATACGGTAGTGCTCTCCCTAAGAAAAAGGAGCAAGATATTGGGAATATCTCTCTCGGAAAGCAAAGGCGACGTTATCAGCCGGTAGCAGCTGTGACTCCTGCTATCAACCTTGCGCCTATTCCTACGTATCAACCTCAGGTTGCAGAGAGCCAACCTGACTAGCAAAGGACACAACAGCCTCTTCAGCATGCTCGTCCCCAATATAACAACAATCGTACAACACGGCCACCAGGATTTGATCCTATACCCGTGACGTACGCAGAATTGTTTCCATTACTACTGGTCAAGAGGCACATTCAGACTAAGTCTCCTCTTACAGTACCGAAAAATCCGCCTTTTTGGTTTAAGGTGGATCAAACATGACCTTATCATCAAGGAGGTCCAGGGCATAACATAGAGACTTGTCTCAATTTCAAGTACGACGTGCAAAGAGCAGGGTCTTATCCTTCAAGGATACGAACCCTAATGTTCTCACAAACCCGCTGCCTCAACATGAGAAGGCTGCAGTCAATTTGATAGAAGGAGAATTTAACGATGTTTATCAAATCATGATGTACTCTTATTGAAAACCAATTTGGTTAAGATGCATTGTAGACAGAGTGGATATGGCCACGTGCCACCTCATAACTATCACCAGTGTGATATCTGCTCTAAAGACAACCAAGGATGTTATGTAGTGCAAGCAGCTCTGCAGGAACAGATAAATCTCGGATGGATCCAAGAGCACCGAGTTCGTGGAGTTAACATGGTCTATACGAATTCTAACATCATTCAAAACCACGACATCCATGTGATGAATGTCAACTTGGTGACGATGCACTCAAGGTAAAGCCAATATCATAATCTGCCATGGCACAATTACAGTTCCTGTCTGACTTTCTCGGTAAACAAACAGGGATGCTCTTTCATACAGGAGGCCCTCCAGCGTCAGATGGATCTTGGATGGATCCAAGACTACCATGATAGGAACCCTTATCAGATCAACATAGTTCAGATCTTTGACATTCGCATGATGAATACCAGCCTGGTAGAGTTACATGCTGAGCAGGTCCGACTCCGATTCTTAATATCACATGACTATCAAAGCTGTAAAGCAGGTTGCGAAAACGATCGAGGTTGTACCCTTGTCCAGGAGGCCCTTCAGCACTTGTTAAATCACTGGTGGATGCCAATCTATATAGATGAAGATACTCAGCAGATTAGTATCAGTAATAGAAACCCCACTCGGCGTCAAAGTCAGGATGTCCGATCAGTGGAATCTAACCTAGTAAGGTTACATAGTATTCAAAGTGGGCGTGGCCAGGTGCCACCACACAACTATGACAATTGTAGCGTCTGTTTGGAAAGTAACCAAGGGTGTTACCTTGTGAGAGCAGCTCTTCAGGGTCAGGTCGATCGTGGAGAGATTCGTCCATATCCGGGTTCTGGACCCATCGACTGGACGCCGAACTACCTTGCCGAGAAAGTTGAGGATGCTGTCACGATCTCTGGTCATCACAGGACCAGGGATGTTTTTACCATTATTCCTCTACTTGATGAATCTAAAGTTCCCAACCGGGAACGAATCGAGATCACTTATGATGGTCAGAAAAATCAGAAGGTTCCCATAGTCATCTATCTGCCGAGACCACTACCGTATGAATCAACTAAGGCTATCCCTTACAAATACGGTGCAACAACATTTGAAAATGGAAAGGAAATTACATTACCCTCCGTCGTGAATATTGCAGACATCAGTCGCGTGACACGGAGCGGTAGAATCTTCAACCGAGGAGTTGGAGAACTTAACAAAGAAAAGGAACTTCAGACAGAAGTTCCCGATCCCTCAGTCGGTCAATCCAGTAATCCCGACCTTTCGAAAAATAATGATGAGATGCTGAAGCTCATCCAAAGGAGTGAATACAACATTGTCGATCAACTGTTACAGACTCCTTCAAAGATCTCGGTATTATCACTGTTACTCAGTTCAGAAGCCCACATGGAGGCTCTACAGAAAGTCTTGGAGCAAGTCGTGGAACAGGATGTAATAATCAGACAGTTCGATAGTATTATCTCTAACATCACTTCCTGCAACAACTTGGGATTTAGTGATGAGGAGTTACCCGAAGAGGGTCGCCGTCATAACATGGCGCTCAACATTACAGTCAACTTCCAGGACGATGCTTTAGCCAGCGTACTAGTAGACACAGGGTCAGCCCTTAATGTTATGCCGAAGTCCACTTTGATACAATTATCATTCAAAGGGCCTCCGATGAGAGTTAGCGAGGTTGTCGTCAAAGCGTTCGACGGATCCAAAAAAACAGTTATCGGCGAAGTTGATCTTCCCATAACTATCGGTCCTCACACTTTCCAAGTGACTTTCCAGGTCATGGACATCCGGGCAACATACAGTTGTTTATTAGGAAGACCTTGGATACATCAGGCCGGAGCGGTCACTTCGACCCTCCACCAAAAGCTAAAGTTCGTCAAGAACGATTAACTTGTCACGGTTTATGGGGAACAAGCCTTGCTTGTAAGCAACTTGTCATCATCTACTGGTATAGAACCCGAGGAGGTTATTGGAACTCAGTTCCAAGCACTGTCGGTGAGCAAGGACAATCATTTCAAAGGAGGAACCTCGATTTCCTCATACAACGATGCTATCAAAGCGGTCGAGAGTACCGATACGATAGGATGGGGACAGCTTGTCATTCCCACTGACAATAAAACAAAGAAGGGTCTTGGTTTTTCTGCAACCTGTACCCAGACAGCTGTCAACGATGGAAGTCATCATCCCCTTCAAAACTTCTTCCACAGTGGAGGTTTCCTTCACCCAGTGTCTCAAGCAGTACATGCTATCAATGAGGAAGATCCCTCTGACACGGATGAAGAATGGAAGTCCTATCTTAATGAGGGTGGTTATATGTCTCAGGAAGAGGTGCCTACGCCTTTTTGCTTTCCTACAGAAAGTCCAAGATGTATACCAAGATCAGATGTTGAAATGGTCTACGGGGATTATGATCCAGAAGGATGCCGTGCTCCGCCAAATTCATTAGAGGAGGATACTCTGATGAAAGACAACTTTGACCACAATTACTATGGCCCAATGGATGGTCTGCCAATGTGGCAACCTTACCCAGAAGACTTGGGGCAAGAAAGTCAGCCGAACAATAAAAATCAGCTGACCGTCATTGAACAGAATACCTGTGTCCCCACCATGTCATGGGATCAACACTCAGGTCATTCAGAAACTACTCAACATGAAGATGAATTTGCAACGTTTATTGGACTTGAATTCATCAACTATGCTTTTCCCGAGGTCAACGTCATCGAGAGGGATGACTCCTCCAGTTCCAGAGAAATGTGGGACACCTTGGGATAACCAAGTGGAAAATTTGACTATATGGTCAAGTACACCGCTCCCGAAAGCTCTCGTATCAGACTCAAAGATATCCAGCCTACTGGATGGGAAGATACAGCTAAGAGCACAAATGATATGCAAAATACAACTGAGGAATCCTCCTACGACAACTCTGCCTGGGAAACAGATTCCAATGATCCTGCTCCACCAGAAATCAACGTTATTTCTGAAGACAAATCAAGGAAGGTTCCAGACTTTGTGATTCACCGAGGAGTTCGCCGCCAATGGGTTGCCGTCGAGGTTCCGAAAGTCGTTCATCAGTCAAAGTAATTGCCATCTTTAACCTTTCACCCTGCCCAGGTGAAACGGATGTTTTGATAGGGCTCGCTTTCTGTAAATTTTCCCTCTTCGCTTCGCCCAAAGCGACAGAGTTTTGTTTTATAGGGCTGTAGTTTCAAGAGTCGACTTGTTCATTAATAAAATAACGTCGTTTTGTAATTTTCACATTAATTGCTGTTTTCTCTTTTTGTTTTTCAGAAAATGGTAATCCTAAAAAACAATTCAATAATAAAAATAAGCAGTAAAATAAATACACTGCACACACTTGCATTTTCTCTATCTCTTCTAAACACGAATCATCACGTCATGCAGATTGCTTGTTTTAAACCCAGTTGAAACATACGATCCGATGCCTTCTCCCGACTTTGAGTTCCCGGTATTCGAGGCTGAAGGAGAAGTTGACAACGAAATTCCAGAAGAGATCTCCCGACTACTCAGACAAGAGGAAAGGTCCATTAAACCTCACAAAGAACTGTTGGAAATGGTAAACTTGGGTTCAGAAAAAGAGAGAAAAGAAGTCAGGATTGGGGCACTGCTCAGTCCAACTGCCAGAGAGGGTTTGATAAAGCTTCTTAAAGAATTTCCCGATGTATTCGCTTGGTCCTATCAGGATATGCCAGGGTTGGATACCAGCATCGTGGAACATCACTTACCACTAAGATAGGAATGTCCGCCAGTAAAGCAAAGGTTGAGACGGACTCACCCGGACATGGCCATCAAAATCAAAGAGGAGGTGCAGAAACAGATTGACGCGGGTTTCCTTGCTACATCTGAATATCCTCAATGGTTAGCCAACATCGTACCCGTTCCCAAAAAGGATGGAAAGGTCAGAATGTGTGTTGATTACAGGGATCTGAACAAGGCAAGTCCAAAGGACGACTTTCCTTTATCACACATTGACATGCTGGTAGGCAGTACAGCAAAGTTCAAAGTATTCTCCTTCATGGATGGATTCTCGGGCTATAACCAGATCAAAATGGCGCCAAAAGACATGGAGAAAACTTCGTTCATCACCCCATGGGGCACCTTTTGTTACAAGGTAATGCCGTTCGGTTTGAAGAACGTCGGGGCAACCTATCAAAGGGCCATGACTACTCTGTTTCATGACATGATACACAAAGAAATTGAGGTATATGTCGATGATATGATTGCAAAATCAAAAATAGAGAGTAAGCACGTTGAACTTCTGTCAAAACATCTAAGAAAATTCAAGCTCCGCTTGAATCTCAACAAGTGCACCTTCGGTGTCCATTCAGGGAAACTACTAGGGTTCATCGTTAGCCAGAAAGGAATTGAAGTTGATCCTGACAAGGTCAAGGCCATTCAAGAAATGCCTTCTCCAAAAACTGAAAAACAAGTCAGAGGATTCCTGGGACGTTTGAACTACATCTCCAGATTCATATTCCTTATGACCGCGACTTGTGCGCCGATTTTCAAGTTACTCAAAAAAAACCAGGATTGCGTTTGGTCAGAAGATTGCCAAACCGCCTTCGACAGTAATAAGGAATACCTGTTGAATCCTCCGATTCTATTACCTCCAGTGGAAGGAAGACCACTGATCATTTACCTCACAGTCCTAGAGGACTCGATGGGATGTGTACTTGGCCAACAAGACGAAACCAAACGGAAAGAGTCTGCCATCTACCATTTGAGCAAGAAGTTCACCGACTGCGAAACTCGGTACACGATGCTTGAGAAAACATGTTGTGCTTTGGCTTGGGCAGCCAAACGTCTTCGCCAATACATGATTCGTCATACTACTTGGTTGGTCTCCGAAATGGATCCAATCAAGTACGTTTTCGAAAAGCCTGCTCTCACAGGAAGAATTGCCCGTTGGCAGATGCTGTTATCAGAATATGACATAGAGTACCACGCTCAGAAAGTCGTTAAAGGAAGTATTTTAGCCGATCATTTGGCTCATCAACCGATTGACGATCAAGAATCAATCGGGTTTGACTTCCCAGACGAAGATGTCATGTATCTAAAAATGAAAGATTGCGATGAACCGTTACCCAGTGAAGGGCCAGAACCAGGTTCCCAATGGGGACTTATCTTTGACAGAGCAGTTAATCATTATGGGAACGGAATTGGGGCAATCATTGTTACCCCTCAGGGTACCCACATTCCTTTCACTGCCAGACTTACGTTCAAATGTACGAACAACGAGGCCGAATACAAAGCTTGTATCATGGGTCTCGAAGAAGCAATTGATTTAAGGATCAAAAACTTGGACGTATACGGCAACTCAGCCTTGGTTATCAATCAGATAAAAGGAGATTGGAACACATACCAATCAGGATTGATTCCTCACAAAGACTATCCAAGAAGGTTGTTACCCTTCTTCAACAGAGTTGAGTTTCATCACATCCCTCATGAAGAGAATCACATGGCTGATGCCTTAGCCACTCTCTCTTCTATGATTAGTGTAGGCCAATGGAATTACATACCTAAGATCGACATCATACGCCTTGAAAGGCCCGCTTACATCTTTACGATTGAAGCAGTCATAGACGACAAACCTTGGTATCACGATATCAAATGCTTCCTTCGGAAATAAGAGTACCCATCTGGGGCACTCCGAAAAGACAGAAAAACCCTCAGAAGATTGGCTGGAAACTTCTTCCTGAGTGGTGACACTCTCTATAAGAGAAATTTTGACATGGTCTTACTCCGATGCGTAGACAGACCAAAGGCAGACATGCTTATGAAAGAAATTCATGAAGGATCCTTTGGCACTCATGCCAATGGACACACAATGGCGAGAAAAATTCTGAGAGCAGGGTACTATTGGTTGACCATGGAATCCGACTGCTACAAGTACATGAGGAGGTGTCACAAGTGTCAGATATACTCCGACAAAATTCATGTACCGCCATCACATCTCTAAGTTCTTTCTTCCCCGTGGCCTTTTTCCATATGGGGAATCGACATGATTGGCATGATTAAGCCCAAGGCTTCAAACGGACATCGGTTCATTCTGGTAGCCATTGATTATTTCACCAAGTGGGTCGAAGCAGCGTCATTCGCCAATGTAACCAGACACGTGGTGATCCGATTTATCAAAAATAGTATCATCTGCCGTTATGGTGTTCCAAGCGAGATCATTACCGATAATGGATCTAACTTGAACAACAAGATGATGAAAGAGTTGTGCGCAGAGTTTAAGATCGAACACCATAACTCATCTCCCTACCGACCCAAGACGAACGGGGCGGTAGAAGCGGCTAACAAGAACATCAAGAGGATTGTTCAAAAGATGGTTGTAACCTACAAAGACTGGCATGAAATGCTACCCTTTGCTCTTCACGGTTATCGCACATCTGTCTGCACTTCAACAGGGGCTACCCCTTTCTCTCTAGTGTATGGCATGGAAGCAGTGCTCCCCATAGAGGTAGAGATCCCATCAATCCGGGTATTGATGGAAGCTAAGCTCACCGAACCTGAATGGTGTCAAAGCCGACACGACAAACTGAATCTGATCGAAGAGAAGCGAATCACGGCACTATGCCATGGTCAGCTGTATCAACAGAGAATGAAAAAGGCGTTCGAAAAAAAGGTTCGACCCCGCATCTTCAGGAAAGGAGACCTCGTGCTCAAGAAGATACAATCATTTCTCACTGACTCTCGGGGCAAGTGGACCCCAAATTATGATGGCCCCTATGTGGTCACGAAAGTTTTCTCAGGCGGCGCCTTGAGGCTTGCAACCATGGACGGAGAGGAATTTGCCTACCCCACGAATGTTGATGTAGTCAAGAAATACTTCCCCTAAACTAAAAAAAAAAAAAAAAAGTCTCGGTGGATTGAAAACCCGAAAGGGCGGTCCAGGCAAAAGTTAGAGACATGAAAAAAATCATCCCGGTGGATTGGAAACATCATAGTACAATCCAGGCAAAAATTAGGGATAATGGCATGTAACTATGTTCAACAGAGGCAAGTCCCTCAGCAGCAACAGTTACATCATCCGTCAGGAAAACTCCAGTCAAGGTTATCTTCGACAGAAGCTCAGGATGCCCCGAATTCAAAGTTGGTAGAAGGATAGTGGTCGTTATGTTTCAACGTAGCCCTTTTCCCTGTAAATTACCATTTTCAAACTTTATATATACTCAATGGAATCACGCTTTTGGCTGGTCTCCATCTTATCAATAAAATTCTAGCCCTTGTGCTTTTGTTTGTAATTCTTATTTGTTTTAGCTTTACACAACGACGTTGTTAACATGATTAAAGATTCTTGAAATAAAACAAAAATGAATTTACTTGTTAAAACTTTTTCTGCTTTTAAAATAAATTCGGCAATTTCTCTTGACTGTTGAACATCAAAACAACCTCAACCGCTTCTCTGGAAGTAAGCGAACTTCAAAGTGCAGAATCAAAGTACTCCTTCTAGGCCCAATACGCCTGAATGAAGGGATCAACTGTGTCAGAGACCTTGTTTCGTCTGACACATCTCGTCCGAGTCCTCATCTCCTAAGCCCGACCAACATAGCTCCCCCCAACAGGGACTATCTCTCCTAAGCAAGGTGGAATTGCTATTCTGAACCAACGGTACTTCTTCGCCCCGCGATGGCCGAGTATCCAGTCTTATTCACTTGTCAGTGTGTGTGTCGCATCAGATTTATCAGCATAAACATACATGCATTATGCATTATTGATTTACATTTATATTCATATTGCATCACTATCTCTCTAGTCGGTCTCGTCCCCTAGTGATAGGCAGTCTTCTTAATCGAGTTGTCAGTTCTTGCCTCGTCAGAAAATACTGTGTTTAAACAATCTTTCCTCCAATATATCTTTGGATTAGAGTCTGAACTCGACCACTTTGATAACTTGAACCTCTGAAAAGCCAGAGAAAACTTTCATCAAATGTCACTCTTCGCCATTGAAGATGATATCCTTGCTTTCCCGGATTAAGGAAAATCCACAGAGAAAGCCTCGTAAGCAGAGATTCGGCAGTACAGCTGCCTTTCTCTGAAGGACCGCTGATGAAAAGGTCATCAGCACCTCAAAATTGGACCCCATCATATGGCATTTCTCCGGGAAGATCCCGAGAAAAGTATGATGTAAGACCCCAAACGAAAACAGTCTCTCAAGAGACTCGCTTTCCTTAGTAGAATCGACAAATGGCGTCTCCAACAGAGAAGTTTGTGTACATCTACAACTCAGACGACTGGGTTCCCCAGCGAGTCTGACATCGACACTTTTTCCACTCAAATGGCATCTCCCCAGGAAAATTCGGCGAGAAGTTTGAGGGAAATCCTCTACAAATAGCATTCCTTGTCAATAAGGTTTATTGACAAAAGAAACTGAGACCAGTTCCTTGGTGAGAAACCAGGATCGAGGGGAAGTTTAAATCAGAAACTGAGACCAGTTCCTTGGTGGGAAACCAGGATCGAGGGGAAGTTTAAATCAGAAACTGAGACCAGTTCCTTGGTAGGAAACCAGGAACGGGGGGGAGGTTGACAAAAGAAAACTGAGACCAGTTCCTTGCCTGAAGACCAGGATCGAGGGGAAGTTTTACCTTTTCTAAGCATCATTGCTTAGCAAAAGAAGATGAATGCGCACGCTACCATTCATAACCACCATCAAAATTTCGGGTATTCCGATATTTAATCCTCTTGCACCTCGAATGCCCGAATACCTTCGTTATTCACACTTTCGGGTCCAAGAAGATTAAATAGGGGCATCTGTCATACCCCAAATTTTGACCACTAAGATTTCCATCATTGTGTCAATCATCATCACAATATGGGTGAACCATCATGCCTCATCAATCTCCCCAAAGATGGGTGAGCATCCACTACAATCAAGAATTAGGGTTTCAAACCCTCTCAGAGTTCTTAAACAAAGGATCAATCAAGAAATGACATGATCTTCAACTTGTCTAACCTCTCAAGTAACTACAAATGATCAAAAGGACTCCCACTTCAAGTATTAAGCACAAGGTTTCTCCCTTCTAGGTGGATCAAGCCTCAAGATCGCTAGTGTCACCAAATTAGGGTTTTGGTCGACCAGGGCCTCCAGATGGAAAATTTCATCTGGGCACAAGCCAATGATCTAAAACATAACCTAATATACTCCATGGAACCTCATGGACCCATTCATCAAGTCAATTTTGCCTCAGGGGATGCATACATCAAAAATCAGGAATTAGGGTTTCTTGACCTAATTCACCCCTAAGTTGACTTTTGGGACAAATCATGAGCCAAGACCTCAAGAGAGGATTTTAGGGTCTCTAATATACCATATTGATCCATTTGGAACAATGGATTAATCCAAGAAGCTTGAGCAACAAGTCTCAATTTCATCTGCACCACAATTAGGGTTTTAAGGGAAAAGTCAACTGTAACTTTGACTTTTGACCAGGACATGCTCCCAAACCCTAGGACATGCCTCAATACACCCTATGACATCCATGGAACATGTCCATCAAGTTTGATTTAGGTCAAGGACATGATTTCCTGAAGAGTTGCACAGTTTGGAATTCATCTGATAAAAAGTCAACTGTGCACAAAAGTCAACTTTGACTTTTTGAGATTTTTCACCAAAATAGATTTTTAACCCTAAAATCATGTTAATGTATGATTTGAATCATCATTCATCAAGAAAAATCAAGAAAAGTTTGATAACTTGTAAAAGGGGTAACCATAAAAACTTAGAAAATTTTCTAAGTTAAAAATAAAGTGACAAGGGTACCAACTTTGGAGGATCATAACTCCTAAACCACAAAGCCATTTTTCCTCATCCAAAGTTTGATTTGTAGCCTTCATTACCCTCTACAAAAACTTCAACTAGACCTAAGTCCAATTCATTAAGGATTTTGAGTTATGGAGTGATCAAAGTGGCTGAAAAGTGAAAATGTCACTTTTTCCAACACTTAGTGAAATTTTCACTAAGTCCCAAATCTGTCTTCATTTTTTTCCAAATGTAGGAGGATTTTTCACTTGGATTCAAAAGAGATCAAAACCAAACATGTTTAAACAGTTGTTGTATCATGTGAGGGCTTTCCAAAATGGTCAAGAGCATTACCAAATTCAACTTACACCATGAGATATGATATTGGCAAGTTGTCATGCTGAAATCTGTCAAGGCAAGGCAGAATTTGCAATTTTGCTCGATTTGCCAAAATCATCCAAATTCAAATGCTCCTATCCACTTGGACACATCTGAGGATTGAATCTAAAGGGGACAATCACTGAGCCAAGCCTCCAAAGTCCATGGAACAAGAAATAGCATGTTGAACCTAGAATGGGCAAAATAGGGACAAGACTCCAATTTTGGATTGAAGCATTCAATGGAAGCATCAAGGTGGCATGGACTGAGCCATTCTCATCTGAAATCAGTCAAGACTTATCCAAGACCAAGGGAACCACAGCCCTGTGCCCTAACCTCTAGTCAATGGCTAGAGGAGACTTGCATTTCCATTGGCCAACATTGAACAAACACCTGCTACAGTTGCCATTCACTGTGGATCCCAAAACAAACTTGCTCTACTATAAATAGAGCTCAATTGTGTTCAGTTTGAGTACACCAAAGCCATCAAATAGATGCTTTCCTCAAAATCTCTTCTTTCACCTCAAACTTGCCTTCCAAAGCAAGTAATTCTGAGTTTTTGAGCTAGAGAGAAATTCCACCCAAACTAATCACACACACACCTCATATATATCATATGTAAGTTGTGCAAACCATCAAAAGTGACCTGTAATCACAACATCACAAAGTCACCTATCAAAACCTCAAAATATCACTTTTTTGCATTTTTCAAGCCATGTCTTGATTCAGTCACTTTCCAAACCAGATAAAACCTCAAACACACTCCAAATATCATCCTTGAACTGTCCCAAATGGTTCCCACCATCTGGAACACCATTTGAGGGAGTTGCTATTTTGGTCACTTTTAACCCCTTTTGCAAGAAAGGGACAGTTTATGTTTTTGCAGGTGCCAACTGATTCCAATCATCCTAAAAGCATCCAAGGGATCATTTGAGGTGATTCAAAGCATAAAATCATATCTGGAGCAAGAGGGTGGCAGATTGCAGAGAAACCTCCAAAATCTCAAAGAAGGGTAAGCCTCTCAACTTGAACTTACCAAAGCATGTGTGTATTTGAAGTCCATTGATCATAAACATCTCATACATGTCATATATGTTGTGTTTGAGCTAATTCACCATGTAATCCATGCTTGTACCAAGTTGTAGCATAGAAAATGCATTTATAGGTCATTTTCAAAACCACTATCGGGTTTTGAGGAGGGAGTGTGATATGAAAAAACTACCACCACCATTGGATTCCTTATGAAATTCTGGCCCAGATACATATAAATTTTGTCTCAAACCATTAAGAATTGAGAAATTTATGACCTTCACGTTTTTAAGCCAAAACATGCCTTGGGCAAGCCAAAACCAAGGCATGACTTGTGTATTTGTTGGTTTGTTTCAAACAATGGATGTATCACCACCCCAGTGGTAAGGCGCGCGCCTTGTATGCTTAAGGTCATGGGTTCAAACCTCACCCATGCCATTTTCTGATTTTTCACATTTTGCTATTTTTCCAACTATTTTTATGTTTTGTTAATTATTTGAAAAATTAATAACTCTTTCAATTTTAATTATTTTTTATTGGTTCTTTTTGAAAAAAATCACAAAAATGTTGAAATATTTTATTCCACAAAAAAATTAAGTTTGTATTATTTATTTAATATAATTAGTATTTTTGTGAATAAATTCATTTTTATTTGTTTTTAAGCATTTTAAAATGAATATTCATCTTGAAAAATCAAGACCAAATGAGTTTTAATATCTCTTGTGATTTATACCTCATTTTTTAAACCTTAAACAAAAATCACAAGTGGTTTATTCAAAACTATTTGGTATTTTTCATTTTCTTTTCTTTAAATATTTACTTTTAAATAATAAAATTAGGGTTTCTTTGATTTTCACTCCAACAAATCATTGTAAAACACTCATGGGCCTCTAATAGAGTGTAAGACCCAATCCTTTTTTGACCAAGCCATATTTGGGCCTCAGTGTATTGTATAAGTCCCGATACCGTCAAAAACAAACGGCGCGATCGTCGCCTTTGGAAAAATAACCCTTGGGCCTCTCCTTGAGCTATAAGACCCATTCAAAACTTTTGGGCCTCTAATAGAGTGTAAGACCCAACCCCCTTTTAACCAAAATAATTTTGGGCCTCACTTATTGAATAAGTCCCTGTGCGTTAAAAGAAAATCTCGACGCGATCGCCATTTTAAACGGAAAAATCATTTGGGCCTACCCTCGTGTTATAAGCCCCACTCTTTTTCTTTAAACCTTTTGGGCCTCGTGAGAGAGTGTAAGACCCATCCCTTGTTACATAAAACATTTTTGGGCCACAGTCACTTGTATAAGTCCCTCTGTACAAATTCAAACAGTGTGCTCACTGATAAAACCCTGGGCCTCTCATTGAGCTGTAAGTCCCAAATCTTTCTTTTTCAAAGCACTTTCTCCTTTGATTTTGAATATATTGTTGTTTTCAATCTTTCTTTGTTGAACAACTAACCAAACAGCATGGAAGCTCTACAACCGAGTAAGTGTTTATTCGCTTTCATTTACTGCTTTCATATACATATAACTGTATTGTGGGGCTGTTTCACTGTAAGTCTTCTTTCATAAACTCATATCAACTGTGTAATAATAGTATAGATATTTAGAGTTTCCCCGGCAACTACGTCTAGAACTAGGTGACGCTGTTTCGTTTATTCATAGAAATAGACAACTAGATCCCCCAATAGGATCACCAGATACAGTCTTCTCTTCGGCTGTCCTTATTAGGAATTGTCAAGAAACTCTACTCCCCATGATAAATGTATTCTCCGTGAATGGAATCTTTGAGTTTCTTCCAAATTCTCGAACTTTCCTGACTTGATCTATTCCTCGTGAATAGCTTGCCTTGAATTTCTCGGGGTTTGGGGACCCACGGGCTTCTTAAAAGCACCGGCCTCCTCTTGGGCATCGTACAAGGACCCACAGGCTTCCTAAAAGAAACACCGCCTCCTCTTGGGCGTAGTACAAGGACCCCACGGCTTCATAGAAGTATTCACAACCTCCTTTTAGGCTTCGTATAATGATCTCTTCCTCCGGGAATGATAGCCTCCTCTTGGGCTTAGTACAAGGACCGACCGACTTCTTAAAAGCTTCCAGCCTCCTCTTGGGCTTCGTACAAATTGTCCCGACGACCTCCTAGAGGTATAGGAACAGAACTTAGTCATCTTAACAAAACAGTCCTTTCAAAGAGTCTACTACTGTTTCTCAAAGCATGGTACAAAAGATAAAACCCTAGACTTGGACAGTCTAATTTCCTTGAGTCTCAAAGACATTCTCAAGGGACCCCTTCGTTAAATAGGAAGGAAACCCGTAGACTCGGATGGTCTCAATACCCTTCGGATTTCCCGCTTCCTTAAAGAACAGGAATAACTCGGATCCTTGAATCAAATCCCTGAGTACAGTGTTGCTCATATAAGAACTGATTTTCTCTTTAAAATCAGTATACTTGACCTGTCACTTAACTAAACAGTCACCATAGCCTCCTCTTGGGCTTTGTACAAAAATTCTCCCCAGCGGAGTCAAACAACGTTCAGCCTCTCTCTCGGGCTTTGTACGAGAAACATAAAGAGACTCCCTCGTTGAGTCAATCACCCTTTCGCCTCCATCTGGGGCTTTATACGAGATACAAAAAGGTTCTTATTGAGCCAAACAAATTTTAGCCTCCATCTCGGGCTTTATACGAGATACCAAAGACTTCATCGTCGAATCAAAACATTTATCCTATCTCTCGGGCTTTGTACGAGACACATAATAGCCTCCTCTTAGGCTTTGTATAAGAAAACCACTAGTTGATCCAATCAACCTTTTAGCATCAAAGTTGTGCCTCGTTCATAGTACACAAACATCAACAACTCCTTCCCCTTCATCTAATCGCTGTAAGCGGCAAGCCTCTGGATCATCTACATCCATGCCATTGTCCCTCTTTTAGCATGAGAAATTCCTAAGGAAAGATAGCATTGCTCTACACTGAGTTAAAGTCTTCTCCTCCAGGTTAAAATCCCCTATAAAGGAAATTATGGCATTGCCGGATTCGCATATCTCGGTTAAAGTAATTCTCCCTTATAACCAGTCACCCAACAGTTGTGACAGACAAACCCCTTCTTTAGAGATGACAAATTCTCTCTAAAGTTGAGACCTTTTTAGCTTCACTTCTTGGGCTTTGAACAAGACACAAATAGACTTTTCAGCTTCACATCTTGGGCTTTGAACAAGATACAAATCACCTTTTGCTTCACGTCTTGGGCTTTGAACAAGACACCAAAACACCCATTTCCTCCCATAGAATAGGAGGAACTACGAACGCTCTGATTTCCCTGTTTCGGTAAACGGGAATATGTAGGCATAAATCCAAAGAAAAGATCTTAGCGAGCGCAATCAACAAAAACTCAAAATCCCATATCTCCATCAATCAAAAGCAGTAATTCAAAAATATCAGTCCTAACATCCTAATCCTTGTTCCCCGCCAGAAACCTTCTGCCAAGATAAAAATAAAGAAATCAGTATTGGCAAAAATACAAATAACCAGTACAAAGGCCCCCCCACATTGATAGCATTCATAACTTAACAGACCGCTGTTTAAACTCAGTATGCAAGCCAGGTTAATTGGAGACATCTATTTCCCTTCCTTTATCAGCTCACAATAGGATAAAAAATAAATCGACATGTAGTTTAAGCTCAACCGCAGAGAGCGACCAGCGCTTAAGAACCGCATCCAAAATCGCTCGCTACAGATTCGACATGATCGGCATAATCGAACCCAAGGCTTTGAACGGACATCGGTACTTCCTGGTAGCCATTAATTACTTCACCAAGTAGGTCGAAGCAGCGTCATTCGCCAATGTTACCCGACAAGTGGTGGTCCGATTTATCAAAAATAATATCATCTGTCGATCTGGTGTTCCAAGCCAGATCATTACTGATAATGGATCTAACTTGAACAATAAGATGATGAAAGATTTATGCGCTGAGTTCAAGATCGAACACCATAACTCGTCTCCCTACTGACCTAAGATGAACGGAGCGGTCGAAGCGGCTAACAAGAATATCAAGAAGATCGTTCAAAAGATGGTTGTAACCTACAGGGACTGGCACGAGATGCTACCCTTTTCTCTTCACGGTTATCGCACATCTGTCCGCACTTCAACAGGGGCAACTCCTTTCTCTCTAGTATATGGCATGGAGGCAGTGCTCCCCATAGAAGTAGAGATCCCATCAATCAGGGTATTGATGGAAGCTAAGCTAATAGAAGCTGAATGGTGTCAGAGCCGATACGATGAACTGAATCTGATCGAAGAAAAGCAGATAACAACACTTTGCCACGGTCAGTTGTATCAACAAATAATGAGGAAGGCGTTTGAAAAAAAGGTCTGACCTCGCATCTTCAGGAAAGGAGACCTTGTGCTCAAGAAGATACAATCATTCCTCACTAATTCCCGGGGCAAGTGGACTCCGAATTATGATGCCCCCTATGTGGTCAAGAAAGCCTTCTCAGGCGGAGCCTTGAGACTAGCAACCATGGATGGAGAAGAATTTGCCTATCCCACAAATGTTGACGTAGTCAAGAAATACTTCGCCTAAATAAAATAAATAAATAAAAACGTCTCGGTGGATTGAAAACCCAAAAGGGCGGTCCAGGCAAAAATTAGAGACATAATCAAAAATCATCCTGATGGATTGGAAATCTCAAAGTACAATCCAGGCAAAAGTTAGGGATAATGGCAAGTAACTACGTCCAGCTAAGCGGCAAATCCCCCAGCAGCAGTAATGCCATCCATCAGGAAAACTCCAGTCAAGGTCATCTTTGATGGAAGCTCAGGATGTCCCGAATTCAAAGTTGGTAGAAGGATAGCGGTCGTTATGTTTCAATGTGGCCCTTTTCCCTTAAATTACCATTTTCTAAACTTTGTAAATACTCCATGGAATCAAGCGTTTGGCTGATTTCCATCCTATCAATAAAATTTGAGCCCTAGTGCTTTTGTTTATAATTCTCATTTGTTTTAGCTTTACATAATGATGTTTTTAATATGATCAACGATTCTTGAAATAAAACAAAAATGAATTTACTTGTAAAAAAATTTCTGCTTTTAAAGTAAAGATGGCAATTCTTTTGACTGTTGAACATCAAAAAAACATCGATCGCTTCTCCATAAGTAATTGAGCTTCAAAGTGCAGAATCAAAGTACTTCTTCTAAACCAGTACGCTTGAACAAAGGATCAACTATGTCAGAGACCATGTTTCATCTGACGGCCCCGGCTGAGTTCTTACCTCCTAAGCCCGACCAACGTTTTTCCCCACAGGGATTATCTCTCCTAAGCAAGGCAGAATTGCTATTTTGGATCAAATGGTACTTCCTCGTTCCCCACAGTGGCCGAGTATCCAGTCGTGTTCATCCACTAGTCTGTATGTCGTGTTAATTTTGTCAGCATAAACATACATACATCATGCATTATTGATTTACATTCATATTCATATTGCATCACTATCACTCTAGTCGGTCTTATCCCCTAGTGATAAAAGCCATCTCAATCAAGTTGTCAGTCCTTTCCTCGTCAGGAAATGTATCGTCCGAACAATCTCTCCCCCAGTTTATTTCTAGATCAAAGACGGTCCTCGACCACTTTGATAACTTGAACCTCTTAAGAACAAGAAGGCATTCGACAAACATCACTCTTCATCATTGAAGATGATATCTTCGCTTTCTCGGATTAAGGAAAATCCCAGAGAAAGCCTCTCGACCGAAGGCTCTCAACAACACATTGGTTTTTCTCCAAAGAGAGTCAATGTTAATGAAATCATCAGCACCTTAAAATTGTATTACATCACATGGCATTTCTCCGAGAAGATCTTGAGGAAAAGTATGATGTAATACCCCCAAGCGGGAAATAGTCTCTCAAGAGACTCGTTTTCCCCAGTAGAGTCAACAAATGGCGTCTCCAACGGAGAAGTTTGTGTACCTCTACAACTCAGACGAATGGGTTCCCCAGCAAGTCTGACATCAAAACTTTTCCCATCAAATGGCATCTCCACAGGAAAATTCGGCAATAAATTTGATGAAGATCGCTAACAAATAGCGTCCCTTGTTAAGAATGTTTATTGACAAAAGAAACTGAGGCCAGTTCCTTAGCTGAAAACCAGGATTGGGGGGAAGTTTATTTTAGAAACTAAGACCAGTGCCTTGGCTGAAGGCCAGGATCGAGGGGAAGTTTACTTCAGAAACTAAGACCAGTTCCTTGGTTGAAAACCAGGATCGAGGGGAAGTTTTTACCATTTTTAAGCACCATTGCTTAGCAAAAGAAGATGGATGAGCAAACTGCTATTCATAACCACCATTAAAATTTTGGGTATTCTGATATTTAATCCTCTTGCACCCCGAATGCCCGAATACCTTCGCCATTCACACCTTCGGGTCCAAGAAAATTAAATAGGGGCATCTGTCATACCCCAAATTTTGACCATAATATTTCCCATCATTGTGCAAATCATCACCATAATATGGAGATACCATCATGCCTCATCAATGTCCTCAGAGATGTTTGAGCATTCACTACAACCAAGACTTAGGGTTTTAAGCCCTCTCAGAACACTTAGACAAAGGATCAATCAAGAAATGACATGACCTTCAACTTGTCTAACCTCTCAAACACCTATAAAGTATCAAGAGGACTCCCACATCAAGAATCAAGCACAAAGTTGCAGTATTCCAAGTGGATCAAGCCTCAAGATCGCCAGTGTCACCAAATTAGGGTTTTTGGTCGACCAAGGCCTCCAGATGGAAATTTTCCTCTGGGCATGAGCCAATGCTTCAAAGCACAACCCAAGATACTCCAAGGGACCTCATGGACCCAATCATCAAGTCAATTTAACTTCAGGAGATCATTTATCCAAAAATCAGGAATTAGGGTTTTTTGATCTAATTCACCCCTAAGTTGACTTTTGGGACAAAACATGAGCCAAGACCTCAAGACATGATTTGAGGGTCTCCAATACACTATATTTATCCATTTGCAACAATGGATTGATCCAAGAAGCTTGATCCACAAGTTTCAATTTCATCAGGACCACAATTAGGGTTTAGAGGAAAAAAGTCAATTGTACCTTTGACTTTTGACCAAGACATGCTCCCAAACCTTGGGACATGATTCAATACACCCTATAACACCTAAGGAATATATCCATTAGGTTTTATTTAGGTCAAGGACTTGATTTCACAAAGGATTGTATAGTTTAGATTTCATCCGATAAAAAGTCAACTGTGCACAAAATCAAGCTTGACTTTTTGGAATTTTTCACAATTAAGGTTCCTAGACCCTAAAACAATGATAATATGTGATTTGAATCATCATTCATCAAGAAAAATCAAAGAAAGTGAGTTAACTTGTAAAAGGGGTAACCATAAAAAACTTAGAATTTATCTAGGTTATGGAACAAAGTGGTTAGGGTACCAACTTCCAAGGACCATAACTTGAAATCCAAACAACCATTTTGGGTGATCCAAAGCTGAATTTGTAGGTCTTGCTACACTCTACTAAAGCTTCAACTACATCTCATTCCAATTCCTCATGTATTTTTAGTTATGGAGTGATCAAAATTGCTAAAAACATGAAAATGACATTTTTCCAACACTTAGTGAAATTTTCACTAAGTCAGAATCTGCCTTACTTTTTCCAAAATGTAGGGACATTTTTCACCTTGATCCAAGTCAAACCAGGTCTAGGGGTGAACATCAAAGTTAAAGTATGCCATGAGGGCTTTCCAACAAGTACTAGATCATCTCCAAATTCCATTTGAGCAAGGAGATACAACCCTTGGAACATGGCATCATGAACTGGTTTTTACAAGGCAGAATTTGTGCATTTTGCTTGATTTGTCCAAATTTGATAAATCCAAACCTTGTCAACCATTTGGACACATTTGAGGATAAAACAAGAAGGGAATGATCTGATCCCCAAGCCTCCAAAGTCCAAGAATCTATAAGTAGCCATGCCAAGACTCCAATTTTGTTTCCAAGCCTTTAATGAATGCATCAAGGTGGCTTGAATTGAGCCTATTCCAACTGAATTCAGTCCAAACTTATCTCTGAACCAAAGCTACAAAGCCTGTGCTCTAATCTCAAGTCAATGGCTAGAGGAGACTTGAGATTCCTTTTGCATAACATTGGCTAAAGGCCTGCTGCAGCCTCCATTCACTATTGATGCCAAAATAAACTTGACACGCTACAAATAAACATCAATTGTGATCAGTTTGAGTACACCAAAGCACCCAAACTGATGCTTTCCTCAAAATCCCTCTCTTCAAGCCAAAATGCCTTCTTTTGTAAGGTATCTCTGAGTTTTTGAGTTAGAGAGCAATTCCATCACAGATTATGATCCAAACACCTCTATTATGTTGTATCTAAGCTGTCCAAACACTAACATGTCACCTGTAACACCAAAATCTCAAAGTCCACTTCCAAAACCTAAAAATTGGACTTTTTTTGCATTTTTCCAGCCATGCCTTGATTCATTCACTTACAAAACCAAATAAAACCTCAAACACACTTCAAATATTATCCTTGAACTGTCCCAAAAGGTTCCCCTCATCTGGAACACCATTTGAGAGAGTTTCCCTATTGGTCACTTTTGCCCCTTTTGCAAGAAAGAGCTCAAACTTGTTCCTGAGGATTCCAGCTGGTTCTAACCATTATAAAGGCTTCTAAGGGATCAATTGAGAGTGTCCAAAGCATCAAATTACTTATGGCACAAAGAACTTGATAGATAGCATAAGGAGCTTCAAGAGGTAAGTGCATCATCACTTGAACTTTCTAAACTATGCATTCCTTTGAGGTCCACTGATCATAAACATCTCATACATGTTGTATATATTGTGTTTGAACCAATTCATCATGTAATTCTTGCTTGTAACATGAGGTAGCATAGAAAATGCCAACATAGGCCTATTTCAAAACCACTATCGGGTTTTAAAATAGGTACCTCACCTGATAAAACCATGACCACCATTGGATTCCTTGGGAAATTCTGGGCCAGATGCATATAAATTTTGTCCCAATCCATAGAGAAATGAGAAAGTTAGAGGTTTCACGTAAATGGCCCAAAAGATGGTCTTGCCTTGCCTTGCCCAGGCCTAAAACAAGGCACCCCTTATATATTTATGGGGTGGTTTTGATACACGGATGTATCACCACCCCAGTGGTTGCGCGCTCATTTGTTTGGCTTGGAGGTCTGGGGTTCGAATCCCCCTCACCCCAGACCCTTTTTTTTACCACTTTTTCAATTTTTTATATTTTTCACATTATTGTCTTAAATGATTTGAAAAATTAATTTCTCTCTCAATTTTAATTATTTTTTATTGGTTCTTTTTGCAAAAAATCACAAAAATGTTAAAATATTTTATTCCACAAAAAAATCAAATTTATATTTTTTATTTAATATAGTTGATATTTTTGTAAATAAATTCATTTTTAATGGTTTTTAAACATTTCAAAAAGGAATTATCACCTTGGAAATCAAAATCAAATAAGTTTTAATTCATCTTGTGATTAAAACATCATTTTTCTAACCTCAACCAAAAATCACAAGTTGTTTATTCAAACTTATTTGGTGTTTTTTTATCATTTTAATTAATTTTCTTTGAATAATTACTTTAAAAAATGATGAAATTAGGGTTTCTTTGATTTTCACCCTAACAAATCCTTTTCAAACACTTTGGGCCTCTAATAGAGTGTAAGACCCAATCGCTTGTTGTACAAAAATAACATTTGGGCCTCAGTCATTCTATAAGACCCTCTGCAATTCTCAATATGACGGTGCGATCACTGTATTTCATTGGGCCTTCCCTCGTGTTGTAAGTCCCATATTTCTTTTTCAAAACCTCTTTCGAGCCTCTCCTTGAGTTGTAAGACCCATTCCTTTGTATAGAAAACCTCTTTGGGCCTCAGTTGTTATATAAGTCCCGATACGATATTCAAAACAACGGTGTGATCATTGTTAAACCTTGGGCCTCTCCTTGAGTATAAGCCCCAACAATCTTTCCAAAAACAACCTCCCTTTTGATTTAGGTTCAAATATATGTTGTTATCAAAACTTTCTTTAATTTCTTTGAGCAACTAACAATACAACATGGAAGCTTGCTCACCTGTAAGTTTTTTATCGGCTTTCTTTTACATGCTTTAATATATATAACTGTATTGTGGGAAGCAGCTCCTCTGTAAGTCTTCTTTCATATCCTTTTAAATACTTGTCATAGATCAACTGTATATATACTAGTATAGTTATTTAGAGATTTCCCCGACAACTAGGTCTAGAACTAGGTAAAGCCAGTTGGTCACTCTTTGAATACAGTTAAAACTAGATCCTCATAGGATTTCCAGATACAGTCTTGCCTTCTCTTGGGCTTAAACAATATGGGACAAAGAGAAAGGAAATATTCTCGGTGAACCTTTTCTCAGACTGTCACTATTAGAACTTGTCAAAGAAATTCAATTTCCACAGAGAGGATTAATTCCCGGTGAAACTTCTCTTGAATTTCTTCAAACCCTGGAACTGTTCACTAAAGAAAAGATTATTCTCGGTGAAACTTTTCTTGAACTCTTCTTAAGTTTGGACCCACAGGCTTCTTAAAAGCATCCCCGCCTCCACTTGGGCTTTGTACAAGGACCCACCGACTTCTTAGAAGTTCTCATGCCTTCTCTTGGGCTTAATACAAGGACCCTAAAGACCTCTTAAAGGTATAAGACAGAACTTAGTCATCCTTTGCTAGAGCAGTCTTTCCAGTGTCAAAACATCAAACCAGTTTAGGGTTAATTCTCATCCCTTATAACACCTGCCTCCTCTTGGGCATCATACAAAGATAAACTCTTCCATACCAATAGTCTTGGACAGTCTAATCCCTTCTTGGATCTCAAAGACATTTTCAAGTTCCTTACAAACATAAGAGAAACCATGGTCATTTAACCAATCCCCAGTAGAGTTAAAACTCTCACAGGATCTAAAACTTAGTCTTTTATCCTAAATCATCCCCAGTCAGGGTTAGTTTATCATTCGTATAACACTATCCCAAATCAGAACCTCAAGGCATCTGATATCTCAACTCTTTTGTAACCCTTAACAAAAGTTGATTCCCCATTTGGACCTGCCTCGGGATCTCAATAAACCCCAGCAGAAAGATAGCCTCCTCTTAGGCTTTGTATAATGATCTTTCCTCAACACAGTTAGCCTCTTCTTGGGCTTTGTACAATGATTCTCCCCAGCGGAGCTAACCTTTTCAGACTCTTCTATTGAATCAATCACTTTTCAGACTCTCTTGTTGAGTCAATCCCTTTTCAGACTCTCTTGTTGAGACAATATTTTCCAGCCTCCTCTTAGGCTTGGCATAAGGATTTCCCCTAGCAAAAGTTAACCTCCTTTTAGGCTTTGTATAATGATTTCTCTAGCTTGTTCAGCCACAATCCTGGGCTTCGTACAGGACAGATAAAGGCACTCTCTTGTTGAGTCAAACCCTTTTAGCCTCAATATTGGGCTTTGTACAAGACATAAATCTTCATAACCTTCTCTTAAGCTTGGGACAAACATCTTTCCCAGCAGAGTCAATCCCTCTAAGCCTTCTTTTAGGCTTTGAGAAACAATTCCCTAAACAGAGTCAAACTCATTTCAGCCTCAATCTTGGGCTTTGTACAAGACACATAAAAATATCCTCATCCAAGTCAGTTAAATTTCCCATTTCAGCCCCAACCTTGGGCTTTGTACAAGACACATGCAAACCTCCCCGACTGAGTCAAAATCCACTTTTAGCCTCAATCTTGGGCTTCATACAAGACAGACAAAGTATTTCCCCGAAAAAGTCAAGCTTTCAGCCTCCTATTAGGCTTTGTATAATGACATCCCTAAAGAGTCGAATCTCTTTCAGCCTACTCTTAGGCTTTGTATAAGGACTTCCCTAGTAGAGTCAATCAACCTCTTAGCTTCAACCTTGGGCTTTGATCAAGGCACACAAAAATCAACAATCCCTTCAAAGGAAGTCCACTCCCTCTTTAGAGATGACACATTCTCTCTCAGTTAAAACCTTTTAGCTTCAATCTTGGGCTTTGAACAAGACACCAAACATCTTTTTCCTCTCATAGAACAGGAGGAACTACGATTGCTCTAATTTCCCTGTTTCATTTAAATGGGAATACGTAGGCATAAGATTGCGAAATCTTTGCGAGCATACTAATCAAAAACTCTAGGTCCAGTACCTTCATATCAATCAAAACTTAGGTCCAGTACCTTACCAAAAACACCCGAACATCAACGAAAACTCACTCACTCTCTCATATTTCCCAAGAAACTTTCCCAACCCATTAACGGATAAACACCATCAAGTACAAAGCGAAACCTAAAGCTAACAACCTGTGGATAACCACATATAGGATGGGTAGTTGATAACTCCACATTGTATAACCTGACCCCGGACCCCCAATCTCTTTAAAGCGTTTGTTCAGTTAAACAATCACGTGCAAGGTTAGTTTTAGATAGCTTCCCTTTCCCTTTCAGCTTTACGGGATAAATAAGAAATCAGAAAGTAGCACCCCCTCCTCATTTTGGGGAGAAACCCCAAAACCAGCAATAAGGTGGTCGCGTCACCTACAAAAATCGCTCGCTACACAAGGGACGCTATGTGTAGCGGTTTTCATCAAACTTCTCGCCGAATTTTACTGGGGAGATGTCATTTGATGGGAAAAAGTTTTGATGTCAGACTTGCTGGGGAAACCCATTCGTTTGAGCTATAGAGGTGTTCAAACTTCTTTGTTGGAAATGCCATTTGTTGGCTCTACTGGGGAAAATGAGTCTCTTGAGAGGCTGTTTCCTGCTTGGGGACATTACATCATACCTTTCTTCGAGATCTTCTCGGAGAAACTCCATGCGATGTAATGAAATTTTGAGGTGCTGATGACTTCATTAACATTGACTTTCTAGAGATAAAAATTAATGTGTTGCCGAGAGTCTTTAGTTGCGAGGCTTCCTCTGGGGATTTTCCTTAATCCGGGAAAGCGAGAACATCATCTTCAATAGTAAAGAGTGACGTTTGTCGAATGTCTTCTTGCCTTTCATAGGCTCAAATTATCAAAGCGGTCGAGGACCATCTCCAATCCAGAAATAAACTGGGGGAGAGAGATTGTTCAGAAAAAACATTTCTTGACGAGGAAAGATTGACAACTCGATTGATTTAGAGGACTTTACCACTTAGGGGTAAGACCGACTAGAGTGATAGCGATGCAATATGATTATGAATATGAATCAATAATGCATGATGTATGTATGTTTATGCTAACAAAATTGATGCGACATACAGACTAGTGAATGAACACGAAGGGGTACTCGGCTAATGCGGGGGATGAAAAGTATCACTGGTTCAAGATAGCAATCCTGCCTTGCTTAGGAGAGGTAGTCCCTGTGGGGAGAAAGAGTTGTTCAATCGGTCTTAAGAGGTACGAACTCTGCCGGGGATGTCAGATGAAACATGGTCTCTGACACAGTTGATCCTTCATTCAGGCGTACTGGTTTAGAAGGAGTACTTTGATTATCCCCTTTGAGGTTCAACCACCTTCGGAGAAGCTATCGATGTTCTTTTTGAAGTTTCTAGTCAAAAGGAATTGCCATCTTTATTTAAAAAGCATAAATTTTTTGACAAGTAAATTCATTTTTGTTTTATTTCAAGAATCGTTGATCATGTTAAATATGTCATTCTGTAAAGCTAAAACAAATAAGAATTGCAAACAAATGCACTAGGCCTCAAATTTTATTGATACGATGGAAATCAGCCAAGTGCGTGATTCCATAGAACATTTACAAAGTTTTAGAAAATGGTAATTTAACGGAGAAGGGTTACATTGAAACATAACGACCGCGATCCTTCTACCAACTTTGAATTCTGGACATCCTGAGCTTCTGTCGAAGATGACCTTGACTGGAGTTTTCCTGATGGATGGCATTACTACTGGGGATTTAACCTGACCAGACGTAGTTACTTGCCATTAATCCATAACTTTTACCTGGATTGTACTTTGAGATTTCCAATCCATTGAGATAATTTTTGCTTATGTCTCTACTTTTTGCTTTGACCGCCCTTTCAGGTTTTCAATCCATCGAGACGTTTTTTTTGTTTAGAAGAAGTATTTCTTGTCTACATCAACATTTGTGGGGTAGGAAAATTCTTCTCCATCCATGGTTCTGAGTCTCAAGGCGCCGCCTGAAAAGGCTTTCTTGACCACATAGGGGCCGTCATAGTTGAGAGTCCATTTGCCCCGGGAATCAGTGTGGAATGATTGTATCTTTTTGAGCACAAGGTCTCCTTTTCTGAAGACCCAAGGTCGGACCTTTTTGTCAAACGCCTTCTTCATTCTCCGCTGATACAAATGACCATGGCATAGTGGCGTCATTCTCTTTTCTTAGATTAGGTTTAGTTCACCGTGTCGACTTTGACACCATTCAGCTTCTGTTAGCTTAGCTTTCATCAATACCTGGATCGATGGGATCTCTACTTCTATGGGGAGTACTGCTTCCATGCCATATACTAGAGAGAAAGGGGTTGCCCCTGTTGAAGTGTGGATAGATGTGCAATAACCGTGAAGAGCAAAGGGTAGCATTTTGTGTCAGTCTTTGTAGGTTACAACCATCTTCTGAACAATCTTCTTTATGTTCTTGTTAGCTGCTTCTACAACCCCGTTCATCTTAGGTCGGTAGGGAGATGAGCTATGGTGTTTGATCTTGAACTCAACGCACAACTCTTTCATTATCTTGCTGTTCAAGTTAGATCCATTATCAGTAATGATCTGGCTTGGAACACCATAACGGTAGATGAGATTGTTTTTGATAAATCGGACCATCACTTGTCAGGTTACATTGGTGTATGACACCGCTTCGACCCATTTAGTGAAGTAGTCAATGGCTACCAGGATGAACCGATGTCCGTTTAAAGCCTTGGGTTCGATCATGCCAATCATGTCGATTCCCCATATAGAAAAAGGCCATAGGGAAGAGAGAACTTTGAGATGCGTTGGCGGCACATGGATTTTGTCTAAGTATATCTGACACTTGTGACATCTTCCCATGTACTTGTAGCAGTCAGATTCCATGGTCAACCAATAGTATCCTGCTCTTAGAATTTTTCTCGCCATTGTGTTTCCGTTGGCATGAGTGCCAAAGGATCCTTCGTAATTTTATTTTATCAGCATATTTGCTTCTGGTCTGTCTACGCATCGGAGAAAGACCATGTCAAAGTTTCTCTTATAGAGTGTGTCGCCGCTCATGAAGAAGTTGCCTGCCAGCCTTTTAAGAGTCTTCCTATCTTTTCTGGATGCCCTAGGTGGGTACTCTTGTTTCTGAAGGAAGCATTTGATATTGTGATACCAAGGTTTGTCATCTATGACTGCTTCAATTGCAAAGTTGTAAGCGGGCCTTTCAAGGCGCATTATGTCAATTTTAGGTATGTCGTTCCATTGACCTACACTAATCATGGAAGAGAGAGTGTCTAATGGATTAGCCATGTGATTCTCTTCACGAGGGATATGGTGAAACTCAATTCTGTTGAAGAATGGTAACAACCTTCTCGCGTAGTCTTTGTAAGGAATCATTCCTGATTGGTATGTGTTCGAATCTCCTTTGATTTGATTGATAACCAGGGCTGAGTCTCCATATACATCCAAATTCTTTATCCATAAGTCAATTGCTTCTTCGAGACCCATGATACAAGCTTCATATTCGGCCTCGTTGTTTGTGCATTTGAAAGTCAGTCTGGCAGTGAAAGGAATATGGGTACCCTGAGGTGTTACAATGATTCCCCCAATTCCATTTCCATAATGGTTGACAGCTCCTTCGAATAATAGTCCCCATTGGGAACCTGGTTCTGGCCCTTCACTGGGTAGCGGTTCATCGCAATCTTTCATTTTCAAGTACATGACATCTTCGTCTAGGAAGTCAAACTCGATTGATTCCTGATCGTCAATCGGTTGATGAGCCAAATGATTGGCTAAAATACTCCCTTTGATGGCTTTCTGAGCATGGTACTTAATGTCGTATTCTGATAACAACATCTGCCACCGGACAATCCTTTCCGTGAGAGCATGTTTTTCAAAGATATACTTAATTGGATTCATTTCAGAGATTAACCAAGTAGTGTGACAAATCATCTACTGGCAAAGACGTTGGGCTGCCCAAGCCAGAGCACATCAAGTAATCTCAAGCATAGTATACCGAGTTTCACAGTCGGTAAATTTCTTGCTTAGATAGTAGATGGCATACTCTTTTCTTTTTGTTTTGTCTTGTTGACCAAGTACACAGCCCATGGAGTCTTCCAAAACTGTTAAATAGATGATCAATGGTCTTCCCTCCACTGGAGGTGACAGGATAGGTGGATTCAACAGATACCCTTTGATACTGTCGAAGGCGATTTGGCAGTCTTCTGTCCATACGCAGTCCTGATTCTTTTTTAGTAATTTGAAGATTGGCGCGCATGTCGCGGTCATGAGGAATATAAATCTAAAAATGTAGTTCAAAAGTCCCAGAAATTCTCTAACTTGTTTTTCAGTCTTTGGAGAAGGCATTTCTTGAATGGCCTTGACCTTGTCAGGATCAACCTCAATCCCTTTCTGGATGATGATGACCCCTTGCAATTTTCCTAAGCGGACACCAAACGTGCATTTGTTAGGATTCAAGCGGAGTTTGTACTTTCTCAGTGTCATACCCCAAATTTTGACCACTAAGATTTCCCATCATTGTGCAAATCATCATCACAATATGGGTGTGTCATTATGCCTCATTAGTCTCCCCAAAGATGGGTGAGCATTCACTACTATCAAAATTAGGGTTTCAAGCCCTCTCTGAGTACTTAGACAAAGGATCAATCAAGGAATGACATGATCTTTAACTTGTCTAACCTCTCAAACATCCACAATGGATCAATAGGGCTCCCACTTCAAGGATTAAGCACAAGGTTGCTCCCTTCTAGGTGGATCAAGCTTCAAGATCGCCAGTGTCACTAAATTAGGGTTTTGGTTGACCAGGGCCTCCAGATGGAAATTTTCCTCTGAGCATGAGCCAATGCTTCAAAGCATATCCAAATATACTCTACGGAACCTCATGAACCCAATCAACAAGTCAATTTGACCTCAGCGGATGCATTCATCAAAAATCTGGAATTAGGCTTTCTTGACCTAATTCACCCCTAAGTTGACTTTTGGGACCAATTATGAACCAAGACCTCAAGAGAGGATTTGAGGATCTCTAATATGCCATATTGATCCATTTGTAACAATGGATTGATCCAAGAAGCTTGAGCAACAAGTTTCAATTTCATCTGAACCACAGTTAGGGTTTCGCGGGAAAAGTCAACTGTAACTTTGAATTTTGACCAGGACATGCTCCCAAGCCCTATGACATGATTCAATACACTCTATACCACCCATGGAACATGTCCATCAAGTTTGATTTAGGTCAAGGACATGATTTCCTGAAGAATTGCACAGTTTGGAATTCATCGGATAAAAAGTCAACTGTGCACAAAAGTCAACTTTGACTTTTTGAGATTTTTCACAAAAATGGATTTTCAACCCTAAAATGATGTTAATGTATGATTTGAATCATTTTTCATCAAGAAAAATCAAAGAAAGTGGGATAACTTGTAAAAGGGGTAACCATAAAAACTTAGAAAAAATTTCTAAGTTATGAAAAAAGTGACAAAGGTACCAACTTTGGAGGATCATAACTCCTAAACCATAAAACCATTTTTTTCCATCCAAAGTTTGATTTGTAGATCTCATTGCCCTCTACAAAAGCTTCATACTGACCTATGTCCAAATTCCTCATGGATTTTGAGTTATGGAGTGATCAAAATCAAGAAAAGTCACTTTGTTCCAACACTTAGTGAAAGTTTCACTAAATCAGATTTTGCCTTACTTTTTTCCAAATGTAGGGACATTTTTCACTTGGATCCAAAAAGTATCAAAACCAAATATGATCAAACAGTTGTTTTATCATATAAGAGCTTTCCAAAATGGCCAAGAACATCACCAAATTCAACTTGAGCCATGAGATATGACATTGGCAAGTTGCCTTACTAAAATCTGCCAAGGCAAGGCAGAATTTTGCACTTTTGCTCGATTTACCAAAATCACCCAATTCCAAGCCTTGTCATCACTTTGGACACATCTGAGGATTGAATCTAAAGGGGACAATCACTGAGCCAAGCTTCCAAAGTCCTTGGAACAAGAAATAGCATGCTAAACCTGGAATTGCCCAAAGTAGGGACAAGACTCCAATTTTGGATTGGAGCATTCAATGGAAGCACCAAGGTGGCATGGACTGAGCAATTAGCAACTGAATTCAGTCAAGAATTATCCAAGACCAAGGGGACTAGCAGCCTGTGCCCTAACCTCTAGTCAATGGCTAGAGGAGACTTGGATTTTCATTTGCCAACATTGGCCAACCCTACTCAGCAGTTTCCATTCACTATTCCTTGCCAAACAAACTTGCTCTACTATAAATAGAGCTCAATTGTGATCAGTTTAAGTACAACAAAGGCCTACAACACTTGTCTTTCTCAAAATCCATTTCTCACTCTCAAAAATGCCTTTCTTAGCAAGCCATTATCGGGTTTTTCATTAGAGAGCAATTCCACTCAAACCAGTCACACACACACCTCATATACATCATATGTGAGCTGATCAAACACTTAAACAACATCTGGAACACTGATTTCTCAGAATCACCAGTCAATTGCTCAAGGTTTTAACCAAGTTGCAGTTGAGATGCCATGAAGTAATCCAGCCAATTTCAGTCAAGTCCAAGCATTCAAACACACTCCATAGGGTGTAGGGAAGTTGTTTAGATCATCACAATTCATCTGTAACACCTCCAACTTTGAAATCAATTTGCTCTTGCTGTCACGACCTAGAGGTAAGCCTAAACTTGGTCATCTCTCAATCTATGCATATTTCCTCGCACAATACTTTTGTCAAATGTTCATAATCATGCATGGAATATTTCCCCTCAAGTAATTGCTTTGTTTGAATCGTGTATCCCCAGCCTTCATGCAAAATTTAGGGTTCTTGAGGATTTATCGTGATTTCTTGTTTTATGCTTAAATTAAATGAAATTAATTGTCATTAACATGATCGTGAGGTGAAAACGAGCAAATTGATATGTGGATTGCATGATATAATCAAGTATTCAGTAAAATTGGATAGAAAATGCAAATCTGGGCAAAGCTGAAAAACGTGCGTGTTCTTCAGCTGTTCTTGGCACCATTTCTCTCAAATTCAAATATTTTAATTTTGTGATTTTATTTAAATGATTCAAAAATTAATTTCTCTCTGAGTTTTAATGATTTTGAGTTGATTCTTTTTTTAATAATTCACAAAAATGTTAAAATATTTTATTTTATGAAAAAATCCCAAAAATATTATTTATTTCATATAATTTATATTTTTGCAAAGAATTAATATTTTAATTATTTTTTACATTTAAAATATTTTTTCCTTCTTGATTTTTCAGATTTTATTGAGTTCAAATCATTTTGTAGGGCAAAACTTGATTTATGAAGCATTAATCCAAGATCACAATTTGTTTTCCACATGTTAAACAATTTTGATCATTTTAATTGAATATTTTATTCAATTAAAACACATTTTGAAAACAAATTAGGATTTTTGATTAATTCAACCCTCATAAATCATTTTCAAAACACTTTTGGGCCTCTAATAGAGTGTAAGACCAAACCCTTTGTAAATACAACCTATTTTTGGGCCTCACTTATGGTATAAGTCCCGTTGTATTTCAAAAATTTGGACGCGATCATCTTCCGTTGAAAAACAAATCTTGGGCCTACCCTCGAGTAGTAAGACCCATTTATTTTCTTTAAAACTCTTTGGGCCTCTAATAGAGTGTAAGACCCAACCCTTTGTAAATACAACCTATTTTTGGGCCTCACTTATGGTATAAGTCCCGTTGAATTTCAAAATGTTTGACGCGATCATCATCCGTTGAAAACAAAATCTTGGGCCTATTGGGCCTCTAATAGAGTGTAATACCCAACCTCCTTGTACATAAAACTTTTTGGGCCTCACTTATTGTATAAGTCCCTCTGTACAAGTGAACGGCGCGATCGTCGCCTTTTAAAAATCAATTGGGCCTCTCCTCGAGCTATAAGACCCATTCAAAACTTTTGGGCCTCTAATAGAGTGTAAGACCCAATCCCCTTTTAACCAAAAACAACTTTGGGCCTCAGATATTGTATAAGCCACTTTGCATTAAAAGAAAATCTCGGCGCGATCGCCATTTTAAACGAAAAATCATCTGGGCCTACCCTCGTGTTATAAGCCCCACTCTTTTTCTTTAAACCTTTTGGGCCTCTAATAGAGTGTAAGACCCAACCCTTTGTAAATACAACCTATTTTGGGCCTCACTTATGGTATAAGTCCCGTTGTATTTCAAAAAGTTCGACGCGATCATCATCCGTTGAAAAACAAACCTTGGGCCTACCCTCGAGTAGTAAGACCCATTTCTTTTCTTTAAACCCTTTTGGGCCTCTAATAGAGTGTAAGACCCAAAACCCCTTGTACATAAAACCTTTTTGGGCCTCACTTATTGTATAAGTCCCTCTATACAAGTGAACGGCGCGATCATCGCCTTTTAAAAATCAATTGGGCCTATCCTCGAGCTATAAGACCCATTCAAAACTTTTGGGCCTCTAATAGAGTGTAAGACCCAATCCTCTTTTAACCAAAAACAACTTTGGGCCTCAGATATTGTATAAGCCCCTTTGCGTTAAAAGAAAATCTCGGCGCGATCGCCATTTTAAACGAAAAATCATCTGGCCCTACCCTCGTGTTATAAGCCCCACTCTTTTTCTTTAAACCTTTTGGGCCTCTTGAGAGAGTGTAAGACCCATCCCTTTGTACAAAAAATAATTTTCGAGCCTCAGTCACTTGTATAAGTCCCTCTGTACAAATTCAAACAGTGCGCTCATTGATAAAACCCTGGGCCTCTCCTAGAGCTGTAAGCCCCAAATCTTTCTTTTTCAAAGCACACTCTCCTTTGATTTTGAAATATACTGTTGTTTTTTAATCTTTCTTTGTTGAACAACTAACCAAACAGCATGGAAGCTCTACAACCGAGTAAGTGTTTATATGCTTTTATTTACCGCTTTCCTATACATATAACTGTATTGTGGGGCTGTTTCGCTGTAAGTCTTCTTTCATAAACTCATATCAACTGTGTAATAATAGTATAGATATTTAGAGTTTCCCCGGCAATTGCGTCTAGCATTAAGCCCGTTGATCACCCTTAGAAATAGTCAAAACAAGATCCTCATAGGATTACCAGACACACTCTTCCCTCCTCTTGGGGTTAAACAATATGGAGACATGAAAGGCAGCATTCTCGGTGAACCCTTTCATAGACTGTCACTCGTAGAAGTTGCCAAAGAAACTCTATTCCCCAGAGATGATCTTTTCTCCGTGAATGGCATCTCTTGAGTTTCTTCCAAATTCTCAAACTTTCCTGGCTTGATCTATTCTTTCTGAATGGCCTTTCTTGAACTTCTCGGGGTTTGGAGACCCACAGGCTTCTTAAAAGCACTTGTCAAGAAACTCTATTCCCCAGAGATGATCTTTTCTCCGTGAATGGCATCTCTTGAGTTTCTTCTAAATTCTCAAACTTTCCTGGCTTGATCTATTCTTGGTGAATAGCCTGTCTTGAATTTCTCGGGGTTTGGGGACCCACAGGCTTCTTAAAACCACTTGTCAAGAAACTCTACTCCCTAGAGATGATCTCTTCTCCGTGAATTGCATCTCTTGAGTTTCTTCCAAATTCTCGGACTTTCCTGGCTTGAACTATTCTTGGTGAATATCCTGTCTTGAATTTCTCGGGGCTTGGGGACCCACAGGCTTCCTAAAAGCATCCCTGCCTCCTCTTAGGCGTTGTACAAGGACCCGTCAGCTTCTTAGAAGTATTCACAGCCTCCTCTTAGGCTTCGTATAAATGATTTCTTCCTCCGGGAATGATAGCCTCCTCTTGGGCTTAGTACAAATTGTCCCTTGGCTTCTAAAAAGTTTCTAGCCTCCTCTTGGGCTTCGTACAAATTGTCCCGACGACCTCCTAGAGGTATAGGAACAGAAATCAGTCATCTTAATAGAACAGTCTTTCCAAGAGTCTACTACTGTTTCTCAAAGCATAGTACAAAAGATGAAACTCAAGACTTGGACAGTCTAATTTCCTTGAGTCTCCAAGACATTCTCAAGCACCCTTCAAGAATAGGAAGGAACCCCGTAGACTCGGACAGTCTCAATACCCTTTGGATTTCCCATTTCCTTAAAGAAACAGGAAATAACCCTGATCCTTGAAACAAATCTATGAGTACATTACTCATATAAGAACTAATTTTCTCTTTGAACCAATATACGGGACCTGTCACTCAACTGAAATAGCACCCTAGCCTCCTCTTGGGCTTTGTACAATGATTTTCCCCAGCGGAGCTAACATTTTTATCCTCCATCTCGCGCTTCATATGAGATACCAAAAAAGACTCTCTTGTTGAGTCAAATAGCCTCCATCTCGGGCTTCATACGAGATACAAAAAAAGACTCTCTTGTTGATTCAAATAGCCTCCATCTCGGGCTTCGTACGAGATACAAAAGACTCTCTCTTGTTGAGTCAATCCCTTTCTTAGCCTCCATCTCGGGCTTTATACGAGATACCAAAAGACTCCCTCATTGAGTCAAAACCTTTTAGCCTCCTCTTACGCTTTGTATAAGGAAAACCTTTTAGCCTCCTCCCAGGCTTTGTATAAGAAAACCACTGGTTGATCTAATCAACCTTTTAGCATCAAAGATATGCCTCGTTAACAGTACACAAACATCAATAACTCCTTCCCCTTCATCTAATCGCTGTAAGCGGCAAGCCTCTGGATCATCTACATCCATGCCACTGTCCCTCTTTTAGCATGAGAAATTCCTAAGGAAAGATGGCATTGCTCTACTCTGAGTTAAAGTCTTCTCCTTCAGCTCAAAAACCCTTATAAAGGAGATTATGGCATTGCTGGATTCACATATCCCAGTTAAAGTAATCCTCCTTTATAAATCAGTCACCCGACAGTTGTGACAGACAAACCCCTCTTTAGAGATGGAAAATTCTCTCTAAAGACAACACTTTCAGCTTCACATCTTGGGCTTTGAACAAGATACAAACCACCTTTAGCTTCACGTCTTGGGCTTTGAACAAGACACCAAAACACCATTTCCTCCCATTGATCGCTCTGATTTCCCTGTTTCAGAAAAAACGGGAATACGTAAGCATAAGATTGAAAGAAAAATCTTAGCGAGCACACTAAACAAAAACCCAAAATCCCATACTTTGATACATCCGTCCTAACCTATTAACCTCCCACCAATCGACCAAACACTATTTTTAACAAAATAAACCTAAAAGAGACCCTGAATCTTTGTAGCATCTGTAAACCAACAGTTTTGACTGTTTAACCTCAATTTGCAAGCAGGGTTAATTTGAGACATGTATTTCCCTTCCTTCATCCGCTTCAATAGGGTAAAAAATGAATCGAGTTGTACATACCAAAGAGCGGTAGTGCTTTGCAACCACGTCCAAAATCGCTCGCTACACTCAGACGCTCGAATAGTTTTGACAGGTGGGTCACATGCTCCTTTTCTGTTTTAGATTTGGCAATCATGTCATCGACATACACTTCGATTTCTTTGTGTATCATGTCATGAAACAGAGTAGTCATGGCCCTTTGATAGGTTACCCTAGCGTTCTTCAAACCGAACGACATTACCTTGTAACAAAAGGTGCCCCATGGGGTGATGAACGAAGTTTTCTCCATGTCTTCCGGTGCCATTTTGATTTGATTATAGCCCGAGAATCCATCCATAAAGGAGAAAAATTTGAACCTTGTTGTACTGTCTACCAGCATGTCTATGTGCGGTAAGGGAAAGTCATCCTTTGGACTGGCTTTATTCAGATCCCTGTAGTCTACACATATTCTGACTTTTCAGTCTTTTTTCGGAACTGGTACTATGTTGGCTAGCCATTGAGGATATTCTGAAGTGACGAGGAAACCCGCGTCAATCTGTTTGTGTACTTCTTCTTTGGTTTTGATGGCCATGTCTGGATGAGTCCGTCTTGGTGTTTGTTTTACCGGCGAACATTCTGATCTTAATGGTAAATGATGTTCCACGATGCTTGTATCCAACCCTGGCATGTCCTGATAGGACCAAGTAAATACATCGGGAAACTCTTTGAGAAGTTATATCAGGTCTTCTTTGACAGTTGGACTGAGTAGTGCCCTAATCTTGACTTCTTTCCTCTCTTCTTCTGTACCCAAGATGACCGTTTCCAACGGCTCTTTGTGAGGCTCGATGGACCTTTCCTCTTGTCTGGGTAATCGGAAGATCTCTTCTGGAATTTCTTCGTCTTCTTCTTCTTCAGCCTCAAATACTGGGAATTCAAAGTTGGGAGAAGGCATTGGATCGTATGTTTCAATGGGGTTTAAAACTAGCAATCTGCATGACGTGATGATTTATTTTTAAAAGAGATAGAGAGAAATGCAAGAGTGTGTGCAGTGTATTCTCCAAAAAAAATGCTTGTTTATTTATTTATTTTTGGGCTGTTTTAGGATTACCATTTTCTGAAAAAGCGAAAAGTGAAAACAGTAATAAAATGCGGAAATTACAAAATGAAGTTATTTATTTATTTATGATTTTGTCGATTCTTGAAACTACAGCCCTATAAAACAAAACTCTGTCACTTTGGGCGAAGCGAAGAGAGACGTTTACAGAAAGTGTGGCCTATAAAAACATCTGTTTCACCTGGGCAGGGTGAAAGGTTAAAACAAAGACAGAAATTACTTAGACTTATGGACGACTTTTGGGACATTGACAGCAACCCATTGGCGGCGAACCCCTCGGTGAATCACAAAGTCTGGCACCTTCTTCCTTGGGTTGTCCTAAAAAACGACGCTGATTTTTGGCGGAGTAGGATCGTTGGAGTCTTCCTCCCAGGCAGAGTTGTCGTAAACGAACTCTTCTGTTGTATTTTGCACAGTGTTTTCACTCTCAGGCGAATCTTCCCATCCAGTTAGCTGGATGTGTTTGAGCCTGATGCGAGAGCTTTCAGGAGCGGTGTACTTGACCAAGAAGTCGTACTGTCCACTCGACTGTCCTAAGGTGTCCCATACATCAGTGGAACTGGAGGAGTCATCCTTCTCGATGACGCTGACCTCGGGAAAAGTATAGTTGATGAACTCTTGTCCTGCAATCTTTACAGATTCATCATTGTACTGGATATTTTCGGAATGCCCTGAGTAATGATCCCGTGATTTGGTGGGGATGCAGGTATTCTTTTCAATGATGCTTAGCTGATATGTATCGTTGGGCTGACTCTTTTGTCCCAAATTTTCTGGGTATGGCTGCCAGATGGCAAGTCATCCATCGGGTCATAATAGTCATAGTCAAAGTTGTCTTTCATCAGAGTGTCCTCCTCTAAGGAGTTGGGTGGAGCACGGAATCCTTCCAGATCACAATCTCCGTATATCATCTTGACGTCTGATCTTGGTATATATCTCAAACTTTGCGTGGGATAGCAAAATGGCGTATATGCCTCTCCCTGAGACATATAACCATCCTCGTTGAGATAGATATTTCACTCTTCATCTGTACCGGAGGAGTCACCTTCATTGATGGTATGTACTTCTTGAGACACTGGGTGAACCACTTTGGAAAATGTCCTGAATGGGATGAAGACTTTCATCGTTAGTAGCAGTCTGGGTACAAGTTGAGGAAAATCCAAGACCTTTCTTTGTATTGTTATTCGTAGGAATGACAAGTTGTCCCCATCCTTTTGCGTTGTTACTCTAGATCACTTTGAGAGCGTCTTTGTATGAGGAAATTAATGTTCCTTTTTCTGAGTGATTCTCATTGTTCACCGAAAGTGCTTGGAACTGGGTTCCAACAATCTCCTCGGGTTCTACACAGGATGACGATGATAAGTTACTCACAATTAAAGCCTGCTCTTCGTAGACCATGACTAGCTTGTCATTTTTGATGAACTTCAGCTTCTGGTGAAGTGTCGAAGTGACTGCCCAACTTCGTGTATCCAAGGTCTTCCTAAGAAACAACTGTATGCTGCCCGGATGTCCATGACCTGGAAAGTGACTTGGAAAGTGAGAGGACCAATAGTTATGGGAAGGTCAACTTCACCGATAACTGTTTTTCTAGATCCATCAAAGGCTTTGACGATGACTTCACTGCCTCTCATCGGAGATCCTTGAAATGATAGTCGCATCAGAGTAGATTTTGGCATAACATTCAGAGTTGACCCGGTATCTACCAGTATGCTGGCTAAAGCATCGTCCTGGCAGTTGACTATAATGTTGAGTGCCATGTTGTAATTTTTTCCTTCTTCTGGAAGTTCTTCATCACTGAATCCTAAGTTGTTGCAGGAAGTGATGTTGGAGATGATGCTGTCGAATTGTCTTATTGTCACATCTTGTTCCACAAAGGCCTGCTCTAAGACTTTCTGTAGAGTTTCCCTGTGAGCTTCGGAACTGAGTAAGAGAGATAACACAGAGATTCTCGAAGGAGTTTGCAACAGTTGGTCTACAATGTTGTACTCGCTCTTCTGGATGAGCTTCAGCATCTCATCATTGTTCTTTGAAAGGTCAAGATTACTGGATGGACCGACTGGTTGATTAGGAGCTTCTGTTAGAGGTTCCTTTTCCTTGGTGGGTTCTCCAACTCCTCGGTTGAAGATCTGACCGCTCCGTGTCACTCGACTGATATCGGCAACGTTTACGACAGAGGGTAATGGAGTTTCCTTTCTATTCTCGATTGTTGTGGCACCGTACTTGAAAGGGATAGCCTTATCGGGTTTGTACGCTATTGGTCCTGTCAGATAGATAACCACAGGAGCCTTTTGATTTTTTTGACCATCGTAGCCGACCTCAATTGGTTCGTGGTTGAGAATCTTTCTACCATCAAGAGGAACTCTTGATTCATGTAGTAGAGGGATTATGGCGCATACGTCTTTGGCCATTTCATGATTAGAGATTAAGACAACGTCTTTGCTTTGATCAGGAAGATAGTCTTGCATTACGTTGATCGAATTAGAACTTGAACATGCACTACAAGAAAATTGGCAAATTACGACGGTTACTTTTTGAAAATTACGGCGGTTACAACCGACGCAAATTGCAAGTCACGATGGTTCCTCCTCCATTGTAGAAACATGTGTCGCGAGGCTGTTTTACGACGGTTTGTAAAACTGTCGCTCCAACTACCGTAACACTTCGTGACAGTTTTAAAACGGCCTCTAATATATTATTACGACGGTTGTAACTGCCATAATTATATAATATATATTTATTTGAAAATAACGACGGTTTTAACCGCCATAATTATATATTATATATTTTATTTAAAATAGTGACGGTTTAGAACTGCCGTAATTTTTCTATTTTTTAAAAAAAAATTAAAATTTGCTTCATTTAAAATTATATGCTATATTAGAGAACCAGTATAAGCACAATGTGTACATAAAATAGTTGTGGACGTATCCAAGAGATAATTGAAATCAACACTTGGGAAATCTTCACTACAAGAAAGATAATTTTAGTAATATTTTCTATATGCACCACACAAAATTAAAAGCAACATGAAAGATAATTTTAATTATATTATCAAAATAGCAAGTCCTACAAACATATCAAAATAATAAAGTAATGTCAACAAAAATACACAAAAACATATCTTAAATAAAAGAAGTTTTCAATCTTCATCTATTCTTTTTGTACACGATAAACTCAATAGTAAAATAGCAACTCATTAGCTACATCTCAAATGTCCTTGGTCTTCCAAAAAGACTGTAACTTCTGGGATTTATTTCACCAGCTATAGCTAAATTTGGTTTGCAACCATACAAGTATCTGCACAAAGGAGTAATAACAAAATTTAAGAAAATTGATCATAATTAGAAATGTGAAATTTACAAGGAAGGGTGGTCAACACTGTTTATTCAGTTCTAAATTTCCTATGTCAAAATACATCACTAGAGAACTATAGAATCATAAATGAGGAATCTACAAAATCTAACAATCAAATTAAATCAGAAGTAGATCAATACATCCTACTGGCCATGTGGGTCATGTATGTGGCACGGTTATGGAAAAACACAAGTGTTTTTTCAGTTCAGCAACACTATGAAGTATAGGAAGATGGTCTGCAAAATGCATACCTGAAAAAGTTCGAGTACCCTTAAGTCATTTTTTCCAACTCTTTGAGCATTGAATCAAGTAGTTGCAGCTTGCCACATACTTTTATTCCAACGTTCAGATACTCTACTTATTCAAGGCCTTGGCTAGTAGAGTTTACACAGACTTATCAATAACATAGGGATGATTACAACTGCTGGTGGTATACCCACATTAATTGCCATTCCTATAAGTTTATCATTACCACTGTTAATATACTTTATTATTACCACTTCTAATATACTTTATCATTTTAGTGAATTTTAAAACTTGGGATATATTCCTTTATCAATGATATGAATTTATATCTAAAGCATTTCTATAATGTTAAATGTTCACTCATTAGCTATAGCATTAGCACTCATTATCATTACCACTCATCATCTAAAGCATTTCGTAATAGACAAAATCAACCTCATGCTATAATTAATGGAATATGATATGGTATTTACTGTTGAAATTTGCACAGTTAAGTTAATCTATATATTTCACATTTCCAATTTCAATGCTTTAAGAGCCTCCAGGTCCAACAAAGGAACCAGCTAGAAGATATCTAATAATGACCTGCCATAAAATACTCTTAGGTAATTCTACATCTACAAGAGGTTCAATAGAAGCTATAATGAAATAGATCCTAAGATCACATTTTTTCAATAATGAAGCTAGGAACAAGAATATTCATACGGGTTGTCCAGCAAAAGTAAATGCAACACCACCACAAGTTGACAAAACAATAGAAACTACTAAGTCTGAAAAAAGTTCTATTTGTCAATCCCTGTATCATGAGATTAGTGCATTCAATACAGTTTTATGCATAACCAATCTTTGAATAACTATGACAGCTATTATAAACAATACTTCATCTTCTTATTAGGAAATAAATAAAAACATAGATCTCACCGACAATTGTGCTGAATGGGAGAGCGGCAATAGCATTGAAGACAAGAAAGCAAAATGTCAGAAACAAAGGTCCACAAAAAAGGCATCCTGTAAATAGAAGATTCTGAACCTTTCATGATAGAAGGGAAGTGATGAAATCACTAATGACTTTTAAAACAAATATAAATTTAATGGATAATGAACCAAATTGCAAACAAATGCAAGTCAATACACAGTTTGTTCCTTCAAGTTGACAATAGAATGAGGTTGCAGTATAGCCATCATCAATTATTAAAGTACATATATGACAACAAGTGTAGTTAACAGAGCCTCGCGTTTGAGAGAGACGGAGAAATAGTAAGATGAGTTTTGACATGGGAATATAATATTAAACTTTTTAATAACCTGCTACATAACAAACAACAATAGGCCTTTAAAAGAGAGAATAATAAAGGATGGATGCGGCAGACCGGTTCCTGACATGCTTGCAGCAGACAACAATAGGCCTTTAAAGAGATAATAATAAAGGAAAGACACAGCATACCTGATCTAGACATGCTCGCAGCAGACCGATCAGCCCCATGCCACCCAAACTGCAATCGAAAATTAATAAAATGGCTCTAGATTGATTATAAGCAAGCTTCAATACCCAGAAATTCAAATGAATGAATCTATTCCTATCTTCTTGTATCAAACTTCAAAATACCAAACATGAATCCTCTCAAATTAAAAAGACATGGAATAACAATACCTTTGCTTTCTGCAGTTTATTGCTGAATATAAGATATTGCTAGAGCGTATTATCTTGAGTTTCCAAGAGTAGCCGGCATTGCATTTCAGCTTGTTCAGAAGCTCCAATGTATTTGCTTACAGTTCTGACCCTTTCACGGATATGAATCGAAATGAAGAAGCAACCGCGGCAGCACCAACTATGTGAGTTTTGCCACAATTGGGAGGACCATATAAAAGGATATTTGACTGCAGCCTTAATGGTGTAGGTGTAAAAGTTCTAGGGAACTTCGATGGAAATTCTATAATCTGAATAAGGCACTGACCTCAGCCTTCGCATCAGAAACCTCATGGAGTTCATAGGGCACTAGTGAATTGGACCTCTGCTGGATGGTTTTAATAGCATGATTTGCTGCATCCTGAACTGCAGGGTCTTCTGTTGGCACAGACTGCCACCCCGGCTTGTGGCCCTCTGATAACAAAAGTAAAACAGCAGAAGATAGTATTAACAAACACCTGAACTTTATGCATCAATTATTAGCTAATAACTAGTATGATGATAATAGCTAGATTGTCCTTTTTACTTTCTACAAGCCTTTTTCTATATTTCCAAGGGATATTATCCATGGATAAATACCACTGCAAACATATCCAATGGAAAGGAAACTCTATAAAATATCATCTTGATGTAACACAAAATATGAGGTCATACATCAGTTATGGCAGTGCTGACACTATCCGCCGCTATAGGTCAGAGCCTATTATATCCATTATGTTTCTGCCTTAGACTGCAATGGCACATTTATATAACAGAATTTTGGGTGGCCTACAAAAATCCCCAATCAGACATTGATAAACCATAGGTAGTATTTATTGTCCCAAGAGAATTCTTTCACCGCCAATCTAGTTTCACCCATATACACCGCATTGTCCACGACATACTTTAGGTAGTATTCATCGCTGGTTGCTCGGTGCAGCCCTGCAGCAGCCCATAACAATTCATCCCTTTTCGCCAAAGAAGTGATTTTAGTCTCACTTCGACGGATATTAAAATGAGGGAAGAAATAATAGAGAAATGTTTACTCACTGAATAGCCAGAAGAAGCATAGAACTCGTGAGCACAGGATATGGACTCGTCATATAGCCCTCTGTATCTATCTGCGAACGTGAAGAGCTGCAACAGGTAGAAGAATATTAATAACTCCACAACGAGTGTCAATTTTGAGAAAATCTCCACGAGTCGGAGTGTACTGTTAGTACTCACTGACCTGTTTTGCATGGACTAACAAGAGATTAGAGTAAGAAGAGTTGTATGTCTTGAAAGCTATGGTTGCAGCCGCCAACGTAGCCGCAGTTTCACCTGCAAGATCAGAACCAGGATGCTATTCATCAATTTTGTAAAGAGTTCTCGAAGTCATCATGTCTTCAGCACGTTCCCAGCAGTAGTGTGGCCAAATTTATCATTGAGCCAGTTTGTGTTTCCCTTTCCTCTAATACACTAATTTCAGTGTACCAGCTATAGCCATGACTCTTTGATTTATGTTGGGCACTCTACCAGAAATGTGCTTCTCTTCTCCTTCCATTCTCTTCCTTCTTTTTTGGCTAGATATTAAGAATAGTATTACTCAAAGACTCTTTGCCATTACGAACCTTAGCCATTTAGTTCTAATGAAGGTGCTATGTCTTGTGCATTAGAAAAGAGGACTGGTCAGGAGAAAATTGGGAGATCAATGGGAGTCATAAAGCATGTACTGCACTAAACTAGACTGGAGGGTGGCTTTGGGAGTTTCTTTGGTCACGGTTGCAGTAGAATAGTGGAAGGAAAATTTTGTGAGCGCTAGAGATTGCAAAGACGGCCACACCAAGGTGATGACAGCAGTGTAAAACTGGTGGAACAGATGCAAGAGACAACAGAGAGAAGATTGAGACTAACAGCATGGTGAACAGAAGAACCCTGGAAATATAAGTTTTTAAACCGACAAATTTGCACAAACACAGTTATAATTAACAAGATTTGAGCATAAGTTCAAATTTATAAAGGGCCAAATCCACACTCAAATAATTACTCATCATAGAAGGACCTATAATATATAAACTACATTGTATAAAGGTTTCTGCATATGTATCAGTTATTCATATCCAAGGAATAACGAAAACAACAAACAAGTAACACTAAGAACAAGATATTTTCAAATGCATAGGATCATATTTTGAAGATAACATGGTGAAAATGAACCTTTGATCATTAATTATATCTATATCACTACTACATCATATTGGAACCCTCCAATCCAATTTACCGTCGCCTTAAATTTAAATTTAATCGATAAAATACCTCTGTATCACCAGCAGTGGCTGCAACAGAATGAGCCACCTCCATCTCTGAGTCATTCTAAAGAAACAAAGCACGCTGCAGGATACAAAAAATAGAAAACACAAAATGAGCATCATGCTTAGCCGACAATATCAATTTCTTCCATTAGTTAAATATGAGAAAGAGAGGAGATTGGGGTAAGAAAAAGTAACCTGCATTGGGTCCAAGTTTGCAATAGATTTGAAGAACTTATCAAAGAACGACTCCTCAACTGATAACAACAAAAGCAACACAGACTGAATTATATTTAATCGTCAATGCACCCAAAAAAACTCAAGGTAATTAAATTGTTGAAAAACTTACCAAACTTGATTTCAGAAGTTATGTTACCAAGAGCATGAAGAAGCCCTATTGTCCCACAAGCATTACCCACAGTTTGATTCATAAAATACACTTTCTTGTTATATTCCTACACCAGAACAACACATCTAAATAATCAATAACATATTCATATGCTACCCAAAATTCAAATTTCATATACATTGTTCAATAAAACAATCAAACAAACTATATATCTGAAGTTACCTTTTTTTCTTTATTCTGTTGCAACCTCTCCTCTTCAGACTGATAAGAGATAAAAACTCTCATAAAGTCAGAAAAACAAAAACATACAAACAGTAAAATTATTTAAAGATGCATTCAATCAAACATTTCAATCTCTTCCCCAAACCTTCCACGTGACCATACATGGAATAGAAGAAAATGAAGACCTTGAATTTTGCATCTATTAACAGTGTTTCTTATATTGATTTTGGATTTCGTAGCGGTTCTCAGCGGAGATTCTTCGGTGACTGGCGATACTTTAGGGTTTTTTATTTTTGGGGGAGATCAAATGTTAGGGTTTTGATTGTTTTTTAGGTTTACTAACTTCTGGGGAAGAAAAAGGTGAGGGAAGAATGTGATTTTGTTGAAGAAGAATGTGAGAGAAGAAATTTCTATAAGGAACATGGTGAGTTTGTGAGGCCGGTGAGGAAGAATGTGAGCTCAATAAAAAAATTATTTTATAAAAAAAAATGTTAAGTAAAAATATAATAAGGACGGTTTTGTAATAACCTTACGTGACAACCGTCGCAATCCAGTTTTTAACTGTCGTGACAACCGTCGCAGTCTAGGAATAAAGACGGTTTTGAGATAACTGTCGCAAAAAATATGCGACAGTTGACCCTAACTGTCGTGACAACCGTCGCAATCCAGGAATAAGGACGGTTTTGTGATAACTGTCGCAACTCAAGTGTCGTAAATCTCTTTTTTTCTTGTAGTTATGGTCGAATCACTTTTCGGTCCAACTGATTTTGAAGAGCTGACCGTACAAGGTAGCATCCTTGATTGTTTTCTGAGCAAACTCTACAACGCTCATAGTTGTGTGGTGGCACCCGACCACGTCCGCTTTATATGCAGTGCAACCTCACTAGATCTATTTCCATCGAGCGAACATCCTGACTTTGATGCCTGGTAGGATTCCCGTTTCATATTGATCTGTTGTGTGAATTCATCCAAGTAGATTGGAAGCCACTAGTGGTCCAACAAGTGTTAAAGTATTCTTTGGACAAGTGCACATCCTTGGTCGTCTTCACAACACACTTTACAATCCTGATAATCATGTGAAGCCAGAAAGCCAAGCCTGGCTTGCTTAACATGTAATTCTACCAGACTGGTATTCATCAAGCAAATATCAAAGATTTGAATCATATTAACTTGATGGCTACTTCTATCACGGTAATCCTGGATCCATCTGAGATCCATCTGACGCTGGAGGGCCTCTTGTACAAAAGAGCATCCCTGATTGTTTATTGAGAATATCGGACATGAATTGTAATCGTGACATGGCAAATCATGATGTTGGCTTTGCCTTGAGTACATTTCCACCAAGTTGAAGCTCATCATCAGAATGTTGTGGTTCTGAAAAATGTTAGGATTCGCGTGAGTCATATTGACCTCACGGATTCTGTGATCTTGGATCCATCAGAGATCGATCTGTTCTTGTAGAGTTGATTGCACTACAGAACATCCTTGATTATTCTTTCAGTAGATATTACACTGGTGATAATCATGAGATGGTACATGACTGTATACGATATGCCTGCAATGCATCTTGACTAGGTTGGTTCCCAATAGAAGTACATCGCGAATTTGATAACTACGGTTAAATTCTTCCTCTATCAAATTTACTGCAGTCTTCTCATGTTGAGGCAATGGGTTTGTCTGAACATTTGGATTTGTATCCTTGAAGGATAAGACCCCGTTCCTGACAAGCTTCTGTACATCAGATTTAAAGCTGAGACCGTTTTCTATGTTGTGCCCTGGTCCTCCTTGATAGTAAGGGCAAGTTTGATCTATTTTGAACCAAAAAGGCGGATTTTCCGCAACTGTAAAAGGGGTCCTGGTTTGGACGTGCCCCTTGACCAGTAGTAGTGGAAACAGTTCTGCGTAAAACATCGGTATAGGGTCGAACCCTAATGGTCGTGTTGTACGGTTGTTGTTGTACTGTGGACGAGCCTTCTGAAGAGGCTGTTGCGTCCTTTGCTAATACTGTTGTTAACTTGGTTGGCTCTGAACAACCTGAGGTTGATACGTTGGAGCCGGCGCAGGGTTGATAGCTGGAGTTACCGCTGCTACTGGTTGATACCTTTGCCTTTGCTTTTCGAGAGAGATATTACCAATATCTTGCTCTTTTTTCTTAGAGAAAGCACTACCGTATCTTTTGGTACTGCTTGATGGTTCTGCACCTTTGACTAAACGTCCTTCTCGGACTGCTTCTTCAAGGCGTACCCCCATGTTCACCATCTCAGTGAAATCGCTGGGCCCACAGTGACCATTCGGTCGTAATAGAATGAGCTCAAGGTTTTCAAAAAGATTTTGTCATCTCTTTTTACTCAAGAGGGGGACAGATCTGGGCGGCAATTTCATGCCATCTCTGAGCATATTCCTTAAAAGGTTTCCTTGTCCTTCTGCGACATTGCTCTGAGTTGATCTCTGTCCGGCGCCATGTCCAGGTTGTACTTATACTGCTGAACGAAAGCAGCGCCAAGATCTCTGAAAGTAATGATCTTGCTGTAGTTTAAACCCATGTACCATTTAAGTGCAGCACCGGTTAAACTTTCTTGGGAATAATGGATCAGTAGCTGTTGATTCTCTGTCAGAGTTGACATCTTTCGAGCGTACATCACCAAATGACTTTGAGGACAAGAGTTACCACTGTATTTTTCAAATTTGGGAACCCTGAATTGGTGCGGTATTTTCACGTTGGGGACCAAACAAAGGTCTGCGGCGTCCTTTCCGAATAGATCCTGACCGTGAATGGCATGTAGCTCCCTTTGTATCTCCATAAATTATTCCTGGAACTCATTCATTCTGTCGTACATGTTTTCGTTTCTACCAGAGATTACTTGTGGAATCTGTTCTTCCGGGATAGTGTGTACCACCGGTTGTGGTATAGTCATTACAGTGGTGACTCTCGGTGCTTCCCTATCGTGAATTTTATAACCTTCAGGAGTTGCTGTTATGCCCCTTGCATCTTTGCTTTCCCGAAGTTTGTAACCTTCAGGCCCAGCGGTTCCTGCTGCAGTTTTCGGGTCTTCCGTGACTGGGGGGATATATCCTTCAGGGATAAAGTTGATAGGCATGCCCCAGGGACGATCTTTAGGCATGTTGTACCGAGGATCATATGTTTCTACTATGGGCGTAGATGTGATCTTTGAGATCACAGTCCTTTGTTGTTGCCTCTGAGCTGCTGCCAGAGATTGCATGCCACTGTGAAGTTTTCTCAGATCTTCTTTCAGAGCGTCGATTTGTTCTCTCAACTCTCTGTTCTCTTCCTCGAGATCATCTATTTTCTTTTGTCGATTGGCCCTAGTATTGTACAAATGAGACAGTTTGACTCTAGAATCGAGACACAGACGTGAGATTCGTACGTAAGAAGAATGCGTTATACGAGAATGATGAATGATATGCAATAATTATATTTTAATTTTTTTGTTTTAATCAAAAGAAACTTCAACAATTGGATTGCAAATATCATACAGTGGGGAGACCCCATTTTATTAAATTCAAAGAATGCGGAAATGGAAATACAGTATTTTACAAAGTGTTGTAAAAGGAAATATCTAAGCTTATGGATCCTGAGTCCTCTCTGAAGAGAGCTCAGGTGCTGGTTCTGGTATTTTCCTTTTCTTTGACCGGGGCTCTTGACCCGTTGTCAGGTTGTCAGTCCTTTGCCAAGTGAAAGGAGCAAGCAAATTTCTTTGGTCTTCTTGATTTTCTACAACATGTTGCTCTAATATCTCGATCAGAGCGTCTTTTTCTTTTAACAGTTGTTGTATTTTGGTAAACTCCACATTGAGAATACGATACTTGTTCTTCCAAGATTTCTTTTCCCGATGAACTTTGTTGAGAGTAACCTGGAGTTTTTCCGTATCAGACATAAAATAAAGGACAAATTCCTTTAACGGAAGATTTTCTTGACGAGGGTAAGGCATCCTCAGTTTGAGGGCTTTAGTTTGTACCCAGTGGAGATAAGGTTCCACAGAGACACAGTCTGGTTTTCCTAGAGACTCTCTTCCTTTCCTGTGAACATGTTTCCAGGCATGCACTATTTCTGTCTTTAGTGCCCTGTCATTTTCTCCTTCCTTGAAGAAAAGACCTTACAGAGCTTTGGTAGCGGACGGATTTCCAGCCATGATGGTGATGAATGAGAGTTGCTTTGGTTTAACAGAGGAAAAATGGGGAAGCAAAATTCCCCACAGTCGGCGCCACTGATCGTACCTGGATCAGACAGTTTCTGTGGCCAACAACGTCGTCGAACTTCAGCTCCGGTGCGGTCGAAAGACGGCCGGGGGGGGGGGGTGTACCTGCAAGGTACTCCGACGCTCAAGTAAGGTAACGGTCAGAGAAATATAGAAAGTACGGAGATGAGAGTAAGAAAGTGTGTAACCTGGCCCTCTCAAGTGATAAGGTATTTATAGAGAGCCCCCAGCGCGGGGCCAACGGTCACTAGCACTGGGCTGGATCGCCAGGCCCAATCCAAGCAACTGTCAGGGCTTACGTGGCGTAGTGAAGACCAGCACGTGGTCTTCGCCCTGGGGTAACCGTTCCTATATCTCCGGAATTAAGGCAGACCGATTCCATCGGGAGTGGGCGGTTACATTAGAACGTGTCCTCGCGGGGAGGAGTATTGCGTGTCGGGGAGAGACGTGTCCTCGCGGGGAGGACTTGCTTGCGGACGAGCATGATTCCTCACAGGGAGTAGCATCTGGGTGTCAAGGAGGGGCGAGCTCCGGGGAAGACTCAACGCCTCTGCCCGAAGCTCTACGCCGTTTGTGCCCGACACTGTTGAAGTGGCACGTGCCCGACATTGACTGAAGTGGCAGGTGCCCGACATTGACTGGACTAAGGCCTTCGTTGGGCCGCCCTAGAACGTGTGGGCCGAACCTGCTCGGCTGAGGAGCAGACCTCCGGCCCAGTCCAGAACACTAACCTTATGAAAGAAATTAAAGCTCATTATGAAAGAAATTGAAAAGTAATGGATAGGAATTCTCACAAGGTAATAGTTACCCAAGAGAAAATACTCATCCAAAAATTGTCCAAAATATTTAGCGCTCAAAATCACCTCCAATAAAAAAACACCAATTATTTGATGTACAACTATATTTACGTATAATTTATATTATTTTCTCTTAGACCCTATCATAAATTGCCACGTTATCCATTAAATCACATTTTTAAAGCCATGCCTTTGAACTCTCATTTAAATATTCGGTTACTATTTTGATGTGCCTTATAACTAGGGGTGGCAAAATGGATGGATTTGATGAATTTGAATTGGATTGTTAATAGATGGATCAAAACAATCCACTAATCCATTTACAATCCATTAAACCTTTCTTTAAAAAATCAAATCCAGTCTATCCACTAAGGAATGTAATCCATATAATCCATCTATTAAGACATTTCTAATGGAAGGATATCCATTCATCTATAAATTAACTTAAATATTTTATTCTTTATAATTTTCTGTTAATTTTACAACAACAAAATTATAATTTTTTTTTTAATTTCTTATAAATATGAATATCTATCTCTCTTAGGTAATTAATTATAACCAACTAATTTCTTCATTAACTAATTCTATCCAAAGAAAATCAAAATTTAATACTTACCAAAATTCAATACTTATCAATTAAGCCATTTTAACGTAAATACTAAATTAAATATAGACAAGTTTATGGAGAAAACAAACCATTTTTTACATATTAAATTAACTATATAGAAGTACTTGTAGTATAGTTTCTAACATAGAAAAATGGTTGATAAAAAAATGTTATTGTTGTTTTATGCACTGGTTTATTTATATTTTGTTCACACACTTTTTAAATGTATATATTGTCTTCACATTATTTACATTATGTTACAGTAAAGAAGAATTATGGGTGAATATTGTGAGAAACAAAAATCTCAAGAAATTATTTAATTTTTTATTTTTTATTTTTTTTAATAAAAAAAATTAATAAGTAATAAACTAAAATTCATTGAATTTATAAAAGGGTTAAATATGTATAAGGTCCTTTAAAATATCTCAACTTTTAAGTTTGGCCCCTTAAAATATTTTCTTCAAACTTTGGTCCTCCAAAAGTTTTCTGTTTCTAACTCTAGTCCCTCCCATTAGTTTCCACTAACAGAGGATGATGTGGCGTCCCACATGTGTAAAAATGACTTGCCAACTGTGTATTTTTGTAATGCACAGTCAGAAATGTTTTTCCATTATATTTCTCCTCCACGATTAAATTGTTCCTCCCTTTAGGTAAATCCCAAAGCTCTTATTCTCCTCTCCAATTCTTCACTATTCTTCTTATTCTACACCTTAATTTGTTGAAATTTTGTTGCAATGTGACTCACCATGCTCTTCTCAACCTGAATTCGACATTAACTTCTTTCAATTCCTAACCAAATTTTCAATTCGAAGCCATGAAGTCAAGAACCCTAAGCTACTATTACTAGAAATTAAAAGCAGAACGAGCGGAATCAAAGCCTCTTATAAGAGGGATTTGATTCCAGATTCCTAATACTATATTGCAATGGCAAGGTGAACGCTAATCAAAGAAGAATCGTGGAGTTGCTTCCCTGTCGGAGCAGTTCCGATGAGAAAGCTACCCTAGTAGTGCCGAGTCAATCATGTTGTTTGGCCAATTCATCAAATATCTGTGAACTAGTTAGCGTAAGTTCTCGTGTTGTCTGGTGCAAATGCCAAGATTTCAATAGTTCAGGTCAGATATAATCTCTTTGCTGGTTTGGTTTGAAATCTTTTGTTAGTTAAAAGTCATAGCTTAGCCTTTTAAGTCTTTTTTTATTAGGTAATAGTTATCATCTTATTATGGCTAAGGAACTAAACTTATTCACATTGTTATTTTATATTGTTAGTTTGTAATAATATCTATCAGATTCATAAAGTTCTAAAATTCTTTTGCATTTGTGCTTTTTCTATCTTGTGAAATAACCATCCTGTACTCTAGTTGCTAAAGAAAAATTATTCATTGTTGCTATATAATGGATCTGCATTAATTGACACTTGAAAATCAATTTAATAATAACAATGCTTAAAAATTTTAGTACACAAACACAATTATCGTAATAAATATTGTAAAACATTATTACACTATTTTGTATGACCAAATAGCTGCTTCATAGTATATTTTTTTCAAACTATTTTGTAACCAAACATCATAATAAATATAGTAACCAAACTATTTTGTTACTATATATTGTATAACTATTTTTTCAACTGTACTTTTCCTGTTTCCCATTGAGAACACTTTATATCCATGCTTATCTCTTTTTAATTATCAGGTAGAGATGACAGCTTGAAAGCACAAACCTGTTCTGAGCTAGTAAACAATTGTCCAAATCTAACCTCTTTAGCTACAAATTATTAGAATATTGTGTTTAAATTAGCTAGAGATTAGCTACGAATTAGTTAGGAAGTGGCTGTAGATTAGCTACCATTCTTGATTTAAATATGATATTAATATAAAAAAAAAATTGAAACAATTGACACGTGGCATACATGTCAACATTTTTTGCCACATTGGCATTGCCACATGTAAGCCACTTCATCATAAAATCTCCACATGTCATGCCACATCATTCTACGTTAGTGGAAACTAACGGGAGAGACTAGAGTTAGAAACAGAAAACTTTTGGAGGACCAAAGTTTGAAGGAAATATTTTGAGAGACCAAACTTGAAAATTGGGATATTTTAAATGATCTTATACATATTTAACCCTTTATAAAATGAGATGGATGAATCCATCCATATAGTTTAATGGATGGATTGGACCAATCCGCTAAATTTGTTTTTTGTTTAATTGATGGATTGGATGGATAAATTATTGAATGGATTTGATGAATATTCTCTTAATGGATGTTATTGTCACCCCTACTTATAACCCATTAAATTCTCTTTTCCATAACTTTTTATTACCTTTTCAATATTCAAACCCAATAATTTCAACCTACTCTACTATATGGCAAGAAACATTAGATTTATTCATTTTGATTTATTCTTTGTATATTTCTCTGAATCAATTATTTAATATTATTAACTCACAATTAATATTTATTTTAATTATTTATTAATAATTAATTAATTAAAATTTTGACAAAATAAATTCCATAATCGCTCCAAATTACCATTAATGACTAAAATATAGGCACGTTGTTTTTTATTTTAAACCCCACTAAAAGTTAAATCGTATTAAAAAAACATGGTTATAATTTATTTTTTTAAAATCCCATTAAAAATTGCAACTTTAAATCCAACTGGTTTTCTTTATATAAAAGATGATTAATAATTAATTAATAGAAATAGTTAAAAAAATGATAGGTAACTTTCCATAAAAAAAACATGGCTAAATTGTGGTTTATAAAATCAACACATTCTTATCATAATGTAAATTAAATAAAATTCACTCTTCGTACCCAAAACACTCAAAGAAGGAACAAGAACAAAAATATACGAACACAAATATTTTTATCTTAAGGTGATTTTGCCTTATCAACAAGGACTTAATCCACTATAATCAACTGATTACAAACACACAAAGACAACACGTCAATGTCTTTTTGAGAATCCTGACTAAACCTTAGCCTCTCAAAGAATACAAACTCAATTAATGAGATACAAGAAATATGTTTACAATATTGCTTCTAAGAAAGCAGATTACATAATTTCAGTACAGTGAATTTATCACTCAAAATGAACAAAATCTCTATGTGTGTTTTCTTTTCTATATTCACAAGAATAATGTTCAGTTAAGTAAAAGCGTTGTGAGATATTGAATAAGCGTTCAAAGCAGCATGTTTCCATTCTTCCAAGTGTTCCTTATATAGGAATGGAAAGATCCGTTGGAGAGCGTGAATGGAAATCTTCACAAATAAGCTATCACATTGCATAACGGTCTGCAAAAGTGGGAGAGAAAATGGTACAATGGTACAGTCCTTATTCCCCAAAATCAGCGTAGTGGAAGGAATATTTGATCTTGTACTATGTACTATTTTTCTCACGTAAAACCTTTTGATCTTATCTTTAATCTTTAGTGGCTTATGATAAGTTGGTCCTGAAGCATGCATAAGAGAAGAATAAGAATTTGGTTGAGAGAATCTTCAGAACCTTTGGTTTTTAGAGTCTTGATCCAGTTCCTCAGAACCTGGTATTCAGAATCTATTGACAAAGTTTAGAGTTGTGTGAGAGCAAGGCTTCAGAGCATTTTAGTGTCAGAAGCATCAAAGTTGCAAAGCTTTGGATGAGCGTAAAGTCAGAAGCATTGAAATACAGAATTTAGAGCTTGAATATCTTATAAACCACGTATCTTAGAGTCGGAGTGCACTAGGTTCTGAATTTGATGACATCACATGTCATTCATTCATAGTCAGAATTTAAGTCTAGTACTTGCACACTAAACAAATTGATTAGGATACAAAATTGTTCTCTAAAACACTATATATTCTTATCGTCAAAACATAAGGCCATATGCAGAACCAAATGTTGTTCTAACAATCTCCCCATTTTTGATGATGACAAAACCATATATTTTGATGAACAATTTTTACAAGATTTAATCACATAAAAAGAATCAGAGTGAGGTTTGTAAACTCCCCCTGAATCTTTTTCTATTAAAATTATTTTTCAGCTTAGAACTTTAGAGTTAGGTTTGCAAGCTCCCCCTGAGTTTAAGACTTAAAATAATCTTAACACATAAAATGCCTTAATCACCCTGAAAGAGGTAACTTCCGTGAACAAGAAAACCTGGTTGCAAAGGTCTTTTAGAAAAAGACTTGGTTTTAAGTATCAGAAAGTCTGGTTCTATCAATTCTTCAGATTCATACCTGGTTAACTCATATAACTCGTGAACTTGGTTAAGGTCTTCTGGAAAAAGTTCCTAACTTCTGAATAACCGGTATAACTTGTTTGAACAAAGAGAATGTTTCAAATATGGTGAACTTATTCAAAGTTCCCAGATTTGTTATTAGAGTCGGAAATTATAAAACTCATAATAAAATGTTTGGGTGTCAGAAGGAAAATAATTATATCAAAATCATATATTCTACTCTTCTCCCCCTTTGTCGTCAATAGAAAAGATAAGTAGAGATAGAAAAAGTAAAAAAGACACAGAAACCTTAATTCATTGAAAAATGCAAAGGTACATAAACAAAATGAAGAAATGATAAAAGACTAAAAAAACAACAAGTGCTAAAACAGGTGTCTAAGAAGGGAGTGACAGTCTTGGCAGAATGGCTTGAAGCATCCCTTCAATCTTAGTATTAGTTACAGCGTGTTCCTTGAACACCTCATCTTGCTTATCCAGGCGTGATCTAACCACTTGATTTTTAATCTTCAAATTTTGCAGAGTCTTCAGCACTAAATAAGGTTTTGATCCAGAGCCTTCAGTTTTCACAATATCCTTGGTTCCATAAATGAATGTGAAATGCGTGTCTGAAGGAGGAGGAGGGGGAGCTTCCATTTTAGGTGCAGGAAGAAGAAATGTTGGGGGAACTTTCTGAAGCAAAGGTTCAACAATACTAGAGAATCTGGCATGGAAGTTCCTTTGGGTATCCTTTAAGCACGAGAATTCCAACTCCCTAGAACTGAAATCAATCCATCTTATAAAGTTGTAACACAAAGTATGAACTTCAGAGAGATTTTCATTGGAGGTTCAAACTTCAGTGAGAGGTTCATTCTGGAAATAACCCCACTTTTAAACTGCATGAACAATTCATCCAAAGGTGTGGGACGAATTTTGGTTTGAAAGGGTGTTTGGTTATAATATAGACGAGGTGTTCTATCACGGATAGCAATGATCTCAACCTCTTACTGAAAAACAGAATCATTATAAATTGATTCTATAGTGGGAGCGTTAGAGTCATGGGGTTCAGAGTGAGTGGCATTTTCTGGTTGACTAATTTGGGATAGAAGGGAGAATGGAATTTGTGGTTGAGATTTAGGTATGATGATGGATGTAAGGGGTTTAGAAAGTGATGGTGTTGGAAGTAGAATGGGAAAAATGGTTTGGGGAGTAGAAACGGATGGTTTAGCATGAGTAGTTTTGGAGGTTGTCTGACGAGGGTTGGTTATAAAACCAAAAGCATTTAGATTGGGGATAGGTGAAAGAATAGTAGTAGATAGAAAGGATGAATTGCTATCAACAACTCGAAATTGAGTTTCAGAAGGAAAAGACTTACTTAAGACAGTTCCAACAGAAGAAGTAGCAATCGTAGCTCTAGGTTCTTCAGCAGAAGTGTCCAGAGTCCTCATAGCAGAACTAGAAGTCTTAACCTTATTAAGATTTCCCTTGGGAACCTGCTTGATAGCTAGCAAGGTAATCTATCAGAACAGTTAGAGGATCTTGCTTTGTGAAGATTGGAAAGTCTTCTAAGGGGATCCTTTTGTTGGAGATAGTTTCCTTAGAGACTTCAGTAGGGATGTTTGTCAGTTCAGATATAAGGCCCATGTTCTTCATACTTCTGGCATTGAACATCTTCCAACCTAAGGCTTCAGCCCTTTGATGAGTTGAGCTTCTGTTAATGAGTCTATCAGCTTACTCTCCATCAGAATATCTGATATCAGCCTTCCAAGGGGAATCCAACTCCTCTTCTTCTTACTACCATCTCTAGTTTCCTTTACCATGTCCCTTAGGTATTGAAAGAGAAATGAAGGAAGGTTCGCTTTTTCCAAGAAACAATATAGTAGAGAACATATTGTTGATCACCATTGATAGAGATGAAGAAGGTTTTAGGGTTGCATAGAACTTTTAGTTTGAAAGAGATAAAGTGTGGGAAGTGAATGTAGTGTAAGTGTGTGAAGTGAGTGAAGTGGGTTTATAAAGGGTTTTAGCAATCATGACAAAATCTTAAATAGTGTAATAAAATCTGACAAAGGAGAATGTGTAGATAAATTTTACTTATTCCCTAATCAGCCGTTAGAAGCGTTTCAGTTTTTGAGACAAATGTCTTTAAAAATAATCCACTACTTAAGATTGATTGACGGCTAATTAATGCAAAATCTGTTTAATACCTAGAATACAGAACGTTTAATAATGAGGTTCTGACTGGATACTTCTGAACTTATGAAACCTTCTCACTTCAGAAGAATCAAATGTTCAGGGTCAGAATATCTCAGAGTCTCATTAAACAATTATGAGAAATTAAACATTATGAAATAATCATCTTTTTCATTCTGGACATAAATCCATATTTAAATTCTTTAGAATGAAAATGAATCTATCTTCAGCAAGAGGTTTTGTAAAGATATAAACCTATTGATGGTCTGTATCAATAAATTTTAAATTTTAAATTCCCTTCTAAACATAGTCATGTATAAAGCGATGTTTAATCTCAATATGTTTAGCTCTATAATGTAAAATAAGATACTTAGATAAACAAATAGAAAAGGTATTATCACGGAGAAAAAGAATGTTACTCTCGTATATCTGAAAAATCTTTTAGCTGACTTTTCATCCAGAGCATATGAGTGTTACATCCAGAAGTTGCAATGTACTTGGATTCTATAGTTGATAATGTTATAGTTGATTGCCTCTAGTTGGACCATCAAATCAAGTTGTCTCCCAGAAATTGACAACTTCCAAAAGTGCTTTTTCTTTCAAGTCTCTCTCTAGCATAATCAGCATCACAGTAACCTACTAGCTTGTACTCTATTGATTTTCTATAAAACAAATAAAGGTTAATAGTACCTTTCAGATACCTGAAGATCCTCTTAACATCTGTTGAGTGGGATTCTCTAGAATCTGATTGGAAGCGATCACATAAACATACACTAAATAAAATGTCAGGTCTAGAAGCAGTTAAGTATAAGAGAGAGTCAATCATACCTCCGTATACCTTTTGCTCTACCTTAGAGCTTACCTCATCTTTCTCAAGAATACATGTAGGATGCATATGAGTTTTGGCTATCTTGCATTCTGACGTGTCAAACTACTTCAGAAGTTCTTTGGTATATTTACTCTGATGAATATAGGTTCCTTCTAGACTTTGATTAATCTAAATTCCTAGAAAGAACTTCAGTTCTCCCATCAGACTCATCTCAAACTCTGCCTGCGTAGACTTAGCAAATTCCTTGCACAAAGTAGCATTAGCAGAACCAAATATGATATCATCATCATAAATTTGAACAACAAGAATATCATATTGAATGTTTTACAAAACAAAGTTGTATCAACCTTCCCTTTGGTGAAATCATTTTCTAAAAGAAATTTGCTTAGTCTTTCATACTTTGCTCTATGAGCTTGTTTCAGACCATACAAAGATTTCTTAAGTTTGAAAATGAAATCTGGATTTTTATGATTTTCAAAACTTGGAGGTTGGTGTACATACACTTCTTCAGTTATGTAACTATTCAGAAATGCACTCTTAACATCCTTCTGATACAATTTGATGTTATGATTAGCAGCGAAAGAAATTAAGAGACGAATCGACTCTAACTTGGCAACTGGTGCAAAGGTTATTCCATCTTACTGACTATAGTCTTCTGCAACCAGACTGGCATTATTTCTTACCACCTCTCCTTGTCCGTTCAACTTGTTTCTAAAGACCCACTTTTTCCCAATGACATGAGTTCCTTTGGGTCTAGGCACAAGAGTCCACACATCATTTTTGGAGAATTGGTTTAGTTCTTCTTGCATTTCCAGAATCCACTATGTGTCCAGAAGGGCTTCATCAATAGATGTAGGCTCTATGAGGTACACCAAACCCAGAAGCATCTCTTCAGAAGGTTTGAATGAGGATCTGGTTCTGATTGGTTAAGCCTTATCTCTCAGAATCAATTCTTCAGAGTGTGAAGATTTTTCTCTGTGCTTCCTCAGAGGGGTATGAACTTCAACAGCTTCAGATTGAGCAGTTTCAGAGTCTTTAGTCTCAGATTCCTTAGCTTGTGATTCTTTAACTTCAGAGCCTGAATAAGTGATCGCCAAATCTGTAAACTTTTCAACTAGCTTTGACTTTTCAGGGTCAAGCTTATCATGAAATCTAACATGAATTGATTCCTCAAAAAAAAAAATTTATGTGTTGTATACCTTATAGCCCTTAGAGCGTTCAGAGTATCCTAACATAATACAATTTTGTGCTTTAGAATCAAACTTGTTCATATTGTCTTCAGTGTTCTGCATAAAATAATCATAGCCAAAAAAGGATGAAAATATGAAATGTTGGGTTTTCTGTTCTTCCACAACTCGTAAGGAGTCTGTCTTACTCATAATAGGTCTTATAGAGATCATGTTCTGAATGTAACACGTTGTGTTGACTGCCTCTGCCCAGAAGTGCTTATATATAGTAGTCTCATTGATCATGGTCATTGCCATATCTTGCATAGTCCTATTCTTCCTCTCTACAACTCCATTTTATTATGGAGTTCTAGGGCATGAGAAATCATGGGAAATGTCATTCTCATCAAAGAGTTTCTCAAAATCTTGGTTTTCAAATTCTCCACCATGATCACTTCTGAATTTAACAATTCTAAAGTCTTTCTTGTTTTACACTTGAGAGTAAAAGGTAGCAAACACAGAATGTGACTCATCCTTGTGTTTTAGAAACTTAAGCCATGTTCATCTGTTGTAGTCATCTACAATTACTAAACCATACTTCTTGCCACTGTTGAAGTAGTTTTCACTCGTCCAAAAAGGTTAATGTGCATAAGTTCCAAAGGCCTACAAGTAGAAATAAAATTCTTAGCTTTGAAAGAAGTTTTTGAAAACTTGTCTTTCTGACATGCTTCACAAAAAGCATCTAAAGAGAACTTCAGATTTGGAAGGCCTTTGACTAAATCAAACTTATTTAGCTAAGAAATCCTCCTCGTGCTAACATGGCCCAATCGTCTATGCCAAATCCACTGCTCTTCATTGACATCATAAGACATTTTACATTCTTATTTTTAAGGTCAGAAAGTCTAATCTTATAAATGTTATTTTTCCTCTTGCCATTGAAAATGATAGAGCCATCCTTCTGAATGACATCTTTACAAGACTTTTGATTAAATATTATATCATAACCATTGTCACTTAATTGATTATAGACAATATATTATGCATTAATCCTTCAACTAATAAAAAAATAGTAATAGAGGGGAGAGAACCATTACCAATTGTTTCAGAGCTAATGATCTTCCCTTTTCGATCACCTTTGAAACCAACGACACCTCCAAGCTTTAGTTCCAAGCTTTGGAACATATGCCTTCTTCCTGTCATGTGTAGGAAGCATCCATAGTCCATGTACCATGATTGGTGTCTTAATTGCACTGCTAAGGATGTTTACAACATATATTATCTTATCCTTTGGTACCCACATCTTTTTGGGTCCTTTTTGGTTAGTCTTTCTAGAGTTTTTTACAAACTTGGGTTCTGTGCAGGATATGTATACATGTATGCATAGTTGAAATGAGAATGATATTTTGCTTTAGCCTTAAGTTTAGAAAATAGTTTACCATTAGGCACAACATCATTTTGTTTACTAGAGGGGACACAATGGAAAGAAAGAGTTTTTGGTTTATCATCATTTTAAAAATTAGATTCTTCATCAGAATCATAACCAATTTATCTTGTTCCGTTTATACTTACGCCATAAATCATTGAAGCCATTACGCTTCTATTTAGACTTCGAGCAAGAAATTTCTGGAAGGATTTGTCATATCTTCATTAGAATCATAACCAAATTCTCTTGTTTCGTTTCTACTTACACCATAAATCATTGAAGCTATTACGCTTCTATTTAGACTTCAGGCAAGAAATTTCTGGAAGGACTTGTCATATTTCTTTAAGACATCATCAGAGTCTGCAGGATATGTATACATGTATGCATAGTTGAAATGAGAACGAGATTTTAATTTAGCCTTAGGTCTAGAAAAGATTTTACCTTTAGGCATAACATCTTTTTTTTTTACCAGAGGGGACACAATGGGAAGAAAGAGTTTTTGGTTTATCATCATTTTCAAAATCAGATTCTTCATCAAAATCATAACGAAATTCTCTTATTTCGTTACTACTTATGCCATAAATCATTGAATCCATTACACTTCTATTTAGACTTCTAGCAAGAAATTTCTGGAAGGATTTGTCATATTTCTTTAAGTCATCATCAGAGTCTGTAGAGGCTTCTGAAAGATTTTCCTTCTCAAGTTTGGAACTCTTGCTCTGAAGCATAGAGTTATTATTTTTCAAAATAAAGTTGTCTTCATTTAAACTTGAGAAATATCCCTTAAGCTTACAGTGCGCATTTGACTCAGATACATGAACCTTTTTCAGATCCTTGTATTTTTTTAGAAGCTTCTGATACTTATCTAGAACTTCTATTAAACTGGATTCAAGTTTAGAGCGAGAAAGTTCCCCTAATACCTCTTCAGAGTCTGACTCAGATTCTGATTCTGATTAAATCTTCTCAGCAGGAGCTTCTGTGCATGCCGCCAGTGCCACGTTAGCTTGCTCTTCCTTAAAGTCATCTTTTGAGGATTCTGAATCATCCCAGGTTGTCATCAGACCCTTCTTCTTCCCTCTGAAGTTTTTCTTCAGCTTACGACATTCATTTTTTAATGACCTGGCTCCTCGCACTTAAAGCAGATAACTTCCTTGCTGGCTCCAGCTTTCTTGGATCCATAAGTAGACTCAGAACGACCGCCTATATATTTTTTTCCTCTGAATCTACATTGTCTTTTCTTTCATAGTTGATTCACTCTTCTAGACAGAAGAGACAATTAATCTTCTTCTTCTGAATCTTCACTATGCCATAAAAGACCTTTAGCAGCGCTTTTTTTTTTTTTTTTTTCCTTTAGCAGCGCTTAAAAGCGCTGCCTAAAGTGTCCTATCTTTAAACTTTAGGCAGTGCTTTTTCAAGGAAAAGCGCTTTTATAGGACCCCTTTTAGCAGCGCTTTTCAAAGCGCTTTCGAGGACCCCCTTTCTTTACACTTTAGGCAGCGCTTTTAAAAGCGCTTTCTTTTGGTACCACTTTAGGCAGTGCTTTTTCAAGGAAAAGCACTTTCATAGGATCCCCTTTAGCAGTGCTTTTAGAAAGCCATGTCTTTACTCAAAGCGCTTTTTAAAGCATTTTTTTAAAAATCAATTTTTTTGGAGCGTTTTTTTTACCAAAGCGCTGTCTATTGTGCATTTTTTCCATAAGTCTTATTTTGCGCTGTCTATTGGCAGCATAAGCGATTATAATTCAAATTTTTCATTATCGCTAATCATAAACTTGTATAATTCAACACAAGCCTTTATTTCAACACATAGGCCTTGTATACCATTATAATTCAACACATAAGCCTTGTATACCATTATAATTCAACACATAAACCGTTTAATAACCATTATATATATATATATATATATATATATATATATATATATATATATTTCAACAGAAACCTCATACACCAAAATAACCATTATATATATAACTCAATACAAACCTCATACATCCAAGTAAACATCCAAAATTCTAATAACAACTTCCAAAACTAATTACACCAAACATCCTAAATATGCACGAATTCTAAACCTCATACACCATTTCCATCACCTATACATCAACTTCCAAAACTATTCAACAATTTCCAAAACTATACAACAACTTCCATAAACTTAACACAAAGGAAAAATAATAATAATATACCTTATATAATTCTCATTTCAACAATATATTGACACCATTCCTCCTTTATTTCTTCCAATTTATCTTTCTTGTAGGTGGCACACTTGAATTCATCAAAGTACTACATAATATAACATAATATGCATGATTGAGTTAAAAGTAATTAATTAGACGAAATATCCAATAATAAGTCTTAAAATAAATCATAACTTATAAATCCATACCATGTTTGGAATCTCTATTTGTTACAAATGAATAGTTTCCTTCATGAATCTCAATACAAAATAACCACAATCTATATCATTACATTGACGAGGACACTACACATAGAAAAAAGTATGAATATGTATCAGGATATATAGTTTAACTTGTGTTATCAAGTAGCATCACTATTATAATAAAAATGTGAAAATATACCTGTACTTTTATCCATGTAATGTTGTTTGCTTTGCTCTTTGGTACTCGAGCTTGTCATTGTGATTGGAATATTTGTATGGATCTATCATAATATAAACGAATATTTAGAATAACCTCACATAAATAAATAAATACACACGCGAATGTTTAGAACAGTCTCATCACTTACGTACCAATCATCTTCTTCATCTCCGGGTATTTTGTTTGATCACCATCTAGCGAATCCAGATAATATACTATTTCTTTTATCGGATTAATCGCAAGCAACAACCAGTGTCCAGTGTAAATATAACTGATGGCCAGTATTAAATGGTAAAAGATACAAATTCTGTGTATCTTTATTGGTCATAAATGCATCTACTAAGTGATCTCTGGCCGTATTTGTAGTTCGATCGATTAGATTTGCGTTGACACAGCTGGGAGACAAGAAAGAGAATCTTTCTGCCTATTGACGCGGGTAGCATCAATTTTTCATACAAGAACCTGAAATAAAAACATAATCAACATTAGAATATTCATTGAAATGAGTAAATAAATTGATCAATAAATTAAATAAAATCGATGGATTAACTGATGTATGAATGCATAACACTGATGCCTAATTCAGCATGCTGAAAAATCTTATCCAAATCTTATTTAGCAATTTTTTCTGAATAGGTAAACCCAAAAATACCTTCTTCCATAGGTATTTCACGGATACCACCTTCCATCAAATCCGATGTGCCTACAAATGTTTCAAGACACAACCGAAATCGAGGAATAGAAGCTTTTTTTGGCTTGGCCATGTTGCCTAATTCTGGCTTCTTATTCTTGCTACCTTGTTACACCTTTTGTGTAGGAATCTAAAAATCATATAAATTAGGTAAAGTATAAAATCATGAAGCTTTTAAATTTGAATCATAGAATTAACATTTTCAATGCATATATATCAGTGTACCTCTTTTTTTTATGTAACTGACTCGGTGTGCCGCACAATCCCTTTATCTTTTGCTTTGGATTTTGTAGGAATCTAACAATACCATGTAAATAAAATGTACGTAAATGTAGGCATAACATAACTTATATGTAAGTAAAACATTTGAAAACTAAAAGGTTCATAATGGTTTTCAACATACCTCATAATCTATGACAATGAGGTTTGACGACCATGCAATATACGACCCTATTGTGTCCCCCACCAATGTTGCATCTGAAACGTCGTCAGGTATAGGTAGTAACACATCCCGCTCTAAAGCAATATCAATCGAAACTTTCAAAAATCCAGCAGGGAGAGGTCTATGGTGAAGTACGTCTCCCGAAGTGTTATGCACTTTTCCCTTGCCAACCATGCGATATGTCGGTGCCGATAAATATAACTGACAAGGTGAAATTCCCTAAACAAAAAAAAATTAATATGAAATTGTTATTGTGTATATATGTCAATATAAAAAATTGTGCTAATTTAATTTCATAATAATATATATAATTACCTCAGGAATTTTTTGTTGAAAATTGATACTGTCTTTGTTACTAGTATCTTTAAATTTTGAACCGCGCCTTTCCGACATATATCTTTCTTTATCCTTTTGCAGTTCATGAACTTGAGCTTTTAATCATCAATTCGAGCATAAATCAATCACCAAAATTATTAATTTCACATTTAAACTCAATAGTAACTTCAACCTCAACAATTAACAATTAATTTCATTAATATTCATCATCTTCAACCTTAACAATTAACAAAGTAATCACTAAAAATTATCCGTCAACAATGTCATTATCATCAATTAATTCCAAGAATTCATCACTAACATTTAATATCAACTTACAAAATTAACACCAATTCTCAAAATAAGTTCACCACAAATATCACTATTCATCATCTTCGACCTTGCTACAACAACAATTTCAAAATCAAATGCTAACAACAAGCACAACAACATTATCAATGTCTCATTCCAATTGTTTCAATAACAAACAAACTCATTACAATCTATTATTTGGCCGCGAAACAAGAAATGGAAAAGAAAAATACCTTGCTCACAAAACTGACGGTGCCGGAACTGTTACAGTGGTGGGAGAATCACGCAAACACGACCGGAGCTATTACGGTGGTGGGAGAATCACGAATACACGCCCGGAAGAACAGTGGCGGCGGCGGGAGACAACACGAACAGTGGATGATACGGCGGAGGGAGCAGCGGTTGCAAAATAATGGAGAGAGTCGTGAGAGTGAAAACTTGAAATGTTAGGGTTAAAGAGTACAAATGAATAGTTACTGTTCTGAGTTTCATTTTTTACTAACTAAAACACCTATAGCAGTGCTTTTAGAAAGCGTTTTCGTAGGCTACAACTTTAGCAGTGCTTTCTGGGAAAAGCGCTTTTTAAGGTGTGTAGTGAAACGTCCTTTAGCAGCGCTTTCCAAAAGCGCTGCCTAAAGTGTGGTATAGCTTGGGCCTTTAGCAGCGCTTTCCAAAAGCACCGTCTAAGGTGTGGCTTATTAAAGACTTTTAGCAGCGCTTTCCAAAAAGAGCTTTCTAAAGGGTAGCCTTAGTTTGGCTTTTAGCAGTGCTTTTAAAAGCGTTGTCTAAAGTCCACCTTTAGCAGGGCTTTTTTGAGCGTTTTTTTTTATAAAACTTATAGCAGTGTTTTCTGGGAAAAGTGTTGTCTTTGTAGTGCTTCCAAAAATCATTTTTGGTGTAGTGCTTCTTCAGAGTCCTCTTCTTCTTCAGCTTGAAAGGCTTTGGTATTCTTAGACATTCCCATGGATTTCAGAGCCACAAACTAGAATTTTCTTTAAGGCTCATCCTCTTCAAGCTCTATCTCATGACTACTCAAAGAACTTGTTCTGGACTGGGCCGGGGTCTGCCCCTCAATCGAGCAGGCAAAACCCACACGTCTCGGGATGGCCCAACAAGGGCCTCTTAGCACGAACTATGTCGGGCATATGCCCTTCTCAACATTGTCGAGCACACGCACGGTATAGAGCGTCAGGTAGGGCGCTAAGCCTCCCCGGCCTCGCTTCTCCCCGACACTCAGGTTCTCCTTCCCACGAGGAGCTATCTCCTTCTGTGCATAAGAGTCCTCCCCGCGAGGACACGTCTCTCCCCGACACGCAAGACTCCTCCCCGCGAGGACACGTTCTCATGTAACCACCCACGCCCGATGGAATCGGTCTACCCTAATTCCGGAGATCTAAGAGCGGTTACCCCAGGTCGAAGACCACGTGTTGGTCTTCACTGCGCCACGTAAGCCCTGGCAGTTACTTGGATTGGGCCTGGCAATCCAGCCCAACGCTAGTGACCGTTGGCCCCGCACTGGGGGCTCTATATAAATACTCTCTCACTTGAGATGGTCAGGTTACACACTCTTTTACACTCTAACCTTGTACTTGCTTTTACTTGACCTTTGCCTTACTTGAGCATCGGAGTACCTTGCAGGTACACCCCCCCAATCGTCTTTCAACTGCACCGGAGCTGAAGTCCACAAGACGACTGCTGGCCACCAAATACTGTCTGATCCAGGTACGATCAATTGCACCGTCTGTGGGAAACCTTGCTTCCCCGTTTTTCCTCCGATAAACCAAAGCAATCCTCTCGTTCATCATCAGCATGGCCAACAACCCGTCTGCTAACAAAGCTCTGGACACCGTCCTTGCACAACTTGAGAACGGGAACCACCGCGAAGAAGCTGCTGCCCTCCACGTCAAACAAGGCGACGTGAGAGATGGACAGACCGCCTCCCCAGACTCCCGAGACGCGGCTTACGACACTACCCAACAGGACGACCAACAAGCCGTCTTTCAGCCAGTTGCCCCTCTGCCCAAGGCAGATGCGAGCACCGTGGCCCTATTTGCCTTAATCAATCAAACCAATCAGCTGATAGCACGCCAGAATACCAGAATTGAAGCACTAGAGTAAGGGAAGACACGGTGATATTCCCCGTGAAGACATCTTCGTCCACCCTCACCTCGCCGCTCTCCTTCCCCGCGAAGGACTCCATCTGAAGAATCTCGAACCCCCTCGCCGGTGCGCGAGGGCCGTCGTCCACGTCTTGAACGCCCCCAGCCGACGATCTCCCAGAAGCGCCATCGCTCCCCACCTCGGAAGGAACCCAGGCCCTCCGCAACTACCAAGAAATCCAAAACCACCGTTCGAGGAATTCCCCTCCACGGCATCATCGATCCCCTTCGAGGTCCCTGACCGGAAGCGACGACGATGACCAGAGGACCCCTTTATCGTGGGAGATCATGAACGTCCTAATTTCGGCGAGCATGGAGACACCCCCGCCACTAGGGGCCTACGACGGTCTGACCGACCCCGACGATTACGTCGAAAGTTTCAAAGCCATGTTCGACTTCAGAAACGTCAGAGGAGCCATTAAGTGCAGGCTTTTCCCCACCACCTTGCGGAAGGGCGCCATGACATGGTACAAGGGTCTGGCACCCGGGTCGATAACATCCTGGAAGCAGCTAAGACAACGCTTCACCAAACACTTTACTGCGTCTCGTCGACACCCGAAGACGGAGGCTGCCCTAGAGAGCATCTTCTAGGGGAAGAACGAATCTCTCTGGAACTACATTGAGAGATTCAACAGAGAAGCTGTCGAGGTTCACACGACCGACAACATGAAGAAGTATTTGATCATCCATGGACTACGTTTTAGATCTAATTTTTCCAAGTCTGTGGGCCTCCGCAGACCCCGCCGTCTAGAGGACCTCCTCCAACGAGCTCGAGGAGTCGGAGGCAGCGCAGATCGCCCTTGAGTCGAGACGTAAGGAAGTCCCCCATGGCCACAAAGATGAAGACTCTCCTCCCCGAAGAGGAGGAGAAAGAAAGAAAGAAAATCGCCCCCTGATCCTCGTGAACCACGCGGGCCAGCTGGCCGGTTCACGGAATACACCCTGCTCAACGCTCCCACGTGCGAATCCTCTCCGAGTGCCAGAACTCGGAATTTTTGAAAGGAGGCGTTCATTTTCCGAAGCCGACTACTCCCAAATCAAACACTGACAAGTCAAAGTACTACAGGTTCCACCGGAGCCACGGGCATGTCACAGAAGACTGCATCCATCTCAAGGATGCAATTGAAATTCTCATCAAGGAAGGACACTTGAAGAAATACGCCCAGAAGAATGACACTCCTCATCCCAGCTCCCAGGAAGCCCAGAACGTCGAGGAGACGACACCTCCTCCCGACGAGAGTCGGCTTCAGGTCGCCCTCAGTGTCACTCGACCCGAAGATTTCTTTGTCCCCGTAATCATTGAAGGCCAAGAAGCAATTCGCAACATATGGGCAACCTTCCCCCACAAGGACCCCGTTGCTGCCCGTAGCACCTGGGAAGGCTTCCCTAAGGCAATGGTCATCTTCGGGGGTGGTTACGAGAAGTTGTTTGTAGGGTCAATCAAGACGAAATTTGATGAACTGGAATCAGCAACGTCGGCGAAGACAACCACTCTCGAGAAGGTGTGAGGGAACTCAAACCCTATCACCTTCTATCTCGAGGAACTCCCCGGAGGAGCACACAACGCCACTATTCCCCTCCTGGTCAGGGCTCAGATGGCGAATTTCGACGTTCGAAGGATCCTTGTCGACCAGGGCAGCTCAGTCGACATCATGTACGCTCACCTTTTCGGGACTCTCCAACTCGACGAGAGACATCTGATCCCATACGTCGGCTCAGACCTGCAGGGATTCAATGAAACCACCACCAGACCATGGGGCTACGTTGAGCTGATGGTCATATTCGGGGCCGAAGACACTACCCGACAGGTGAAGACCCGCTTCCTGGTGGTCGAATGTCCATCCCTTTACAACTGCATCCTCAGGAGGACCACCCTGGCTGAGCTTACGGCGGTACCATCAATGGTCCACCTCAAAATGAAGTAATACACGGCCAGGGGACGAGTAGTGACAATGCACGGGGACATAGATGCGGCCAGAAGATGCTTCGACGCCGCCGTCAAAGGCATGAGTTCCATCGGTACCAAACCCAAGACCGTGGCAAAGCCACCCCCAGACACCGAACAGGTACCTCTCCCGCGCGTCAATGTGGTCGAACTCGATAGCAGGTTCCCGGGAAAACCCGATGAAGATGGGGCAGAAGACTTCGACCTCCAGGCGGAAAACAACGGGCAGCCTCTCCACCCAATGCGCCCCATCCCAGACGGAGACTTTGAGCTCGTGGTCCTCGGGGACGATCCAGACCGTAACGTGAAGATTGGCACCAGAATCCCCGACCTGGCGACGGAGCAGCTGAAGGCATGTCTAAGGGAAAACACTTATCTGTTCACATGGAGTGCCTCCGAGATGCCTGGCCTTGACCCCGAGGTGGCTTGCCATCAGCTCGCAGTAGATCCGACCGCTAGGGCCATAGCTCAACGTAGGCATAAACAGTCTCCCGAAAAAGCGGAGCTGCTGAAAAAGCTGTAAAAGACCTCCTAGAAGCGAATTTTATTTCGGAAGCCAGATACACAACCTGGCTGTCCAACATTGTACTCGTCAAAAAGAATAATGGAAAATGGAGGATGTGTGTTGATTATACTGATCTTAACCGGGCTTGCCCGAAAGACTGCTATCCTTTTCCTAACATCGACCAGCTGGTCGACAATTCTGCAGGTTACAAACTATTATCCTTCATGGACGCGTACTCGGGATACAACCAAATTCTCATGGACAAGGTCGACAAACAGCACACGGGTTTCATGATCGAGTCGGGCAATTACTACTACAACGTGATGCCCTTCGGTCTAAAGAACGCCGGTGCGACCTACCAACGGATGATGAATAAGGTTTTTCAGGCTGAAATCACCGACATGCTCGAGGTCTACATGGAAGACATGATCGTAAAATTCGCGGAAGAAGTCGACCATGCCGCACACCTCTAGAAGTTGTTCGACACGGCGAGGAAGTGCCGCATGAGGTTCAATCCCGACAAATGCACCTTCGGCGTTCGGGCAGATAATTCCCTCGGTTACTACCTCACAGAGCGAGGAATCAAAGCCAACCCCGACAAGTGTAGAGCTTTTTCTGAGATCCCTACTCCGGACTCAAAGAAGTCAATACAATCATTGAACGGGATGCTCACCGCCCTCTCCCGCTTCGTCGCCAAGTCTGCACAGTACGCACTCCTATTTTTCAAACTTCTTCAACAAAAAGCGGAGTTCGAATGGAGTGAAGAATGCGAGCAAGCGCTTTCCCACCTAAAACAAGTCTTATCGCAACCCTCGGTCCTCTCACGGCCTGAGAGCGGGAAAACACTTTTCTTATATCTTACAACCACGAGTGAAGCAGTCAGCGCCGTCCTCATTCGGGAAACCCCGGAAGGATAGAAACCAATTTACTTCACGATCAAAGCCCTTCAAAGCCCCGAGCTCAGGTATCAGTAGATAGAGAAAGTCGCACTGGCCCTCGTCACCGCGGCCAGGAGGCTACGCCACTACTTCCTTGCTCACATTGTCATTGTAAGGACCGAACAACCTATAAGGCAACTCCTTGGATGACCAGATATGGTGGGGAGGATGCTCAGGTGGTCACTCGAACTCGCCGAGTTTGACATCCAATACGAGGGAAGGAAAGCCCTGAAGGCTCAGGTATTAGCCGACTTCGTGGTAGAGATGACAGTCCCATAACCTTCGACCAACGGATCCCAAAAATGGACGATCTGTGTCGACGGAGTATCCAGCCCGAAGGGAAGCCGGGCGGGCATCATCCTCGAAAACGATGAAGGCATCCTGATCGAGGTATCCCTCGAACTATCCTTCTCGACGTCGAACAACCAAGCGGAGTACGAGGCTTTCCTCGCCGGATTTCGGCTGGCCGAGGACCTCGGCGCCAAGGAGGTCAAAATCTTCACCGACTCCCAACTCGTGGCCTCGCAAGTCCGAGGAGAGTACCAGGCCAAGAACAACAATCTCATTGAATACTTGACCTTGGTGAAAGAAAAGATGAAAAAGTTTACCTCCGTGGAAGTAACTCACATCCCCCGCGAGCACAATGCCCAAGCAGATGTCTTGTCCAAATTGGCAAGCACAAAGAAGAAAGGCGGGAACAAATCTGTCATACAAAAAGTGTTTTCCCGGCCGAGCATCGACAAACCCGCTCCAGTGGCAGACGTAAAGGCCATTGGTGACAGCAATTGCTGGATGACCCCTGTGTACGAATACCTCACGATGGGAAAACTGCCCGAGGATCCCAAGGAAGCAGGAATGGTCAAGCGGCGGGCTTGCTCATACATGATAGTCGAGGACAAGCTATACCGGCGAGGGTTCTCTATCCCCCTCCTCAGGTGCGTCGAGGAGACCAAGATCCTCGGCATCCTCCAAGAAATCCATGAGGGAATCAATGCACAGCACCTCGGCGGGCGATCGTTAGCCCGTAAGGCGCTTCGAGCAGGGTACTACTGGCCCACCATGCAACAGGACGCCAAGGAACACGTTAAGAAGTGTGATAGATGCCAGCGACACGAGGACATGCACCTCGCTCCTCCTAGCGAGCTCAAAACACTGTCCTCCCCGTGGCCATTTGCATGGTGGGGGATGGATATCCTCGGACCTTTCGTCCAGGGGTCGTATCAAAACAAATACCTCATCGTCAGGGTGGACTACTTCACGAAGTGGATTGAGGCGGAAGCATTGGCCAAAATCACGGCCTTCAACATATTGTGTTTTTACAAAAGAAACATCCTTGCCCAATTCTGCGTGCCTCAAGCTATCGTCACCGACAATGGAACACAGTTCACCGACAGGAACTTCCAAGACTTCGTCACCAAGCTAGGCACGAAGCAGCACTTCGCGTCTGTCGAGCACCCTTAAACGAACGGGCAGGCTGAAGCAGCGAACAGAGTAATCCTCCAAGGATTGAAACGTCGACTAGGCGATGCCAAACAACGGTGGGTCGAGGAGCTACACAGCGTCTTCTGGGCCTACCGGACAACCCCGCATTCCACGACCGGGGAGACCCCTTTTCGTCTAACCTACGAAACAGAAGCGGTGATCCCCGTGGAGATCAGGGAACCCTCGAGGAGGACGGAAGCCCCCTCAACGGAGACGCAAACGACGAAGCCCTGCGGGAAGAACTCGACTTCGTCGAGGAGACTCGTTCGGGTGCTTCTCTCCGAGAAGCTTCACTTAGACTGAAAATAACTTTGCGTTATAACAACAAAGTCATCAAACGTGATTTTTCAGTAGGCACCCTCGTCCTATGAAGGAACCAGAAAGACTCGCGATAAGGCAAACTCACTGCGAACGGGGAGGGCCCGTATTGCGTCCGCGCGAAAACGGGGACAAGAGCCTACTTCCTAGGAAATCTGCACGGGGAAGAATTTACTCTACCATGGAACGCTAAAAAGGTAAAACAATATTATAGTTAAGCACTGCCCGCGACACACTAGCATCGCGGTTACAGGGACGCATTAAGGTATAAGTGCGACGCCCCTATACGAAACCCGATGGTCAAGGGCTGCGTTGTGTGTGCGCGAGCACTTTGATCTGACGAGGACACCTCGATCGAGCTCCTGCGTCGTCATACCAATTAGGCAGAACACCCAGCTCGCGATGGGAAGTTCACGCCACGAAGCTAAGACCTCAACCGAGTTCTTAGCCTCGTTGAAGGTCGGAATACGTCTCCGACCACCCGGCCAGCTCTCCACGCGGTCAGGGACTATCAAAGTCGAGCAAATCCCCCAAAGTGTATTTACTTAGACAAAAATAAACAAGGTATAGCAAAAGAAATAACATCACACACAATTAAAACCACACAAACAGCACACTAGCAGATAAATAAAAATGCATTAAAGCGGGCAAAAGCCCAGTGTACAGGTATTACAAAGGTATCAAAAGCCCCTGGCACACAGGCCGGGCACAAATCATTACAACGAAAAAATGGCACGCAGGCCAAATAGAACGAGAAAGGAAAAACCTAGTCGGCGACGGTCCCCTCGGGCTGTTTGTGTTCGACAACCTCGTCCTCCTACATCGGCTGCAAGATCTGACCGTCGACCACCTCGTAGTCGGGGTCAGTCCATTCTATTATGAGGCCGGGGTTGAGAACCTGAAGCTGCTGCACGGCGTTTCTGAAACCTATGTCAGTCGCCACGAGATTATCTTGCTCGGCTTCCCTTAGCTTCGCTATCAGCGCTGCTCGCGAAGTCAGCAGCCTATCTTCTTCGGTTTCCTCATCAGCCGGCAGACAACCTCCTCCAACTCGGCGTTCCTCGCTAAGAGACTATCCCTGTCCTCTTCAAGCTCGACGTCCCTCGTCAAGAGACGTTTTCGCTCCTCCTCAGCGTTCTTCAGCCTTTCCTCCAACTTCCCTTGAAGCTCAACCTGGGCCTGGTTCTGGCTTTTGCAGTCAGCCAGCTCCTTGCCCACCTTCTCCATTTCAGCTGAGATGGACTTGAAACTCTCTCGCAACTTGCTCATCTCATTTTCGGAGCATGGCTCGTCGTTCAGAACCAAGGCGGCAGCATAAACCCGCATCATCGCAGACACATCCTCCACCATTGCCTTTCTCTGAGAAACCTTGACGACGCCCAAGATGGCCTGAGCTTCAGAGGCACCCACGCATAGGGAATTATTCCCCATGAAGAAGTTCGGCCTCGAGTGACAAGGCGGCAGCACAAATTTCACAGAAGGGGGGCTCTCGTTCTCAGTAAGGTCGATGTCCACTGTGCTTACAACCCGCTGCTTCTTCGGGGAGCTCTAAGGGCTGGGAGAATCACTATCCTGGTGAGAGCCAGAGGAACCCCTGGTTGTCGGGGTGGGAACGGATTCCTACGCTCGGAGTTGTTCGATGCGGCTTTTGCCTCCTTTCTTCGCAATGCGGTTAGCCTTCAACTTTTTGAAGCACTCCTCGGCAGTCGACATCTTACCTGCAAAAAGAAAGTAAGCGTCAGTAAATCAGAAACCAAGACACGAAGGAAAAAGTGAGTCGAGGAGGATGTCACTACCCAGCAGCTCGAGGGCTTCCTCATCAGAGAACGTCTCGAGGAGGGCCCTCGTATTGATTAAACGCCGCTTCGTTAATAACTGACCATCATCACCTCAGACAGGTTCCCCATCCATCGTCACGACCTTAGTTTTATTAAACCCGTTGACGAAAGCGACTATCCTCTCATAAGCCACGCGATCCCCCTCGTCCAAACGGCCAGGACTGACTTTGTAGTTGTCCGTCCCCTTTTTGAAGTGTTCTTCCGTCCAGAACAAGGGGAATCTTGGCTCGACGACCTCCTCCAACTGCCCGTCGACTTCGCGTGAAACTCAGCAATACACCGAATTCACAGCTTCAAGCGTGACCAGCCTCACGATATAATACCGGTACTTAAAGTCACGAACATAATCCAAGTAGGTGTGGAAGAGAATGCTCGTTTGTTTGAAAGACACCCAGCCGTGTCTGCCATCGGAGGCCTGTCACTGGAGGTGGAAGATACGAAAGAAGAGAGACACGGTTGCCCCGATTCGGAGATATTTATAGAAGAACTCGAAAGCTCGAATGAAAGCGAGGGAGTTGGGGTGGAGCTGCAAAGGCGCCAGGCGCAACCAAACAAATACCGCTTGTTGAAAATCTGTAAAGGGCAGACGCCACCCCGCCTTGTCGAACTTGAACTCGTAAAGAGGGAACCTCATCCCTCGGTACGACGAGCATATGCGATGGTGTGCTTGAGGTCAGAACACCTTCCACGACTTCGAGGAACCCACCAGCTGGTGCTCGATTATGCAAAAAATAGTGTCCTCATCCTCGTCAACAAAATGGAAGCCATGTTCAACGGCTCATCGTTGACCCACTCCGCGAGGGGACGTTCCTCGACCCTAGTGATTGGCACCATTGGAGAGTCGGGTTGGTCGTCGACGTCCAACGATCCCACGGCCACAGAAATGGACGGAGCTTCCGTATACCTGAAAAGCAGAAGGAAACGGTGAATTCGATGATCCATATCAAATTCACCCCTCCACCGATGTTCAAGTCAAAGGGCGAAGAGGGAGCGTCAAGATCTCGAGACGGTCGCGCTCATCCGCCTCCCCGAGACAACGGACGAGCGTCCCCGAGACCATCCTCAGGTCACCAGTGCGCCGCTTGGGGAGGGTTCCTTCTCACAAAAGGGGTATTGGCGAGGAACCCGAGAGTTTCATCTTGTGTTCTCGGGACATTCTTCGTGTCCCCGGGATACTCATTCCTTCTCCCCGCGATATGCAACAAGAAACTACGAAATTCTGCCATTTTCGCTAGAGATTTCGTGATTTCCATGAGAACTTCATCAGTTCACCATGAAACCACCCTAAAAAGGCAAATGAAAGGAGAAAAAAGAGAGAAACTTACTTGAAACACATTTCGGTAGGGTTCCGGCACGGCAGTTGGCGGCGCCGTACGGTGGCGAAATAGAGAAGGAAGAAAAGAGTGAATCTAAGCAAAAGGGGAGTAAAAGTGCAAATGGGACGAGATGACCCCTATTTATAGGGCTCTCACAAGTCTCGAGGACTCCTAGGTAATCGATTACGCTACCCTAGCGTAGCCGCCCTAGGCAATGATGAGTGGCGACATGTGGCACGCATTCCCCCAAGCATGTCGTTTCATTCCCCAACACACGTCTTTTCATTCACCTCGTTTCAGACTTCCCGTATCCCCGCGACGTCGCCCATCCGCGGCCAGTCTAGCGAGAGAAGATCGATTTGTTTGTGCCTGGTCGACGTACTGTTCCTCGTTTAAAATCTCTTCCCCGACTAGATAAGTCCTCGACATAGCTGGCCCTTAAGTCATTACTCTGACACCTCAGAGCAACGACTTGGAGGGCTCCTGTTCTGGACTGGGTCGGGGTCTGCCCCTCAATCGAGCAGGCCTAACCCACACATCCTGGGATGGCCCAACAAGGGCCTCTTAGCACGACCTATATCGGGCATACGCCCTTCTCAACATTGTCGGGCACATGCACGGTATAGAGCGTCGGGCAGGGCGCTAAGCCTCCCCGACCTTGCTCCTCCCCGACACTCAGGTTCTTCTTCCCGCGAGGAGCCATCTCCTTCTGCGCATAAGAGTCCTCCCCGCGAGGACACGTCTCTCCCCGACATGCAAGACTCCTCCCCGCGAGGACACGTTCTCATGTAACCGCCCATGCCCGATGGAATCGGTCTGCCCTAATTCCGGAGATCTAGGAGCGGTTACCCCAGGGCGAAGACCACGTGCTGGTCTTCACTACGCCACGTAAGCCCTGATAGTTACTTGGATTGGGCCTGGCAATCTAGCCCAGTGCTAGTGACCGTTGGCCCCGCACTGGGGGCTCTCTATAAATACCCTCTCACTTGAGAGGGTCAGGTTACACACTCTTTTATACTCTAACCTTGTACTTGCTTTTACTTGACCTTTGCCTTACTTGAGAGTCGGAGTACCTTGCAGGTAGACCCCCCCGGCCGTCTTTCAACCGCACCGGAGCTGAAGTTCACAAGACGATTGCTGGCCACCAAATACTGTCTGATCCAGGTACGATCAGAACTCATAAGTTCTTTAAGAGTGGTGTTGTTTAGATCCTTTGATAACTTCAAAGCAGTTACCATAGGCCTGCATCTTTTAGGTAGACTTCTGATGATCTTCTTCACATGATCAACAATAGAATACCCTTTGTCCCAGACCTTCAGTCCTGCAACAAGAGTCTGAAACCTTGAGAGCATGTTCTTAATAGTTTCATTGTCTTCCATCTTAAAGGCTTCATACTTCTGAATCAAGGCAAGTGCCTTGGTTTATATAACTTGAGTGTTTCCTTCAAGAGTCATTCTCAGAGAATCAAATATAGACTTTGTTGTATCTCTGTTTATGATCTTTTCATACTCAGTGTATGAAATAGCATTCAACAAGATGGTTCTTGCTTTGTGACGATTCTTGTAGTCTTTCTTTTGTTGATCAATCATCACTATTCTTTCCACCTTGTTACCACTAGCATCTACAAGATGAATGTAACCATCAACTACCATATCCCATAGATCTACATCATGACCAAGGAAAAAAATTTCTATTTTATCTCTCTAGTAATCAAATTTTTCTCCATAAAAAATGGAAGGTTTTGCACTATAGTGATCTCTATCAGCAGGTGCAGCTGGTTAAGGGACTTCTGGCATTGTATTTCACAAACTGGATCTTTATTTGACACAGTGAAGTGTTTGATACGTAATTAATACTAGAACTGGAGCTCTGATGCCAATTGAATGTGACAAAATACACAAGAAAAGTGGGTTTGAATTGGGTTTCTAAGATCAAAAATTTTCGTACCCAAAACACTAAAAGATGAAAAAGAACAAAAATAAATGAACACAAATATTTTTATTCTGGTTCATTGTTAATGAAGCTAGTCCAGTCTACCTACCAAGGTGATTTCTCCTTATCAACAAGGAATTTATCCACTATAATCAACTGATTATAGTCACACAAACACAACACGTCAATGTTTTCTTGATAATCCTGAGTAAACCTTAGTCTCTCAAGGAATACAAATTCAATCAATGAGATACAAGAAAAGTGTTTAGAAGATTGCTTCTAAGAAATCATATTACACAAATTTTAGTACAATGAATATATCACACAAACGAACAAAAGCTCTATGTGTGTTTTCTTTTCTATATTCACAAGAATAATATTCATTTCAGCAAAAGCGTTGTGAGATATTGGATAAGCGTTTAAAGCATCTTGTTTCCATTCTTCAAAGTGTTCCTTATATAGGCAAGGAAAGATCCGTTGGAGAGTATGGATGGAAATCTTTACAAATGAGTTGGCACCTTGCATAACAGTCTACAAAGGTGGTAGGCAAAATGGTACAATAGTGCAATCCTTATTCCACAAAATTAGCGTAATGGAAGGAATATTTGATCTTGTACCGTGTACTATTTTTCTCACGTAAAAACTTTTGATCTTATCGTCAATCTTTAGAGGCTTCTGATAAGTTGGTGATGAAGCATGCATAAGACATGAATAAGAATCTGGTTGAGAGAATCTTCAAAACCTTTGATCTTTAGAGTCTTGATCGAGTTCCTCAGAACCTGGTCTTCATAGTCTGTTGACAAAGCTCAGTGTTGTGTGAGAGTAGGGCTTCAGAGCATATCAATGTCAGAAGCATCAGAGTTGCAAAGCTTTGGATGAGCGTAGAGTCAAAAGCGTTGAAGTAAAGAATCTAGAACTTGAATATCTTGTAAACCACGTATCTCAGAGTCAGAGTGCACTAGGTTCAGAATCTGATGACATCACATGTCATTCATTCAGAGTCAGAATTTGATTCTTGTATCTGCACACTAAACAAATTGATTAGGGTACAAATTTGTTCTTTAAAACACTATGTATTCTTATCATCAAAACATTGATGCAGAACCAAATCTTGTTCTAACAGTTCGTACAACTATCTTCGACATACGTAATGCATGATATGCAACAAACAATACCAATGAAAAAATCATCATCGGTTCCTCATTGAACCCACACCATCACAAATATAAGGCCACCACAGTAGTTCCTCACTAAACTACGCACCTCAACATAAATATCGACAATATAAGGCCACCACAATAGCTCTTCTCTAAACTATGTATCTCTACATAATTCATCATGAATTTTATAATTATAACTTAATAATATTTTAATTAAATAATTACCCACCAACAGGGTAAAAATAACAGTACTACACAACTCTAAGCATTCAACTGGGCCAACTCATAACTCAACTGAGTTCACAACTAACTCTTCCAATTTTTATTCAAGGATTATAAATCACAAGGCGTACTCTAACCTTAACTCAACTACTCATTAACTTGACTCTGAACATGTCAGATAACTCATAAACTCAACTGTCTTGACACACATAACACTTCAAACACGTCAACATAACTCAATAACTTAATAATAACTCTAAACATGTCAAGTGACTTCGAAATCAACCTCTTTTATTCAACTAGACTCTAAAAAATATCAAAAACCTCAAACTCAACTCTAAGAACGTCAAATACTCCAAACTCAACTCTAAATGTTTTAGACTCAACTCTAAAAATATCAAATACCTCAAACTTAACTCAAACATTTCCAAATAACTCAAACTGAACTCTAAACATATCAAACTACTCAAATTAAAGTTATTTATAAATATATTCGAAGCCTTAAATTGCTAAAGGGTTTCTCAAAACTCTAAACTTAACTATAAATTGTCTCACTTCACAGTAGCACCAAATATTATAAAATCATGAAAAAATTACGAAACTATACCATTTAAAATTTCTTTAAACTCTCTTTCTGATGCAATTAATTGCATCTCAATTGAAATTAAGAAACTCTAGTTCTATTCATTTCAATTCCTCCATATCACAATATTTCATGCATTAACTCTAAAATAGAATGTTTGACTTCAAAATATCACCAAAAATTATAGACTTATGATAAATTTATGAGACTCTTCAAACGAAAAGCTCATTAAATTCTCTTTCTAACACAACTGACCACGCCTCAAACAGACTTACGAAACTCAAGTTACGCATGAAACAAGATGATCAACACATAACTGAAATTTAACTACACCTCGAGTATAAAAACTAGAAAGTTGCTACTGTTTTAGCACTCCCTAGACCAATGTATTCACTTCAAAATAAATATTATTGTGTTAGTTTTATAACACAATTGATGACACCTCAAACAAACTTACAAAACTCAAGTTAAGAATGAAACAAGACGGTCAATCCCTTTCTATGTCTACCTGCGATTTTCTGCATTTTTCTATCTATTTAACAAAATAAAAACTCGCCTATTTTTCCTATTTGAGTTCCCAATGCCATATTAATATACCGATAAACATAGCCGTTGAAAATTAAACATTCTAACTCTTGCCCTATTGAATATATCTACAACTCACAGGCAACTTCCATAACAAACAGGGTACAACTATTCCAATTTTATATTTTTTCCTTAAGGCGTCACCACGGTTCATCAATCAACACCAAGACATCATCAGGGCAAATCAGTTTACAAATTATGCAATTTCCTATGTTCTTGCCATATGGTGTAACTATTGTTCTTTCAATCAATCTTCCTTATCAAAAGGCATCATTAGGTTTATCAAAATCAGAATACATATAAACTAAAAATTCACATCATATTTGAGAGTAAAAACATTATAAATCGATCGCCTCAAAGGTTTTGCCCAAACTTTTTTTTTCCACAAACATAAATTATAGAAAAAGAACATGGAGAAGGCTTGATGGTAAGGAACCTTAATTATCCCTCTATTTAGCAGCCCACATATAAAAAATTCCCCCTTACCTCAAAAATTGCAGAGCGATGAAAATTTGCCTTTTGGGATTCTCTTTGTTCTTCCAACGCTCTCATAGGTTTCTTTTTGCCTCTTCCCCAACAAAACACGTACTACAAATTTTCCTTATAACTTCTCTATTTAAGCAAAAATAACCCTAATCCTCATAATTTTAATAAATCTAACAACACCCCCACCTCTTAATAATTCCACTTTTTTCCTTAATTTTATTTAAATTCTATTTTTCTCCAAAACTAGTTATTCTCACATTTTTTATAATTTCCAACATTATTTAGATTAATTAAATTAATAATAATTCTAATCGAATCTCTATCCCTTCCTGAATAATTAAATAAATTGATTATAATACCCGAATAATTAATGAAAATTCATATAAAATTAATTAAAAGAAATAATCTAAAGTCGTGGTACTACAACTCTCCCCCACTTAAAATAATCTTCGCCCTCGAGAATTACCTAAAAGAAACAACTCTCAAGACTATCGTCTCCTCGGGTTCTCTAACACCCTTGTCGGGATAATCTCAATGAATCATCCCCCACTTGTTTCAATCTCACTCCTGCTAGCTAGTGGTTAGAAAAAATAAGATTTGATTGTGTTTCACACACATGTTACACACTAGGGCACAAACAAGTTCCACAAATCCATGTCGAATGGACCGGCCTGCTTAGATATCAACTATGTAACACCATAAACCCCAACATGCAATTTATAAAGTAATTAGAGTATTTTTCTCAAAAAGGGTGTTACATTTTTTCTCAATTAAACAACTTCCTCAAAATTACACTTAATTGTAGCGAAAATTAAAAAATTAAAAAAAACACAACTTCGTTGTCTCATCAAAATAGAAATCATTTTAACTTAATAAAATATTAGTTCAGGTAACATAATAACTCTCAAAATAAAACAAGTAAATGATTCCAACCCAAGTGTTACACTATCAGAGCGATACAAGGTAACTAAACGACGTGGAAAACACTAAGAGAAGAAGGCCACTAGCCATCTTCCACATAAGCAGCATATAAGGCCCCTCACTCTCTACCCGTGTATCTGCACCATAGGCGTAAAGCCAACACTAGAAACAAACGAGGGAATAAGAATATATTCGTAAATGTTAATGACTTATAAAATAATGAGGATAACTTAAACATATTATTCTTCAATCACATAGATTCATTCACAACAATAATCAATCACCAGTGCATTTATATATGTAATTCAATCAACACTTTTACTCCAATGCATGTGATACCAAGTTGTTGATATTAGAGTTATATTACTGATTTATCGACCCACTGAGTGTTCCTCTCTGAATCTGGTTCCTCTCTGAACCAAAACACATCCCTTGTCCCCAATTTTGAACCTGGAACTCGTCATTGGACCGAAGTCCTAGACTCGTCACTAGTCCCCACTTTTGAACTGGAAACTCGTCTTTGGACCAAAGTCTATACACATATCTCTGACATACATGATGCATGAAATCCAACAAACAATACCAATGCAAAAATCATCATCGGTTCCTCTCTGAACCCACATCATCGCCAATATAAAGCCACCACAGTAGTTCCTCTCTAAGCTACACACCTCAACATAAATATTTCCAATATAAGGCCACCCCAATAGTTATTCTCTAAACTACACATCTTAACATAATTCATCATGAATTCTATAATTACAACTCAACAATATTTATAATTAAATAAGTACTCAACAATAATCACCAATAGGGTAAAAATAGCATTACACAACTCGAAGCATTCAACAGGCTCGGCTCATAACACAACAGAGTTCACAAATAACTCTTCCACTTTTTATTCAAGGATTGCGAGTTACAAGGCATACTCTAATCTTAACCCAAATTCTCATCAACTCGACTCTGACATTGTCAGATAACTCAAAAACTCAACCCTTTGGACATACATAACACTTCAAACACATCAACGTAACTCAGTAACTTACTTATAACTCTAAACATATCAAGTGGCTCAGAATTCAACCCATTTTTATCAACTCAACTCTAAAAATATCAAATACCTCAAACTCAATTCTAAGAATGTCAAATACTCCAAACTCAACTCTAAACATTTCAGGCTAAACTCTAAAAATATCAAATACCTCAAACTCAACTCTAAGAATGTCAAATAACTCAAAATCAACTTTAAACATATCAAACTACTCAAATTAAAGTTATTTATAAATTTGATTCAATTCCTAAAATTGCTAAAGGGCTTTCCAAAACTCTGGACTTAACTATAAAAATCCTCGCTTCACAATAACACCAAATATTATTGAGTCATAATAAAATTATGAAACTCTCTAGTTTAAAAATTCTTTAAACTATATTTCAAATGCAATTGATTACATCTCGATAGTGATTAAAAAACTCCAAATCTATTGGTTTCAGTTCAACCATATCACAATACTTCATGCATAAACTCTAAAACATAATGCTTGACTCCAAAATAGCACCAAAATTTATAGAATTATGATAAAATCATGAAACTTTCCAGTTTAAAAGTTTGTTAAACCCTATTTCTAACGGAATTGGCCGCACCTCAAACAGGCTTATGAAACTCAAGTTATGCGTGAAACAAGATAACTAACAAAGGACTGAAATGTGACTACACCTTTTAGATTAAAAAAAAGAGAACTGTTAATGTTGTAGTGTTCCCTGACCCAATTTCCCCACTTCAAAATAAATATTATTGCGTTAACTTTTTACCACAACTGACGGCAGCTCAAACGGACTTATGAAACTCAAGTTACGCATGAAATAAAATGACCAATCCACTTCTATGTCTACCTGTGATTTTCTGCGTTTCTCTCTCTATTGAATAGAATCAAAACTCTCCTATTTTTTCTATTTGAGTTACCACTGTTACACGAACATACCGATAAACATAGCCATTGAAAATTAAACATTCTAACTCTCACCCTACTGAACAGATCTATAACTCACAGGCAACCACCATAACAAACAGGGTACAACTATTCCAATTTTATATTTTTTTTTCCTTAAGGAATCACCACAGTTCATCAATCAACACCAAGACATCAACAGGACAAACCAGTTTATAAATTATGTAATTTCATATGTTCTCGCCTTATGGCGTAACTATTGTTCCTTCAATCAATTCGACTTATCAAAATGCATCAGCATGGTTATCAAAATCAGAGTACATATCAACTAAAAATTCACATCATATTTAAGAGTAAAAACATTATCAATTGATCGCCTCAAAGGTTTTGCTGGAACATTTTTGGCGACAAACATCAAGTAAAGAGAAAGATTTGGGAGAAGGCAAGAGGGTAAGAACCCCTCGTTATTCGTCTTTTTAGCCACCCACATATCCCTACCTCAAAAATTGCAGAGTGATAAAACTTTGCGTTTTGGGATTCCCTCTGTTCTTCTAACGCTTTCCTAGGTTTCTTTCTGCCTTTTTCCCAATGAAATATGTACTACCAATTTTCCTTCTAACTTTTATATTTCAACAAAAATAACCCCTAATCCTCATAATTTTAATAAATTTCACAACACCCCCACCTCTTACTAATTCCACCTATTTTTTCCTTAATTTTAATTACATTCTATTTTTCTCTCAAACTAATTATTCTGACATTTCTATTATTTCAAACATTATTTAAATTAATTAAATTAATAATAATTATAATTGAATCTCTACCCCTCCTTAATAGTTAAATAAATCAATTATAATACTCAAATAAATAATATAAATTCATATAAAATCAATTAAAAGAAATCATCTAAAGTTGGGGTGTTACAAAGGGTTTTATACAACATTGTCACTATGAGAATAACTTATGACACTTACATAATAAACTATGTAGTATTCTCATGATGGGTCAATCCAGTATAAATATTACTCCTAATATTTATACTTATATGAAAACTTTATATCACATACCCATGACCCATGAGATACAGTCATTAGTCTACTCACATAATAGTCTCTATCACTACAATGAAAACCCTCATTTACCTCGGTTTAAAAATGGGTTTTACTATGTTTTATATGCGAGATGACGATGCGTGGCATGAAAAGTGCACAATATTAGCCCTCGGTTGGACATCCACCGATGTGTAAGGGTCATGAGTTTGATCTCTAGCTAAACCTTTTTGGAATTTTTAAATGGAGAAAACATATTTCCCCTCAATTTTGTCATTTAACCGTGTTTACTATGAAATTTGGTAAACAAAACAAGTTTATATTAATACTTAAGGGATCAAACTCGAAAATCTCCCATAACATATTTGTGTGTATTTAAGACTTTGAACACCATTTTACTGTTGAAATCGAAAAAGTGATATTTGGAAAGTACTGATGTAACTTGGAACAAAACTTGAAATACAAGGCTTAGGAAATGAAAATGACTTAAATTGAAATGCAGGACGAAGTAATATGACAAGAAACGTAAAGTGACGTCGAAATATAACTTTATGCAGAAAAAAGGACTTGAATGTAAAAATGCTTGAAATTTATAAATGGTGGAACGCATATATACATTTTCCTCACTCGTTTCTCAAATACGCAGATACTTTGAGTTTACAGAAATATGAGTACAATTGCGGACCCCTTACAAAATGAATATGAGTCCCTTTATATACTACTCTAAATAACTACCTAAGAACGGCGACTAACCTTATCACGACACCTTTCCATCCAATGCAATTGTTTCTTCTGGCGAGTTTCCACGTGTCTTCGAGTAACCTTCTGTGTTAAACCAATTCCTTCTCCCTCAACACCATTCAAATATCTTAAATACTTTTACTGGTCATCAGGAACTGACCCAACTACGCCGAAGTCCATAGTATCGACCATGCTACGACAACATATTCTATAGTACTTTCTACATGTTGTGCCCAAGTCGACATTATTTCCATTGTAATGATGAACTCCAACCTTAGCCAACATAACATAGTACTCAATTTCACTAAGTTCCCAAACTATAACAATGTCCTTCGACTTCCATCTGCTTCGACCAGCCTCACTATATGTAGTCTCTGACATTAACTCAACTCTTAATTTCCACATGACTTTGTTCAATCTCAACTCTTGGCATATTTATTATCTTCACTTGCCATTTATAGTTGACTCGAGTAATCCAAAGTAACAAACCGATATCTAATTTTTAAAAGCCTAAAAAATTATGAGCCTTAAATTTTAATAATTAATGAAGCTCAAAATAAGTAAGTCCTCTAAACTAAAGACCCCCAAATTAAAGTAAGGACCTAAACTTTTTCACTAAATTATTTTATTCCAAATTTATTTAAAATTCTTTTAATTTAAAAAACATTTTTTTTAGAAAAAAAATTAAAAAATCTACTTTTTATTTACAGAAAAAATGGCTTATTATTTTTATTTTTAAAAAATGAAAAATAAAAACTATTTTTTAAAGGAAAAACTTTTATTAAAAAATTATTTTTAAAAAATAAATAAATTTTTAATAACTTTTTTCAAAAACAATAATTTTTTTCAAAAAATATTTTGTTCTAAATAAATTTTTCAAAAAATAAGACTTTAAGCCCATTACTTAGGCTCTCAAAAAAATAATAACATTAGAGAACCTAAAAATAAAGTTAATTGGTCTTTGTCTTGAATGACTTTTTTTTCCAGCTATACTCATGTCCCACAATTACTCACTTAAGCGTAAGAGTGTTTGTAAATTTGTCACCCTCACTATTCAAGAGCATTTAACTTGTCACCCCCTCTAATTGTACCTGACACCCCAAAAACTCAATAAGTTGACTATGTTAACCTTGCAAATTTTTCAATCATTTTCAAAATTCAGTCAAAATCTACGCAAATTCCAAAAAATCCAAAGCGATATCGGAAATTCCAAAGTCTCTATTGAAAATTTTGAAAACAGTAAATTTTTTTCCAAAAATTTCAGAATTTCTGGTATTTTGTTATAACATTTACCGAAAATTTATGAATTTCCGGTAATTCAAAAAATTAGAATTTTTCCCGAAAATATCAAAATTTTCGATGATTTGTGGGAAATTTCAAAATTTTCGGAAGTAAACTGATTTTTTTTATTTGTTTTTGTAGTTAATTACAGGGGAAATGACGACACCATTGCAAGAAGGGCCATAGATAGAGTGGCAGCCCAGGCTAGGGTTGTTGTGGTTGAGTCTTCCCAACTACGGGTTGGACGAATAGTTCTAACTGATTAACACCGAAAACGGTTGGTTGAGCATGGGTAGTTTCGCACACCTTATAGGACCCGACGTCGAGCAGTGAGATCAGACGAGCATCCTAAAGATGATGTTGAGATTGTTCATGCTCAGGAGGTGCAGGTTCATGTTATTCATGAACTAGAGGTCTAGACAGATGCAATACATGTTGCTGATGAGATAGTTCATCCAGATGCTCCTGTTACAGATGAGGTGGTCCATCTAGATGCCCCTTTGATGATGAGGCGGCTTCCATAGATCCGATCCCTTCTACTACTATTGATACAGATGTTACAACTCCTGCTTTGACGGAGCCTTTTGTGCACACTGGTGGAGAGTTCCCGAGAGGACCCATTGATCGATCAGTGCTTACTAAGTATGCTGACCATGTGGCATACTGTATATGGAAGGGAGAGGTATATATATTTTATGTTTAACTTTAATTTATTTGTTTTTGTTCCATGGTTTGTTGAAAGCTAACTAATAATTTATTTAAATTTGGTTCTTACAGGACCGGCTCCCGCTGAAGGTGACATCCCACAGGTCAAAGATGAAAAACTTTCCTAATACTCCGATTCCTGAGCAGGTCAGGCAAATTGTACATGATTTTGGTCCCCTCTCATTTGCCGACTGCTCTGACCATGCTCGACGTTCCACTTCTTACTGTTTTTGTTGACAGATGGCACAAGGAGACATATTCCCTTCATCTTTCGTTTGGGGAGATTACTATCACTATTGATGATGCCTCCTCCTTGTTTCACCTCCCTATATACGGTAAATTCTTTACCGCTCATGTTATTAGCCAGAAGCTTACATGTATGGTGGTTGTACAAGATTTGGGAGTTACTGATAAGGTCGTTCTAGAAGAGTTTAATTTTAACAAGGGAACTTTCCTTTGAATGTCTTCGCTTCAGGATAGTTACAAGGAGCTTACGGATGCATTGATGTATAGGGTTGTCGCTAGGGTGTACATGCTACATCTATAGTAGCATATACTCTCTTTGCGGATAAGTCTCATGGTTATATTGACACTCGGTACATGTGGTTATTACGTAGCCTTGACGAAACCAGTTGGGCTTGGGGATGCGCTGCATTGACCATTCTTTATAAAACATTGGAGTTGTGACTGCCTTTGAGACTAGACAACTTGTTGGTTATTTGAATCTATTCCAAGTATACTTGAAATTCTTATTTGTAGTTTGACTCTTATTTAGTTGTTACAAATAACATTCTTAATTATCATTTGTTGTGTCTGTGTTCTTTTATCAGTGCTGGATATACGAGCATTTCCCCACCATCTGTGATAGAAGGGTACAACGTACCCCTGCAGGCGCCCCACGAGCGAGGAGATGGAAGACCAGACATGCACATCCAGGTGGTGTTGCAGAGTACAAGAGAAGGCTTGATGCGCTGATTATATATAATGTCATGTAGACAGCATACGCAGGTCACAATGTCCACCGTGAGTTTGACGAGTCTTCTTTATTTTCTAGTTATATGCGGTGGGAGACCTTAGTAGCTAGAAACTTGCTTGAGAGGTGTGTGCGATAATATGGTTATGTCAAGGGCATCCCACACCAGTTCCGGATGTTCCAGATGCAGACATTGACAAGTGGTTTTAGAGTAACATCATCAGCTCTTCTTGTGCCATTAGAGATAGTGCGGTGTGAGTTCGGCATGACTTACAATGTGAGGATGGTTACCAGGAGTGGTACCACACTGTATCTCACCCTCGTATCATCCGACCTGTTGAGCATATAATTGATAATGAGCCTTTCAATGTTGGGGTACCCATCGATGACATGTAGTCGCCGCCACCTCCAGATAATGCCGATGACCAGCAACACACATAGACTCATGGGTTTGGTAAACCCAAATGGATATATTTTTACTGGACTATCGCAAGAAATACATATAGCGTGTTGGGGGCCTATTTAGACATTACTATTAATTTTATGTATTATTTGTATATTATGTGTAACATTACTCAGATAACTGCACACCACTTTTTATTAGATAATGTTTTGGATCTTTCATTGGTGCATGATGAACATAAATTAACATTTCACAAAGGGTTACATAACTTAGCAAACGATTACATAACTTAAGAAAATAATAATAAATAAGAAAACCTAAACACTACCAAATGATTCTAGACGTTTCGTCATCTTAATTATGTCGTCGATAGATCTTGAAATCCTTGCATCTGACTCAATCGACCCCTTAGTTAGTCTGCGGCAAAATGATCTCCACATAACCGTCAAATCTTCATCGTTCTTCAACTCAATAAGGTTATATTTTACCCTTCCATTAGTATCAATTCAATCTTCACGAAACTCGATCTTTCTCACTGTTCTGTTATCGGTATCAGGCAACAATTCATTCAACTTGAATGTCAAGGCGACGAGAGATGTGGTGCCATCTATAAGCCGGAACTCTACAGGAGGTGCAGCTCCATTGAAATACACTTCCGCTTTAATTAAAAATTTAAGAAGAGGCATTCTGAGATGTTTTTCTCAACATGTGACCCCATTTATACAACTTTGAATTCATTATGAACCACACAAAATGGTCGGTGCAATCATAGTCGTCGAAAATTGTCGGCAAAATCCTAACCATTTGAAATCTTATAAAATTGAACTACAAGAAATTTCACTTTGGTTGAAATTTCTAGTAAAACATGATAATTTTTAAAATTATTGATAAAATTGCAAATGTTCTAAAATTTTGATTACACTACCGAAAATTTTAATTATATTAGAATTTTTGAATTGCCTATCAAAAAATTTATATGCAAATTTAATTCAAGTTTTTAAATGAGATGTTTTTGAAATTTTAAAATTATGTGGGAGTATCAAATACAAAAGAGTGGATGCTAACTTAAATGCTCACTATTCAACTTAAACAACCAAGACATGAAAGTTCTTCAAGCCCATAAATACTAATACCTGACTATACTATTCTTCGAGAAAAACTTCCTAATCTAAAGGAATTTTTTTTACGTATTTAAGGCAATTCACGTTTATTTTTAAATCATTAATTTCTCATATATTATTAATGAGAATTTCTTATCCCACTCATTGGCCTTCTTAGGCACCATGCGCTCTGTCTAAAATACTCTCTTGATTTCAGAGATGTATCTCTGGACGCACATTTTTAAGCTTTTTTTAATTAATTCCATAGATGCATCTACGGAATATTTCCGTATGCGTATTTACGGAAGAAAACCAGATACAGATACCATAAAATCAACATTACAACGATAAAATCAATATTTAATAAATAAAATCGGCGTTACATTAATGATTTCGACAGAAATTTAAATACTACATTTCAATAGCTCGGTGGAAGCTTGCACATCTCTAAGATGTCATAGACCGTTCTTCGGATCGTCTCCTCCAACTCGAGCGGAATTTTCTCTTCGAAACCGAAATACGTTTGCCACATCTCCCTAATATCGTCTTGATTCTTGAGCTCAAACTTGCTGTAAACAATGTTCCTTTCGTTGTCAACTGAAGGTGAACGATACTCAAGCTTCACTACCTTTCGTTTGTCATTGTAAGGTAGTCGATATTGGATCTCGTCTATGATATCGGCAAGGGGGTGAGATCCACAAACTTGAACGTCCTCCCAGGTGTTTTTCCGTCAGAAAAGGAGACACTTGCGACATACCAACAGATCTTGATTTCACACAATTGAGACATTTATGTATTTGTGTGAAAGATAACAAATGAAACCCCAAATTTGTAGAAAACCTAGGTGAATATGGACCAACCATTTTCTGTCAAACTTTTTCCGGAGCTATATCCACGGAACAACCCCATAATTATTGGTTTCGGAGGTGTATCTCCGAAACTTTCCCTGAATTCAAAACGAATCAAAACAAGTGTCGTCGGCTAAATCTATTGGTGGTACCCCTTTGAACTTTTCCGCATTCGATTCCTTTTCAATGTTGTTCAATCTTTCGAATTCGTGCATCTTTTCAACAAAACGATTCGGCCACGTCTCGGCATTTGCGGTTGAATGAGTCACCCATTCCGGTGATGTAGGTGGTATGGGGCATCCCGATTTCAAGTAAACTTGTACAAAATGTCTTAATTTTGCAAGCCATCCAATACATATGATGCGATCATTTGGATTTTGAGGTGGTGCGGTGCGGAGTGGAAAAAAGGTTTCTGAAAACCCATATCGCGTCAAGTCAATGCACGCCCTATCATATGCACATGAAATAAGATGACCTGTATCAAGGAAGGTCACCCATTTCAACACCCGTGCTGGACCACTCAAGCAAGGAACAAGAGATTCATAAACTGCATCGAATTTTTCTTTCTTTCCATACAAATGCGTGAATGATTCTTTATGCGTCTTCAACTCTTGTATTAGTTGATGACAGAAAAGCGCATGAATATCCTCTCCTTTACCAAGCAAAGCCAAAATGGCTCGGTAACCGCAATTACCATCCCCTTCAACATTGATGATACGGTCGATGTATTTGTGCATAAAAACCGACATCTCGTCGATGAATGGAATTTTCGGTGGAATCGGGGTCGGAGGCGGTTTGCTTATGCGGGCTCCTTTTAAGACACTTTCTTGAGATTTAGGAATCGATAAGTCTGGATAATGTTTGTCAACATGCTCACAATAAGAATGAGACCATGTAGTCAAGTTGTCATCCGGTGTAGGCTTCATTTTCTTCGGAGCAGCTTTTGTCTTTACCGGTTGAGAAGACGGTTTCATGTCGGTTGTTTCGGGATAGGCGATCTTCCTCAATTGTTCTTTGATGTGGAGTTTCATGTTGTCGTCGGCCTTTGAGAATCTCTCTTGTATCGTTTCCTATTCGGTCAAAATAGAGATATTCGGTTTACCTCCTTCTATGCAACCATCATCATCAAAACTAAGTCTTTTCCAATGAAGGCAAACTTCATCCATTCTTATTGGCTCACCTAGTTTCAAGTTTTTAGCAATAACACAAGCACACATAAGACCATAAGTTTTCACAATAGTGCAACCACACTTTGCACTATCGGAACCTACAGTTTCAGCTCGTTTGGCCTCGTGAAAAATATAGTTCAACTCCGGCCGAGACATATTTCCGATCAATTGAGAATAAAGAATGTTGTCTTTAAATTGATGTTCCAATATTGTTATACTCCGACCAAATGTTGTTTGTATCTCATTATGTTGGTTTTTAATCATGAGATTTACGGAGTCTCAATCTCGACACAGATCCCCCTTTCTTTTACCCAACCAATTTTTCGAACTAGCATGGGCCGACTCAACTCTGTTGGTGGTTGTATTTCTAAGGTGTCGGACATTATCGGTCCACGCACACACTATCTTCTCCTTCACCTGATCAAGAATGGTGCTTTCAACGTATTTCAATAAAGCAGGATACTTTTCACACACTTTCTGGAATTGAATGACGGAATCAGTATATAATTCTTTTGTGGAAGAATTTAGTATACGATTCCATGCATCCATTATTTTTTCAACAATCACACCGGCCTTCACCAATTTTCCACCTTCGAACTCTACTTGTTTCGCCCCCACTGCGGGTTTAACCCGACCTCTCACATTCTTTGTTATGTGATATCGACAAAGTAATGCATTAGAAGAAGGAAATACCTTTGCAGCCGCATTCATCAATGCGGTATCGCGGTCGGTAACAATCGTTTTAGGCATCTTAACTTGGTCCTTCAAAAGTGACTGACACACCTCTAATGCCCATGTAAAATTGTCCTTTTTTTCACACTCCAGAAAAGCAAAACCAACGGCATATGTCTTCTCGGTAGACGTAACACCAATCATCTCAAATAAATAAAGTCTATACTTGTTGGTCTTGTAGGTAGAATCAAGAATGAGCACTGTCGAGAATGTGTTGAACAACTTTATCGAATCCGGATAAGTGCATGTTCTGTACCGAGACACGTAATTGTTATCATCCAACAATTTCAACAGTTGTTGCATCTCACTTCTAGCTCCCTTAATCACCTTGTTGGTGCGGTACCGAATGTTATACACTTGCCTTATATTTGATATATTGTCAGGTTCCTTTTGTTTCAATGTGGCAAGTATATTTTTTGGTTGGACAAGATTCAAGGTCATGTCACTAATACATGTCTTCTCTTCCTGCTTGAACCGACATGCACTAGGATGGCCTTGTAACTTTAAGCACAATTCATGGTTATGCAAACCACAAATAACACTAAATTTCCACTTTTTGGTACTCAACATGTAACCATGAATCTTAAAAGGACATTCACATTTTCTACTACAGGTGTCGTCTGTTTTAAACTTCTGTAGAGGAGTCTGATATTTCTCGCTTCTTTCGCACATCAAAGTTACAAAAGCGTTTCTTCTTTCGAAACCATTACCCGATCTTCCTATAACCACACCAAAACCAAGTTTAGTTGTAGTCTTACGAATCCATGTGAGCATGCTATCACGATCATCAAACTCTTGCTTGTTATTAAAGTCAGCGCCAACATCTACCGACTTTACGACAACCCCTTGACCATTGGAGAAACATCATTTGTAGAAACTCATTCTTTTGAGATATTATCGGCGTGCAACATATCTATTTGTAAACAATAAGAAAAATAAACAAAAATTACAAATCTGCTATAAAAAAATAGGTCACAGACACGTTCCGGAGATGTACATCCGGTAGTGTTCATCTTCAACACATTCCGGAGGTACACCTTCGGAAGCAACATTACTTTTTTTTCCAAAAGTTTGATGATTAATGTGAGCAATGTAGTGGACAAAGTGCAATCTTTACCTGAAATTTGATATTCTTTTGCTCCCTTTGATTTGTTGCACGAAAAAGTTGGAGTTTTGGAGTGAAAATAATATTAAGAATGTAGGGTTTTTTAGGTTGGTGAAGGTAAGTGTGGAAGAAGAAAACACAATAATGGGGGGAGTGATCATGCAGGTTTCGAATATAGCAGAAACTTTCAGAACTGTATCAACGAAACAATCTGGCGCTTAGATGTTCCGGAGGTGCATATACGGAAGTTTCCCTGAACTGAATTCTTTTGAAGTTTTTCCCGTCATTTACCAGTTTAAGATTATTCCGTAGATGTAGCTCCGGAAAAAACTAAATTTTGGAAAAAAAAAAGGTACGGATGGATATGTATCTCTGGAAACAGGTAGGGATGGGAACAAACCCGGACCCGCCCCGAAATTAACGGGAAAAACCCGATTTAATTGGGTGCATGTGCAGGTGCGAGGGAAACCCGGTTCTTAACTACGGGTACGAGGACGGGAAGACACTAAGACCCGCCCGCACTCGCCCCCGCCCCGCACCCGCATAATGCATTTTACTTTTATTCCCTTATTTTAATATTTATTAATTATATTTTTAATTAAATCATTAATACCCTTTTTGCAATTAAAATAATCAAATTAATCAAGTTAATATTCATTTACTAATTAAAATTTTAATTAAACAATTTATTAATTTATTAAAATAATCAATTTTTTAATTAAATTATTAATTTTTGTTGCAATTAAAAAGAAATTAATTTTTTACGGATGGGGGCGGGGCGGGTGCGAGTACACCTGTTCTCCACTAGGGACGGTTATGGGTGGTAAATTTTTATCCTCGGTTGAATTTGGAGACGGGGGCGGGTGTGTTACATGGAGGCGGGTGCGGGTGCGAGTATAGTTAAATTCGCCCCCGCCCTATCCCGTTGTCATCCCTAAAAGCATGGAGCATAAAAAGAAATACGTTAGATACCTAAGAGTATCAAAGGGTGGATTAAGAAATTTTCTTATTAATTACACATGCTTAAAGTAAGAGAGATATAGGGCCCGTTAAGGATTGAATTGGTCACTAAAGCCATATGTATTGTGTGGGCTAAATTCAATCTTAATTTCACAATCCACCCCCAATATATCTTTTTGGGACAGCTTTAATTTTGAATACTTTTGGAAAAGATCTTTTTAAACATATTTTTCAAAAGTTTTCTTTCGTAGTGTGTATATACCGTCGAATTTGTGCAGAACAACAAGCTACGGTGGGGGATCTTAAATTTTACGAATTCAAAACCTAAATTTTAGAATGTTCAATTTTTTTTAATTAATATTATTAAAAATAAAAAAAATACTATAGTAAAAATTTAATAATTAAATAAAAATACTATGATAAAAATTCAATGTGTAAAAAAATAAATTTATAAAAAGTCAAAGCAACTATACTTAAATCTATTAAATATAATAAAACAAGAGTAGTTTTTTGGAAACTTTGCCACATGTCAGTTTTTTAGAACACTAGCTATTTTTAGTTTTCCTATTAATAGAAATCTTACTATAATTATTTTTAATCATTTTATTATTATTTAATTAATTAATTAATTATTTCATTATTTCTAGTTGGGTCATTGGAGATTTCAACAATCTCTTACTCTTCCTCTTCCCAATTCACGCATGTTTTCAATGCAAAATTATTGGAATTGTAAACCCTTCATCTCTCTCTCTCTCTCTCTCTCTCAATTCAAACTTTTTCCTACACTTCTCTCTCACTTGTTTTCTCTCATCTCTCATTCCTCTCAAACCCTAACCGCCGCCCCCTTTCTTCATCGTCTCTGTTTCTTTCTTCTTCCTTCTTTTCCCTAAAACCCTACACTACATTGTTTGCCCTCCTGTTTCCACCCTATCTACAACCATCAGCATCTCAAATATAAAACAAGCTCAAATCCTGTTTTCTTCTGCTCTTTTAGTTTTCTTTGATTTGAGTGGAGTAAAGGTAGCTTTTGATATGTTATTAAAGATTTTTATTCATATTTTCCTATTTGAGATAAAAAAAAATAGTTGCGTTACCTATTTCATATTTCATATTAGGTTAGCTATTTCTCCTAAGCCTTCGTCGTTGAAGTTTCCGTTGAACTTTTTCGAAGTTACAGTGGCTTCAAGGGTGGCGTTGAGCTTCATCGTCGTAAAAACCATGAGCTTCGCCGTCGACAACTTTTCTCCTTCCCCTGTTACTCTTAAAAGGTATGTTGTTTGATGTTACTTTCTTTAACTTTGTGATTGGTTTTGCCTTCTCTGTTTTCTTTGTCACTGTATTTGTGACTATTTTCTTTCTCTTTTTGCTTCTTATTATTTGTGCAGGCTGCTTCTGGTTCTATACCAAGTGCAGAAACAAGTAGCCCAGATGTTGAGGAGGTCGTAAAGTCTGAAACATACAGCAATAACATGACAGAAGCCATGGGTGCTGGTATGTTTCAATTACTAACAACCAACCTTTATTAATGAACATGATCTGTTTGTTTTTTTTTTGTTTTTGAATATTACATTCTGTTAACCCTTTCTAATAGATTGTTAAACAGTTTTGACTTATAGGCATGAATTAAGAATGAACTACAACTTCATTCTGCCAGACTTGATTGTCGGATCATGCTTGCAGGTTTTCTTTTTGTTTCCGTCCACTTCTGTCAAATGTAGTTTGGTCCTCTAACTTCTTTTTAATTTTATGTTAAATCACCAGACTCCTGAAGATGTTGATAAGCTGCGGAAAATCAGAGTGAAAACTATATTTTGCTTACAACAAGACCCAGACCTAGAGTGTGCTAATAAACATATTTGTTTTATATGGTTCATTTTCAGTATTTGTGATGTAGTACATCAAACTAAACTATTGTATTTCTTTACTACTGTGTAGATATTTTTGAGTTGATATCAATGCCATACGAGAATATGCCAAAACGTTCAATGACATTCAACACTTGCGTGCTGAGATAAGGTTCGCAATGGCATGATTTCTTAAAATAATAATAATTATCGAAGAGCTTATTGGGTTTAGATCGGCAATGATTAAAAGAGAAATCCTGCTAAAAAAGTCTATTACTTTATTGCATTTTCTAAATGTATTTTACTTTTTACAGATTCTGGATTTTGGATTAGAGTTGGTAATGTTACATTGCATACATAGTTTCTAATTTCATAGTACATATTGTATAAAATTTTAGTCATTTCTGCATTTTGTGATTTAGTGTAATACTGGCATATCTATTTCCTTGTGGTATTGCAACTAAACAGTGATGTCTTTTTGCACTGCACATTTCAACGCCTTATATATCATGCACTTTTTCACATTATATGACGATTTAACGTGGTTGTTGCAGGGACTTTGATTCATTTGATTTACGGAAGCGGCTTCCTGCTGTAATTAGTAAATTATACAAGGCAGTTAAATCTAATGGAGGTGTGACATATATACATTGCACTACTGAACTTGGAAGAGCTCCAGCTGTTGCGGTATGTCTCTCGGTTTCCTTTTTTCGAAATCTATTTTTTTTTAGAAAATAGATGTTTGGAAATCTATTTTGCCTTCTCTATTTTTTTTGTTTAAATATGTTACTATGTGTTTGTGTTGATATTACTCTATTTTTGTTGCTTCCAACGGTTGTTTTAATCTGATGAAATCGACTCTGGTGCAGGAGTACTGTATGCACATAGGAGAACCAAACACATTTTAGATCTAAGCAACTTTATCGAAAATCCCTTTCTTACCTTCATCTCCGGTCACCAACACTGCTAACGGTAAAATATTTCATTGTTGGATCTCTACAACTTTGTGTATCTCTGTGTTCGTCATTTTTTACCTTCTTCAATTTTTACAATCCTCATTTTTTACATTGCTTGAATATGGTATTTTCAGGCTTTACGGAATAACAAAAACACTAAGAACGAACCGTCACTATCTAGGTGCAACAAGTCCTTTGTTTTGATTTAATAATCCAAATATGGATGTAAGCTTATTTTCAGTGACTTTTTTGTTTTGTCAAAGTTCCCGAGTCAATATTGATGGGTCATTTTTGTTTTCTATTGATAGGAATATTTGAAGATAAGTGGTCAAATACTAGCTTGGTTTGATGGCACAGAAGGGGTGTCTCAATGTCCTATACTACCTGGAGACACATTTGTTTATCAATTTGTTGTTCATAGGGTAAGTTGTTGTAAAATTCAAAAAATGAATGAATTTTTGCATGTTTCAAGCATAACGAGTTTAACAAATCTTATCATAAAAATTTGTTCACATCTAATTTCGTAGCATGTTTAATGTAACATCCTGGTACATATCTTTATCATGCTCACTATGGAATGCAAAAAGAGGCAAGGCTATATGGAATGATTCGTGTCGCGTCGAGGTGATGTCGGTGTTTGAGTTTATGCGTCGAAGCCGGTGATGATGCAATTTGTGGTTGATTCACTGTTGTTGTTGTTGTTTGATGTGGTTTAATCGCAAAGAGCAGAGAATGTTACCGTCGGGAAACTACTCAGGTACGGTGCTTTTGATTTTTCTACGCGTCGGTTTTGAATTTCTTTTTGCGGTTCCGATCTAAACCTTTTTCCTCTGACTGCTTCTGTTACAAATTTGTGTTGTTGCAGGTGTTGATGCGAGGAATTTGAAGTCGGTGTTGATGCAATTTGTGTTGATGCAATTGACAGTAGCTACTTTGTTGAAAATGGTTCTCAATTTGTGTTGATGCAATTGACAGTAGCTACTTTGTTGAAAATGGTTCCTAAAGTGCCAAAGACTACTAATCCCATGATAGTATTTTTTTTGGACAAAAATGTAAAAGCTTATTTATGTTATTAACATGGATTTCAAAATTCCAATATTATCATGATTAACAATTCCTTTTTAAAATAAAGCTTATTTGTGTTATTTTTAATTTTAAAAGGCAATCTAAAATTTACTTCAATATTTATTCCAATTAAATTTCAATATTTCTTTGTGTCCAATATTTATTCACATCATATTTATTCCAATTAAACTCTTCAAATTTCTAAATTTTTTAATTGATACGACGTTTCTTGAATTCAAAAAGAATTATGGATTTGACATTAATTTTTACTATTTTTAAAAGAAGTTATTTCTTTGGTTAGATGAGCTACTTTGACTTTTATCATGAAGAAAATTATACGTTACTTTTAATTTATTAAATGTTCTATTTTTGTTATTTGATGACTTGCAATTTAAATTTAATATTGATGTTTTTACTCTATTACATTATTGTTTTGATTTGGTATGAGCATTAATATTAATAATAAACAGTTTCAGAGTTTTTTTTTGGTAAATCAAATTACATATATAATTAAACTTAAATAATGAAATTTAAATGTGTTGAATTATTTTATAATATGTTATTAATTACATATATAATTAAACTTTAATTACATTATTGTCTCTTGACTTATATAGAAATTATGATTATGCAATTTTAATATTTTTATGATTTGCAATTTGAATTTGATTTTTTTTTACTTTATCTCATAACATTTTTGTTTTGGACATATCTTTTATTTCAAACTTTTTAATTAAATTAAATACATAATTAAATATAAATAACAATATTTAAATCTTTTATATATTTAAATGCACACTTTCTAAAATAATATTTTTACAAATAATTTATATCTTTAAATTTTCATACTTTTTGCTCACATTATTATTCAATTTTAGTTTTTATTTCATGTAAATGTATTATTTCTATTTAAAATTTTTTGTTTACTGATAAAGTTGTGGTTTTTTATAGTAAAACAACTATTAATATATATATTCTTTTCAATTGATGACTATCTGTTGATCAATTTTTTTTTAAATGTTTTGTATTCAATATTTAAATGTTATTTTATTTGTTCAGGACGTATTTTTTATTTTTTATGTGCATTTTATTTATAGAGTATTTGAAATGAGATAAAATGTTATTAGTATTTTAATAATTCTTTGTTATTTAATTTTGTTATTAAAGGTTAATGTACAAATTTTTTTTAATATTGTTTTCAATTAACAAAAATATTAAATTATTCAACTAATTTTAATGTTACTATAACTTCATTTCTAAAATGTAAATAATTATAAAACAATTTTTAATTTAAGAAATTTTGTCCCGTGCCTCGCACGGGTATACATACTAGTGTGTGTGTGTGTGTGTGTATATATATATATATCTTGTTCTGGATTGGGCAGGCACATGGCCCACAGTAGGGCAAGGTCCAACGCAGTCCAGCTTTTGGCAAGGCCCAATAACGAGATTCAACCAATATAGTCGTTGGACACGATATAGTCGTTGGGGACGTCCACCTCACGCGGATGACAGTTCACGCGACCAACTTCCCCTCTGGAGTTCACGGGGACAATTGGACTAGGTCAACAAGTCACGTGTTAGACCTTCCACCTGGCAGTCTCCCTTGGCCTGCCAGATATTTCGGCCACAAGGGAGACCTTGGCCCTGCGCTGGGGTTTTTTCTATAAATACCCTTTCACTTGTGAGGGTCAGGTTTGATTAATATCCAATATTCACTAACTCATACCTAAATGTTTTGTACTTGCTTTCTCTAGCCCAAACTTACTTTGGCATCGGAGTACCTTGCAGGTACACCCCCTCTTCTCATACAACCATCATCGATGCCTTACACTGAAGGCCACGAAGATCCATTATGATCACCTCAGATCAGTGGCTCCGTCTGTGGGAAACTTCGCTTCCCCGTCTTTTTGAACCAAGATCCCTCATCTTTTCAACCTAAAGACCAAAGCTTACTCTCTAAAATTTTCTCGATCATCATGGCCTCTAACCGAAACGATGATGTCCATCAAGATTCTTCTGTCGCCGTCACATTGGATAACGTCGACCACCACAACCCCGAAGTTGTGGTCCATGAGACCGACCACGAGGACGAAAAGACCGCGTCTCCTTCCTCCGACGACGTGAAACCACGCATACAGACTTCCAGTCACGTCTTTGAGCCCATACATGTCTCTTAAGACGCTGATCCTGTAACACCCCATTTCTACCTGGCATTTATATTAAAAATCAGAGTTATAGAATTCTCAACCAAACATGGGATATCACATTTTCAACTTAAAAGCAACAATACAAAACATCATAACGGATACATCACACTAAAATCAAAGAGAACTAATTAACAACTATTTAGTCTTCAAAATAAATCAACTTTAATAAATAACCACGCAGCGGATTCACAACTTCAAACTTCTTATTATAGCATCTTTGTCTAACTAGAATTAACTCAAATTAAAATAACAAGGTACTTATTCAGAAAAATCAACTTAAAATTCAGCATTGGAAACAAAACCACAAGAACAAAAGACATGCGTTCATCCCCCCCCCCCCCCCCCCGAGTGCTACGTATCAGAGCGACGACACCGACTCGAACTAATGAAGGTAGAAAGCCTTCACTCCTGATTGCCTGTGCGTTACCAATAGAGGGTAACATTCAAACAGAAGGGGTGAGACATCGAACAATATAATTGAATACATGATAATTAAATATATTAGATCAGGATTATACGATTTCACTACATTACAACAACAACAACCAACAATAAACAAGCAACTTATAATATGCGACTCAATGCAACTCAACTATGCGTATGCATGTGGTACCATTGGAGCAAAACTCCCAACGTAGAAAGTGTCAGTTTATCGGGCATCAACAAGGCATAAGCCTTCAACTTCAACTTTTGCCAATCCAGGCCAACGTGGTTGAGCATTAGCTCCAACTTATAAAATGCAGTGTATGCGACTCAACATGAATATGACACCACATAACCATCAACATCAACAGCAACAACAATAATTTAAGCAACCAAATAAGCATCAACGCAGAAAACAGAACAGCAACCCAGACTTTGCTAGTGTGACGGTCGTGACCCGCGTGACGGTCGTGACCCCTCCATGACGGTCGTCATGGTCCCAAAACCTGCGCTTCCCTCAACCTGCATTCTCTCTATTTCCTCATTCTTCTCCTCAGTTCCCTGCATTTTCTTATACTCACTTCAACCTAATTCTCCCAATACACCATACAACCGCAACACAACTAAATTTATACCCTAATCCATATCGATAAAATATTTCACGTCCAATTCAACAACATGGATTAATTTACTCATTCAACACAACCGTTTCAATGTACAGACAGTAGCAAACACATAAATCCCCATCCCACATATCAATTATCATATTCCTGGTTATAGAATTCGAACCCCACCCTTACCTTGGATTAAAGGTCGCTCTACTCTTCGATTGGGTTTCCGGTTCTGCAATTCCCATGTAATTCTCCAAAACCTCTTGCTCCATTTTCTCTGCAACTTCTCGAATTCTCCAAAACCTCTTTTTCTCTCTTACTGATAACCTAATTCTTTTATTTTCTTGTAACTTCCTTTTTCCCACTAACTCCACTTGTCTCTTATTTCTATTGGGCCAACTTACTACACCCCCAACATTGCTACTACCAACTAAGCCCACATACTTCTTATAATTCTAGTAACTAATACTACTGCTACTCACTGAAGCTCAAATAACATAATCTAGTATTATTTCTAATACTATATCTACAACTTAATCAGCTCAATTAAATTAATCCCACTAACGCCAACACAACTCGAATCAATTAAGTTAATTCAACTAAAACAGACATAGCAACTCAGCACAACAATTCGGCAACCACACAAAACAACAACAATACGAAGATATTTAATTAAATAATTAATTAAATAACCGGGCGTTACAACTCTCCCCCACTTAGGATATTTTCGTCCTCGAAAATCTTACCTTGCTCAAACAACTCGGGATAGGATTCGCGCATCTTGCTTTCCAACTCCCACGTCATACTTTCTCCGACAGCTCCTAACCAGACAATTTTCACCAACGTAATCTCCTTGCCTCTTAGAATCTTCATCTCACGTTCCGCAATTCGTACAGGCATCATTTCCACCGTAAGATTATGCCGTACTTGCACATCATCCGTATGAATTACATGAGACGGATCTGGAACATACTTCCGGAGTTGTGACACGTGAAATACATCGTGCAAATTCGAAAGATTAGGCGGTAAAGCCACTCTATAAGCAACATTTCCAACTCTGTCCGAAATCTGATACGGACCAATAAAACGAGGAGTGAGCTTCTTAGACTTCAATGCACGCCCAACACCTGTCACAGGCGTAACTCTTAAAAACACATGGTCACCTACTTGAAATTCTAAGTCTTTCCTTTGCTTGTCATGATAACTCTTCTGCCTACTTTGGGAAGACCTCATCTTTTCTCGGATCAACTTCACCTTCTCAGTAGTCTCTCAAACGATTTCAGGTCCAAGTACTACACTTTCTCCCGATTCATGCCAACATAAAGGAGTCCTACATCTCTGACCATATAATGCTTCAAAAGCGGCCATTCCAATACTAGAATGGTAACTGTTATCGAACTCAACCTCAACTTAGAACCCAACGCCTCTTGTAAATTCTTCCAAAAATCAGAAGTAAACCTCAGATCTCTATCCGACACAATACACAGAGGAACACCATGCAGCTTCACAATTACGTTGGTATAAATCTCTGCCAACTTCGGTACTGGAAAACTAATGTTAATAGGAATAAAATGAGCCGACTTCGTAAGCCTATCAACAATCACCCAAATAGAATCATGTCCTCTTGAAGTATTTGGTAAACCCGTCACAAAGTCCATTGAAATGCTATCCCATTTCCATTCTGGAACTTCTACAGGTTGCATCAACCCAGCAGGCTTCTGATGTTCAACTTTAGACTTCTGACAAGTTAAACATGCATACACAAATTGCGCTACATCACGCTTCATCCCAGGCAACCAAAACAATTTCTTCAAGTCCTGATACATTTTTGTAGCTCCTGGATGAATACTCAATCTACTTCTATGACTTTCCCCAAAAATTGCTTTCTTCATTTCCGCATCATTAGGAACACAAATTCGCTTTTGGAATCTCAACACACCTTGCGCATCTAACTTGAAATCATCATTCTCAGATTGATCGATTCCAACCATCGAATCTACCAGTTTCACGTCTAACTTCTGAGCTTCCTTGATACTGTCCAGAAAATCATTGTTAATCTTCAACATTCCTAACATAACACTCTGCGGTGTCACTTCGTAAACTAAACTCATATCCATGAACTGTTCAATTAATTCCAACTCTTTAACCATCATCGCCGACATATGCAAAGTCTTTCGGCTTAAAGCATCAGCCACAACATTAGCTTTACCTAGATGATAATTCAAACCGAAATCATAATCTTTTAATAACTCCAACCACCTTCGTTGTCTCATATTCAACTCCTTCTGGTCAAATAAATACTTTAAACTTTTATGGTCGCTAAATACTTTAAATCTAGAACCATAAAGATAATGCCTCCAAATCTTCAGCATAAAAACAACTGCGGCGAGTTCTAAATCATGCGTAGGATAATTCTTTTCATGAGTTCTCAACTGCCTTGACGCATAAGCAACCACCTTATCATTCTGCATAAGCACACCTCCTAAACCCATCTTAGAAGCATCACAATATACCGCAAAAGGTTCTCCTGGGTTAGGTAGCGTCAAAATCGGAGTCGACGGCAATCTCTTCTTCAATTCCGTGAAACTTTCTTCACATCGAACGTCCCACACAAACGCTTTACCTTTACACGTCAACTTAGTCAACGGAAGTGTCAACTTAGAAAAACCTTCGATAAACCTTCTATAGTAACCAGCTAGTCCCAAAAAGATTCTTATCTCGGTAGCCGACCTTGGAGTTTCCCATTGCAACACAACGTCTACTTTAGATGGATCCACATCAATGCCACTACTTGAAATGACATGACCGAGAAAACTAACCTCCTTTAACCAAAATTCACATTTAGACAGCTTTGCGTATAACTTCTTCTCTTTCAGAACTTGCAACACTAGTATTAAGTGTTCTGCATGCTCTTCTTCCGATTTAGAGTAAATTAATATATCATCAATAAACACCACCACAAACTGATCCAAATAAGTATGAAAGATACGGTTCATGTACTCCATGAATACTCCCGGCGCATTAGTAACACCAAAAGGCATCACCGAATACTCATAATGTCCATATCGCGTTCTGAAGGTTGTCTTCTGAATATCTTCATCTCTTACTTTAATCTGATGATAGCTCGACCTCAAATCAATCTTGCTAAACACACAAGCACCTACCAACTGGTCTATCAAATAATCTATTCTCGGAAGCGGATACTTATTCTTAATCGTCACTTTATTCAATTGTCTATAATCAACACAGAGCCTCATACTTCCATCTTTCTTCTTTACTAATAACACTGGAGCTCCCCACGATGATACACTTGGCCTCACAAGCTTATTTTCAAGTAACTCCTCCAATTGCTTCTTTAATTCTGACAATTCAGATGCAGACATCCTGTATGGTGCCATAGACACAGGTCTGGTACTGTAGCGAGCGATTTTAGACGCGGTTCTTAAGCGCTGGTCGCTCTTTGCGGTTTGAGCTTACTATAGGTCGATTCATTTTTTATCCTATTGTGAGCTGAATAAGGAAGGGAAATAGATGTCTCCAATTAACCCTGCTTGCATACTGAGTTTAAACACGGTCTGTTAGGTTACGGATGCGATCAATGTGGGGGGGCCTTTCTTGTGTTATTTTGACAGAAGGTTTCTGGCTGGGAACAAGGATTAGGATGTTAGGACTGATGCTTTTTGATGTGAGAGTATGGGATTTAGGGTTTTTCTTGATTGTGCTCGCTAAGATTTTTCTTTCAATCTTATGCCTACGTATTCCCGTTTACCGAAACAGGGAAATCAGAGCGTTCGTAGTTCTTCCTCTCCTATTCTATGGGAGGAAATTGGTGTTTTGGTGTCTTGTTCAAAGCCTAAGACGTGAAGCTAAAGGTGGTTTGTATCTTGTTCAAAGCCCAAGATGTGAAGCTAAAGAGTCTATTTGTATCTTGTTCAAAGCCCAAGATGTGAAGCTAAAAAGTGTTGTCTTTAGAGAGAATTTGTCATCTCTAAAGAGGGGGATGTATGTCACAACTGTTTATAAAGGAGAATTACTTTAACCGGGATGTGTGAATCCGACAATGCCATAATTTCCTTTATAGGCGATTTCCAACCTGAAGGAGAAGACTTTAACTCAGTGTAGAGCAATGCTATCTTTCCTTAGGAATTTCTCATGCTAAAAGAGGGACAGTGGCATGGATGTAGATGATCCAGAGGCTTGCCGCTTACAGCAATTAGATGAAAGGGAAGGAGTTGTTGATGTTGTGTACTGTGAACGAGGCACATCTTTGATGCTAAAAGGTTGATTGGATCAACCAGTGGTTTTCTTATACAAAGCCTAAGAGGAGGCTATTATGTGTCTCGCACAAAGCCCGAGAGAGAGGCTAAAAAGTTTTGACCCAACGAGGGAATCTTTTGGTATCTCGTATGAAGCCCGAGATGGAGGCTATTTGACTCAACAAGAGAGTTTTTGTATCTCGTACGAAGCCCGAGATGGAGGCTAAAATTTTTTTGGCTCAATAAGAAGCTTTTTGTATCTCGTATAAAGCCCGAGATGGAGGCGGAAGGGTGATTGACTCAACAAGGGAGTCTCTTATGTGTCTCGTACAAAGCCCGAGAGAGAGGCTAAACGTTGTTTGACTCCACTGGGGAGAATTTTGGTATAAAGCCCAAGAGAGAGGCTAACTTCACTGAAGAAGGATCATTATACAAAGCCTAAGAGGAGGCTATGGTAACTATTTCAGTTAAGTGATAGGTCCAGTATACTGATTTTTAAGAGAAAATCAGTTCTTATATGAGCAACACTGTACTCAAGGATTTGACTTGAGGATCAGGGTCATTTCATGTTCTTTGAGGAAACGGGAAATCCAAAGGGTATTGAGACTGTCCGAGTCTGCGGGTTTCCTTCCTATTTAACGAAGGGGTCACTTGAGAATGTCTTTGAGACTCAAGGAAGCTAGACTGTCCGTGTCTAGAGTTTCATCTTTTGTACTATGCTTTGAGAAACAGTAGTAGACTCTATGAAAGGACTGTTCTATGACGATGACTAAGTTCAGTTCCTATACCTCTAGGAGGTCGTCGGGACATTTTGTACGAAGCCCAAGAGGAGGCTGGAAGATTTTAAGAAGCCGACGGGTCCTTGTACTAAGCCCAAGAGGAGGCTATCATTCCCGGAGGAAGAGATCATTATACGAAGCCTAAGAGGAGGCTGTGAATACTTCTAAGAAACTGTAGGGTCCTTGTACTAAGCCCAAGAGGAGGCTGGGTTGCTTTTAGGAAGCCTGTGGGTCCTTGTACGATGCCCAAGAGGAGGCCGATTGCTTTTAAGAAGCCGATGGGTCCCCAAACCCCGAGAAATTCAAGGCAAGCTATTCACAAGGAATGAATCAAGTCAGGAAAGTTCGAGAATTTGGAAGAAACTCAAGAGATGCAATTCACGGAGAAGAGATCATCTCTGGGGAATAGAGTTTCTTGACAAATGCTTTTAAGAAGCCTGTGGGTCCCTAAACCCCGAGAAGTTCAAGGCAATGCTATTCACCGAGAATAGATCAAAGTCAGGAAAGTCTGGGAATTTGGAAGAAACTCAAGAGATGCAATTCACGGAGAAGAGATCATCTCAGGGGAATAGAGTTTCTTTGACAACTTCTACGAGTGACAGTCTATGAAAGGGTTCAGGAAGAATGCTGCCTTTCATATCTCCATATTGTTTAACCCCAAGAGGAGGGAAGAATGTGTCTGGTAATCCTATGAGGATCTAGTTTAGACTATTTCTAAGAGTGATCAACGGGCTTAATGCTAGACGTAGTTGCCGGGGAAACTCTAAATATCTATACTATTATTACACAGTTGATATGAGTTTATGAAAGAAGACTTACAGTGAAATAGCCCCACAATACAGTTATATGTATATGAAAGCGGTAAATGAAAGCAATGACCACTTACTCGGTTGTAGAGCTTCCATGCTGTTTGGTTAGTTATTCAACAAAGAAAGATTAAAAACAACAGTATATTCAAAATCAAAGGAGAAAGTGCTTTGAAGAAGAAAGGTTTGGGGCTTACAGCTCAAGGAGAGGCCCTGAGTTTTATCAGTGAGTGCACTGTTTGAATTTATACAGAGGGACTTATACAAGTGACTGAGGCCAAAAAAGGATTTTCTGTACAAAGGGATGGGTCTTACACTCTCTCAAGAGGCCCAAAAGTTTTAAAGAAAAAGAGTGGGGCTTATAACACGAGGGTAGGCCCAGATGATCTTTCGTTTAAAATGGCGATCGCGCTGAGGTTTTCTTTTAACGCAGAGGGACTTATACAATATCTGAGACCCAAAACTATTTTGGTTAAAAGGGGATTGGGTCTTACACTCTAATAGAGGCCCAATTGTTTTGAATGGGTCTTATAGCTCAAGGAGAGGCCCAGTTGTTATTTTTCAACGGATGATGATCGCGTCGAACTTTTTGACGGTATCGAGACTTATACAATACACTGAGGCCCAAAAGTGATTTGGTAAAAAAGGATTGGGTCTTACACTCTCTTAGAGGCCCAAAAGTTTTAAAGAAAAAGAGTGGGGCTTATAACACGAGGGTAGGCCCAGATGATTTTTCGTTTAAAATGGCGATCGCGCCGAGGTTTTCTTTTAACGCAGAGGGACTTATACAATATATGAGGCCCAAAAATGTTTTGGTTAAAAGGGGATTGGGTCTTACACTCTAATAGAGGCCCAATTGTTTTGAATGGGTCTTATAGCTCAAGGAGAGGCCCAGCTGTTATTTTTCAACGGATGATGATCGCGTCGAACTTTTTGATAGTATCGGGACTTATACAATACACTGAGGCCCAAAAGTGATTGGGTCAAAAAGGATTGGGTCTTACACTCTATTAGAGGCCTAAAAGTTTTAAAGAAAAAGAGTGGGGCTTATAACACGAGGGTAGGACCAGATGATCTTTCGTTTAAAATGGCGATCGCGCCGAGGTTTTCTTTAACGCAGAGGGACTTATACAATATCTGAGGCCCAAAAATGTTTTGGTTAAAAGGGGATTGGGTCTTACACTCTAATAGAGGCCCAATTGTTTTGAATGGGTCTTATAGCTCAAGGATAGGCCCATGTTATTTTTAAACTGGCGACGATCGCGTCGTTTATTTGAAAAATGTACAGGGGGACTTATACAACGAATGAGGCCCAAAATTGTTTCTGTACAAGTGGGTTGGGTCTTACACTCTAATAAAGGCCCATGAAGTGTTTGACAATGATTCGTTGGAGTGAAAATCAAAGAAACCCTAATTTTATTATTTAAGAGTAAATATTTAAAGAAAATCAAATGACAAATACCAAATAGGTTTGAATAAACTACTTGTGATTTGTTTAAGGTTTGAAAAATGAGGTATAAATCACAAGAGATATTAAAACTCATTTGGTCTTGATTTTTCAAGATGAATATTCATTTCAAAATGTTTTAACACAAATAAAAATAAATTTATTCACAAAAATACTAATTATATTAACTAAATAATATAAACTTAATTTTTTTGTGGAATAAAATATTTCAACATTTATGTGATTTTTTGCAAAAAGAACCACTAAAAAATAATTAAAATTGAAAGAGTTATTAATTTCCCAAATAATTAACAAAACATGAAAATAGTTGGAAAAATAGCAAAAAGGTGAAAAATCACAAAATGGCATGGGTGGGGTTTGAACCCATGACCTCAAGCATACAAGGCGCGCACCTTACCACTGGGGTGGTGATACATCCATTGCTTGAAACAAAACAACAAATATACAAGTCATGCCTTGGTTTTGGCTTGCCCAAGGCAAGTTTTGGCTCAAAAACGTGAAGGTCATAACTTTCTCAATTCTTAATGGTTGGAGACAAAATTTATATGTATCTGGGCCAGAATTTCACAAGGAATCCAATGGTGGTGGTGGATTTTTCAGATCACACTCCCTCCTCAAAACCCGATAGTGGTTTTGAAAATGACCTATAATTGCATTTTCTATGCTATACTTTGATACATGCATGAATTACATGATCAATTGGCACAAACACAACACATATGACATGTTTAAGAGATGCATACTCAGTGGACTTCAAATGCATACATGTTTTGGTGAGGGCAAGTTGAGAGGCTTACCCTTCTTTGAGATTTTGGAGTTTTCTCTGCAATCTGCCAAACCTCTTGCTCCAGATATGGTTTTATGCTTTGAACCACCTGAAATGATCCCTAGGATGCTTTGAGGATGATTGGAATTGACTGGCACCTGCAAAAACACAAACAGCCCCTTTCTTGCAAAAGGGGTTAAAAGTGACCAAAATAGAAACTTCCCCAAATGGTGTTCCAAATGTTGGGAACCATTTGGGACAGTTGAAGGATGATATTTGGAGTGTGTTTGTGGTTTTATCTGGTTTGGAAAGTGACTGAATCAAGACATGGCTTGAAAAATGCACCAAAAGGCCTATTTTGAGGTTTTGAGATGTGACTTTGTGATTTTGTGATTACAGGTCACTTGTGATAGTTTGCACAGCTTACATATGATATATGTGAGGTGTGTGTGTGATTGATTGTGATGGAATTGCCCTCTAACTCAAAAACTCAGAATTACTTGCTTTGGAAGGCAAATTTGAGGTGAAAGAAGAGATTTTGAGGAAAGCATCTGTTTGATGGCTTTGGTGTACTCAAACTGAGCACAAATGAGCTCTATTTATAATAGAGCAAGTTTGTTTTGGGATCCACAGTGAATGGCAACTGCAGTAGAGGTTTGGCCAATGTTGTCCAATGGAAATCCAAGTCTTCTCTAGCCATTGACTAGAGGTTAGGGCATAGGGTTGTGGTTCCCTTGGTATTGGATAAGTCTTGACTGAATTTAGTTGAGAATGGCTCAGTCCATGCCACCTTGATGCTTCCATTGAATGCCTCATTCCAAAATTGAAGTCTTGTCCCTATTTTGGCCATTCTAGGTTCAACATGCTATTTCTTGTTCCAAAGACTTTGGAGGCTTGGCTCAGTGATTGTTGCCTTTAGATTCAATCCCTTGAGGTGTCCAAGTGGATAGGAGCATTTGGATTTGGATGATTGTGGCAAATCGAACAAAAATGCAAATTCTGCCTTGCCTTGGCAGATTTCAACAAGGCAACTTGCCAATGTCATAACTCATAGCCCAAATGGAATTTGGCAATGTTCTTGGCCATTTTGGAAAGCCCTTACATGATACAGAACATGTTTGGTTTTGATCTCTTTTGAATCCAAGTGAAAAATCCCCCTACATTTGGAAAAAATGAAGACAGATTTGGACTTAGTGAAAATTTCACTAAGTGTTGGAAAAAGTGACATTTTCATTTTTCAGCCATTTTGATCACTCCATAACTCAAAATCCTTAATGAATTGGACTTAGGTCTAGTTGAAGTTTTTGTAGAGGGTAATGTGGGCTACAAATCCATATTTGGATGAGAAAAAATGGCTTTGTGGTTTAGGAGTTATGATCCTTCAAAGTTGGTACCCTTACCACTTTATTTTTAACTTAGAAAATTTTCTAAGTTCTTATGGTTACCCCTTTTACAAGTTATCCAACTTTTCTTGATTTTTCTTGATGAATGATGATTCAAATCATACATTAACATCATTTTAGGGTTAAAAATCCATTTTGGGGAAAAATCTCAAAAAGTCAAAGTTGACTTTTGTGCACAGTTGACTTTTTATCAGATGAATTCCAAACTGTGCAATTCCTTAGGAAATCATGTCCTTGACCTAAATCAAACTTGATGTACATGTTCCATGGGTGTCATGGGGTATATTGAGGTATGTCCTAGGGTTTGGGAGCATGTCCTGGTCAAAAGTCAAAGTTACAGTTGACTTTTTCCTTAAAACCCTAATTGTGGTGCAGATGAAATTGAGACTTGTTGCTCAAGCTTCTTGGATTAATCCATTATTCCAAATGGATCAATATGGTATATTAAAGACCCTCAAATCATGTCTTGAGGTCTTGGTTCATGATTTTCCCTAAAAGTCAACTTAGGGGTGGATTAGGTCAAGAAACCCTAATTCCTAATTTTTAGTGAATGCATCCCTAGAGGCAAAATTGACTTGATGATTGGGTACATGAGGCTCCATGGAGTATATTAGGTCATGTTTTGGATCCTTGGCTTGTGCCCAGAGGAAAAATTTCATCTAGAGGCCCTGGTCGACCAAAACCCTAATTTGGTGACACTGTCGATCTTGAGACTTGATCCACCTAGAAGGGAGCAGCCGTGTGCTTAATCCTTGAAGTGGGAGTCCTTTTGATCCATTGTGGATGTTTGAGAGGTTAGACAAGTTGAAGATCATGTCATTCCTTGATTGATCCTTTGTCTAAGGCTCTGAGAGGGCTTAAAACCCTAATTTTGATTGTAGTGAATGCTCACCCATCTTTGGGGAGACTGATAAGGTATGATGGTTCCTCCATATTGTGATGATGATTTTCACAATGATGGGAAATCTTAGTGGTAAAAATTTGGGGTATGAAAGATGCCCCTATTTAATCTTCTTGGACCCGAAGGTGTGAATGACGAAAGTATTCGGGCATTCGGGGTGCAAGAGGATTAAATATCAGAATACCCGAAATTTTGATGGCTATGAATGGCAGCTTGTGCATTCATCTTCTTTTGCTAAGCAATGATGTTTAGAAAAGGTAGACTTTCCCTCGATCCTGGTTTCCTACTAAGGAACTGGTCTCAGTTTTCTTTGGAAATAAACCTCCCATCGATCCTGGTTTCCTACCAAGGAACTGGTCTAAGTTTCTGATTTAAACTTCCCCTCGATCCTGGTTTCCTACCAAGGAACTGGTCTTAGTTTCCCTTGTCAACTTCCCCTCGATCCTGGTTTCCTACCAAGGAACTGGTCTAAGTTCTTGATTTAAACTTCCCCTGATCCTGGTTTCCTACCAAGGAACTGGTCTAAGTTCTTGATTTAAACTTCCCCTCGATCCTGGTTTCCTACCAAGGAACTGGTCTCAGTTTTCTGATTTAAACTTCCCCTCGTTCTTGGTTTCCTACCAAGGAACTGGTCTCAGTTTCTTTTGTCAATAAACTTGATTGACAAGGGACGCTATTCGTAGCGATTTTCCTCAAACTTCTCGCCGAATTTTCCCTGGGGAGATGCCATTCGACGGAAAAAATCTGATGTTAGACTTGCTGGGGAACCCATTCGTATGAGTTGTAGAGTTGCACAAACTTCTTTGTTGGAGACGCCATTTGTTTCTACTGGGGGACAGCAGGTCTCTTGGGAGACTGCTGTCACTTGGGATCTTACATCATACTTTTCTTGGGATCTTCCCGGAGAAATGCCATATGATGGGGTCCAATTTTGAGGTGCCGATGACCTTTTCATCAGTGGTTTTTCGGAGAAACTGTTGTACCACCGAATCTCTGATTAGGAGGCTTTCTCCCGGGATTTTCCTTAATCTGGGAAAGCAAGGATATCATCTTCAATGGCAAAGAGTGATGCTGACTGACGGTTCCTCTTTTTTTTCAGAGGTTCAAGTTATCAAAGTGGTCAAGGGCCAACTTCCCTCCAGAAATAAACCGGAGGCGAGGTTGTTCAAACACAGCGTTTCCTGACGAGGCAAGAACTGACGACTCGATTAAGAGGATTGTTATCACTAGGGGATAAGACCGACTAGAGTGATAGTGATGCTATATGAATACAAATATAAATCAATAATGCATGATGTATGTATGTATATGCTGACAAAACTGTCGCGACATACAAACTGATGGGTGAACACGACTGGATACTCGGCCATCGTGGGGCAAAAAAGTACCGCTGGTTCAAGATAGCAATTCTACCTTGCTTAGGAGAGATAGTCCCTGCGGGGAATACCGTTGATCGGGCTTAGGAGGTAAGAACTTGGCCGAAGATGTCAGATGGAATAGTCGCATCCGACACTGTTGATCCTTCATTCAGGCGCACTGGTGTAGAAGGAGTACTTTGATTCTGCACTTTGAAGTTCGCTTACTTCTGGAGAAGCGGTTGATGCCCTTCTGATGTTCAACAGTCAAAAGAAATTGCCATCTTTATTTTAAAAGCAGAAAAATTGTTAACAAGTAAATTCATTTTTGTTTTATTTCAAGAATCGTTAATCATGTTAACAACGTCGTTATGTAAAGCTAAAACAAATAAGAATTACAAACAAAAGCACAAGGGCTCAAATTTTATTGATAAGATGGAGATCAGCCAAACGCGTGATTCCAAAGAGTATATACAAAGTTTGAAAATGGTAATTTACAGGGAAAAGGGCTATGTTGAAACATAACGACCATTATCCTTCTACCAACTTCGAATTCAGGGCATCCTGAGCTTTTGTCGAAGATAACCTTGACTGGAGTTTTCCTCCGATGGTTGATGTAACTGCTGCTGAGGGACTTGCCTCTGTTGAACATAGTTACTTGGCATTATCCCTAATTTTTGCCTGGATTGTACTTTGATGTTTCCAATCCACCGGGATGATTTTTTTCATGTCTCTAACTTTTTCCTGGACCGCCTTTTCGGGTTTTCAATCCACCGAGACGTTTTTTTTTAGTTTAGGGGAAGTATTTCTTGACTACATCAACATTCGTGGGGTAGGAAAATTCCTCTCCATCCATGGTTGCAAGTCTCAAGGCGCCGCCTGAGAAAGCTTTCGTGACCACATAGGGGCCATCATAATTCGGGGTCCATTTACCCCAGGAATCAATGAGAAATGATTGTATCTTCTTGAGCACGAGGTCTCCTTTTCTGAAGACACACGAGGTCGGACCTTTTTGTCGAACTCCCTCTTCATTTTCTGCTGATACAACTGACTGTGGCATAGTGTCGTGATTCGTTTCTCTTCAATTAGATTCAATTCGTCGTGTCGACTTTGACACCATTCAGCTTCTGAAAGCTTAGCTTCCATCAATACCTGGATTGATGGGATCTCTACTTCTATGGGGAGCACTGCCTCCATGCCATATACTAGAGAGAAAGGGGTAGCCCCTGTTGAAGTACGGACAGATGTACGATAACCATGAAGAGCAAAGGATAGCATGTCGTGCCAGTCTTTGTAGGTTACAACCATCTTTTGAATGATCTTCTTGATGTTCTTGTTAGCCGCTTCTACCGTTCCGTTCATCTTGGGTCGGAAGGGAGATGAGTTATGGTGTTTGATTTTGAACTCTGCGCACAACTTTTTCATCATCTTATTGTTCAAGTTAGATCCATTATCAGTAATGATCTGGCTTGGAATACCATAACGGCAGATGATATTGTTTTTGATAAATCAGACCACCACTTGTCGGGTTACATTAGCGAATGACACTGCTTCGACCCACTTGGTGAAGTAGTCAATGGCTACCAGGATGAACCGATGTCCGTTTGAAGCCTTAGGTTCGATCAAGCCAATCATGTCGATTCCCCATATGGAAAAAGGCCACGAGGAAGAAAGAACTTTGAGATGCGATGGCGGTACATGAATTTTGTCGGAGTATATCTGTCACTTGTAACACCTCCTTATGTACTTGTTGTAACACCCCCAATCTATACCCCCAATTAATAAAAAGCAGTAAAAGAAAATTCAAAATTTCGTCAGAGTATATTTAAATTATCATGGCATAGACCGGGAGGGTCACATCAATTTGAAAACAATACATACAACACCTGCTCATAAAGATATGCAACAGTGGGGTAGCAATAAACAGAGGAACTTAGTTCCTTACACCCACGTTTCCGAATTTAGAATAAAAGCGGAAAATCTAAAACTGAATAACATACATATATATATATATATATAATATATATATATATATATATATATATATATATATATATATATATATATATATCATGAAAAGTTTGTCATACATCAAGTTGTACATACACAAGACAAAAGATATACATATACATAATATACAGTTATCACAAACGGCCTCCCTAACTACCCGGTGTCACATATCAGAGCCGACCGACAAAAGAATGAAGACGCAAAGCTTCACAAAAATACCTCCAGCAGCTCTAATCTGCAATGCCTCATAGAGCATTATAAAATAGCAGAAGGGTGAGAAAAACAACCATAATATAATTGCATACAATTATATATAAAACACAAAAATACACATGTATACAGTTCTCACCACAACTCACGCTATAATTCAAAACACAAGGCATTACAAGACACAATACATATTTCCATCACCAACACATATCCATATATCAATTTATCCACAAATCCACACATAACCAACCATAAATGATTTATGCAAATGCAAGACACCGACATAACGACTCTATGCATATGCGCGTGCGGTACCGACTCCATTGTTTCTCATCACTAGTTCACTCAGGAACTCTGCTGGAACCATCGCTCGTTACATCACTGTAACTCCCCATCGGGCCTACAATGTTCCCCACCACTCACACCCCACACGGGCACACGGTGTTTATGGATCGCTCACACCCCACACGGGCACACGACTTGATCGCTCACACCCCACATGGGCACACGATCGTCTATAATCATCACTCACACCCCACATGGGCATACGAAGTTATAGCGATTTCCCTCTGGAATCCAAACCGTCACTCAGGACGTTTCAACAATGCATATCATGATGCTTGGCATACAAAGACCCATAACATTTAATATGCACACACACACACACACATATTCATTTACATCGATAAAATCACACTTTGCACTTATGCCCAAAACAACGCATTTAATTTCCATACGGCCACAACTCATCACAACATCATCTAAACACATACATTTACATCATACAACAACACCTTGCATAATACACATCAATTACGTACAAGTATAACGACAAAAGTCGACAATCGACACTATTCCTGACTTTTCGACATAATTAAATCGGATAATAATTCCAAAATCATCATAACAAGAAAGTACATCTCAATAGCTATGCAACGATACCAAGAATGTAAAAATCGAATAAACGGATCAAAAGTTACGAACGAAAACGAAAAACGATATTTTGAAAATCACATTTTGCAAAAGTCCTGTCCATACGCGTACCACCATGACCCATACGCGTATGAGCAGAGACTCATTTTTTCCCAAAGTTCATGTTGAAATGTCCGTACGCGTATTGACCTAAAAAGCTACGCGTATCATATGCAAATGGGCAGATGGCCGAGAAAACAAGCAACCCATACGCGTATTGACCCCATGGCTCGCCCACCATACGCGTATTGCCAAGGTCCATACGCGTATGAACATGCCCCATACGCGTATGACCTGGAAATCTCAGAAAAATTCTTCTGCATAATTGTTCATACGGGTTCCAATCCAAAACCTTCCAAATCTCACCTACACACCAGAAAATTGCCAATACAATGCATTGCAGCAGGGATCTATCATATGCTAACAAGAATGAACACTTAACATATAAATTTCTACACATTTAATCAATTTCTACTCAATTTTACCAAAAATGGGTTTACTAAATATTTCCATTTCAATCCAACAAACATCACAAATATGCATACATAATCATATACGATCATACAATAATTGAGTTTCGCACCCTTACCCGATTAAATCGATACTAGAAGTTGATTTCTCTTAATTTTTCCAAGTTTTCCACTATTTCTCTTCTTCTTCTCTTTTCTCACCTCTTTCTTTCTTTTCCTTTTCTTTCTTTCTCTTTTTCTCTCTACTATTTTCTATTTTTCTTACTTAATCAAAAATATCCTAAAATGACCAAAATACCCCCACACTCAAATATCTCACAAACGATCCCAAAACCCGATAAAATATCACAACATTGAAAAATAACATATTTTCAGATAAAAGTAAAAAATAAATAAAATAATAATATAATAATCAAACAACTCGATTAAATAAAACGCACACGAAAACTGAGTCGTTACAACTCTCCCCCACTTAGAAATTTTCGTCCTCGAAAATATTACCTGAGACGAACAAATCTGGATACAACTCCCGCATCCGACTCTCCAACTCCCAAGTCAAATTGCCCTCAGCAGCGCCGCCCCACGCCACTTTCACCAGTGCAATATCCTTGCCTCGCAACCTCATCACCTCGCGATCCAAAACCCTAACTGGTAATGCTTCAACTGTAAGGTTCTCCCTTACCTCGACCTCATTCATCGGAATCACATGCGACGGATCCGGAACATACTTCCAAAGCTGTGAAACATGAAACACATCATGCAAATTCGACAGATTCGGCGGCAACGCCACCCTGTGAGCCACAATACCCACTCTCGCGGATATCTGGTACGGACCAATAAACCGAGAAGTAAGTTTCTTCGATTTTAATGCACGACCCACACCTGTTACCGGCGTAACCCTCAGAAATACATGACCGCCCTCTTGAAACTCAAGATCCTTCTGTCTTCGATCATGATAACTCTTTTGTCTACTCTGAGAAGCTTTCATCTTCTCACGAATAAACTTCACTTTCTCTGTCGTCTGTTGCACCAACTCTGGTCCAACCACCGTTCTCTCACCAGATTCGTGCCAACACAAAGGTGTTCGACACCTTCGCCCATACAATGCTTCAAACGGTGCCATCCCAATACTAGAATGGAAACTGTTATTATACGTAAACTCAATCAATGCCAGATAACTATCCCACGCACCACCTTGTTCCAAAACACACGCTCTCAACAAATCCTCCAAAGACTGAATCGTCCTCTCCGTCTGGCCATCCGTCTGAGGATGATAAGCCGAACTCAATCTCAATTTAGAACCCAAAGCCTTCTGTAAACTTTCCCAAAATCTCGATGTAAATCTAGGATCTCGATCAGAAACAATACTCAATAGAACTCCATGCAACTTCACAATCACACTGATGTAAATCTCAATTAACCGCTCCAAAGTAAAACTGATGTCAATCGGAATAAAATGAGCCGATTTAGTCAGTCTATCAACAACCACCCAAATAGCATTATGCCCTCGCTGAGTATTCGGTAACCCTATCACAAAATCCATGGAAATGCTATCCCACTTCCATTCAGGAATATCCAACGGTTGCAACAAACCACTAGGCCTCAGATGTTCCACCTTCGATTTCTGACAAGTAAAACATGCATAAACAAACTGAGCCACATCTCTTTTCAATCCAGACCACCAGAAAATCTTCTTCAAATCTTGGTACATCTTATTCGCTCCCGGATGTATACTCAAATTATTCTGGTGTCCTTCCTCCAAAATCATCCTTTTCAACTCCGCATCATCTGGAATACAAATCCTACCTCGGAATCTCAAAACACCATTAATATCCACTTGAAAATCACTATTCGCATCTTTTCCTCCAACCAACATCAAATCCACAAATTTCAGATCCAGCTTTTGCTTCTCACAAACAATCATCAGAAAATCATTAGTAATCGTTAGCATACCAAGCCTAACGCTATCCGACGTCACTTCACAAACCAAACTCAAGTCTCTAAACGATTCCAAAAGTTCCCACTCCTTAACCATTAAAGCGGACATATGTAACGATTTCTGGCTCAATGCATCGGCTACCACATTAGCTTTACCAGGGTGGTAATTCAAGCCAAAGTCGTAGTCCTTCAAGAATTCTAACCATCTACGTTGCCTCATATTTAGCTCTTTCTGATCAAACAAATATTTCAAACTTTTATGATCACTAAAGACTTCAAACCTCGCACCGTAGAGATAATTCCTCCAAATCTTCAACACAAAAACCACAGCCGCTAACTCAAGATCATGAGTAGGATAATTCTTCTCATGAACTCTTAACTGCCTTAAAGCATAAGCCACCACCTTACCTTCCTGCATCAGAACACCACCTAGACCAATCAAAGAAGCATCACAATAAACCACGAATGGTTCATTAGGATTCGGCAAAATCAAGATCGGAGCTGTCGTCAATCTTCTCTCCAGCTCAGTAAAACTCTCTTCACACCGAATATGCCAAATGAATGCTTGCCCTTTACAAGTCAAATGGGTCAAAGGAAGTGCTAGCTTAGAAAAACCTTCAATAAACCTCCGATAATAACTAACCAAACCCAAAAAGCTTAGAATTTTAGTAAGAGATCTCGGAGCCTCCCATTGTAGAACTACTTCTACTTTAGATGGATCCACAGCAATACCATTACCTGAAATTACGTGTCCAAGAAAACTCACTTCCGATAACCAGAATTCACACTTGGATAGTTTAGCAAAAAGCTTCCTCTCCTTCAAAACCTGCAAAACAATACGCAAATGTTCTGCATGCTCCTCCCGAGACTTAGAATAAATCAAAATGTCATCAATAAACACCACGACAAAATGATCCAAATGCTCGTGAAAAATACGATTCATGTATTCCATAAACACACCTGGTGCATTAGAAACCCCGAACGGCATCACCGAATATTCATAATGACCATATCGTGTTCTAAAAGCCGTTTTCTGAATGTCTTCTTCCTTCACCCTTATCTGATGATACCCTGACCTCAAGTCAATCTTACTGAACACACACGCACCAACTAGCTGATCCATCAGATCATCAATCCTTGGAAGAGGATACTTATTCTTGATCGTCACCTTATTCAACTGACGATAATCAATACATAACCTCATACTCCCATCCTTCTTTTTCACCAATAAAACTGGAGCACCTCAAGGAGAAACACTTGGTCTCACGAACCTCTTTTCCAACAACTCATTTAACTGTTTCTTTAACTTAACCAACTCCGATGCCGACATACGATAAGGTGCCATAGAAACAGGTCTAGTACCAGGAACTAGATCTATAGAAAACTCCACCTCTCTCTCTGGCGGTAAGTCTGAAATATCCTCAGGAAATACTTACGGAAATTCACACACAACAGGAAACACCTTAAGTGAAACTTGATTATCCACAGTCAAAGATGCAAACAAACCAAACAACTGAGCTTCCTCCGCAAAAAGTTTCTTCAACTCTTTGGTAGATAAGAAACTCGAGTCTTCGTCTTCCTTAAGAGAAGGAAACCTTACCAGCTTATGATAACAATCAATATGAACTCGATTGAATTGCAACCAATTCATACCCAAAACCACATCTAAACCTTCCAACGGCAAACACACTAAATCCATCTCAAAGTCTTTACCATAAATGGTCAAAGGACATCTTAGACAAACCAAAGACGTAGTTACTGACCCCATTGCTGGAGTATCAATAACCATTCCACCACCCATCACAGACAACACAAGATTCAAACGCTTCGCGCACTCAGACAAAATAAATGAATGAGTCGCTCCAGTATCAATAATAGCAATCAAAGGAGTACTATTAATAAAACAAGTACCTCGAATCAGACGATCTGCACTCGAAGTCTGAGTCCCCGATAATGCAAACACTTTTCCACCAGCTGGAGCTTGTTTCGGTTTCGGACACTTGGTACTAATATGCCCAGGTTCACCACAGTTGTAACATTTCACCACATTCTTCCTTGCACAATCAACAACAACATGTCCTACACCTCCACAATTAGTACACTTCCTCAAATATTTCCTGCACTCAAACTGACGATGCCCCAACTCACCACATTTATAACACCTCATAGGACCAGACATTCCTCCTCCACCTGACCTTTTCTCAAAATTCCCTCTTTGTTTACCTTTATCAGCTGGTGTCACATACGAACCACCACGGAACTGTTGTTTCCCTTTCCTCTCGCTCACACTCTTGTAATGAGTAGAACGAGCCTTACTGTCCTTTTCATAAATCCTACAACAATCTACCAAATCAGAAAACCTCTGAATCCTCTGATATCCAATCGCCTGCTTTATCTCAGGACGCAAGCCATTCTCAAACTTCACACACTTAGAGAATTCAGCAGTAGCTTCCGCATAATGAGGATAAAACTGCACCAGTTCCACAAACTTAGCAGTATAATCAACTACAGACATATTACCTTGCTTTAGCTCCAAGAACTCAATTTCCTTCCTCCCTCTCACATCTTCAGGAAAATACCTCCTCAAGAACTCCCGGCTAAAAACTTCCCAAGTAATTTCTTCCTTTTCTGCAGCTTCCAACACACGCCGAGTACTAACCCACCAATCATCAGCTTCTTCCAATAACATGTGAGTACCCAGTCTCACCTTCTGGTCTTCATCACAATCCATCACTTAGAAAATCCTTTCAATCTCTTTCAGCCAAATCTGTGCACCATCCGGATTATATCTTCCCTTGAAGACAGGCGGTTTGTTCTTCCTGAACTCATCATTACCCGCAGCATTAGGTGCACCCTGCATAGCACGAGCCATAGCTTGCATAGCCGCAGCCAAAGCAGCATCATTCCTACCAGCCATATTCTGTTCATTTCCAATAACAGAAACTATGGTTAAACAAACAACTCAAACAACCACAACGACCAACAAGGATTGACACAACTGACATGGACTGACACAAACTGGCTCTGATACCACTTAATGTAACACCCCGAATCTATACCCCTAATTAATAAAAAACAGTAAAAGAAAATTCAAAATTTCGTCAGAGTATATTTAAATTATCATGGCATAGACCGGGAGTATATTTAAATTATCATGGCATAGACCGGGAGGGTCACATCAATTTGAAAACAATACATACAACACCTGCTCATAAAGATATGCAACAGTGGGGTAGCAATCAACAGAGGAACTTAGTTCCTTACACCCACATTTCAGAATTTAGAATAAAAGCGGAAAATCTAAAACTGAATAACATACATATATATATATATCGTGAAAAGTTTGTCATACATCAAGTTGTACATACACAAGACAAAAGATATACATATACATAATATACAGTTATCACAAACGGCCTCCCTAACTACCCGGTGTCACATATCAGAGCCGACCGACAAAAGAATGAAGACGCAAAGCTTCACAAAAATACCTCCAGCAGCTCTAATCTGCAATGCCTCATAGAGCATTATAAAACAGCAGAAGGGTGAGAAAAACAACCATAATATAATTGCATACAATTATATATAAAACACAAAAATACACATGTATACGGTTCTCACGACAACTCACGCTATAATTCAAAACACAAGGCATTACAAGACACAATACATATTTCCATCACCAACACATATCCATATATTAATTTATCCACAAATCCACACATAACCAACCATAAATGATTTATGCAAATGCAAGAGACCGACACAACGACTCTATGCATATGCACATGCAGTACCGACTCCATTGTTTCTCATCACTAGTTCACTCAGGAACTCTGCTGGAACCATCGCTCGTTACATCACTGTAACTCCCCGTCGGGCCTACGATGTTCCCCACCGCTCACACCCCACACGGGCACACGGTGTTTATGGATCGCTCACACCCCACACGGGCACACGACCCGATCGCTCACACCCCACCTGGGCACACGATCGTCTATAATCATCGCTCACACCCCACATGGGCACACGAAGTTATAGCGAATTCCCTCTGGAATCCAAACCGTCACTCAGGACGTTTCAACAATGCATATCATGATGCTTGGCATACAAAGACCCATAACATTTAATATGCACACACACACACACATATTCATTTACATCAATAAAATCACACTTTGCACTTATGCCCAAAACAACGCATTTAATTTCCATATGGCCACAACTCGTCACAACATCATCTAAACACATACATTTACATCATACAATAGCACCTTGCACAATACACATCAATTACGTACAAGTATAACGACAAAAGTCGACAATCGACACTATTCCTGACTTTTTAACATAATTAAATCGGCTAACAATTCCAAAATCATCATAACAAGAAAGTACATTTCAATAGCTACGTAACGATACCAAGAATGTAAAAATCGGATAAACGGATCAAAAGTTACGAGCGAAAACGAAAAACGATATTTTGAAAAGTCACATTTTGCAAAAGTCCTGTCCATACGCGTACCACCATGACCCATACGTGTATGAGTGGAGACTCATTTTTTCCCAAAGTTCACGTTGAAATGTCCGTACGCGTAATGCCCAAGCCCGTACGCGCATTGACCTAAAAAGCTACGCGTATCATACGCAAATGGGCAGATGGCTGAGAAAACAAGCAACCCATACGCGTATTGACCCCATGGCTCGCCCACCATACGCGTATTGCCAAGGTCCATACGCGTATGAACATGCCCCATACGCGTATGACCTGGAAATCTCAGAAAAATTCTTCTGCATAATTGTTCATACGGGTTCCAATCCAAAACCCTCCAAATCTCACCTACACACCAGAAAATTGCCAATACAATGCATTGCAGCAGGGATCTATCATATGTTAACAAGAATGAACACTTAACACATAAATTTCTACACATTTAATCAATTTCTACTCAATTTTACCAAAAATGGGTTTACTAAATATTTCCATTTCAATCCAACAAACATCACAAATATGCATACATAATCATATACGATCATACAATAATTGAGTTTCGCACCATTACCCGATTAAATCGATACTAGAAGTTGATTTCTCTTGATTTTTCCAAGTTTTCCACTATTTCTCTTCTTCTTCTCTTTTCTCTCCTCTTTCTTTCTTTTCCTTTTCTTTCTTTCTCTTTTTCTCTCTACTATTTTCTATTTTTCTTACTTAATCAAAAATATCCTAAAATGACCAAAATACCCCCACACTCAAATATCTCACAAACGATCCCAAAACCCGATAAAATATCACAACATTGAAAAATAACATATTTTCAGATAAAAGTCGAAAATAAATAAAATAATAATATAATAATCAAACGACTCGATTAAATAAAACGCACACGAAAACTGGGTCGTTACACTTGTAGCAGTCGGATTCCATGGTCAACCAGTATTACCCTGCTCTTAGGATTTTTCTCGCCATTGTGTGTCCGTTGGCATGAGTGCCAAAGGATCCTTCATGAATTTCTTTCATAAGCATGTATGCTTCTGGTCTGTCTACGCATCGGAGCAAGACCATGTCAAAATTTCTCTTATAGAGAGTGTCACCGCTCAGGAAGAAGTTTCCAGCCAATCTTCTGAGGGTTTTTCTGTCTTTTCTGAGTGCCCCGGGTGGGTACCCTTGTTTCTGAAGGAAGCATTTGATATCGTGATACCAAGGTTTATCATCCAGGACTGCTTCAATCATGAAGATGTAAGCGGGTCGTTCAAGGCGCATGATGTCAATCTTAGGTAGGTCATTCCATCGACCTACGCTAATCATGGAAGAGAAAGTGGCTAATGCATCAACCATGTGATTCTCCTCACGAGGGATGTGATGAAACTCAACTCTGTTGAATAAAGGTAGCAACCTTCTTGCGTAGTCCCTGTAAGGAATCAATCTTGATTGGTATGTGTTCCAATCTCCTTTTATCTGATTGATAACCAAGGCTGAGTTGCCGTATACGTCCAAGTTTTTTATCCTTAAATCAATTGCTTCTTCGAGACCCATAATACAAGCTTTGTATTCGGCCTCGTTGTTCGTACAGTTGAACGTAAGTCGAGCGGTGAAAGGAATGTGGGTACCCTGAGGGGTAACAATGATTGCCCCAATTCCGTTTCCATAATGATTAACTGCTCCGTCAAAGATAAGTCCCCATTGGGAACCTGGTTTCTGCCCTTCAATGGGTAGCGGTTCATCGCAGTCTTTCATCTTTAGATACATGACATCTTCGTCTGGGAAGTCAAACCCGATTGATTCTTGATCGTCAATCGGTTGACAAGCCAAATGATCGGCTAAAATACTTCCCTTAACGGCTTTCTGAGCATGGTACTCTATGTCATATTCTGATAACAGCATCTGCCAACGGGCAATTCTTCCCGTGAGAGCAGTTTTTTCAAATACGTACTTGATTGGATCCATTTTGGAGACCAACCAAGTAGTATGACAAATCATGTATTGGCGAAGACGTTTGGCTACCCAAGCCAAAGCGCAACAAGTTTTCTCGAGCATCGTGTACCGAGTTTCACAGTCGGTGAATTTCTTGCTCAAATAGTAAATGGAAGACTCTTTCCTTTTAGTTTCGTCTTGTTGGCCAAGTACACATCCCATTGAGTCCTCTAGGACTGTGAGGTAAATGATCAGTGGTCTTCCTTCCACTGGAGGTGATAGAATCGGAGGGTTCAATAGATATTCCTTAATACTGTCGAAGGCGGTTTGGCAATCTTCTGACCAAACGCAATCCTGGTTCTTTTTTAGTAACTTGAAGATCGGCGTACAGGTCGCGGTCATGAGGAATATGAATCTGGAGATGTAGTTCAAACGTCCCAGGAATCCTCTGACTTGTTTTTCAGTTTTCGGAGAAGGCATTTCTTGAATGGCCTTGACCTTGTCAGGATCAGCCTCAATTCCTTTCTGGCTGATGATGAACCCTAGTAGTTTCCCTGAACGAACACCGAAGGTGCACTTGTTAGGATTTAAGCGGAGCTTGAATTTTCTTAAACGTTCGAACAATTTTGACAGATGTTCAACGTGCTCACCCTCAGTTTTTGATTTTGCAATCATATCATCGACATATACCTCGATTTCTTTGTGTATCATGTCATGAAACAGAGTAGTCATGGCCCTTTGATAGGTTGCCCCGACGTTCTTCAAACCGAACGACATTACCTTGTAGCCAAAGGTGCCCCATGAGGTGATGAACGAAGTTTTCTCCATGTCTTTCGGCGCCATTTTGATCTGGTTATAGCCCGAGAATCCATCCATGAAGGAGAAAACTTCGAACTTTGCTGTACTGTCTACCAGCATGTCAATGTGTGGTAAAGGAAAGTCGTCCTTTGGACTTGCCTTGTTCAGATCCCTGTAATCCACACACATTCTGACCTTTCCGTCTTTTTTGGGAACGGGTACGATGTTGGCTAACCATTGAGGATATTCTGATGTGGCGAGGAAACCAGTGTTAATCTGCTTTTGTACCTCCTCTTTGATTTTGATGGCCATGTCTGGGTGAGTCCGTCTCAACCTCTGTTTTACTGGCGGACATTCCGATCTCAACGGTAAGTGATGTTCCACGATGCTGGTATCCAACCCTCGCATATCCTGATAGGACCAAGCGAATACATTGGGGAATTCTTTGAGAAGCTTTATCAAACTCTCTTTGGCAGTTGGACTGAGCAGTGCCCCAATCCTGATTTCTTTTCTCTCTTGCTTTGAACCCAAGTTTACCGTTTCCAATGGTTCTTTGTGAGGTTCAATGGACCTTTCCTCTTGTCTGATTAATCGATGGATCTCTTCTGGAATTTGGTCATCATTTTCTTCTTCAGCCTCGAATACCGGAAACTCAAAGTTGGGAGAAAGCATCGGATCGTATGTTTCAACGGGGTTTAAAACAAGCAATCTGCATGACGTGATGATTTGTGTTTAGAAGAGATAGAGAAAATGCGAGAGTGTGTGCAGTGTTTTTATTTTACTGCTTGTTCTTATTTTTACATGTTTTTTAGGATTACCATTTTCTAAAAAAAGCGAAAAGAGAAAACACCAATTAATGCAGAAATTACAGAACGACGTTATTTTATTAATGAATAAGTCAAATCTTGAAACTACAGCCCTATAAAACAAAACTATGTCACTTCGGGCAAAGCGAAGAGGGAAATTTACAAAAAGCGAGCCCTATCAAAACATCTGTTTCACCTGGGCAGGGTGAAAGGTTAAAAGACGGCAATTACTTTGACTGATGAACGGCCTTCGGAACCTCGACAGCAACCCATTGGCGGCGAACTCCTCGGTGAATCACAAAGTTTGGTACCTTCCTTGATTTGTCTTCAGAAATGACGCTGATTTATGGTGGAGCAGGATCGTTGGAATCTGTCTCCCTGGCAGAGTCGTCGTAGAAGGATTCCTCTATTGCATTTTGCATAGCATTTGTGCTCTCAGCTGTATCTCCCCATCCAGTTGGTTGGATATCTTCGAGCCTGATACGAGAACTTTCGGGAGCGGTGTACTTGACCATGTAGTCGTATTTTCCACTTGGTTGTCCCAAGGTGTCCCACACTTCTTTCAAACTGGAGGAGTCATCCCTCTCGATGACATTGACCTCGGGAAAAGCATAGTTGATGAATTCTAGTCCGGCAAACGTTGCAAATTCATCGTCATGTTGAGTAGTTTCTGAATGACCTGAGTGTTGATCCCATGACATGGTGGGGACACAGGTATTCTGTTCAATGACGGTCACCTGATTTTCATTGTTCGGCTGACTCTCTTGCCCCAAGTCTCCTGGATAAGGTTGCCACATTGGCAGACCATCCATTGGGCCATAGTAGGTGTAGTCAAAATTGTCTTTCATCGGAGTGTCCTCCTCTAATGAATTTGGCGGAGTGCGGCATCCTTCTGGATCACAATCCCCGTATATCATTTCGACGTCTAATCTTGGTATAAATCTTGGACTTTCTGTAGGAAAGCAAAAAGGAGTAGGCACCTCTTCCTGAGACATATAACCGTCCTCGTTAAGGTAGGACTTCCATTCTTCATCCATGTCAGAGGGATCTTCCTCATTGATAGCATGAACTGTCTGAGACACTGGGTGAAGGAAACCTCCAATGTGGAAGAAGTTCTGAATGGGAAGAAGACTTTCATCGTTGGCAGCTGTCTGGGTACAGGTCACAGAAAAACCAAGACCCTTCTTTGTTTTATTGTCAATAGGAATGACAAGCTGTCCCCATCCAGTTGTATCGGTACTCTCGACCGCTTTGATAGCATCTTTGTATGAAGAAATCGAAGTTCCTCCTTGGGATTGATCGTCCTTGCTCATCGACAGTGCTTGGAACTGAGTTCCAATAACCTCCTCGGGTTATATTCCAGTAGATGATGACAATTTACTCACAAGCAAGGCTTGTTCCCCACAAACCGTGACAAGTTATTCGTTCTTGACGAACTTTAGCTTTTGGTGGAGGGTCGAAGTGACCGCTCTGGCCTGATGTATCCAAGGTCTTCCTAATAAATAACTGTATGTTGCCCGGATGTCCATGACCTGGAAAGTGACTTGGAAAGTATGAGGATCGATAGTTATGGGAAGATCAACTTCGCCGATAACTGTCTTTCTGGATCCGTCGAATGCTTTGACGACGACCTCACTGACTCTCATCGGAGGGCCTTTGAATGATAATTGCATCAAAGTGGACTTCGGCATAACATTCAGGGCTGACCCTGTGTCTACCAGTACGCTGGCTAAAGCATCGTCCTGGCAGTTAACTATAATGTTGAGCGCCATGTTATGACGGCGACCCTCTTCGGGTAATTCCCCATCACTAAATCCCAAATTATTGCAGGAATTGATGTTAGAGACAATATTATCGAACTTTCTGATTGTTACATCCTGTTCCACAAAGGCTTGCTTCAAGAATTTCTGTAGAACCTCCCTGTGCGCTTCTGAACTGAGTAACAGTGATAATACCGAGATCTTTGAAGGAGTCTATAACAGCTGATCCACAATGTTATATTCACTCCTTTGGATGAGCTTCAGCATCTCATCACTATTTTTCGAAAGGTCGGGATTACTGGATTGACCGACTGATAGATCAGGAGCTTCTGTCTGAAGTTCCTTTTCCTTGTTAGGTTCCCCAACCCCTTGGTTGAAGATTTGACCGCTCCGTGTTACACGACTGATGTCTGCAATATTCACGACGGAGGGTAATGGAATTTCCTTTCCATTTTCAATTATCGTTGCACCATATTTGTAAGGGATAACCTTAGTTGATTCATACGGTAATGGTCCCGGCAGATAGATGACTATGGGAACCTTCTGATTTTTCTGACCATCATAAGTAATCTCGATCCGTTCCCGGTTGGGAACTTTAGATTCATCAAGTAGAGGGATGATGGCGAAAACATCCCTGGTCTGGTGACGACCAGAGATGGTGACAACATCCTCAACTTGATCATCAAGGTAGTTCGGCGTCCAGTTGATGGGTCCAGAACTCGGATATGGACGAATCTCTCCGCGATCCACCTAACCCTGAAGAGCTGCTCTCACAAGGTAACACCCTTGGTTACTTTCTGAACAGACACTACAACTGTCATAATTGTGTGGGGGCACCTGGCCACGCCCACTTTGAATACAATGTAACCTCACTAGGTTAGCTTCCACGGATCGGACATCCTGACTCTGACGCCGAGTAGGATTCCTGTTACTGATACTAATCTGCTGAGTATCTTCATCCATATAGATTGGCATCCACCAGTGATTTAACAAGTGCTGAAGTGCCTCCTGGACAAGGGTACAACCTCGATCATTTTCGCAACCTGCTTTACAACTTTGATATTCATGTGATATTAAGAATCCGAGTCGGACCTGCTCAGCATGTAACTCTATCAAGTTGGTATTCATCACGCGAATATCAAAGATTTGAACCATGTTGATCTGATAAGGGTTCCTATCATGGTAGTCTTGGATCCATCCAAGATCCATCTGACGCTGGAGGGCCTCTTGTATGAAAGAGCATCCCTGTTTGTTTACCGAGCAAGTCAGACAGGAACTGTAATCATGCCGTGGCAGATCATGATACTGGCTTTGCCTTGAGTGCATTGCCACCAAATTGACATTCATCGCACGGATATCGTGGTTCTGAATGACGTTGGAGTTCGTATAGACCATGTTAACTCCACGAACTCGGTGCTCTTGGATCCATCCGAGATCCATCTGTTCCGGTAGAGCTGATTACACTACCGAACATCCTTGATTGTTTTTAGAGTAGATATCACACTGGTGATAGTTATGAGGTGGCACATGGCCATATCCACTCTGTCTACAAAGCATCTTGACCAAATTGGTCCTCAATAAGAGTACATCGTGAATTTGATAGACATTGTTAGTCTCTTTCTCAATCAGGTTGACTGCAGCTTTCTCGTGTTGAGGCAGCGGGTTCGTGAGAACATTGGGATTTGTATCTTTGAAAGATAAGAGCCCGCTCCTAACAAGCTTTTGCACGTCGGATTTGAAATTGAGACAGTTCTCTATGTTATGCCCTGATCCTCCTTGATGATAAGGGCATGTCTAATCCACCTTAAACCAAAAAGGCGGATTTTTCGGTACTGTAAGAGGAGACTTAGTCTGGATGTGCCCCTTAGCTAGTATTAACTGAAATAGTTCTGCATACAACATGGGTATAGGATCAAACCCTGATGGTCGTGTTGTATGGTTGTTGTTATATGGAGGACGAGCCTGCTGAAGAGGCTGTTGTATCCTTTGTTGATCAGGTTGGCTTTGCGCAACCTGATGTTGATACGTAGGAATAGGCGCAGGGCTGATAGCAGGAGTTATAGCTGCTACCGGTTGGTACCGTCGCCTTTGCTTTCCGAGCGAGATATTCCCAATATCTTGCTCTTTTTTCTTAGGGAGAGCACTACCATATTTTTTAGTACCGCTCGTCGATCCAGTGTCTTTTACCAAACGTCCTTCTCGGACGGCTTCCTCAAGACGTACGCCCATGCCCACCATCTCGGTGAAATCATTGGGTGCACTGGCAACCATTCGGTCATAGTAAAATGAGCTTAAGGTCTTTAATAAGATCTTCGTCGTCTCTTTTTCCTCAAGAGGGGGACAAATTTGAGCGGCAATTTCACGCCACCTTTGAGCATACTCCTTAAAGGTTTGCTTGTCCTTTTGCGACATTGATCTGAGTTGATCTCTTTCGGGTGCCATGTCCAAATTGTATTTGTATTGTTGGACGAAGGCAGTACCAAGATCTCTGAATGTGCTGATCGTAGTACGGTTTAAACCCATGTACCATTTTAATGCGGCACCAGTTAAACTATCCTAAAAGTAGTGAATCAGTAGGTCCTGATTCTCCGTCTGAGCTAACATTCGCCGAGCATACATCACCAGATGGCTCTGAGGGAAAGAGTTACCCTTGTATTTTTCAAAGTCGGGCACTTGGAACTTGTGCAGGACTTTCACATTGGGGACTAAGCAGAGGTCTGCGGCGTCCTTTCCAAATAGATCCTGACCGCGAATGGCTTGCAGTTCCTTCTGCATTTCCAGGAACTGATCCTGGAATTCATCCATTCGGTCAAACATAGTTTCCTTTTTACCAGCAGGTATTGGCGTAATCTGTTCTTCTGGGACAGTGTGCACCACAGGGGGTGGTACCGTGACTACGGCAGTAAATCTTGGCGTTTCCCGAAGTTTGTAACCTTCAGGAGTCTTCAGTATGCCCCTGGCATCTTTGCTTTCCCAAAGTTTGTAACCTTCAGGCCCAACGGCTTCTGTTGTGATTCCCTGATCTTCAGCGATCGGCGGAACATATCCTTCTGGGATATAGTTAACAGGCATGCCCCAAGGACGATCTTTCGGTATCTGATACCTAGGATCATACTTCTCCACGATGGGCGTTGAGGTGATCTCTGAGATCACAGTTCTTTGTAGCTGAGCTTCTGCCATGGCTTGCATGTCGTTACGAAGCTTTCTCATATCCTCTCTTAGAGCGTCGATCTCTTCCTTCAACTCTCTGTTTTCTTCCTCAAGATCATCCATCTTTTTCTGACGATTGGCCCGAGTATTATACGAATGAGACAGTTTGACTCTAGAACCGAGACACAAACGTGAGATTCGTAGGGAAGAAGAATACGCGATGTGAGAATGATGAATGTAATGATTATATTAATTGTTTTTTGGTTTAATCAAAATAAACTTCGACAATTAGATTGCAAATATCAAACAGTGGGGAAACCCCTTTTTATTGAATTCAAAGCATTACAGAAACGGAAATATAGTAGATTACAAAGTGCAGAAACAGAAACCTAAGCTAATGGGCCCCGAGTCCTCTCTGAAGAGAAATCGGGTGCTGATTCTAATATCTTCCTTTTCTTTGACCGGGGTTCTTGGGCCGTTGTCGGGTTGTCATTCCTTTGCCAGGTGAAAGGAGTGAGCAAATTCCTTTGATCGTCTTGATTCTCTACAGCATATTGCTCCAAAATTTCAATCAGAGCATCTTTTTCTTTTAGTAATTGCTGTATTTTGATGCACTCTATGTCAAGGGTGCGGTACTTGTTCTTCCAAGATCTTCGCTCCTGTTGAACTTTGTTGAGATTAACCTGAAGCTTTTCAGTTTCCGTCATGAAGTACATGACAGATTCCCTCGGCGGAAGAATTTTGTAACGAGGATAAGGCATTTTTAGCTTGAGAGCTCTAGTTTGTACCCAATGGAGATAAGGCTCCACCGAGACACAGTTCGGTTTTCCTAGAGACTCTCGTCCTTTCTTTTGAACTTGTTTCCAAGCGTGCACTATTTCCATCTTTAGTGCTCTGTCATTTTCTCCTTCCTTGAAGAAAAGACCTTCCAGGTGAACACCCCGTGGGATGTGTCTCATCGGGTATCCAAATTGACGGCGAACCAATACCGGATGATAGTTGATTCCTCCTTTAGTTCCTATGAGGGGTACGTTGGGGAATTTTCCACAACAGTCAATGATTTTGATTCCCTCATAAATCCCATTGCACCAATCTATATCAGAGTTGGTGAGGGACATGATCTTCTGCGACCAACGTAAAGCACTTTTGCAATCCCAAAAAGCAACAGATTTGGGCAAGTGGGAGATAAACCATTTATAAAGCAAAGGTACACAGCATGTGATCTCCCTTCTGCTGTACAAATTCCACAAGTGTACAGAATGATACACATCTGTGAGCAAAGTTGGCACAGGGTTTCCAATGAGAAAAACCTTAATGAAGTTAATATCGACAAAGTTATTGATGTTGGGAAACAAAAATAACCCGTAGGTGAACAAGACAAAGATGTTTTCAAAAGCCGTCACGTTTCCTATACTGGAAAAATACAGGGCTTTCTTCGTCAAGAACTGGGCTGGAAAACCTTGGATGCCACCCTTAGCGGTCATGTGAGTCCTGACCTCAGACTCGTCCAAATAAATTGCTCTTGCAATGGTCTGATTCTTTGGAATTTCTTCCAGTCCAGAAAATGGAGCTCGATCTGTAATGTGTAGATCGATCAGATGAGAACACTCCTCCAGCGTTGGTGCTAGCTGGTAATCCGGGAATGTTAAACAGTGATAAACCGGATCGTAAAACTGAATGAGCGCATCCATGATTCCCTCAATCACATGGACTCTTAACAGTGGTAGCAAACCTCCGTGTTTGGCTCTGAAAGCCTCAGGGTTAGTGATCATCCTAGCTAACCTTCTCAAATCCTCTAGTTTTGGAACTTTGAAGGTATACTGGTGAGTTCTCCTTCTACTGAAATCCATTAGCGTAATCCTCTTCTCTGATATTTGCAATCACAGTCTTAGTTTAATTTGAAAAAAACAGAGAGACTAGAAGATAAATATTTTGAATGTTTTAGTGTTTTTTAAATGAATGCATGAATGCAGCACACAAAAACATAGAAAAAACATGGGGTCAAGGGGTCGTTGTCATGAAGTCAAGGCTCTACCCATCCCCAAAGGTTTATACTAGGGTGATTTTTGTACCTGTACTCATTATCATCAGCTCCTCCCAGGAAAGCAAAACAATAAGCGGATCGCCAGCGAGTTGTAGAGCAATCTTAGAGTAAGTGCCATTCACCGAGAATAGATCACCAGCCTCAAATGAGGGTAGTATCACGTAACAACTATTTCTGATAGTTTCCGCACTACAAAAGGGTTTGGCTCCTCAGCTTCTCAGACTTAACAATCGGCCCATTATCTAGGTGAGAGAATGGGTTGCATTGGTCAGCCTCCATTGAGGTTGATGGTCGACCCCGTCGCCATCACTTGTCTTAAGTGTATACTCAATCTTTCCACATGCGGCATCACCCGCATTCCCATTAGCAGAAAAATAAACACGTATAGCAATTAGGAAAAGCAGTATATATATTTGTCCTAAACATCCTAGACCTTTAAAGCTATGAATCCTAAGTTCCTGACAGAAAATGGGTTCCCCGACGGAAGCCCCAATCTGTGGTTTTCACCCAAGTGAAGAGAAAAATCGTGCCTAAATCTAACTTTGAAATGATCCGCCCCACGGCGGGCGCCATTTTTCTGTAGCGAGCGATTTTGGACGCGGTTCTTAAGCCCTGGTCGCTCTCTGCGGTTTGAGCTTACTACAGGTCGATTCATTTTCTATCCTATTGTGAGCTGAATAAGGAAGGGAAATAGATGTCTCGAATTAATCGTGCTTGCATACTGAATTTAAACAGCGGTCTGTTAGGTTATGGATGCAATCAATGTGGGGGGCCTTTCTTGTGTTATTTTGACAGAAGGTTTCTGGCTGGGAACAAGGATTAGGATGTTATGACTGATGCTTTTTGATGTGAGAGTATGGGATTTAGGGTTTTTGTTGATTGTGCTCGCTAAGATTTTTCTTTCAATCTTATGCCTACGTATTCCCGTTTACCGAAACAGGGAAATCAGAGCGTTCGTAGTTCCTCCTATTCTATGGGAGGAAATTGGTGTTTTGGTGTCTTGTTCAAAGCCCAAGACGTGAAGCTAAAGGTGGTTTGTATCTTGTTCAAAGCCCAAGATGTGAAGCTAAAGAGTCTATTTGTATCTTGTTCAAAGCCCAAGATGTGAAGCTAAAAAGTGTTGTCTTTAGAGAGAATTTGTCATCTCTAAAGAGGGGGTTGTATGTCACAACTGTTTATAAAAGAGAATTACTTTAACCGGGATGTGTGAATCCGGCAATGCCATAATTTCCTTTATAGGGGATTTCCAACCTGAAGGAGAAGACTTTAACTCAGTGTAGAGCAATGATATCCTTCCTTAGGAATTTCTCATGCTAAAAGAGGGACAGTGGCATGGATGTAGATGATCCAGAGGCTTGCCGCTTACAGCAATTAGATGAAAGGGAAGGAGTTGTTGATGTTTGTGTACTGTGAACGAGGCATAGCTTTGATGCTAAAAGTTTGATTGGATCAACCAGTGGTTTTCTTATACAAAGCCTAAGAGGAGGCTATTATGTGTCTCGCACAAAGCCCGAGAGAGAGGCTAAAAAGTTTTGACCCAACGAGAGAATCTTTTGGTATCTCGTATAAAGCCCGAGATGGAGGCTATTTGACTCAACAAGAGAGTTTTTGTATCTCGTACGAAGCCCGAGATGGAGGCTAAAATTTGTTTGGCTCAATAAGGACCTTTTTGTATCTCGTATAAAGCCCGAGATGGAGGCAGAAGGGTGATTGACTCAACGAGGGAGTCTCTTATGTGTCTCGTACAAAGCCCGAGAGAGAGGCTAAATGTTGTTTGACTCCACTGGGGAGAATTTTGGTATAAAGCCCAAGAGAGAGGCTAACTTCACTGAAGAAGGATCATTATACAAAGCCTAAGAGGAGGCTACGGTAACTGTTTCAGTTAAGTGATAGGTCCAGTAAACTGATTTTTAAGAGAAAATCAGTTCTTATATGAGCAACACTGTACTCAGGGATTTGACTTGAGGATCAGGGTCATTTCCTGTTCTTTGAGGAAACGGGAAATCCAAAGGGTATTGAGACTGTCCGAGTCTGCGGGTTTCCTTCCTATTTAACGAAGGGGTCACTTGAGAATGTCTTTGAGACTTAAGGAAGCTAGATTGTCCGTGTCTAGAGTTTCATCTTTTGTACTATGCTTTGAGAAACAGTATTAGACTCTATGAAAGGATTGTTCTATGATGATGACTACGTTCTGTTCCTATACCTCTAGGAGGTCTTCGGGACATTTTGTACGAAGCCTCAGAGGAGGCTGGAAGCTTTTAAGAAGCCGTCGGGTCCTTGTACTAAGCCCAAGAGGAGGGTATCATTCCCGGAGGAAGAGATCATTATACGAAGCCTAAGAGAAGGCTGTGAATACTTCTAAAAAGTTGTAGGGTCCTTGTACTAAGCCCAAGAGGAGGTTGGGTTGCTTTTAGGAAGCCTGTGGGTCCTTGTACGATGCCCAAGAGGAGGCCGATTGCTTTTAAGAAGCCGATGGGTCCCCAAACCCTGAGAAATTCAAGGCAAGCTATTCACAAGGAATAGATCAAGTCAGGAAAGTTCGAGAATTTGGAAGAAACTCAAGAGATGCAATTCACGGAGAAGAGATCATCTCTGGGGAATAGAGTTTCTTAACAAATGCTTTTAAGAAGCCTGTGGGTCCCCAAACCCTGAGAAGTTCAAGGCAATGCTATTCACCGAGAACAGATCAAAGTCAGGAAAGTCCGAGAATTTGGAAGAAACTCAAGAGATGCAATTCACGGAGAAGAGATCATCTCTGGGGAATAGAGTTTCTTTGACAACTTCTACGAGTGACAGTCTATGAAAGGGTTCACAGAGAATGCTGTCTTTCATATCTCCATATTATTTAACCCCAAGAAGAGGGAAGACTGTGTCTAGTAATCCTATGAGGATCTAGTTTAGACTATTTCTAAGAGTGATCAACGGGCTTAATGCTAGACGTAGTTGCCAAGGAAACTCTAAATATCTATAATATTATTACACAGTTGATATGAGTTTATGAAAGAAGACTTATAGTGAAACAACCCCCACAATACAGTTATATGTATATGAAAGTGGTAAATGAAAGCAATAACCACTTACTCGGTTGTAGAGCTTCCATGCTGTTTGGTTAGTTGTTCAACAAAGAAAGATTGAAAACAACAGTATATTCAAAATCAAAGGAGAAAGTGCTTTGAAAAAGAAAGGTTTGGGGCTTACAGCTCAAGGAGAGGCCCAGAGTTTTATCAGTGAGTGCACTGTTTGAATTTGCACAGAGGGACTTATACAAGTGACTGAGGCCAAAAAAGGGTTTTCTGTACAAAGGGATGGGTCTTACACTCTCTCAAGAGGCCCAAAAGTTTTAAAGAAAAAGAGTGGGGCTTATAACACGAGGGTAGGCCCAGATGATCTTTCGTTTAAAATGGCGATCGCGTCGAGGTTTTCTTTTAACGTAGAGGGACTTATACAATATCTGAGGCCCAAAAATGTTTTGGTTAAAAGGGGATTGGGTCTTACACTCTAATAGAGGCCCAATTGTTTTGAATGGGTCTTATAGCCCAAGGAGAGGCCCAGTTGTTATTTTTCAAAGGATGATGATCGCATCAAACTTTTTGACGGTATCAGGACTTATACAATACACTGAGGCCCAAAAGTGATTTGGTTAAAAAGGATTGGGTCTTACACTCTATTAGAGACCCAAAAGTTTTAAAGAAAAAGAGTGGGGCTTATAACACGAGGGTAGGCCCAGATGATTTTTCGTTTAAAATGGCGATCGCGCCGAGGTTTTCTTTTAACGCAGAGGGACTTATACAATATATGAGGCCCAAAAATGTTTTGGTTAAAAGGGGATTAGGTCTTACACTCTAATAGAGGCCCAATTGTTTTGAATGGGTCTTATAGCTCAAGGAGATACCCAATTGTTATTTTTCAACGGATGATGATCGCGTCGAACTTTTTGACGGTATCGGGACTTATACAATACACTGAGGCCCAAAAGTGATTTGGTCAAAAAGGATTGGGTCTTACACTCTATTAGAGGCCCAAAAGTTTTAAAGAAAAAGAGTGGGGCTAATAACACGAGGGTAGGCCCATATGATCTTTCGTTTAAAATGACGATCGCACCGAGGTTTTCTTTTAACGCAGAGGGACTTATACAATATCTGAGGCCTAAAAATGTTTTGGTTAAAAGGGGATTACGCTCTAATAGAGGCCCAATTGTTTTGAATGGTTCTTATAGCTCAAGGAGAGGCCCATGTTATTTTTAAACTGGCGACGATCGCGTCGTTTATTTGAAAAATGTACAGGGGGACTTATACAACGAATGAGGCCCAAAATTGTTTCTGTACAAGTGGGTTGGGTCTTACACTCTAATAGAGGCCCATGAAGTGTTTGACAATGATTCGTTGGAGTGAAAATCAAAGAAACCCTAATTTTATTCTTTAAGAGTAAATATTTAAAGAAAATCAAATGACAAATACCAAATAGGTTTGAATAAACTACTTGTGATTTTTGTTTAAGGTTTGAAAAATGAGGTATAAATCACAAGAGATATTAAAACTCATTTGGTCTTGATTTTTCAAGATGAATATTCATTTCAAAATGTTTTAACACAAATAAAAATAAATTTATTCACAAAAATACTAATTATATTAAATAAATTATATAAACTTAATTTTTTTGTGGAATAAAATATTTCAACATTTTTGTGATTTTTTGCAAAAAGAACCACTAAAAAATAATTAAAATTGAAAGAGTTATTAATTTCCCAAATAATTAACAAAACATGAAAATAGTTGGAAAAATAGCAAAAAGGTGAAAAATCACAAAATGGCATGGGTGGGGTTTGAACCCATGACCTCAAGCATACAAGGCGCGCGCCTTACCACTGGGGTGGTGATACATCCATTGCTTGAAACAAAACAACAAATATACAAGTCATGCCTTGGTTTTGGCTTGCCCATGGCAAGTTTTGGCTCAAAAACGTGAAGGTCATAACTTTCTCAATTCTTAATGGTTGGAGACAAAATTTATATGTATCTGGGCCAAACTTTCACAAGGAATCCAATGGTGGTGGTGGTTTTTTCAGATCACACTCCCTCCTCAAAACCCCATAGTGGTTTTGAAAATGGCCTATAATTGCAGTTTCTATGCTATACTTTGATACAGGCATGAATTACATGATCAATTGGCACAAACACAACACATATGACATGTTTAAGAGATGCATACTCAGTGAACTTCAAATGCACACATGTTTTGGTGAGGGCAAGTTGAGAGGCTTACCCTTCTTTAAGATTTTGGAGTTTTCTCTGCAATCTGCCAAACCTCTTGCTCCAGATATGGTTTTATGCTTTGAACCACCTCAAATGATCCCTAGGATGCTTTGAGGATGATTGGAATTGACTGGTACCTGCAAAAACACAAACAGTCTCTTTCTTGCAAAAGGGGTTAAAAGTGACTAAAATAGCAACTTCCCCAAATGGTGTTCCAGATGTTGGGAACCATTTGGGACAGTTCAAGGATGATATTTGGAGTGTATTTGAGGTTTTATCTGGTTTGGAAAGTGACTGAATCAAGACATGGCTTGAAAAATGCACCAAAAGGCCTATTTTGAGGTTTTGAGAGGTGACTTTGTGATTTTGCGATTACAGGTCACTTGTGATAGTTTGCACAGCTTACATATGATATATGTGAGGTGTGTGTATGATTGATTGTGATGGAATTGCTCTCTAACTCAAAAACTCTGAATTACTTGCTTTGGAAGGCAAATTTGAGGTGAAAGAAGAGATTTTGAGGAAAACATCTGTTTGATGGCATTGGTGTACTCAAACTGAGCACAAATGAGCTCTATTTATAGTAGAGCAAGTTTGTTTTGGGATCCACAGTGAATGGCAACTACAGCAGAGGTTTGGCCAATGTTGTCCAATGGAAATCCAAGTCTTCTCTAGCCATTGACTAGAGGTTAGGGCACAGGGTTGTGGTTCCCTTGGTCTTGGATAAGTCTTGACTGAATTTAGTTGAGAATGGCTCAGTCCATGCCACCTTGATGCTTCCATTGAATGCCTCATTCCAAAATTGAAGTCTTGTCCCTATTTTGGCCATTCTAGGTTCAACATGCTATTTCTTGTTCCAAAGACTTTGGAGGCTTGGCTCAGTGATTGTCCCCTTTAGATTCAATCCCCTGAGGTGTCCAAGTGGATAGGAGCATTTGGATTTGGCTGATTTTGGCAAATTGACCAAAAATGCAAATTCTGCCTTGCCTTGGCAGATTTCAGCAAGGCAACTTGCCAATGTCATAACTCATAGCCCAAATGGAATTTGGCAATGTTCTTGGCCATTTTGGAAAGCCCTTACATGATACAACAACTGTTTGAACATGTTTGGTTTTGATCTCTTTTGAATCCAAGTGAAAAATCCCCCTACATTTGGAAAAAAATGAAGACAGATTTGGACTTAGTGAAAATTTCACCAAGTGTTGGAAAAAGTGACATTTTCATTTTTCAGCCATTTTGATCACTCCATAACTCAAAATCCTTAATGAATTGGACTTAGGTCTAGTTGAAGTTTTTGTAGAGGGTAATGAGGGCTACAAATCCATATTTGGATGAGAAAAAATGGCTTTGTGGTTTAGGAGTTATGATCCTTCAAAGTTGGTACCCTTACCACTTTATTTTTAACTTAGAAAATTTTCTAAGTTCTTATGGTTACCCCTTTTACAAGTTATCCAACTTTTCTTGATTTTTCTTGATGAATGATGATTCAAATCATACATTAACATCATTTTAGGGTTAAAAATCCATTTTGGGGAAAAATCTCAAAAAGTCAAAGTTGACTTTTGTGCACAGTTGACTTTTTATCAGATGAATTCCAAACTGTGCAATTCCTTAGGAAATCATGTCCTTGACTTAAATCAACCTTGATGGACATGTTCCATGGGTGTCATGGGGTATATTGAGGTATGCCCTAGGGTTTGGGAGCATGTCCTGGTCAAAAGTCAAAGTTACAGTTGACTTTTTCCTTAAAACCCTAATTGTGGTGTGTAGCGAGCGATTTTGGACGCGGTTCTTAAGCGTTGGTCGCTCTCTGCGGTTTGAGCTTAAACTACAGGTCGATTCATTTTTTATCCTATTAAAGCTGATGAAGGAAGGGAAATAGATGTCTCAAATTAACCCTGCTTTGCATACTGAGTTTAAACAGCGGTCTGTTAGGTTACGGATGCGATGTGGTCGTGGGGCCTTTGTACTGGTTATTTGTATTTTCGCCAATACGGTTTCTTTCTAGGCAGAAGGTTTCTGGCGGGGAACAAGGATTAGGATGTTAGGACTGATCACTGCTTTTGATGTGAGAGTATGGGATTTGGTTTTTTTGTTTAGTGTGCTCGCTAAGATTTTTCTTTCAATCTTATGCCTACGTATTCCCGTTTACCGAAACAGGGAAATCAGAGCGTTCGTAGTTCCTCCTATTCTATGGGAGGAATAGGAGGAAATGGTTGTTTTTGGTGTCTTGTTCAAAGCCCAAGACGTGAAGCGAAAGGTAGTTTGTATCTTGTTCAAAGCCCAAGATGTGAAGCTGAAAAGTCTATTTGTGTCTTGTTCAAAGCCCAAGACGTGAAGTTGAAGGACCTCGACTTTAGAGAGAATTTGTCATCTCTAAAGAAGGGTTTGTCTATCACAACTATTGGGTGACTGGTTTATAAAGGAGGATTACCTTAACCGGGATACGCGGATCCTAGTAATGCCATAATTTCCTTTATAGGGGATTTTAACCTGAAGGAGAAGACTTTAACTCAGTGTAGAGCAATGCTATCTTTCCTTAGGAATTTCTCATGCTAAAAGAGGGACAGTGGCATGGATGTAGATGATCCAGAGGCTTACCGCTTACAGCGATTAGATGAAGGGGACGGAGTTGTTGATGTTTGTATACTGTGAACGAGGCACATCTTTAATGCTAAAAGGTTGATTGGATCAACCAGTGGTTTTCTTATACAAAGCCTAAGAGAAGGCAATTATGTGTCTCGTACAAAGCCCGAGAGAGAGGCTAAAAGTTTGACTCAACAAGAGAGTCTCTGTATCTCATACGAAGCCCGAGATGGAGGCTAAAAGTTGTTTAACTCCACTGGGGAGGATCATTGTACAAAGCCCAAGAGGAGGCTATGGTGACTGTTCAGTTAAGTGACAGGTCCAGTATACTGATTTTAAAGAGAAAATCAGTTCTTATATGAGCAACACTGTACTCAGGGATTTGATTCAAGGATCCGGGTTATTCCTGTTCTTTAAGGAATTGGGAAACCCGAAGGGTATTGAGACTGTCCGAGTCTGCGGGTTTCCTTCCTATTCTTGAAGGGTGCTTGAGAATGTCTTTGAGACTCAAGGAAATTAGACTGTCCAAGTCTAGAGTTTCATCTTTTGTACTATGCTTTGAGAAACAGTAGTAGACTCTATGAAAGACTGTGCTATAGAGATGATTAAGTTATGTTCCTATACCTCTAGGAGGTCGTCGGGACAAATTGTACAAAGTCCAAGAGGAGGCTGGAAAGTTTTTAGAAGCCGACGGGTCCTTGTACTAAGCCCAAGAGGAGGCTATCATTCCTGGAGGAAGAGATCATTATACGAAGCCTAAGAGTAGGCTGTGAATACTTTTAGGAAGCCGTAGGGTCCTTGTACTAAGCCCAAGAGGAGGTGGGGTTGCTTTTAGGAAGCTTGTGGGTCCTTGTACGATGCCTAAGAGGAGGCCGATGCTTTTAAGAAGCCCGTGGGTCCCCAAACCCCGAGAAATTCAAGGCAATGCTATTCACCGAGAATAGATCAAAGTCAGGAAAGTTCGAGAATTTGGAAGAAACTCAAAGATGCCATTCACGGAGAAGACATTCATCTTTGGGAGTAGAGTTTCTTTGAGAATTCCTAATGAGGACAGCCAAAGAGAAGACTGTATCTGGTGATCCTATTAGGGGATCTAGTTGTCTATTTCTACGAATGAATAAAACGGCGTCACCTAGTTCTAGACGTAGTTTTCGGGGAAACTCGAAATATCTATACTATTATTACACAGTTGATATGAGTTTATGAAAGAAGACTTACAGTGAAACAGCCCCACAATACAGTTATATGTATATGAAAACGGTAAATGAAAGCATATAACCACTAACTCGGTTGTAGAGCTTCCATGCTGTTTGGTTAGTTGTTCAACAAAGAAAGATTGAAAACAATAGTATATTCAAAATCAAAGGAGAAAGTGCTTTGAAAAAGAAAGATTTGGGGCTTACAGCTCAAGGAGAGGCCCAGGGTTTTATTTCAAAAGGCAATGATCGTGCCGTTTATTTTAAAATGTACAGAGGGACTTATACAATGAATGAGACCCAAAATGTTTTATGTACAAGTGGGTTGGGTCTTACACTCTAATAGAGGCCCAAAGTGTTTTTGAATGGGTCTTATAGCTCGAGGAGAGGCCCAAGGTTATTTTTCGAAAGGCGACGATCGCGCCGTTTGTTTTAAAATGTACAGAGGGACTTATACAATGAATGAGGCCCAAAATGTTTCCCGTACAAGTGGGTTGGGTCTTACACTCTAATAGAGGCCCAAAGTGTTTTTGAATGGGTCTTATAGCTCGAGGAGAGGCCCAAGGTTATTTTTCAAAAGGCGACGATCGCGCCGTTTATTTTAAAATGTACAGAGGGACTTATATAATGAATGAGGCCCAAAATGTTTTCTATACAAGTGGATTGGGTCTTACACTCTAATAGAGGCCCAAAGTGTTTTTGAATGGGTCTTATAGCTCGAGGAGAGGCCCAAGGTTATTTTTCGAAAGGCGGCGATCGCGCCGTTTGTTTTAAAATGTACAGAGGGACTTATACAATGAATGAGGCCCAAAATGTTTTCTGTACAAGTGGGTTGGGTCTTACACTCTAATAGAGGCCCAAAGTGTTTTGAAAATCAATTTTGAAAGTTGAATTAATCAAAAGAAAACCCTAATTTTAATCTTTAAACGTAAATATTTAAAGAAAATCAAACAAAACTCAAAATAAATTTGAATAATCCATTTATGATTTTGCTTAAGGTTTGAAAAAAATGAGGGATAATCACAAGGAATATTTAAATTCATTAGGTTTTGATTTTCAAAGTAAATATTCATTTTTAGAATGTTTAAAAATAATTAAAAAAAGAATTTATTCACAAAATACTAATTATATTAAATAAATAATATAAATTTAATTTTTTTGGTGGAATAAAATATTTCAACATTTTTGTGAATTGTTGCAAAAAGAACCAATAAAAAATGATAAAAATTGAAGGAGTTATTAATTTTTCAAATCATTAAAAATAATAATATGAAAAATAACAAAATAAAAAAGTGATAAAAAGAAGTCTGGGGCGAGGGGGATTCGAACCCCAGACCTCTCGCTTGCCAATACTCACAAAACCAGCTGATGAACCGCTGGGGCGCAATGCCAATTCATTAATATCAAACTTAGTTGGAAAACCTGAAGAATGGCGCCATGGCCATCCTCTTCCTCGAGCTCGTGCGTGAAGCACCATATCTCACTCATCTCTCAACCATTGGACATGATTCAGACACCAAACCCGTGCGTTTTTTCACAAGGAATAAGATGGCAATACCCAATTTTATTCATTTTCAGTGTGGAGGAAAATAATCATGATGAACAGAGATGAACCCTAATTTGCAAAAGCAATCGTGCAGGCATGGTTATAAGGTCTATAATCCAATTTCTAGGGGCAAAACAATTAACACATGATGGCAATCAAATGGCAAAAATATCATGCGAGAAAATATGCATGGATTATGGAGTTTGAGTTTGAAGCTCACCTTAGTGCAAGCTGAAATGGAACTTTGCCCAGATGGTGTTCCAGTCGTGAATTGATGATCCCTACAGCTTCAATGGATGTTATGGAGTGTGTTGCAAGCTTTGGAACACTTTAAAATTCTTTGGATCAAGCTGGAGACCTCCACCTGCAAAATTGAAGCATAATGGCTTGGTTGAAGGGTGATTTTGAGCCTGGGGTGTTACAGTTGGTGTTTAAGTGTTTGGACACCTCAAATACATCATATGTGATGTGTTTGAGCAATTGGAATGGATTGATTGTGGCTGCAACTCAAAACCCGATAGTGGTTACTCAAAAACAAGAAAACTTGAGGTTTAAGAAAGAATGAGAGAAAGCAGTGTTGTAACTGGCTTTGGTGTGAGTTGAATGATCCATTGGGACCTCTATTTATAGGAGATCAACTTTTGTTTTGGAGGAATAGTGAATGGCTGCTGGATCAGATCACATTTGCATGGATTGGCTTGGAGGATTTCTTCTCAAGCAAGGCAAGCTAGCCATTCCCAAGAGCAGGGCTATGCCTTGACCAAAACCACATTCCTCAGATGTTTTTAATGTTGTTTAATCAGAGAAATTGACTGAGTAGGGTATCTACCTTGACAATGCACTATTCCACATTAATGCACTTTGAATTCAAGGCAAAATGTGCCAAAGTGGATGAACTTCAAGTTGGAAGATTCCTTGGCCTTTTGACTCAGACTTATCAGTTGGATCAGTTGCATTGTGATTGGTTTGAACACAGGTGGCATAGTGATCCTTGGTATTTGGTTCAGAATCGTGTGTGGCAAGCAAACATGCAAACTGATTTTTCCAAAACAGCTTGTAGCAGCATGACTTTGGGCATGGATTTCTCATGGCTTAAGTTGAATCAATTCATGTTGTTGAGCTCTTTGAATTCTTAGTAACATATGCAACAACATTGATGTTTAACTTTGGACTTGATTCAGCTTGCATCTATGTGAAAAGATCTCACAAGTTTTGGTGTTTCAACAAAATCTGTCTTGGACAGAATTTTTCTAAGTATTGGAAAATGGTACATTTTCATGTTTTTAGCCACTTTGGCTCACTCATAGCTCAAAATCCATAATGAATTGGAGTTAGGCCTAGTTGAAGTTTTTGTAGAGGGAAATGAGATCTACAAATCAAGCCTTGGATGGAAGAAAATGGCTTTGTGGTTTAGGAGTTATGGTCCTCCAAAGTTGGTACCTTTGTCACTTTATTTTTAACTTAGAAAATTTTCTAAGTTTTTATGGTTACTCCTTTTACAAGTTATCCCACTTTTCTTGATTTTTCTTGATGAATGATGATTCAAATCATACATTAACATCATTTTAGGGTTAAAAATCCATTTTGGTGAAAAATCTCAAAAAGTCAAGTTGACTTTTGTGCACAGTTGACTTTTTATCAGATGAATTCCAAATTGTGCAATTCTTCAGGAAATCATGTCCTTGACCTGAATAAAACTTGATGGACATGTTCCATGGGTGTCATGGGGTATATTGAGGTATGTCCTAGGGCTTGGGAGCTTGTCCTGGTCAAAAGTCAAAGTTACAGTTGACTTTTCTCTTAAAACCCTAATTGTGGTGCAGATGAAATTGAGACTTGTTGCTCAAGCTTCTTGGATTAATCCATTGTTCCAAATGGATCAATATAGTTCATTAGAGACCCTCAAATCCTCTCTTGAGGTCTTGGCTCTTGATTTTCCCTAAAAGTCAACTTAGGGGTGAATTAGGTCAAGAAACCCTAATTCCTGATTTTTAATGAATGCATCCCCTGAGGCAAAATTGACTTGATGATTGGGCCCATGAGGTTCCGTGGAGTATATTAGGTTGTGTTTTGGATCATTGGCTTGTGCCCAGATGAAAATTTTCCATCTGGAGGCCCTGGTCGACCAAAACCCTAATTTAGTGACACTGGCGATCTTGAGGCTTGATCCACCTAGAAGGGAGCAGCTTTGTGCTTAATCCTTGGAGTGGGAGTCCTTTTGATCCATTGTGGATGTTTGAGAGGTTAGACAAGTTGAAGATCATGTCATTCCTTGATTGATCCTTTGTCTAAGGCTCTGAGAGGGCTTGAAACCCTAATTTTGATTGTAGTGAATGCTCAACAACCCTTAAGGCATTTTGGTGAGGCATGATGGTTCATCCATATTGTGATGATGATTTGCACAATGATGGAAAATCTTAGTGGTCAAAATTTGGGGTATGACAGATGCCCCTATTTAATCTTCTTGGACCCGAAGGTGTGAATGACGAAGGTATTCGGGCATTCGGGGTACAAGACGATTAAATATCGGAATACCCAAAATTTTGATGGCTATGAATGGAAGCTTGCGCATTCATCTTCTCTTGCTAAGCAATGATGCTTAGAAAAGGTAAACTTCCCCTCGATCCTGGTTTTCAGCCAAGGAGCTGGTCTCAGTTTTCTTTTGAAATAAACTTCCCCTCGATCCTGGTTTCCTACCAAGGAACTGGTCTTAGTTTCTGAAATAAACTTCCCCTCGATCCTGGTTTCCTACCAAGGATCTGGTCTCAGTTTCTTTTGTCAATAAACTTTATTGACAAGGGACACTATGCGTAGCGGCTTTCCTTCAAACTTCTCGCTGAATTTTCCTGGGAAGATGCCATTTGAGTGGAAAAAGTTTTGATGTCAGACTTGCTGGGGAACCCAGTCGTCTAAGTTGTAGAGGTGCACAAACTTCTCTGTTGGAGATGCCATTTGTCGATTCTACTAGGGAAAGCGAGTCTCTTGAAAGACTGCTTCCGCTTAGGGTCTTTACATAATACTTTTCTCGGAGATCTTCTCGGAGAAATGCCATATGATGTGATCCAATTTTGAGGTGTCGATGACCTTTTCATCAGCGGATTTTTGGAGAAATACTGATGTACTGCCGAACCTTTGCTTAAGAGGCTTTCTCTGGGGATTTTCTTTAATCTGGGAAAGCAAGGATATCATCTTCAATGGCGAAGAGTGACATCTGTTGAAGGTTCTCTGGCTTTTTAAAGGTTCAAGTTATCAAAGTGGTCGAGTGCCGACTCTGATCTAAAGATACACTGGTGGCGAGATTGTTCAGACACAACGTTTCCTGATGAGGAAAGAACTGACAACTCGATTGAGAGAACTCCTATCACTAAGGGACAAGACCGGCTATAGTGATAGCGATGCAATATGAAATGTGAATGCAAATCAATAATGCATGATGCATGTATGTATATGCTGACAAAACGGGCACGACATACAAACTGACGGGTGAACACGACTAGATACTCGGCCATCGCGGGGCGTATAGAAATATCGCTGGTTCAAGATAGCAATTCCACCTTGCTTAGGAGAGATAATCCCTGCGGGGAATACCGTTGATCGGGCTTACGAGGTAAGAACTCGGCCGAAGCGCGTCAGACAAAACAAGGTTTCTGACACAATTGATCCCTTTATTCAGGCGTACTGGGTTAGAAGGAGTACTTTGATTCTACACTTTGAAGTTCGCTTACTTCTGGAGACGCGATTGATGTTCTTTCGATGTTCAACAGTCAAAAGAAATTGCCATCTCTATTTTAAAAAAAAGAAAAAGTTTTAACAAGTAAATTCATTTTTATTTCAAGAATCGTTAATCATGTTAACAACGTCGTTCTGTAAAGCTAAAACAAATAAGAATTACAAACAAAAAGCACAAGGGCTCAAATTTTATTGATAAGATGGAGATCAGCCAAACGCGTGATTCCAAAGAGTATATACAAAGTTTGAAAATGGTAATTTACAGGGAAAAGGGCTACGTTGAAACATAACGACCACTATCCTTCTACCAACTTTGAATTCAGGGCATCCTGAGCTTCTGTCGAAGATGACCTTGACTGGAGTTTTCCTCCGATGGATGATGTAACTGTTGCTGCTGAGGGACTTGCCTCTGTTGAACATAGTTACTTGCCATTATCCCTAATCTTTTCCTGGATTGTACTATGATGTTTCCAATCCACCGGGATGATTTATTTTTTTTATGTCTCTAACTTTTGCCTGGACCACCCTTTCGGGTTTTCAATCCACCGAGACGTTTTTTTTTCTCTTTTTTTTTTAGGCGAAGTATTTCTTGACTACATCAACATTCATGGGGTAGGCAAATTCCTCTCCGTCCATGGTTGCAAGTCTCAAGGCGCCGCCTGAGAAAGCTTTCGTGACCACATAGGGGCAATCATAATTCGGGGTCCATTTGCCCCGAGAGTCAGTGAGAAATGATTATATCTTCTTGAGCACGAGCTCTCCTTTTCTGAAGACACGAGGTCGGACCTTTTTGTCGAACGTCCTCTTCATTCTCTGCTGATACAACTGACCGTGGCATAGTGCCGTGATTCGCTTCTCTTCGATCAGGTTTAGTTCGTTGTGTCGACTTTGACACCATTCAGATTTTGAAAGCTTAGCTTCCATCAATACCCGAATTGATGGGATCTCTACTTCTATGGGGAGAACTGCCTCCATGCCATATACTAGAGAAAAAGGGGTAGCCCCTGTTGAAATGCGGACAGATGTGCGATAACCGTGAAGAGCAAAGGGTAGCCTTTCGTGCCAGTCTTTGTAGGTTACAACCATCTTTAGAACGACCTTCTTGATGTTCTTGTTAGCCGCTTCTACCGCCCCGTTCATCTTGGGTCTGTAGGGAGATGAGTTATGGTGTTTGATCTTGAACTCAGCGTACAACTCCTTCATCATCTTATTGTTCAAGTTAGATCCATTATCAGTAATGATCTCGCTTGGAACACCATAACGACAGATGATATTGTTTTTGATAAATCGAACCACCACTTGTCGGGTTACATTAGCGTATGACGCTGCTTCGACCCACTTGGTGAAGTAATCAATGGCCACCAGGATGAACCGATGTCCGTTTGAAGCCTTAGGTTCGATCAAGCCAATCATGTCGATTCCCCATATGGAAAATGGCCATGGGGAAGAAAGAACTTTGAGATGTGATGGCGGTACATGAATTTTATCGGAGTATATCTGACACTTGTGACACCTCCTCATGTACTTGTAGCAGTCGGATTCCATGGTCAACCAGTAGTACCCTGCTCTTAGAATTTTTCTCGCCATTGCGTGTCCATTGGCATGAGTGCCAAAGGACCCTTCATGAATTTCTTTCATCAGCATTTCTGCATCTGGCCTGTCCACGCATCGGAGCAAGACCATGTCAAAATTTCTCTTATAGAGGGTGTCACCGCTCAGGAAGAAGTTTCCAGCCAATCTTCTGAGGGTTTTCCTGTCTTTTCTGGATGCCCCAGGCGGGTACTCTTGTTTCTGAAGGAAGCATTTGATATCGTGATACCAAGGTTTGTCGTCTATGACTGCTTCGATCGTGAAGATGTAAGTGGGCCGTTCAAGGCGCATTATGTCGATCTTAGGCATGTCATTCCACTGACCTACACTAATCATGGAAGAGAGAGTGGCTAATGCATTAGCCATGTGATTCTCATCACGAGGGATGTGATGAAACTCAACTCTATTGAAGAAGGGTAACAGCCTTTTTGCATAGTCTTTGTAAGGAATCAATCCTGATTGGTATATGTTCCAATCTCCTTTTATCTGATTGATGACCAAGGCTGAATCGCCGTATACGTCTAAGTTTTTGATCTTTAAATCAATCGCTTCCTCGAGACCCATAATACAAGCTTCGTATTCGGCCTCGTTGTTCGTACACTTGAACGTAAGTCGAGCGGTGAAAGGAATGTGGGTACCCTGAGGGGTAACAATGATTGCCCCAATTCCGTTTCCATAATGATTAACTGCTCCGTTAAAGATAAGTCCCCATTGGGAACCTGGTTCTGGCCCTTCACTGGGTAACGGTTCATCGCAATCTTTCATTTTTAGATACATGACATCTTCGTCTGGGAAGTCAAACCCGACTGATTCCTGATCGTCAATCGGTTGATGAGCCAAATGATCGGCTAAAATACTTCCCTTAACGGCTTTCTGAGCATGGTACTCTATGTCATATTCTGATAACAACATCTGCCAACGGTCAATTCTTCCCGTAAGAGCAGGTTTTTCAAATACGTACTTGATTGGATCCATTTCGGAGACCAACCAAGTAGTATGACGAATCATGTATTGGCAAAGACGTTTGGCTGCCCAAGCCAAAGCGCAACAAGTTTTCTCAAGCATCGTGTATCGAGTCTCACAGTCGGTGAATTTCTTGCTCAAATAGTAGATGGCAGACTCTTTCCTTTTGGTTTCGTCTTGTTGGCCGAGTACACATCCCATTGAGTCCTCTAGGACTATGAGGTAAATGATCAGTGGTCTTCCTTCCACCGGAGGTGATAGAATCAGAGGATTCAACAGGTATTCCTTAATACTGTTGAAGGCAGTTTGGCAATCTTCTGACTAAACGTAATCCTGGTTCTTTTTCAGTAATTTGAAAATCGGCGCACATGTGGCGGTCATAAGGAATATGAATCTGGAGATGTAGTTCAAACGTCCCAGGAATCCTCTGACTTACTTTTCAGTTTTCGGAGAAGGCATTTCTTGAATGGCCTTGACCTTGTCAGGATCAACTTCAATTCCTTTCTGGCTGACGATGAACCCTAGTAGTTTCCCTGAACGGACACCGAAGGTGCACTTGTTGGGATTCAAGCGGAGTTTGTACTTTCTCAACCGCTCGAATAGTTTTGACAGATGGGTCACATGCTCCTCTTTTGTCTTAGATTTTGCAATCATGTCATCGACATATACCTCTATCTCTTTGTGTATCATGTCATGAAACAGAGTAGTCATGGCCCTTTGATAGGTTGCCCCGGCGTTCTTCAAACCGAACGGCATTACCTTGTAACAAAAGGTACCCCATGGGGTAATGAACGATGTTTTCTCCATGTCTTTTGGCGCCATCTTGATTTGATTATAGCCCGAGAATCCATCCATGAAGGAGAAGACTTTGAACTTTGCTGTGCTGTCTACCAGCATGTCAATGTGTGGTAAAGGAAAGTCGTCCTTTGGACTTGCCTTGTTCAGATCCCTGTAGTCAACACACATTCTGACCTTTCCGTCCTTTTTGGGAATGGGTACGATGTTGGCTAACCATTGAGGATATTCAACTGTAGCGAGGAAACCTGCGTCAATCTGTTTCTGTACCTCCTCTTTGATTTTGATGGCCATGTCCGGATGAGTGCGTCTCAACCTTTGCTTTACTGGCGGACATTCCGATCTTAACGGTAAGTAATGTTCCACGATGTTGGTATTCAACCCTGGCATATCCTGATAGGACCAAGCGAATACATCGGGAAATTCTTTGAGAAGCTTTATCAAACTTCCTCTGGCAGTTGGACTGAGAAGTGCCCCAATCCTGATTTCTTTTCTCTCTTCTTCTGAACCCAAGTTTACCGTTTCCAAAGGCTCTTTGTGAGGTTCAATGGACCTTTCCTCTTGTCTGAGTAGTCGAGAGATCTCTTCTGGAATTTTGTCGTCATTTTCTTCTTCAGCCTCGAATACCAGGACCTCAAAGTTGGGAGAATGCATCGGATCGTATGTTTCAACTGGGTTTAAAACAAGCAATCTGCATGACGTGATGATTCGTGTTTAGAAGAGATAGAGAAAATGCAAGTGTGTGCAGTGTTTTTATTTTACTGCTTGTTTTTATTTGAATGTTTTTTAGGATTACCATTTTCTGAAAAAGCAAAAAAAGAAAACAACGATTAATGCAGAAATTACAGAACGACGTTATTTTATTAATGAACAAGTCGAATCTTTGAAACTACAGCCCTATAAAACAAAACTCTGTCGCTTTGGGCGAAGCGAAGAGGGAAAATTTACAGAAAGAGAGCCCTATTAAAACATTCGTTTCACCTGGGCAAGGTGAAAGGCTAAAGATGGCAATTACTTTGACTGATGAACGACCTTCGGACCATCAACAGCGACCCATTGGCGGCGAACTCCTCGGTGAATCACAAAGTATGGCACCTTCCTTGGTTTGTCTTCAGAAATGACGCTGATTTCTGGTGGAGCAGGATCATTGAAATCTGTCTCCCAGGCAGAATTGTCGTAGGAGAATTCCTCTGTTGCATTTTGCATAGCATTTGTGCTCTCAGGTACATCTCCCCATCCAGTTGGTTGGATATCTTCGAGCCTAATACGAGAGCTTCTGGGCGCAGTGTACTTGACCATGAAGTCGTATTTCCCACTTGGTTGTCCTAGGGTGTCCCACACTTCTTTGGAACTGGAGGAGTCATCCCTCTCGATGACGTTGACCTCGGGAAAAGCATAGTTGATGAACTCAAGTCCTGCAAATGTTGCGAATTCATCTTCATGTTGAGTAGTTTTTGAATAACCTGAGTGTTGATCCCATGACATGGTGGGGACACAGGTATTCTGGTCGATGAGACTCAGCTGATTTTCATTGTTCGGCTGACTTTCTGGCCCCACGTTTCCTGGGTAAGGTTGCCACATTGGCAGACCATCCATTGGGCCATAGTAGGTGTAGTCAAAATAATCTTTCATCGGAGTGTCCTCCTCTAATGAATTTGGCAGAGCTCGGCATCCTTCCGGATCACAATCTCCATATATCCTCTCGACATCTGACCCTGGTATAAATCTCAGACTTTTTGTAGGAAAGCAAAAGGGCATAGGCACCTCTTCCTGAGACATATAACTGTCCTTGTTAAGGTAGGACTTCCATTCTTCATCTGTGTCAGAGGGATCTTCCTCATTGATAGCATGAACTGTCTGAGACACTGGGTGAAGGAAACCTCCACTGTGGAAGAAGTTGCGAAGGGGATGAAGACTTTCATCGTTAGCAGCTGTCTGGGTACAGGTTGCAAAAAAACCAAGACCCTTCTTTGTTTTATTGTCAATAGGAATGACAAGCTGTCCCCATCCGGTTGTATCGATACTCTCGACCGCTTTAATAGCATCATTGTATGAGGAAATCGAGGTTCCTCCTCTGAACTGATTGTTCTTGCTTACCGACAGTGCTTGGAACTAAGTTCCAATAACCTCCTCGGGTTCTATGCCAGTAGATGATGACAAGTTGCTTACCAGCAAAGCTTGTTCCCCACAAACTGTGACAAGTTGATCGTTCTTGACGAACTTTAGCTTTTGGTGGAGGGTCGAACTGACCGCTCCAGCCTGATGTATCCAAGGTCTTCCTAATAAACAACTGTATGTTTCCCGGATATCCATGACCTGGAAAGTGACTTGGAAAGTGTGAGGACCGATAGTTATGGGAAGATCAACTTCGCCGATAACCATTTTTCTGGATCCGTCAAATGCTTTGACGACAATCTCGCTAACTCTCATCGGAGGGCCTTTGAATGATAATTGCATCAAAGTGGACTTCGGCATAACATTCAGGGCTGACCCTGTGTCTACCAGTACGCTGGCTAAAGCATCATCCTGGCAGTTGACTGTAATATTGAGCGCCATGTTATGACGACGACCCTCTTCAGGTAATTCTTCATCACTAAATCCCAAATTGTTGCAGGAAGTGATGTTAGAGATAATGATGTCGAACTGTCTAATTGTTACATCTTGTTCCACAAAGGCTTGCTCCAAGACTTTTTGTAGAGCCTCCCTGTGGGCTTCTGAACTGAATAACAGTGATAACACCGAGATCTTTGAAGGAGTCTGTAACAGTTGATCGACAATTTTATATTCACTCCTTTGGATGAGCTTCAGTATCTCATCATTATTTTTCGAAAGGTCGGGATCATTGGATTGACCGACAGGTGGATCGGGAGCTTCTGTCTGAAGTTCCTTTTCTTTGTTAAGTTCTCCAACTCCTCGGTTGAAGATTCGACCGCTCCGTGTTACACGACTGATGTCTGCAATATTCACGACGGAGGGTAATGGAATTTCCTTTCCATTTTCAATTATTGTTGCACCGTATTTGTAAGGGATCGCCTTAGCTGATTCATACGGTAATGGTCCCGGCAGATAGATGACTACGGGAGCCTTCTGATTTTTCTGACCATCATAAGTAATCTCGATTCGTTCCCGGTTGGGAACTTTAGATTCGTCAAGTAGAGGGATAATGGCAAAAATATCTCTGGTCCTATGATGACCAGAAATCGTGACAACATCCTCAACTTGCTCGGCAAGGTAGTTCGGCGACCAGTTGATGGGTCTAGAACCCGAATATGGACAAATCTCTCCACGATCCACCTGACCCTGAAGAGCTGCTCTCACAAGGTAACACCCTTGGTTACTTTTCGAACAGACGCTACAACTGTCATAATTGTGTAGTGGCACCTGGCCACGCCCACTTTGAATACAATGTAACCTCACTAGGTTAGCTTTCACAGATCGGACATCCTGACTCTGACGCCGAGTAGGATTCCTGTTACTGATACTAATTTGCTGAGTATCTTCATCCATATAAATTGGCATCCACCAATGATTTAACAAGTGCTGAAGTGCCTCCTGGACAAGGGTACAACCTCGATCGTTTTCACAACCCGCTTCACAGCTTTGGTAGTCATGTGATATTAAGAATCCGAGTCGGACCTGCTCAGCATGTAACTCTACCAGGTTGGTATTCATCACGCGAATATCGAAGATCTGAACCATGTTGATTTGATAGGAATTCCTATCATGGTAGTCTTGGATCCATCCAAGATCCATCTGACGCTGGAGGGCCTCCTGTATGAAAGAGCATCCCTGTTTGTTTACCGAGCAAATCAGACAAGAACTGTAATCGTGCCGTGGCAGATTATGATACTGGCTTTGCCTTGAGTGCATCACCACTAAGTTGACATTCATTGCACGGATGTCGTGGTTCTGAATGACGTTAGAATTCGTGTAAACCATGTTAACTCCACGAACTCAGTGCTCCTGGATCCATCCGAGATCCATCTGTTCCTGTAGAGCTGCTTGCACTACCGAACATCCCTGGTTGTCTTTAGAGCAGATATCACACTGGTGATAGCTATGAGGTGGCACGTGGCCATATCCACTCTGTCTACAATGCCTCTTGACCAGATTGGTCTTTAACAAGAGTACATCATGAATTTGATAAACATTGTTAGTCTCTTATTCTATCAAATTGACTGCAGCCTTCTCATGTTGAGGCAGCGGGTTTGTGAGGACATTAGGATCCGTATCCTTGAAAGATAAGACCCCACTCCTAACAAGTTTTTGTACGTCGGACTTGAAATTGAGACAAGTCTCTATGTTATGCCCTGAACCTCCTTGATGATAAGGGCATGTTTGATCCACCTTAAACCAAAAAGGCAGATTTTCCGGTACTGTAAGAGGAGATTTAGTCTGAATGTGCCCCTTAGCCAGTAGTAATGGAAACAGTTCTGCGTACGTCATGGGTATAGGATCAAATCCTGGTGGTTATGTTGTACAGTTGTTGTTATATGGAGGACGAGCCTGCTGAAGAGGTTGTTGTGTCCTTTGTTGGTCAGGTTGGCTCTGCGCAACTTGAGGTTGATACGTAGGAATAGACGCAGGGTTGATAGCAGGAGTCACAGCTGCTACCGGTTGATAACGTCGTCTTTGCTTTCCGAGAGAGATATTCCCAATATCTTGCTCTTTTTTCTTAGGGAGAGCACTACCGTATTTTTTAGTACCGCTCGTCGATCCAGAGTCTTTTACCAAACGTCCTTCTCGGACGGCTTCCTCAAGACGTACGCCCATGCCGACCATTTCGGTGAAGTCACTGGGCGCACTGGGAACCATTCGGTCATAGTAAAATGAGCTTAAGGTCTTTAAGAAGATCTTTGTCATCTCTTTTTCCTCAAGAGGTGGACAAATTTGAGCGGCAATTTCACGCCACCTTTGAGCATACTCCTTAAAGGTTTCCTTGTCCTTTTGCGACATCGATCTGAGTTGATCTCTGTCCGGTGCCATGTCTCAATTGTATTTGTATTGTTGGACGAAGGCAGTGCCAAGATCTCTGAATGTACTGATCGTGGCACGGTTTAAACCCATGTACCATTTTAATGCAGCACCGGTTAAACTATCCTGAAAGTAGTGAATTAGTAGGTCCTGATTTTCTGTCTGGGCTGACATCCGCCGAGCCTACATCACCAGATGGCTTTGAGGGCAAGAGTTACCCTTGTACTTTTCAAAGTCGGGCACTTGAAATTTGTGCGGGACTTTCACATTTGGGACCAAGCAGAGATCTGTGGCGTCTTTTCCAAATAGATCCTGACCGCGAATGGTTTGCAGCTCCTTCTGCATTTCCAAGAATTGCTCCTGGAATTCATCCATTCTATCGAACATAGTTTCCTTCTTACCAGAAGGCGTTGGTGGAATCTGTCCTTCCGGGACAGTGTGCACCACAGGGGGTGGTACCGTGACTACGGCAGTGAGCCTTGGCATTTCCCGAAGTTTGTAACCTTCAGGAGTCTTCAGTATGCCCCTGGCATCTTCGCTTTCCCGAAGTTTGTAACCTTCAGGCCCAGCGGCTTCTGTTGTGATTCCCTGATCCTCAGTGATCGGCGGAACATATCCTCCCGGGATATAGTTGACAGGCATGCCCCAGGGACGATCTTTCGGCATCTGCTACCTAGGATCATTCTTCTCCACTATGGGCATTGAGGTGATCATTGAGATCACAGTTCTTTGTAGCTGAGCTTTTGCCATGGCTTGCATGTCGTTATGAAGCTTTCTCATATCTTCTCTCAGAGCGTCGATCTCTTCTTTCAACTCTCTGTTTTCTTCCTCAAGATCATCCATCTTTTTTTTACGATTGGCCCGAGTATTATACGAATGAGATAGTTTGACTCTAGAATCGAGACACAAACGTGAGATTCATAGGTAAGAAGAATACGCAATGTGAGAATGATGAATGCAATGATTATATTAATTGTTTAAGGTTTAATCAAAATAAACTTCGACAATTAGATTGCAAATATCAAACAGTGGGGAAACCCCTTTTTATTGAAATTCCAAGGATTACAGAAATGGAAATACAGTAGATTACAAAGTGTAGAAATAGAAACCTAAACTAATGGGTCCTGAGTTCTCTCTGAAGAGAAATCAGGTGCTGATTCTGGTATCTTCCTTTTCTTTGACCGGGGCTCTTGGGCCGTTGTCGAGTTGTCATTCCTTTGCCAGGTGAAAGGAGTGAGCAAATTCCTTTGGTCATCTTGATTATCCATAGCATGTTGCTCTAAAATCTCAATCAGAGCATCTTTTTCTTTCAGTAATTGTTGTATTTTGATGCACTCTATGTCGAGAGTGCGGTACTTGTTCTTCCAAGACCTTCTCTCCTTTTGAATTTTGTTGAGAGTAACCTGAAGCTTTTCCGTTTCCGTCATGAAGTACATGACAGATTCCCTCGGTGGAAGAATTTCATAACGAGGATAAGGCATCTTTAGCTTGAGAGCTCTAGTTTGTACCCAATGGAGATAAGGCTCCACCGAGACACAGTCCAGTTTTCCCAGAGACTCTCGTCCTTTCTTATGAACATGCTTCCAAGCGTGCACTATTTCCATCTTCAGTGCTCTGTCATTTTCTCCTTCTTTGAAGAAAAGACCTTCCAGATGAACACCCAGTGGGATGTGTCTCATCAGGTATCCAAATTGACGGCGAACCAATACCAGATGGTAGTTGATTCCTCCTTTAGTTCCTATAAGGGGTACGTTGGGGAAGTTTCCACAACGGTCAATGATCCTGATTCCCTCATAAATCCTATTACACCAATCTATATCAGAGTTGGTAAGAGACATGAGATTCTGCGACCAACGTAAGGCACTCTTGCAATCCCAAAAAGCAGCAGACTTGGGCAAGTGAGAGATAAACCATTTGTAAAGCAAAGGTACACAGCATGTGATCTCCCCTCCGCTGTACAAATTTCCCAAGTGTACAGAATGATACGCATCTGCGAGCAAAGTCGGTATAGGATTTCCAATGAGAAAAACCTTAATAGCGTTAATATCGACGAAGTTATTGATGTTGGGAAACAAAAATAACCCGTAGGTGAGCAAGACAAAGATGCTTTCAAAAGCAGTTACGTTTCCTATACTGGCGAAATATAGGGCTTTCTTTGTCAAGAACTGGGCTGGCAAACCTTGTATGCCACCTTTAGTGGTCATGTGAGTCCTGACCTCAGACTCGTCCAAATGAATTGCTCTTGCAATAGTCTGATTCTTTGGAATTTCTTCCAGTCCAGAAAATGGAGCTCGATCTGTAATGTGTAGATCGATCAGGTGAGAATACTCCTCCAGCGTTGGTGCAAGCTGGTAATCCGGGAATGTGAAACAGTGATAGACCGGATCATAGAACTGGATCAGTGCATCCATGATTCCCTCAATCACATGGGCTCTTAATAGTGGTAGCAAACCTCCGTGCTTGGCTCTGAAAGCCTCTGGGTTAGTGATCATCCTCGCTAACCTTCTCAAATCCTCTAGTTTTGGAACCTTGAAAGTATACTGGTGAGTTCTCCTTCTACCGAAATCCATTAGTGCAATCCTTTTCTCTGATATTTGCAATCACAGTCTTAGTTTAATTTGAAAAACAGAGAGACTAGAAGAGAAGTTTTTTCCGTTTTAATGTTTTTTAGATGAATGCATGAGTGCAGCACACAAAAACATAGAAAAAACATGGGGTCAAAGGGTCGTTGTCATGAAGTCAAGGCTCTACCCATCCCCAAAGGTTTATACTAGGGTGATTTTTGTACATGTACTCATTATCATCAGCTCCTCCCAGGAAAGCAAAACAACAAGCGGATCGCGAGTGAGTTGTAGAGCAATCTTAGAGTAAGTGCCATTCACCGAGAATAGATCACCAGCCTCAAATGAGGGTAGTATCGCGTAACAACTATTTCCGATAGTTTCCGCACTATGAAAGGGTTTGGCTCCTCAGCTTCTCAGACTTAACAACCGGCCCATTGGCTAAGAGAGTGAATGGGTTGCGTTGGTCAGCCTCCACTGAGGTTGATGGTCGACCCCGTCGCCATCACTTATCTTAAGTGTATACTCAGTCTTTCCACATACGGCATCACCCGCATTCCCATTAGCAGAAAAATAAACACATATAGCAATTAGGAAAAGCAGTATATATATTTGTCTTAAACATCCTAGACCTTTGAAGCTAAGGATCCTAAGTTCTTAACAGAAATGGGTTCCCCGGCGGAAGCCCCAATCTGTGGTATTCACAAGAGATGAAAAGAAAAGGAAGACCGTGCCTAGATCTAACTTTGATATGGCCCCACGATGGGCGCCATTTTTCTGTAGCGAGCAATTTTGGACGCGGTTCTTAAGCGCTGGTTGCTCTCTGTGGTTTGAGCTTAAACTACAGGTCGATTCATTTTTTATCCTATTAAAGCTGATGAAGGAAGGGAAATAGATGTCTCCAATTAACCCTGCTTTGCATACTAAGTTTAAACAGCGGTCTGTTAGGTTACAGATGCGATGTGGTCGTGGGGCCTTTGTACTGGTTATTTGTATTTTCGCCAATAGGGTTTCTTTCTAGGCAGAAGGTTTCTGGCGGGGAACAAGGATTACGATGTTAGGACTGATCACTGCTTTTGATGTGAGAGTATGGGATTTGGTTTTTTTGTTTAGTGTGCTCGCTAAGATTTTTCTTTCAATCTTATGCCTACGTATTCCCGTTTACCGAAACAGGGAAATCAGAGCGTTCGTAGTTCCTCCTATTCTATGGGAGGAAATGGTTGTTTTTGGTGTCTTGTTCAAAGACCAAGACGTGAAGCGAAAGGTAGTTTGTATCTTGTTCAAAGCCCAAGATGTGAAGCTGAAAAGTCTATTTGTGTCTTGTTCAAAGCCCAAGACGTGAAGCTGAAGGACCTCGACTTTAGAGAGAATTTGTCATCTCTAAAGAAGGGTTTGTCTGTCACAACTATTGGGTGACTGGTTTATAAAGGAGGATTACCTTAACCGGGATACGCGGATCCTAGTAATGCCATAATTTCCTTTATAGGGGATTTTAACCTGAAGGAGAAGACTTTAACTCAGTGTAGAGCAATGCTATCTTTCCTTAGGAATTTATCATGCTAAAAGAGGGACAGTGGCATGGATGTAGATGATCCAGAGGCTTGCCGCTTACAGCAATTAAATGAAGGGGACGGAGTTGTTGATGTTTGTATACTGTGAACGAGGCACATCTTTAATGCTAAAAGGTTGATTGGATCAACCAATGGTTTTCTTATACAAAGCCTAAGAGGAGGCTATTATGTGTCTCGTACAAAGCCCGAGAGAGAGGCTAAAAGTTTGACTCAACAAGAGAGTCTCTGTATCTCGTACGAAGCCCGAGATGGAGGGTAAAAGTTGTTTAACTCCGCTGGGGAGGATCATTGTACAAAGCCCAAGAGGAGGCTATGGTGACTGTTCAGTTAAGTGACAGGTCCAGTATACTGATTTTAAAGAGAAAATCAGTTCTTATATGAGCAACACTGTACTCAGGGATTTGATTCAAGGATCCGGGTTATTCCTGTTCTTTAAGGAATTGGGAAACCCGAAGGGTATTGAGACTGTCCGAGTTTTCGGGTTTCCTTCCTATTCTTCAAGGGTGCTTGAGAATGTATTTGAGACTCAAAGAAATTAGACTGTCCAAGTCTAGAGTTTCATCTTTTGTACTATGCTTTGAGAAACAGTAGTAGACTCTATGAAAGACTGTGCTATAGAGATGATTAAGTTTTGTTCCTATACCTCTACGAGGTCGTCGGGACAAATTGTACGAAGCCTAAGATGAGGCTGGAAACTTTTAAGAAGCCGACGGGTCCTTGTACTAAGCCCAAGAGGAGGCTATCATTCCCGGAGGAAGAGATCATTATACGAAGCCTAAGAGGAGGCTGTGAATACTTCTAGGAAGCCGTAGGGTCCTTGTACTAAGCCCAAGAGGAGGCGGGGTTGCGTTTAGGAAGCCTGTGGGTCCTTGTAAGATGCCCAAGAGGAGGCCGATGCTTTTAAGAAGCCCGTGGGTCCCCAAACACCGAGAAATTCAAGGCAATGCTATTCACCGAGAATAGATCAAAGTCAGGAAAGTTCGAGAATTTGGAAGAAACTCAAAGATGCCATTCACGGAGAAGACATTCATCTTTGGGAGTAGAGTTTCTTTGACAATTCCTAATGAGGACAGCCGAAGAGAAGACTGTATCTGGTGATCCTATTGGGGGCTCTAGTTGTCTATTTCTACGAATGAATGAAACGGCGTCACCTAGTTCTAGACGTAGTTGTCGGGGAAACTCAAAATATCTATACTATTATTACACAGTTGATATGAGTTTATGAAAGAAGACTTACAGTGAAACAACCCCACAATACAGTTATAGGTATATGAAAGCGGTAAATGAATGCATATAACCACTTACTCGGTTGTAGAGCTTCCATGCTGTTTGGTTAGTTGTTCAACAAAGAAAGATTGAAAACAACAGTATATTCAAAATCAAAGGAGAAAGTGCTTTGAAAAAGAAAGATTTGGGGCTTACAGCTCAAGGAGAGGCCCAGGGTTTTATTTCAAAAGGCAATGATCGTGCCGTTTATTTTAAAATGTACAGAGGGACTTATACAATGAATGAGGCCCAAAATGTTTTCTGTACAAGTGGGTTGGGTCTTACACTCTAATAGAGGCCCAAAGTGTTTTCGAATGGGTCTTATAGCTCGAGGAGAGGCCCAAGGTTATTTTTCGAAAGGCGACGATCGCGCCATTTGTTTTAAAATGTACAGAGGGACTTATACAATGAATGAGGCCCAAAATGTTTTGTGTACAAGTGGGTTAGGTCTTACACTCTAATAGAGGCCCAAAGTGTTTTTGAATGGGTCTTATAGCTCGAGGAGAGGCCCAAGGTTATTTTTCAAAAGGCGACGATCGCGCCGTTTATTTTAAAATGTACAGAGGGACTTATATAATGAATGAGGCCCAAAATGTTTTATGTACAAGTGGATTGGGTCTTACACTCTAATAGAGGCCCAAAGTGTTTTTGAATGGGTCTTATAGCTCGAGGAGAGGCCCAAGGTTATTTTTCGAAAGGCGACGATCGCGCCGTTTGTTTTAAAATGTACAGAGGGACTTATACAATGAATGAGGCCCAAAATGTTTTCTGTACAAGTGGGTTGGGTCTTACACTCTAATAGAGGCCCAAAGTGTTTTGAAAATCAATTTTGAAAGTTGAATTAATCAAAAGAAAACCCTAATTTTAATCTTTAAAAGTAAATATTTAAAGAAAATCAAACAAAACTCAAAATAAATTTGAATAATCCATTTATGATTATGCTTAAAGTTTGAAAAAAATGAGGGATAATCACAAGGAATATTTAACTTCATTAGGTTTTGATTTTCAAAGTAAATACTCATTTTTAGAATGTTTAAAAATAATTAAAAAAAGAATTTATTCACAAAATATTAATTATATTAAATAAATAATATAAATTTAATTTTTTTGGTGGAATAAAATATTTCAACATTTTTGTGAATTGTTGCAAAAAGAACCAATCAAAAATGATAAAAATTGAAGGAGTTATTAATTTTTCAAATCATTAAAAATAATAATATGAAAAATAACAAAATAAAAAAGTGATAAAAAGAAGTCTGGGGCGAGGGGGATTCGAACCCCAGACCTCTCGCTTGCCAATACTCACAAAACCAACTGATGAACCGCTGGGGCGCAATGCCAATTCATTAATAACATGGCAAGTGAAAAATATATATCAAACTTAGTTGGAAAACCTGAAGAATGGCGCCATGGCCATCCTCTTCCTCGAGCTCATGCGTGAAGCACCATATCTCACTCATCTCTCAACCATTGGACATGATTCAGACACCAAACCCGTGCGTTTTTTCACAAGGAATATAATGGCAATACCCAATTTTATTCATTTTCAGTGTGGAGGAAAATAATCATGATGAACAGAGATGAACCCTAATTTGCAAAAGCAATCGTGCAGGCATGGTTATAAGGTCTATAATACAATTTCTTGGGGCAAAACAATTAACACATGATGGCAATCAAATGGCAAAAATATCATGCGAGAAAATATGCATGGATTATGGAGTTTGAGTTTGAAGCTTACCTTGGTGCAAGCTGAAATGGAACTTTGCCCAGATGGTGTTCCAGTCGTGAATTGATGATCCCTACAGCTTCAATGGATGTTATGGAGTGTGTTGCAAGCTTTGGAACACTTTAAAATTCTTTGGATCAAGCTGGAGACCTCCACCTGCAAAATTGAAGCATAATGGCTTGGTTGAAGGGTGATTTTGAGCCTGGGGTGTTACAGTTGGTGTTTAAGTGTTTGGACACCTCAAATACATCATATGTGATGTGTTTGAACAATTGGAATGGATTGATTGTTTCTGCAACTCAAAACCCGATAGTGGTTACTCAAAAACAAGAAAACTTGAGGTTTAAGAAAGAATGAGAGAAAGTAGTGTTGTAACTGGCTTTAGTGTGAGTTGAATGATCCATTGGGACCTCTATTTATAGGAGATCAACTTTTGTTTTGGAGGAATAGTGAATGGCTGCTGGATCAGATCACATTTGCATGGATTGGCTTGGAAGATTTCTTCTCAAGCAAGGCAAGCTAGCCATTCCCAAGAGCAGGGCTATGCCTTGACCAAAACCACATTCCTCAGATGTTTTTAATGTTGTTTAATCAGAGAAATTGACTGAGTAGGGTAGCTACCTTGACAATGCACTATTCCACATTAATGCACTTTGAATTCAAGGCAAAATGTGCCAAAGTGGATGAACTTCAAGTTGGAAGATTCCTTGGCCTTTTGACTCAGACTTATCAGTTGGATCAGTTGCATTGTGATTGGTTTGAACACAGGTGGCATAGTGATCCTTGGTATTCGGCTCAAAATTGTGTGTGGCAAGCAAACATGCAAACTGATTTTTCCAAAACAGCTTGCAGCAGCATGACTTTGGGCATGGATTTCTCATGGCTTAAGTTGAATCAATTCATGCTGTTGAGCTCTTTGAATTCTTAGTAACATATGCAACAACATTGATGTTTAACTTTGGACTTGATTAAGCTTGCATCTATGTGAAAAGATCTCACAAGTTTTGGTGTTTCAACAAAATCTGTCTTGGACAGAATTTTTCTAAGTATTGGAAAATGGTACATTTTCATGTTTTTAGCCACTTTGGCTCACTCATAGCTCAAAATCCATAATGAATTGGAGTTAGGACTAGTTGAAGTTTTTGTAGAGGGCAATGAGATCTACAAATCAAGCCTTGGATGGAAGAAAATGGCTTTGTGGTTTAGGAGTTATGGTCCTCCAAAGTTGGTACATTTGTCACTTTATTTTTAACTTAGAAAATTTTCTTAGTTTTTATGGTTACCCCTTTTACAAGTTATCCCACTTTTCTTGATTTTTCTTGATGAATGATGATTCAAATCATACATTAACATCATTTTAGGGTTAAAAATCCATTTTGGTGAAAAATCTCAAAAAGTCAAAGTTGACTTTTGTGCACAGTTGACTTTTTATCAGATGAATTCCAAATTGTGCAATTCTTCAGGAAATCATATCCTTGACCTGAATCAAACTTGATGGACATGTTCCATAGGTGTCATGGGGTATATTGAGGTATGTCCTAGGGCTTGGGAGCTTGTCCTGGTCAAAAGTCAAAGTTACAGTTGACTTTTCTCTTAAAACCCTAATTGTGGTGCAGATGAAATTGAGACTTGTTGCTCAAGCTTCTTGGATTAATCCATTGTTCCAAATGGATCAATATAGTTCATTAGAGACCCTCAAATCCTCTCTTGAGGTCTTGGCTCTTGATTTTCCCTAAAAGTCAACTTAGGGGTGAATTAGGTCAAGAAACCCTAATTCCTGATTTTTAATGCATGCATCCCCTGAGGCAAAATTGACTTGATGATTGGGCCCATGAGGTTCCGTGGAGTATATTAGGTTGTGTTTTGGATCATTGGCTTGTGCCCAGATGAAAATTTTCCATCTGGAGGCCCTGGTCGACCAAAACCCTAATTTAGTGACACTGGCGATCTTGAGGCTTGATCCACCTAGAAGGGAGCAGCTTTGTGCTTAATCCTTGGAGTGGGAGTCCTTTTGATCCATTGTGGATGTTTGAGAGGTTAGACAAGTTGAAGATCATGTCATTCCTTGATTGATCCTTTGTCTAAGGCTCTGAGAGGGCTTGAAACCCTAATTTTGATTGTAGTGAATGCTCAACAACCCTTAAGGCATTTTGGTGAGGCATGATGGTTCATGCATATTGTGATGATGATTTGCACAATGATGGGAAATCTTAGTGGTCAAAATTTGGGGTATGACATGGTGCAGATGAAATTGAGACTTGTTGCTCAAGCTTCTTGGATTAATCCATTATTCTAAATGGATCAATATGGTATATTAAAGAACCTCAAATCATGTCTTGAGGTCTTGGTTCATGATTTGCCCTAAAAGTCAACTTAGGGGTGAATTAGGTCAAGAAATCCTAATTCCTGATTTTTAGTGAATGCATCCCCAGAGGCAAAATTGACTTGATGATTGGGTCCATGAGGCTCCATGGAGTATATTAGGTCATGTTTTGGATCCTTGGCTTGTGCCCAGGGGAAAAATTTCATCTGGAGGCCCTGGTCGACCAAAACCCTAATTTGGTGACACTGTCGATCTTGAGACTTGATCCACCTAGAAGGGAGCAGCCTTGTGCTTAATCCTTGAAGTGGGAGTCCTTTTGATCCATTGTGGATGTTTGATAGGTTAGACAAGTTGAAGATCATGTCATTCCTTGATTGATCCTTTGTCTAAGGCTCTGAGAGGGCTTAAAACCCTAATTTTGATTGTAGTGAATGCTCACCCATCTTTGGGGAGACTGATAAGGTATGATGGTTCCTCCATATTGTGATGATGATTTTCACAATGATGGGAAATCTTAGTGGTCAAAATTTGGGGTATGACAGGTACCAGGTACAAGATCAATCGCAAATTCCACTTCTCTTTCTGGCGGTACATCAGAAACTTCATCAGGGAAAACTTCAGGAAATTCACGTACCACTTGCAACTCTCCAATTATAGCTCGACCCTCAATAGATAACGACGCCATTAACACCAACATCTGAGCTTTTTCTTGCATCAATTGTTGTAACTGCTTAAAAGACAACAAACTAGCTCCTTCTTCTTCAGCAGTAAAAAATCTTACTGACTTGCTAAAACAATTGATATGAACATAGTTATATTCTAACCAGTTCATTCCCAATATTACATCCATCCCAGTTAACGGCAGACACACCAAATCAACAGTAAAGTCTCTGTCGAAGATCATCAAAGGACACTTTAAACACACAAGAGAAGTAGTCACCGATCCCTTAGCAGGAATCTCGACGACCATTTCTCCATTCATAGAAGACAACACAAGACCCAATCTTTAACACATTCAGCAGCAATAAAGCAATGAGTAACACCAGTATTTAAAGGAGTACTATTAATGAAACATGTACCTCTAATGAGTTTGTCCTCACTAGTTGTCTGAGTCCCAGCCAATTCAAACACCTTCCCACTGGTTTGCGCCTTCTTTGGTTTCTGACACTGACTACTAATGTGTCACTCTTCACCACAGTTGAAACAAATCATCTCTTTATGCTTGCAATCAGATATTGTATGTCCAGTCTTACCACATCGGAAACATCTCTTCACCTCAGCAGTACACACGTTACTCTTGTGACCAGGTTTCCCACATTTGAAACAAACTATGCCAGCAGGAACATCTCCCCCACTAGTCCTCTTGCCATCAGCCGCTCTCTGTTTACCTTTTCCAGCTGGAGCATCATAAGGCTTGCCATGATTCTGTTGGTGCTTGCCTCTCCTTTCATTCATGATCTTATAATGAGCATTATTATCCTCTTCAAAGATTCTGTAACTATCAACCAAATCAGCAAAAGCACGAATCTTCTGATATCCAACTGCCTTCTTGATCTCTGGGCGTAGCCCACTCTCAAACTTGATGCATTTAGAAAACTCATCATCATCCCCATTATAGTGCGGATAAAACTTAGCCAACTCCACAAAATTTGCTGCATAATCAGTGACTGACATGTTTCCTTGTTTCAGCTCAAGAAACTCAATCTGCTTCTTACAGCGAACATCCTCTGGGTAATACTTCCTCAGGAACTCCCTTCAGAACACATCCCAAGTGATACCTTCACCTGTAGCTTCCAACCTCTGACGAGTCTCTAGCCACCAGTCATCAGCTTCGACTGCTAGCATATGAGTCCCATATCGAACCTTCTGCGCTGGAGTGTAGTCCATCACACAGAAGATTCTCTCCATCTCTTTCAACCAATCCAACGCTCCATCGGGATCATACTTTCCCTTGAAGGTAGGCGGATTCTCCCTCTGGAAAGTTGCCAAACTACGAGATCCAGCATTCTCATCAGCGTTTGGCTAATTCTACAAGGCTTGAGCCATTGCTTGCATCTCAGTAGCAATTGCAGCATCGTTCCTTCCAGCCATCTCAACTTATCATTACAACATAAACAAATGCTAGAACTAGTTAACAATACTCGATTGTCAAACAAACTACGACTCGACAACTTGGCCGGACGGACCGACCTGCTTTGATACCACTAATGTGTTAGCCCCTAATTTCGACGCTACATAATTTTAGACAATGGCTTTAAAAGAAGTTATTCTTTAAAATAATAATGCTAAAAAAGGCTTCGACTAAGAAGGCCTTCGACCATGTTTGTGCAATACCTGAGTCGAATGGAAGGATTTCAAGACTTCAAATATTGCTAAGTCCAAGGAGTCAATTCGACACAGTGAAGTGGCTATTGATAATGCGCTGCAGTTACAACTGAATAGTGGAGGGAAGTTCTACTATTCGAATTTGAAAAGAGGACAGGTGGCGAAGATCCAGATCGTGAAGACATGCGAAGTGCCAAGTGGCGTAATCTAAGAATAAAACCGTCAAAGGGTGGTTACATTAGAGTATTATAAATAGGTTAGTCTTAGAGTCAGAATAATGTGAAAAAATCAAATTGTACAAGTAACTCTATATTCACTCAAAGTATCCAGTGTGTCGAGAAACCAGTGAAGTGAGAATGTACGTGATTGTAATCACCATTACCTTTTATTGCAATGCAATTTACTTTGAAGTTTCTCTTTTCACGAACTTTTACCTTTTAAGTCATTTACATTACCCAGTTTTTACTTTGCAGTTTTACATTAAAAGCCTTTATTTTCAAGCATTTACCTTTTCCGCACTTTACGATCTTTATGCATTTCTTTTCAACATTTAACTCCAGTTTTTCTTTATCAAACCTTTTACATTCAGCCTTTTTTTTTATGTATTGTTTGACTTAGTCATTTTCTTTATCTTTATCGCTTTCCTTTACACTTCAAACACCTCTTTTTATTTATGTGCATTGTCGAAAGGCATCCTTTATCAAATTGCGAAATATTCTAAATACACATACAGCACATGTTCTAGGATCAATCTGATCGATCCTGTAAGTTACTAGGACTTTATAGTTTTAGAAGATCAGCAGTTGTTTACCAATTTTCAAGGTAAATAAATTGGCACGCCCAGTGGGACAGTGTTAAACGTGGATTTGGAAGTTTGTAACGTTTAAATAACCGCCAAAAGGAAGTTTTATAACCGTCTTCTTAAGTATTTGTTGTTTCATTGGTCGAGTTTGTGGCAAATTATCGTATGCATCTGAGAAGTGGAAAGATAGCTAGTTCAAACGAATATAGACCAAAGAGAAGAAACGTGAGGAGAATGGCATCTGGCCAAGGAAATTCAAATCCCAGTTCTGCTGGGACCAATACTCAACCAAGCAGTTCAAGTGTTCAGAATAGCACCATCAATCCTCAAGAATTACCAAGAAGTAATGTGGCGCCAACACCAGTTCCTTCGACAGGAGGGTCGACAGTGTTAACCATGGTGACAGAGCCAGCGTCTTCGACAGCAGGACCAGGGGCGACATACGTGAGGCCTTACACTCAGCCAGTCTTGGAGTACATTAGCCCATCAGCGACAAATCCTCAGACTCCGCCAGGAGGAGGTTCGACATACAGGCAGTTTCCTCCCCCAGGATTTTCACAGTCTTTGCCTAGGAACCCAATCTATGGCATTCCAACGGCAATGATGCAGAATCTGCATACTGTACCCCCAGTATATTCAGAAAATGTGATATCTTCGCCTTTTCAGGAGTCAGGTTCTGGAATTAACATGGGTCGAAACAGCCAGTCCATATGTTTGGGCTATTCTACTCAAGGGCCCAACTTAACAAATGAGTTTGCAACATATTTGAGGCAACAGATGGATGAAAGCAATATGCAAATGGTACATACTTTGTCTCAAATGATGGGAGAAATTTTCCAGCCATTGATCCAGAATACTACTCAAACCAATCAAATGATGACAACCCAGATGGCACGAATAGCAGAGTTCATGGGAATGCCAGCTCCTGTTCAACACCAAACCCAAGGAGTCGAGACGAGGGAGAATGCTCAACAAGATAACCCAGTGAATCCAGGGTTGGTCGAACCACCTAGGGAGGAGCCTCCTATAAATCAAATACCAATACTTGAAGAGGAGGAACCAAGGATGGTGCTAGTGAACAGAAATCAAGATGCTGATCGTGTGGTGAATCAGGTTCGACGCAACAATGTAGCGGCAGAGAACAATTTGGCAGCCGTGGTCGAAAGAATAATGGCTCAAAATGGCCTAAATATGGGTTTTTCTAGGCCAAACTTTACTTCGCCTATAGTAGACTATATACTTCAAGCTGAATTGCCTCCAAGGACAAAAGTACCAAAGTTTATTAAGTTCTCAGGAGATACTACAGAATCTACCGTCGAACATGTGGCGTGCTACCTGATCGAAGCCGGTGAGATTGCAAATGATGAGAGTCTAAGGGTGAAGTACTTCCCTAGTTCCCTCACTAAAAATGCATTCACGTGGTTCACTACGTTACCATCTGGTTCGATTTGTAATTGGACCCAGTTGGAACGTTTGTTCCATGAGAAATTTTACATGGGTCAGACGAAGATTAGTTTGAAAGAATTGGCTAGTGTGAAACGAAAGTTCAATGAGCCAATAGATGATTACTTGAATAGGTTTCGACTACTCAAGGCTAGATGTTTTACACAAGTTCCTGAGCATGAGCTTGTCGAAATGGCCGCTGGTGGCCTTGATTACTCTATCAGGAAAAAACTGGACACCCAGTATTTGAGGGATAAGGCCCAGTTGGTTGACAGAGTTCGACATCTAGAGCGTCTCAAAGATGAGAAAGCTAGGGTGAATAAGAATAAGAAGATAGCTTATGTTGAATACCAGGAGGGCATCGAATAACTGTATGACGAGTCTGTTAGGTTCGACGAAAATGAAATAGACCTTGCTGAACTTAAGAAGGGCCCTCCTTATTCTTGTAAATTGTTAGTTCCTTCGAATGGAAAAAACCCCGTCGAAACCGAAAAGACTGATAGGTTCCCAAAGAAAACATACACTTTCGACATCACTAAATGTGACAAAAAATTTTATTTGTTAGATAAGGATGGTCAAATATTAGTGCCTCCCGGTGCTAAAATACCACCTTTAGAGCAAAGAAAAAAGAGAGGTTTTTGTAAATACCATAATTACTTGGGTCATAAGACATCTCAATGTTTTCTTTTCAGGGATTTGGTGCAGAATGCTATTCAGGAGGGAAGGCTCAAATTTGGGGAGAAGACCAAGACCCAGATGAAGATTGATACTAGCTCCCTTGAAGTAGCTGAAGCGAATTATGCAGAGCCTGAGGAGGTCAACATGGTCGAACTGGTTGAATTGTCTGACAGCAGTTCGGGTAGTGTTAGCACCAACGAAGCTCTTGGCAGAAATGCCACGGTGGTGGAGGTTACTGAGGACCTTACCAATGATGTTGTGTTTATCAGAGAGGCTAAAGAGATGGATGGTTATCAGCTGGAACATTTGATATGTATGGCTGCTGAACATTACTTTAGTACCTCTTCTGAAGTTCAAAGGTTCGACACTGAAACTATAGTCGAGACCCGTGCTGAAGTCGAAGCACCAAAGTTGCAGATGGTGATAAGAGAGATTGCTGATCATTTTAGGGAGATGGACGAGGCTGCTACAAGCCTTGATATTGACTTTTCTAAGATGCGTGTAAAAGATGAAGTAAACGTGAACATGGTCGAAGTTACTGACAAACAGGCCATGGATATTGATGAACAAGAGGACTGCGACAAAATGGCTTATCCCATAGAGGATGAGACCATCATTGATTTTCTCCACAGGTGCCAGGGGAAGAATTCTGAAGTTATGTTGTGCCCTCGATGCAGTGCTATCTTCGACAAAGAAGCTACTCATGACCTCCAAGCAGGGAAAGAGGCCAAATATGAACGTGAGAGGAAAGCTGCTCAAAAGCCAGGGCGTTTCGACCCAAGGAAAGCTACTCAGAGACAATATGGTCCAAGGCCACAAATTCCAAGGGCCAAGCAAGCTACTTTCAAACCTAGTGGCGAAGTACCAACTGGGAGGTGGGTTAAACCCGTCGAAGCAGCTGGAAAAGGGAAGCAGTGATGGAAAAGTTTTGATGTGGCTAGAGGTTATTCACTTGAGTATAGGAAAGAAATCAAGTTTTTCAACAAAGTTGCCTATGTGTCAGAGAATTACAAAGGAAAGAATCCCATGTCGAGGTCCCAATAGAGGAGAGAGAAGAGGCGAAGGAAGGCTTTAAGAGAAGCTCAGGCTAGAGACTCGACGGAGACCAGCACTAATGTCCTGACAGCTAGCAACAAATGTGTTGGCATGAGAACAACAAACCAGCTGCCGGTGGGTCGAAAGTTGTTTACTTCCAAGAAGGAAGCTGAGAAATTTGTGGTCGAAACAGTTGAAGACGAAGCGTCGACCCACAACTTTGATTCAGACTCTGATGCTTCCTTGAACATCATTGTCAACGTAGTGTCAGTAATGCCAAGGGAGTATGACAGAGTAACTGAAGTGGAGAATTTGGATACCAATGCTGAAGCGGAAATGGCAGCACACCAACCGGTGTGCTATTATGTAATGAACAATGGCTGCTTCGAAGAACATAATGCTTTCTTTGAGCGACCAACTGAAGCCATGAAGGGACACTTGAAACTCTGTATATTACAGGGAAAATAGAGAACGTGGCTGTTAACAAGATCTTGGTGGATTGTGGGGCTACTGTCAACTTAATGCCACATTTTCTGCTAAGTAAAATTGGTAAATTCGACACTGATCTTAAACCCCACAACATGGTCCTCTCTAACTATGAAGGGAAGATTAGGACCACTTTAGGTGTCTTACAGGTTTACTTAACTGTGGGTACAGTGACAAAACCCACCTTGTTCATGGTGGTCGAAAGTAAAGCTAACTACAACCTTCTGCTAGGAAGGGAATAGATTCATGGCATTAGGGCAGTACCTTCATCAATGCACCAACGCATAACAATCTGGACGCCTGATGGAATAGTAGAAAACATTGAGGCTGATCAAGGCTACTTTAAAGTGCCTGTTAATCATGTTGATGGTTCTGAGTTCGACAAAAATTTGGCGCATATTGCGCCATGTACTCCAGCAGAATTCGATCTCTCCCCATATGATCATGCATTCTGCCCATTGCACTTGCACCCACTGGAGGGGTTTCGATGGGACAGAGATGTCGTAAGACAAGAAGGCAATGTCCCATACTATGGGCTGCCTGAGGTTGACCCCACAGGCTGGGGGAGTGAATTCGATAACAATGACTGAATTCGACGCGTTGCAAAGAATTTCGGCCTATGTGGCCGAATCCAAGTTACAAGCGGCTTTAGAGGCTGCACACAACCACATGGCTGTCGAAGCCAAAACTCAAATTTGTGAAGTAGGCCCTGGTAAGGACTTTGAACCTGAGCCACCTGATGGGCCTCAAACTGAAGACCAAGACCAAAGGCTTGATGCTGTGTATGATGGTGAGCCTTTAGGTTTTGAAAAGGATCCACTGTCAGATAATATTAAAATGCTGGCGCAGGATCCTTTGGAAGAGATTGACTTGGGTGAAGGGGGAGTGAAAAGGCCTACTTATATTAGCGCTAATCTCGACCCACTACTCAAAGTCGAAATAGTCCAATTATTGAGGGAATTCAAGGATTGCTTCGCTTGGGACTATGATGAAATGCCTGGTTTGAGGAGAGAGCTTATTGAACATAAGTTGCCAATCATACCTGGGAAAAAGCCAGTCAAGCAAAATCCAAGACAGTTTGCCCCAACAATCCTTTCCAAGATCAAAGAGGAAATCGAAAGGCTACTTAGATGCAAGTTCATCCGTACAGCTAGGTTTGTCGAATGGCTATCTAATATTGTACCAGTCATTAAAAAGAATGGTTCTTTAAGGGTTTGTATATATTTTAGAGATCTAAATTCTGCAACCCCTAAAGACAAATATTCTATGCCAGTGGCAGAAATGCTGATTAATTTTGCTGCAGGACATGAATATTTGAGCATGTTGGGTGGTTATTCTGGTTATACCCAAATATTCATTGCTGAGGAAGATGTCCCAAAAATGGCTTTTCGATGTCCAGGGGCATTAGGTACTTATGAATGGGTAGTGATGCCTTTTGGTCTAAAAAATGCTGGGGCAACTTACCAGAGAGCAATGAATTCGATCTTTCATGATTTTATTGAGACTTTTATGCAAATATATATTGATGATATTGTTGTTAAGTCCTTTTCAGGAAAAGATCATATAAGCAATCTTCGACATTCCTTTAAAAGGATGAGAAAGCATGGTCTGAAAATGCATCCTCTCAAATGTGCTTTTGGTGTGCAGGCAGGGGATTTCTTAGGCTTTGTGGTCCACAAGAAGGGGATCGAAATCAACCAGAATAAAACCAAAGCCATTATGGAAGCAAAAGCGCCATCAACAAAGAAGGAATTACAGTCTCTCTTGGGCAAAATAAATTTCTTGAGGAGATTTATATGTAACTTAAGTGGGAAAACGCAAGCCTTTTCACCATTGCTTCGAGCTAGCAAGGATGGGTTCGACTGGGGGCAAGATCAACAGGAAGCCTTCGACAAAATCAAAGAGTATCTGAGTCACCCCCTATTCTCTCACCACCTCATGGAAACAAGTGTATGAGATTGTACATAGCTGCGTCAGATAGAACTTTAGGGAGCATGTTAGATCAAGAGGATGATGATGGCGTCGAAAGAGCCGTTTATTACCTTAGTAGAGTTTTAAATGATGCAGAAACTAGATATAGCATGATTGAAAAATTATGTTTATGTTTGTATTACTCTTGTACCAAATTGAAGCATTATATAAAACCAGTTGATGTGTATGTTTCTTCTCGTTATGACGTTATTAAACATATGTTGTCCAAACCTATCTTGCATAGTCGAATTGGAAAATGGGCATTAGCATTAACTGAATATTCTATAACTTATAAGCCTTTAAAAGTTGTTAAAGGACAAATAGTGGAAGACTTTATAGCTGACCATTCTACAAATGAGACCCCCCCTGAACTATCTTGATGTGGAACCTTGGAAGTTATATTTCGACGGGTCAAGCCACAAAGATGGGACGGGCATAGGAGTACTTGTTATTTTTCCTAGTAAAATTCCAACAACACATAAGTATAAAATTGAAGGCCGTTGTTCTAAAACCGAGGCTGAATATGAAACTTTAATTGTTGGACTTGAAGTATTGTTGGAATTGGGGGAAATTCACGTCGAAATAATGGGAGATTCAGAACTGGTCATAAAACAAGTGACCAAAGAGTACAAGTGCATAAAAGAAAATTTAATTATGTACTTTGTAGTTGTGAATCGACTGTTGAAAAAGTTTGACGCAGTTAGTTTTTGACACATCCCTAGACTGGAAAACCAGGTAGCTAATGACTTGGCTCAGATTGCATCAGGGTATAAAGTTTTGAAAGACAAATTACAAGATACAATCAAAGTTGAAGTCAGAGGAAGGGTGGTATCAGTAGGATTAGCCCCATCAGATTTGGAAGAAACTAAGCTTGGATATGTTGATGAAGACAGTTTCACAATTCTGGCAATCGATAGTATAACTGACAAGGATTAGAGGAAACCTATAATGGATTACCTGAAAAATCCAATAGCTTTGACAGAAAGGAAAATCAAGTATCAAGCTTTAAATTATGTCTTGCTGGGTAATGAATTATTCAAAAAGACTCCAGAGGGAGTATTGCTTAAGTGCCTCGGTGAGGCAGAAGCATACTTAGCCCTTTCGACTGTCCATAGTGGGCATGTGGGGCACATCAGGTAGGCTATAAAATGAAATGGTTGTTGTTTCGACAAGGCATGTATTGGCCTACCATGTTAAAATATTGTATTGAATTTGCCAAGGGTTGTCAGGAATGTCAAGTTGATGCTGGCATTCAACATGTCCCTGCGAGTGAATTACATTCTATAGTGAAACCTTGGCCTTTTAGAGGATGGGCTTTGGATTTGGTCGAAGAGATTTGAACAGCGTCATCTAAAAATCATAAGTACATTTTGGTGGGTATTGATTATTTTACCAAGTCGGTCGAAGCTATCCCATTACCAAATGTTGATCAGGAATATGTGATTGAATTTATCCAGAAGCACATCATCTATAGGTTTGGAATCCCCGAGACAATTACAACAAACCAAGGATCAGTCTTCACTGGTCGAAAGATGCAAGAGTTTTCTAAAGAAATTGGATTCAAGCTTGTAACCTCCACACCTTATTATGCTCAAGCTAATGGCCAAGTCGAAGCAGCAAATAAAGTAGTTATTGGGTTGATAAAAAAGCATGTGGGAAAAAAGCCAAGAAATTGGCATAGGAAATTGGACCAAATACTCTGGGCATGTCGAACGTCCCCTAAAGAGGCAACTAATACTACCCCATTTCGACGACTTTTGGTCATGATGCAGTTTTGCCTGTGGAGATTTATCTTCAATCAATAAGGATTCAAAGGCATCATGAGATTCCATCCGAGTCGTATTGGAATTTGATGCTTGATGAATTAGTAGACCTAGATGAAGAAAGGCTTCATGCATTAGAGTTGCTGATAAGGCAAAAGAAAATGGTGGAGAAGTCTTATAACAAAAAGGTCAAGATTAAAACCTTTTCAACTGGAGATCTAGTGTTGAAAGTGGTCTTACCTATGGATCGAAATACCAGAACTTTGGGGAAGTGGTCTCCTAAGTGGGAAGGTCCTTTTCAAATTATTAAGGCATTTAGTAATAATGCTTATGAGATTCAAGAGATGGAGGGTGATTTAAGGGTCTTAAGGGTAAATGGGAAATATTTGAAAATATATAAGCCTATTTTACAAGAAATCCATATTAAGACGTAAATTTTATTCAAGTTATAAAAGCCAAAATAGGCCATGTGAGGCCAAAAAAAACAAGTACAATAACATAAAACTCAGGAGAAAGATTATTCATAGTCTCTCCAATTAATGGAGTTGAGGAAGGCAACATAATCTTCGTCAGCCTCATCATCAGAGTTTTGTACTTTGGAATGTCCTTTCTTGGGTACCTTCATCTTGGTTTCTCTCTTCTTGGCACGAGAGGTTACTCCAGTTGAAGTGTCTTTGAGGGCAGTGGTTGTAGCCTCAGTTTTCCTTGTCTCTTCAGCCACCCTCTTGGTCATTGCCTTCTTTAAAGAAGTACTCATACTTGCTGTAGTAGGTGCAAGATATCCCAAGAGGGAAGAGGGTTTTATAGAGGCAAGGCGTTGTAAGGATTGGCCAATCAATGATGGAAACACGTGAAATGACCCTTGGGAATAGACCCTAGGGTTGCGCTATTAATATTCCTTTATGGAATAGAAACTTGTGTCGTTGGAACACTAAGCTGTTAAAAGCTGCGCTATTTTCATGATTTCCAAGAAAAGAGGCAGAATATTTTAATTACTCAGTTAGCGAAGTAAAAAATATGTTTTGCAAGTCGAAGAGTTGATAGTAAATAGAAGAATTTAGATAAAGGCCATAGGGCATTAAGATTGTCTGTAAATGGGGCCATAAAAGGACCATAAAATATGATGCACAGAAGTGGAACTACCAACAAGAAATCATATGACAATCAGAAAGGGAGCTTCGACTTCAACTCAAGGAAGGCAACCTTGTGATTCTGAAGGCATTTTTCACATAGAGTTTTGGTGAGTTTGGCTGCTGAAAGTTCTTTTTCAAGCGTTTGGGCCTTGTCAAGGAAGTCTATGGTGCGCTTCAGCTCCCTGGCCATTTCAGTATCGCCGAACTCTCCCGGCTCAAGGTTGCGTTTTTCAGCCTTAGAAATCTTGTTCTGCAACTCTTCAATTTGCTGCTTCCAGTCATCAATATTCTTCTGGTTCGACTCCACTTCTGCCTGCCTTTTCTATTGTTCAGTCTCTAGACTTTCGACCATAGCTTCTGATGCATGCGCATCATCCCAAGCTGAAGCTTCCAAGCCAGTTGTGATTTCAATGTTGTTTTGGATCTTGGGAAGGGACTTGAAGTCCTCAGACATTTGATTCACTAAAGCAGTTAGCTCCAACAGGAATTTAGAAACACCTCAGCTAAGGGTCGAAAGGTCCAGCTTCTGAAGGCTATCTTTCAGAAAGAGAGAAGCAGTTGGATCTGAAAGTAGGACATTGTGGATGTCTCCCTTGAAGAATTTGTCCTTGATTTTTTGAAGGATAGGACTGGCGAAATCATCTGGAGTTGAACCCCCAGAGCTGGTCGAAGTACTAAGACTAGTGCCTAAAGAACTGTACTTCTTCCCAAGTATGAATCTGTCATACTCTCGAGGATTTGACCATTTGAGAGTAGCCAGTGGGTCTCCAGCAGGGGATCCTCCAGTAGTTGAAGCGACCATAGGCTTAGGAGTTGGATTGTTGACAGGATCTGCCTCAGCCACAGTCGAAGGGGTGTGATTTTGCTCAGTCCTCTCCCTCTCTTCTTCTTGTTCTTCGTCTTCTTCGACTTCCTCCTCTACTGCTTCGGTGGGCCCTTCTTCTGTGTCCATACCAGTAGCCTTTGTTTGGTCGAAAGGTTATTGATGAGAAACATCATCCTCTTCATGATCAAAACCATCAGTATGGGATTGTTGAGTAGTGGTTCTGGCAGGAGAACTTTGGTTTGTTTCATCTACTGTAGGAGGAGGAACTGTAAGAGGGATAGGTTGGTTAATTTCGCTGATTGAGCTATATCCAGAACCAAGGTCAGAGGTAGGGTGATAAGTTGGCTCACCTTGGCTATTCAGCAGAGTTGTTGTAAAGCTGAAGGAAAGTTGTGGTGGGTTAGAACCACCTACATCAGCCTGAAAAACCAAAAGTAAAAGGAATAAGATTGAGAGAAGTCTGAGTAGGGAATCCAAATATTGAATGAAGATAGTACGCATACATGTACAGCTGCAGCATCAGGACTTGAGTTCGCACTCTCAGGATTGCCAGCAGTCACTTTCGACGCAACCCTGGAGAGTTGTTTCTTGACACCACTACCAGCAGGTGTCTTCTCAAGGATTCTTGCCGCCTTGGAGGGAGATTGGGTGGTAGTTCCAGAAGCTTTGACAAGTTTCCTTTTCTTCTTAACTACTATCTCCTCAGAGGACTCATCATCAGTATCTGGAGGAACAACTGCTTGAGCACCTTTCTTGCCCTTTTTCGAAGGCGTTAGAGGTTTTCGAGCAGCCTAAAAGGTGACGCAAATATTAGAGGATTGGTTACACAAAAAGACTTAGGCAAGGGATATAAAGTACCTTTGTGCCTTCAGTGTCCTTTTCGACCTTCGCAGCACCCTTCGACGAGCTGGTCTTCCTGGCCATGGCTGAAAGACAGACGATTATTACAAGGTTAATAATTGAGTGGTTAGTTAAAAAATCACAGATCAAGGGCCTCAAACCTTTATATATTTTGGATTCGACACGGACATCCTCGACCCCTATATGAAGGTGTCCTTTGAAACTGTCCAGCGTATGTTTAGTCGCAACCACCCGTTGGGCTTTCGATTGAGACTGCTGTCGAAGGAGTTTTAAGTGTTCACCATAGACAAACCAGTCTAGAAATGGGGGGGCAAGTGCCACTCCAAAATCAGCGTTAGGCAGTCGAGGGAACTTTGGAGGAAAGAGTTCAAAATCTACCTTATAACATTTCTCAACAGGAACGTTTGAAGGGATTTTTAACTGATCCATTTTTTGTAGAAATTTTTCCTTCAAAGTGACAGCAGCCTCACGAACGGTTCGACTAATATCATCTGGTCGATAGAAAGCTTCAAAGTACTTTTGAAAGGCTTGAATTTCTTTGACATGAATGAACTTACTCTTCTTGGTCTCTCCTGCACATCAAGAAAAGCTTGGTCAAGCAAGGAAGAGAAAGCAGCAACATCAAGAAATTGCTCACTGTAGTACTTCGACCACCAGTTATGGAAGGGTTTGGTACACAAGAAGGTGGGCTGAAAATACACAGGGGAAAGGGTTGCTTTCCTAGTGTTCCACCGGTCGAAAGTGACTGCAGCACTTCCGTCATCAAAACTGGCTGTGTGAAGAACCACATGCCCTTAAGGCTGTGTGAAGAACCACTTGGGGAAGATTTGAGCCAACCCAAATTGTCGAGAGACAAGATTTGGTTGGTAAGCAATTAAGGCTGCCAGGTCTCTCCCAAGATTCAGCCTTTCAACAATAAATCTAGGAATCAAGAAGGCTTCCCAGATCGAAACAGTTTCAGCGTCGAGGTTGGTGGATGGATCAGGGAATGGCCTCGTGAACCACTCAGGCCCACATTTTCTCTTAGCAAAGGGAGCCATGTTAGGTATGAACTCATGCCTTTTTACAAACATCATAATATAACTAGAGAAGGCTTTCTTCAGAGTTTCTCCATCATCATTTGGCGTAAGTTTCACCAGGCGGGTACCTTCGACCCTCCTCTCTTTGATTTTATTGGAATCTTCATCGACCTGCCCTTTCCTGGGAAGGCTAGCTTCAAAGGTTCCATTGAGCCATAGCTGAAGTAGCCAGAGAGGGCCATTCAAGTGAACAGTACCTTGGCTCTCCAAGTCTTTGAGTCGAGCCGCCCCTTCACTGAGAGACTCGTAGAGGTTCGCCAGGATCAATCCACTTAGGCAAACTCCTCTATTGTTGTGAAGCTGGTTGGCTAGAGTGAGATACTTCTTGGCCACCTGCAGGGATTTTGAACAAAATACATACCTCGACAGCCAAACGGTCAGAAAGGCAATGTGTTCCTTATCAGTGATTTCTACAGTATCACGTTTATGGTGTTTGATAAAATGGGTATATATGAGTTTGGAGTCAGAAATCCCTATGGTATCCTCTGCATCAGTATCAGGGTCATAGGAAATACCATCTGGTCGAAGGCCTGCAATGGCAGCAAGGTCGAAGAGTGTGGGAGTAACCATCCCACAAGGAAGATGAAAGGTGTAGTGGGTGATATCCCAAAAATAGAGTGATGCTACCAGCAGGTTTAAACAATATGGAATGTTGGTTTTCGACAGCATCAGGAGATCATAGATTCTTATGGTTTTCCAGTGGTCAGCTTTGACCCTTTCCATTCTGGTCATTCAAAGGTCAAAATCCTTTAAAGGATTGACAGCTCTTACTAGCCTCGTACCATCATGAAGGTACCTTAGATCCATTTTTGTCAGAGTGGGTGTATTAGGAGAGGTTCCCTCCTCATTAGGGTTGTTTTTTTGCCCTAAAGGTCTAGACTTACGGTAGGAAGGAAATAACTCAGCCAGTTTTTCATTGTTGGGTTTTACATCGGCTAGGGGGCCACCTAAAGCATGAGGTTTATCAGAGATAAGGAGAGAGATCATTACCTGGGATTTGTAAATCATCTTTGTTTCTTCCAGAAGAGGTTCCGGCAAGAACTGTTGGTTCTTTACCACCTTTGGTCCAGGGATGTTTGAAAATGGCGGGAGAGTTTGCTCGAATGGAGTGGTTTTACCCTTTTGGTTTTTCGTTGTTTGAGGAATTGTTTGAGAAGACGCCATTGATGGAGGTTGAAGAGAAAATGAGAGTGTGTTCTGAGTTTTCTTGAGAAAGTTTAGAGAACAAGAGAAATAAGTTGCAGAAAGTTTGAAAGTGCGAAAGTTCGTAAAATTGGGGAAAAAGGGTATTTATAGATGTGTGGAAGACGAGGGGACTGTGAATCCACCGTTAAAATGGATACGATAGTGGGACACGTGTCCTCTTTGGAGATCGTTGGATGGTGGTGGTTGTAGTCAGATTGTAAACGCTTAATCCCAAGAAAAGTGATGATGAAAACTGTTCACGAATACGGCTGAAAAGACGTTTGGAGATTTGCCATCATGACATGACGTCACAAGCATGGTTGAAAGAAACTGAATAGTTTCTAAATCGTGGGTTGGTCAGTTGAGACCATGGTTTCCATAGTCGAATGAGCAGGCGTCGAAAATTATTTTATCAAAAAATGACCTTCCTACCAATACTGGCGAAAGGGCATTTTGGGGGGGGGCAATTTGTTAGCTCCTAATTTCGACGCTACATAATTTCAGACAATGGCTTTAAAAGAAGTTATTCTTTAAAATAATAATGCTAAAAAAGGCTTCAACTAAGAAGGCCTTCGACCATGTTTGTGCAATACCTGAGTCGAATGGAAGGATTTTAAGACTTTAAATATTGCTAAGTCCAAGGAGTCAATTCGACACAGTGAAGTGGCTATTGATAATGAACTACAGTTACAACTGAATAGTGGAGGGAAGTTCTACTATTCGAATTTAAAAAGAGGACAGGTGGCGAAGATCCAGATCGTGAAGACATGCGAAGTGCCAAGTGGCGTAATCTAAGAATAAAACCGTCAAAGGGTGGTTACATTAGAGTATTATAAATAGGTTAGTCTTAGAGTCAGAATAATGTGAAAAAATCAAATTGTACAAGTAACTCTATATTCACTCAAAGTATCCAGTGTGTCGAGAAACCAGTGAAGTGAGAATGTACGTGATTGTAATCACCATTACCTTTTATTGCAATGCAATTTACTTTGAAGTTTTTGTTTTAGATTCTTTACTTTGAATTCTCTTTTCATGAACTTTTACCTTTTAAGTCATTTACATTACCCAGTTTTTACTTTGCAGTTTTACATTAAAAGCTTTTATTTTCAAGCATTTACCTTTTCCGCACTTTACGATCTTTATGCATTTCTTTTCAACATTTAACTCCAGTTTTTCTTTATCAAACCTTTTACATTCAGCCTTTTTTTATGTATTGTTCGACTTAGTCATTTCCTTTATCTTTATCGCTTTCCTTTACACTTCAAACACCTCTTTTATTTATGTGCATTGTCGAAAGGCATCCTTTATCAAATTGCGAAATATTCTAAATACACATACAGCACATGTTCTAGGATCAATCTGATCGATCCTGTAAGTTACTAGGACTTTATAGTTTTAGAAGATCAGCGGTTGTTTACCAATTTTCAAGATAAATATAATGTAACACCCCATTTCTACCCAGCATTTATATTAAAAATCAGAGTTATAGAATTCTCAACCAAACATGGGATATCACATTTTCAACTTAAAACCAACAATACAAATCATCATAACGAATACGTCACACTAAAATCAAAGAGAACTAATTAACAACTATTTAGTCTTCAAAATAAATCACCTTTAATAAATAACCACGCAGCGGATTCACAACTTCAAACTTCTAGTTATAGCATCTTTGTCTAACTAGAATTAACTCAAATTAAAATAACAAGGTACTTATTCAGAAAAATTAACTTAAAATTCAGCATTGGAAACAAGAACAAAAGACATGCGTTCATCTCCCCCCCCCCCCCCCCCCGAGTGCTACGTATCAGAGCGACGACACCGACTCGAACTAATGAAGGTAGAAAGCCTTCACTCCTGATTACCTGCGCGTTACCAACATTAGGTAACATTCAAACAGAAGGGGTGAGATATCGAACAATATAATTGAATACATGATAATTAAATATATTAGATCAGGATTATACGATTTCACTACATTACAACAACAACCAACCAACAATAAACAAGCAACTTATAATATGCGACTCAATGCAACTCAACTATGCGTATGCATATGGTACCATTGGAGCAAAACTGCCAACGTAGGAAGTGCCAGTTTATCGGGCATCAACAAGGCATAAGCCTTCAACTTCAACTTTTGCCAATCCAGGCCAACGTGGTTGAGCATTAGCTCCAACTTATAAAATGCAGTGTATGCGACTCAACATGAATATGACACCACATAACCATCAACATCAACAGTAACAACAAAAATTTAACAACATCTCAATGATGGTTCAACACTGGCCAAAGGCCTACAACTTATTGTTTTCAAAGACATAGGCATTTCGCCATAACCTGTCAACAACAACAATTCAACAGCAACTCAATAATATCCAGGCATACCATAAAAGAACCAACAACGACATTATTTCTTAATTTACTTCCATGCCATGACTATTATCCTGTCACACGACTAGTAGTCACAGAACACAAGATACGACATAATCTACACACAGGCATATCAACTTACTAAGCAACCAGACAAACATCAATGCAGAAAACATAACAGCAACCCAGACTTTGCTAGTGTGAAGTTTGTCACGAGAGTGTGACGGTCGTGACCCCTCCATGACGGTCGTCATGGTCCCAAAACATGCGCTCCCCTCAACCTGCATTCTCTCTGTTTCCTCATTCTTCTCCTCTGTTCCCTGCATTTTCTTATACTCACTTCAACCTAATTCTCCCAATACACCATACAACCGCAACACAACTAAATTTATACCCTAATCCATACCGATAAAGTATTTCATGTCCAATTCAACAACATGGATTAATTTACTCATTCAACACAACCGTTTCAATGTACAGACAATAGCAAACACATAAATCCCCATCCCACATATCAATTATCATATTCCTGGTTATAGAATTCGAACCCCATCTTTACCTTGGATTGAAGGTCGCTCTACTCTTCGATTGGATTTCCGGTTCTGCAATTCCCACGTAATTCTCCAAAACCTCTTGCTCCACTTTCTCTACAACTTCTCGTATTCTCCAAAACCTCTTTGTCTCTCTTACTGATAACCTAATTCTTTTATTTTCCTATAACTTCCTTTTTCCCACTAACTCCACTTATCTCTTATTTCTATTGGGCCAACTTACTATACCCCCAACATTACTACTACCAACTAAGCCCACATACTTCTTATAATTCTAGTAACTAATACTACTGCTACTCACCGAAGCTCAAATAACATAATTTAGTATTATTTCTAATACTATATCTACAACTTAATCAGCTCAATTAAATTAATCCCACTAACGCCAACACAACTCGAATCAATTAAGTTAATTCAACTAAAACAGACATAGCAACTCAGCACAACAATTTGGCAACCACACAAAACAACAACAATACGAAGATATTTAATTAAATAATTAATTAAATAACTGGGCGTTACAGATCCCAGCATTGCGGCCCTCATTGCCTCTCTCAACAAGTCCAACTACCTAATCTTCTAGCAGGGCGAGAATATCCACATGCTAGAACATGCCCTTCAAGAGCAACTTCCTTCAAAAAGGCCTCGCAGTCCATCTCCGCGCCCTCAATCTCCCCCTCAGAAACGTCGGCGAGATGAATCCCGGAGCATTTTCCCCGTCAGGGGACGATCGAAATCAGAATAACCTGAGCAAGAGGCCACTAAGGGACGACACCGTACCCCTCCTCGGAGGTTCGGACGTGATCTCCTGCCCCCAAGAGGACCAAGCCCTCAGAAAAACATCATAAACATCTTCGTCAGCGTAGACACTCTCCTCGACGCAGCAGAAGTCGCAAGCACAGTCACTCTCCATACAGGTCATCGAGCACAAGCGATGATGATGACGTCTATGGACCTCTATCCCAAGAGATCATGGACACTCGTATCCCTCGCGGGCTGGAGATGCCTCCCCCTCTAGCTCTCTATGATGGCACCACAGATCCTGGAGACCACATAGAAAACATTAAAGTCATGCTCCATTATCACAATGTGTGCGGAGCCATCAAGTGCAGGTTATTCTCCATCACCCACAAAGAGGGAGCCATGACCTGGTTTAAGAGTTTTCCCTGAGGCTCAGTCACCTAGTGGAAGGACCTGAAGAACCAGTTCCCCCGACACTTCACTGCTTCCAGACGTCATCCCAAGTCGAAAGCCATTCTCGAAGGCATCATTCAGGGCAAGGATGAGCCCCTGCATGCCTATATTGAGATATTCAACGAGGAAGCTGTAGAGGTCCACACAACGGACCTCGAGAAGGGGTTGAGGCTAAAAAGTGAGTTTTGCAACGCAGTGGGCATCGAAACACCTCGTACCCTGGCTGAACTCCTCCTTAAGGCCCAAGCTTATATACAATACGAGGAAAAAGAAGCCGCCTACAAGTCCCGGGATTCAAGGGATCAGGAGAGTTCCAGAGCAACAAAAAAGGACGAGTTAGAGGCTCCCCGACATGACAAGGAGAGACGATGAGACGATCGTCCTCACGAGCATAAGGGACCTGTCGGTCGCATCACATAATACACCTTGCTTACAGCTCCCTGCGAGCGTATTCTCTCTGAATGCATTAACGCGAAGTTTAAGCAAAGGGGTGTCCGTTTCCCCAAACCAGCAGCGTCAAAGGACAACACAGACAAGAGCAAATATTGTTGCTTCCATCGCAGTCACGGCCACGTGACCGAAGATTGCATTCATCTAAAGGACGCCATCGAGGTCCTCATTAAGGAGGGTCACTTGAAACAGTACAAGAAGAATGGAGAAGCTTCTCAGGGAGAGACCTCTGAGTCTAAGAAGGAAACGGAAGCTTTGTCATCTAGTCCTTCCCCGCAAGTTGCCATGTCTATCACGCAGCCAAAGGACTTCTTCGTCCCTGACTACCTCGGGGATCCTCCTCAGTTTTCCGCACACAGTTCCTGGGAGACCTTCCTCACTGCGATGGGCATCTCCTGTGGCGGGTACAATGAGCTCACTGTAGGGTCAGTCAAAAGAAAATTCGACCAGTTGATCGATTGGAGCCCTGACCGACTGTCCATGCTCAAGAAGTTCCGAGGACGTTCTCAGCCGATCACGTTCTATCGTGAAGAACTTCCTGGAGGCTCCCTGAACTCACACATCCCTCTGCTCATCGAGGCTAGATTGGCTAGCACAGATGTCCGACGAATCCTTGTCGACCAGGGCAGTTCGGTGGACATTTTGTACACCAGTTTGTTTCGCACCTTGAAGCTCGACTAGAAGAATTTGTCTTCGTATGTGGGATCAGACCTGTAAGGGTTATATGGGGCTACCTCCAAGCTTTGGGAATACGTGGAACTCCCAGTAACATTCGGGGAGGAGGAGGCCTCCAAGACAATCAAAACAGAATTCCTGGTCATCGACTGTCCATCGTTGTACTAGTGTATTCTGGGGAGACCAACCCTCGCTGAGCTGATCGTCGTTCCTTCAATAGTTCATCTCAAGATGAAATATTACACGGAAAGGGGTCACGTCGCCACTTTGCATGGAGATATACAGGCTGCAAGGAGATGCTTTAAAGCAACTACCAGAGGGAAAAGCTCGATTGGCGCAGCACCAAAAGCCGTCAAACGGGAAAGGGACGGAGATCTTCCCAGTGCAGAAAGCCAGCCTGACAAAAAGCCAGCTCTCCCAGTGCACACCATTGACCTCAACAGCCGAATCTCTGAAGAAGGTGAGGAGGACAGTAGTGAAAAATCTCCAGCAGTGACATGCAGCTCCCCTGCATCAACCATCATGCGTCCTATACTAGATGGGGAATTCAAAGTAATCACCTTCGGGGATAACCCCAACAAAGGAGTCAAGATAGGCGCAGGGCTACCCGAAGAGGTAAAAGAGCAGTTGAAGACATGCCTGAGAGATGACACAGACTTATTTGCTTGGAGCGTCGCGGACATGCCCGACCTCGACCCTGAAACTGCCTGCCATCAACTCACCATCGACCCAACAACCCGAGCGATAGCGCAGCGCAGACGCAAACAGTTCGACGAAAAAGCACAGGCTGCCGAAAAACTTGTAAAAGACTTCTTAGAGGAGAAATTTATCTCGGAGGCCAGGTATACAACCTTGCTGTCCAATATTGTACTAGTAAAAAAACATAATGGAAAGTGGAGGATGTGTATTGATTACACTGATCTCAACCAGGCTTGCCCGAAAGACGCTTATCCTTTGCCTAGCATTGATAAGTTGGTAGATAATTCCGCAGGTTTCAAACTCTTGTCCTTCATGGACGCCTACTCAGAATACAACCAAATTCCCATGGCCGAAAAAGACAAGAGATATACCGCTTTCATGACCTCGTCAGGGAACGATTACTACAACATAATGCTCTTCGGTCTGAAAAACGTTGGGGCCACGTACCAGCGCATGATGAACAAAGTCTTCCGATCAGAAATTGGAGACATGCTAGAAGTATATATGGACGACATGCTCGTGAAATCCCAAGAGGAATCTGATCATACGATCCACTTGCAAAAGGTCTTTGACCAAGCAAGGAAATGCAAAATGAGATTTAACCCAGAAAAATGCACCTTCGACGTGCGAGAAGGGAAGTTCCTCGGCTTCTACCTCACCGAGATGGGGATCGAGGCCAACCCGGACAAATGTCGAGCGTTCGCTGAATTCCCAATGCCAAAGTCAAAAAAATCCATACAATCCCTCAATGGGATGCTCACCTCACTATCTCGCTTCATGGCCAAGTCTTCCCAACACGCTCTGCCCTTCTTCAAGCTTCTACGAAAAGAGGCAACATTCGAATGGACAGAGGAATGCGACCAGACTCTGTTCCACATCAAGCGAACCTTGTCTGAACCGCCAGTTCTATCACGACCAGACAGCGGGGAGACGTTGTACCTGTACCTCTTCGTCACTAGCGAGGCCATTAGTACCGCCCTCATTTGAGAAACCCTCGATGGGAAAAATCCAATATACTTCACTAGCAAGGCCTTGCAAGCACTAGAACTCATATACCAGTAGATCGAAAAGTTTGCCCTGGCTCTCATCGACACTGCGAGAAGATTAAGGTACTACTTCCTGGCCCACACGATAGTGGTGCGAACAGACCAGCCCATAAGACAACTGCATAGCCAACCAAACATGACCGGTAGAATGCTCAAATGGTCTTTGGAGCTGTCATAATTTGACATCCATTACGAGAGCAAGAAGGCCCTCAAGGTACAAGTCCTGGTTAGTTTTGTGGCAGAAATGACGCCTCCAACGTCCCTATCAAGCGGAGCACACAAATGGACCATCTTCGTCGACGGAGCTTCCAGCTCCATGGGTAGTGGTGCAGGCATCATCCTCGAGAATGAAGAAGGGATCATAATCGAAGTATCATTAGTCCTATCCTTCCCTACCTCAAACAATCAAGACGAGTACGAAGTATTCCTCGTAGGCTTATGGTTAGCCGAGGACCTGGGCGCTAAGGAAGTGAAGATCTTCACGGATTCCCAGCTCGTGGCATCCCAAGTACGAGGAGAGTATCAGGCCAAAAATGATCATCTCGTCGAATACTTGACACTTGTAAAAGAGAAGATAACTAGGTTTGATGTGTGGGAAGTCCAGCACATCCCCCGCGAACGAAACACTCGGGCAGATGTCCTGTCAAAATTGGCCAGCACCTGAAATAAAGGTGGCAATAAGTCTGTCATACAAGAAATACTTCCCTGCCCAAGTATCAAAAAGCCATCGGGGTTGCTCAACGTCCACGCCATTGGCCACAGCAGCTGCTAGATGACCCCGGTATACAACTAGCTCACCACAGGGGAGCTGCCCGAAGACAGTAAAGAGAACAGCATAACCAAGTGAAGGGCCTGTTTGTATGTCCTAGTTGATGACAAGCTCTACCGACGAGGATTCTCCATTCCCCTCCTAAAATGTGTTGAGGAGGACAAGGTCCCTGGCGTTCTCCAAGAAATTCACGGCGGGATCAACGCACAACACTTGGGAGGGAGATCCTTGGCACGAAAGGCCCAGCGAGCAGGATACTACTGGTCCACCATGTAGCACGACGCTAAGGAGCATGTTAAAAAATGTGATAGATGTCAGTGCCACGGGGACATGAACTTGACACCTCCTAACGAGTTCTAGACTTTGTCCTCCCCATGGCCCTTCGCCTGGTGGGGGATGGACATCCTCGGCCCCTTCACAATGGGGTCCTATCAGAACAAATTTCTGATCATGGTCGTCGATTACTTTATAAAATGGATCGAAACCGAAGCTCTCGCCAAGATCACAGCCTTCAACATACTTCGTTTTTACAAAAGAAACGTCCTCACACGATTCGGGGTGCCCGAGACCCTTGTGACCGACAACGGGACCTAATTCACGGACAAGAATTTTCAAGACTTCGTCGTCAAATTAGGCACTAAGCAACACTTCACATCCTTCGAACATCCCCAGACGAACGCGCAAGAGAGGCCGCGAACAGGGTGGTCCTTCGAGGTTTGAAATAAAGGCTAGGCAAAGCCAAAAAGAGATGGGTCGAGAAGCTATATAGCGTTCTCTGGGCCTATACAACAACCCCACACTCAACCACCGAGGAGACTCCCTTCCGACTAGCGTAGGGAACTGAGGCAGTAATCCCGGTGGAGATCAGGGAACCCTCCAGGAAAACTGAAGCTCCTCTCGACGAAGAGTTGAACGACTAAGCTTTAAGATCATAACTTGACCTGGTCGAAGAAATCCGGTCAGGGGCAACTCTCCGCGAAGCTTCGCTAAAACAAAAAATAACTCTGCGCCACGACGCCAAAGTCATAAAGCGCGACTTCCAAGTTGGCAGCCTGGTCCTACGTAGAAATTAAAAAGATTCACGCGAGGTAAAGTTGGCCGCAAACTAGGAAGGACCATACAGGCTCAAATCAAAAATAGGCATCGGCGCCTACTACCTCGAACAGCTGGATGGAGAACCATTTGCTCGACCATGAAATGCTGAAAAGCTCAAACAATATTACAGTTAGAACCAACAATTAGTCAGGACTAACTGCCGACAAGCTCCCCTCACTGCAGAGAGGTTGCTCAGCCACGGAAGCGTGCCCTGGTGCAAGCACAATCCTTAAAATTACAACGAAGGCAAGTTTCTGCTCATGGGACGAGCAGACTCCGTGCCCAACGGGGATACCTCAATCGAGCTCCGCCATTATCGTACCAGCATGGCAGGACACCCAGCTCGTGATGGGAATAGTCCAAGCCCGATACGATCAGGACCTCGACCGAGATCCTAGTCCCATGACTGGCAAAACTATTTCGTCTCCTCGACAAGTTCCCCAAATTATCGAGCAACAAAACGAGTCGAGTAAACTCCTACATCTATCGAGCACAATTCTCAAATATTAACAAAACACAAAATGAGATGCAAGGCATATAATGTCGAACACAGATATATATAAGTATGGCCACAAGGCCGAAAAGTTGTCAAAATATATTACAAACACGGGCCAAGCCCAATCATCAATTACAATCAAAATGGCATGCAGGCCAACAAAATACTAAGGTACAAAAACAAAAGCTAAACTTCATCGGTGGAAAGCTTGGGAGGAACCACCTGGCCATTAATAAGTTGGGGCAAAACGCTCATTCCCTCGGTGACCAGCTGGACGTCAAAATTCAGGGCATTCATCTGCTCCACGGCTGCGCTAAATCAGAACTCGGCTGCCCCCAGGTTATCCTGCTCGAGGATACGAATTCTTTCAATCAGCTCTTCCCGGGTCTTCGGAGCTCTTTCCTCCTCAGTTTTGTAATACCTCGTATTTTATTTTTCTCTGGATAATATTAGTTTTGATCAACTGAGTTCTGGTGTACTCTGAGAAATTATCTGCAAAGATAATTAGAGCAACCGATAAGCTCAGATCAGATCAAATTAATATTATCTGACTCTGAGGTGTTAGCATTTGGTGTTATAGAGACATTTGGACATTTAGTAGTGTTACTAGCTAATTGATATTCTCTATATCCTTCCATTCCCTCACTTGTGCCAAAGATAGAAACAAAGTTGGAAAAAGATAAATAGAAGGAATAGCAAAGGAAGAGAAAGAGGAGAAACCTAGAAGAAGAGCAAAGAGCTGGGATCATCATCTCTTCTTCATCAAATCTTCCAAACACCTTCTTCATCTTCTCCATCTTGATCATAGGTGAGTTCTAGTTAGAACCCTAAGTGTAGAAACTTAGGTTAGAACCTTGAATAAAAATGGTGGATTTGGATTAACTGTGTTAAATGTTGTTCCTATGGTTGATATATGAAATAGAATGCATAACATAATTGGGTTGTGTGATAAATTGCTGAATAATGCTTGTTATGGTGATGAATCATGTTTTGAATGGTTTTGGTTTGAATTTACACCACTAAAAACAGGTTTTTGAGCTTCTGGTTCAGTGGTAACTGGTTACTCATTCTGAGGTAAACGGTTACATGCAGGAAAAATTGAGGTCCTGCATGAAAAATGAATGAAGTAACCGGTTACTCATTTTGAGGTAACTGGTTACCAAAATGTGTCTCTAACTCTCATTTTGATTCTGTTTTGAACAGTGTAACTTGAGTAACCGGTTACCCATTTTGAGGTAACCGGTTACCACTGTTATGATTTTTGAAAAATGTTTAAAAATTGATATCTTTTGGATCGTAAGTCCGATCGAGGCATTGTGATAGCCGTTGGAAAGCTATGAAAATATCCTACGAGATAAAAGTGAAAAATATTGATTTTGATACCCTATTAAATAAATTAGAGGGAACCCAAGAGTTATGCTAACTTTATGATTGAATTATTACATGTAATTCTATTACAAAATTGTATTATGCTTTGTCTAATCAATTGTTGTTAACTATGATTGAGAGAGTAATCATGTTTAAAATATGGAATAGGAAGAGTGAGGAAACTTCACCATGAATCTATATTAGAACCTAGTAATGTGGCTAGAAAATTGATATATAACCTAAATGACGACGCTCGCGCATGCAAGGCCGAGGCGTGTGTCCAAATATCGAATGGTATAGAAAAGAATAAGACACTAGTATGGAACATGTGTAAACCATGGTAATTATTGAGGAAAGGAAAAATAGGCCTAAAGGCAAAACAGACCTAAAGGTAAATGTGGCCTAGAATTGTTAAATACAATTACGGTTATATGTGAATCACGAAATCGTAACCATTATCCTATTATGTGTCGTTTCATGAGTAACGAGCTCCTCTGGAATGAATGCACGATTACTTAGTAGGTTTGATTCCCGATTATAGTACGAATGGAACCTATATGGTAAAGAGACTTGTGACGGTGTACGGACCGTGTGAAGTGACGAATTAAGGTGATAATGTGTCCCTTAGTTCCGAATCCATCTCGTATGCCAAGTAATCTACGAGGGTCCATGACTCGTTCCGACTTCTAGACGTAGAAAAGGGTGGGAGAAAGGGGATAATTTTGAGATTGTGAACTCAAGGTCGCTTCCCTTCCCTTTTGACTTGAGTTAGAATGATAGAACATTGTAAAACCGAGAGAATCTATAAGATAGGGAACTCACTGAGATTTAATATCTCACCCCATGTTGTTAATTATATTACAGGTACTTCAGGTTCCGCGAAGGGTAAAGATAAAGTCGTTTGATTTTCCTTACGTATCTTGGCTTTTTGGATGGCATGGCTTCCGTTGTTGGAGATTTATTTTGAGATCACTTTGTTGATCTAGTTCTTAGTATATTGGGACATCTTGTGTATATTATGCCATAAATTTTTTTAGTACCTTGTATTTTGGGCATGTAATGTATACAATGTGTTAACTAGGAACTTATGGTATTTGAATACCAAAAACTTGGATTCATGTATAATATATATGCTTTGATGTATGTTGTTATATCTGGGTGTTACAGCTGGTATCAGAGCAGGTTGTATCCTCGACCTCGCCATGAAATAGTATAAGTGTTTCTTTCCGTTCATATGTGTTGTGTCGCTATTGGTCTTAAGTGTTATATTTATGGTATTGAGCCTGATCAACTTAATCATATCTGTATGACCTTTAGGAATATGGCTGACGGATGCAGAACCAATGGTAGACCCAGAACTACTCCTGCTGGGACGAATCCGCCAGGCAGCGAGGATTATGTCTCATGGCCCCAATTCTTACAACAGATGCAGCAGCAGCAGCAGCAGAACCAATTCTTGCAGCAGATGGTACAACAGATGAATGGGAATCTTCATCCTCCAATAGTTGTTCCAGATGTTGTAGGTGGAAGTTTTAGGGATTTCATTCGCATGAATCCTCCAGAATTTCATGGCGGATTAGATCCTATGAAAGCTCATGAATGGGTGGCTGGTATGGAGAGAATCTTTCTGAAAGTTCAGTGTAGTGAGGAGAACAAAGTGGTGTTTGCTTCTCACTCATTGAAAGGTCTTGCTATGAGGTGGTGGGAGAGTGCTTCAGGTTTAATGACTATCCAAGATGTGCCTAACATCCGGGAGCAATTTAAGATTACTTTTATGGAGAATTATTTCCCTAGTTCTTTGAGGACCCAAAAAGAGTTCGATTTCCAACAGTTGACGCAAGGTACTCTGACTGTGGCTTCTTATGCTGAAAAGTTTGAAATCATGGCTGCTTACTCTAGGCAGGTCGTGTATGCTCCGGATGAAAATGGAAGATTGACCAATTCCTCTTTGGATTGAAAGCTGATATTTCTTACAGTGTGTCTTAGAGAAAGTTCACTCATTATGCTGAATTGCTAAGGCAATGTTATGTGGCTGAGAACAGCTTGAAGAAATTGCAAGCAGGGGGGATTTGAGTAGGTCAAATCAGAATGATCATGGGAGATCAAATCAACAGGTTAGGCCTATACAATAAGCCTTCAAGGGAAAACAAGTTCAGAATTCTAGATCAAGTGCACCTCCTGTGTGTCATACTTGTGGTAAGATGCATTTTGGTAGATGTCGCTTCGAAGGAGTGGAGTGTCATCGGTGTCACAAAGTAGGTCATATGGCGAAGGATTGTCCTCATAGTAGGAATCAAACACAATAAAGGAGTATCGGTCGAGTTTATACATTGGATACGAAGAAAGCAAAGGAAGATAACTCTTTGATTGCTGGTATGTGTTTCGTTAATAGGAATCCTTATTTTGTATTATTTGATTATGGAGCAACACATTCTTTTGTGTCAATGCAATGTGTGAAGCGACTTGGGTGGTAAGCTATTCCGTTGTCTCCACCCATGGTGGTTACTACTGCCATGGATGAGATGGTTGAAACACCTTTAATATGTGAAAATTGTGTTTTATCTGTGGATGAAAGAGTTTTCTAGATTGATCTTATTTGTTTACCACTTAAGAAAGTGGATGTTGTTTTGGGAATGGATTGGCTTTCTGCTAATTTGGTATTTATTGGTAGTGAAGAAAAGCTAATCATCATCCCATCTGTTGAAGCTACTCCGGAGGATGTATTAACTACTATTTTAGAAGGTACGGTTGGAATGATAAATTTCTTGTTTGAGAACGAAAAATCTATCCTATTGGTTCTCACTAAGGAGGAGAGTAGCGAACTTCAAGTTCTGAATATTCCTGTAGTCTGTGAGTTTTCTAAAGTTTTCCCTGAGAATATCACTTCTCTTCCTCCGGAAAGGGAAGTGGAATTCTCTATTGACCTGATACTGGGAACGGCTCCTAAATCCGTTTCTCCGTATCGGATGGCTCCGCTTGAGTTAAGAGAATTGAAGGATAAATTGGAAGAATTAATGGGTAAGCATTTTATTCGACCCAGTGTATCTCCCTGGGGAGCTCCAGCGTGGTTAGTAAAGAAGAAGGATGGTGGAATGCGGTTATGTATTGATTACCGACAATTGAATAAAGTCACCATCAAGAACAAGTACCCACTACCCAGGATAGATGACCTGTTCATCAATTAAAGGGAGCCTGTGTGTTCTCGAAGATTGATTTATGGTGGGGTTATCATCAGATCCGTGTGAAGAGTTCAGATGTATCAAAGACCGCATTTAGAACCCGTTATTGCCATCATGAATTCTTAGTAATGCCTTTCAGTGTGACGAATGCTCCGGCAGTTTTTATGGATTATATGAATCGGATATTTCAAGCTTACTTGGATCAATTTGTAGTGATCTTCATTGATGACATTCTTATTTATTCTCGTACTTCTCAAGAGCACGAAGAGCATATAAGAATCATTTTATCGATCTTACAAGAGAGACAACTTTTTTCCAAGCTAAGCAAGTACGAGTTTTGGATGTCGGAGGTTAGTTTTCTTGGGCATGTATATCTCAAGGAGGTGTGGCGGTAGATCCATCAAAATTTGAAGCGGTGATTAATTGGGAGAGACCGAAGAATGTTTTGGAGGTTAGAAGTTTCTTGGGACTAGCAGGTTATTATAGAAAGTTTATTAAAGGCTTTTCTCAATTGGCTTTACCAATGACTAAACTTACTCGAAAGGATTGTCCTTATGAGTGGGATTCAGCTTGTGAACGAAGTTTTATGAATTTGAAAGAAATATTGACGACTTCCCCTGTTTTTATCATTCCTGATCCTAGCAAGTCGTATGAGGTATTCTGTGATGCATCAAAGATGGATTATGAGGTGTTTTAATGCAAGATAGTCACGTGGTGGCTTATGCTTCTCGAAAATTAAAAGTTCACGAGAAGAATTATCCGACTCGTGATTTGGAATTGGCGGCGATTGTATTTACACTAAAAGTGTGGCGTCATTATTTGTATGGAGTACGTTTTGAAATGTTCAGCGACCACAAGAGTTTGAAATACCTTTTTGACCAAAAAGAGTTGAACATGCGTCAAAGGAGATGGATGGAGTATTTAAAAGATTATGAATTGAAACTAAAGTACCATACGGGTAAAGCGAATAAAGTGGCGGATGCATTAAGCCAAAAAGGGTTGCATAATGCCGAGTTGATGATGTTAGAGTATGCCTTATTGGAAAAGTTTCTAGATCTTAATCTTCAATTTACTTGGACTCCTAATGGTGTGATTATGGGAAACTTGAATGTTGATTCTACTCTTAGAGAGGAAATTCAACAAGGGCAAATGTTGGATGAGAAGTTACAAGAAGTGTTAGTTCAACCGGGTTTCGTGCGAGCTACCGACGGAATCATTTTGTTTAACCAAAGAATTTGTGTTCCGGATGATGCGGTGTTGAAAAGAAGGATTTTGGAGGAAGTGCATAACGGTGCTTTTACTATACATCCTGGTTCTTCAAAAATGTATCAAGACTTAAAGAGGGACTATTGGTGGTCCGGTATGAAAAGAGATATTGTGGTATATGTATCGGAGTGTGCGGTATGCCAACAAGTGAAGATTGAACACCAAAGACCGGGTGGCTTATTACAACCTTTAGAAATTCTGGTATGGAAGTGGGATAGTATTTCTATGGACTTTACAGTTGGATTACCCCGTGCACAAGGTGGTTATGATTCTATTTGGGTGATTGTGGATCGGTTGACGAAATCTGCGCATTTCTTAGCCGTGAAAACTACTTACAAGGCAAGTCATCTTGCAAGGTTGTTCATTTCGGAAATTGTGAGGTTACATGGTATTCCCTCTAGTATTGTTTTGGATAGAGATCCAAAGTTTACTTCAAGATTTTGGAGAGCTTTTTAACAAGCTATGGGAACAAAGTTGTGTTTGAGTACGTCGAATCATCCTTAAACAGATGGTCAGATAGAACAGACGATACAAACAATGGAAGATATGTTAAGGGCTAGTGTACTTGGAAGTGGAGGAAATTGGATAGAACTTCTACCGTTGATTGAGTTTTCGTACAACAATAGTTATCATGCGAGTATTGGTATGGCTCCTTATGAGGCATTGTAAGGAAGGAAATGTAGGACGCCTTTGTGTTGGGCGGAGGTTGGCGAAGATAGAATTTTGGGACCCGAGATTATTCATGAGACTATGAAAAAGATTAGAATGATCCTTAACAAAGTTAAGAAAGCACAAGACCATCAGAAGAGTTATGTGGATAACCATAGGAGACCCTTAAAATTCGATGACGGTGATCATGAGTTTTTGAAGGTTACTCCGAGATTGAGGTTGAAAGGACCGTTTAAGTCGGAAGTTAAGTCCGAGATATGTGGGACCGTATAAAATTTTAGAAAGGATTGGTGAAGTAGCTTACAGATTGGCCTTACCGCCTTCTCTGTTAGAAATGCATGATGTTTTTCATGTGTCTCTGCTCCGGAAGTTTGTTCCAGATCCTCTTCAGCCAATTCTACCAGATACAATTGAGATAGAAGCAGATTTGACGTTTGAACCTCAACCAAGCCATATCACAGGGAGATAAACTAAGGTACTACGTAATAAAGAGATTCCTCTTGTGAAAGTTCAGTGGGATGCGACGCATCCGGGTGATGCAACTTGGGAACTGGAATCAGAAATGCGGGATGCTTACCCTCATCTTATCAGGTAATCTTTAAATTCGTGGGCGAATTTCTATTTTAAGGAGGGAAGGATGTAATACCCCATATTTTATTTTGCTCTGGATAATATTAGTTTCGATCAACTGAGTTTCGGTGTACTCGAAGAAATTATCTGCAAAGATAATTAGAGCAACCGATGAGCTCAGATCAGATCAAATTAATAATATCTGACTCTGAGGTGTTAGCATTTGGTGCTATAGATACATTTGGACATTTAGTAGTGTTACTAGCTAATTGATATCCTTTATATCCTTCTATTCCCTCACTTGTGCCAAAGATAGAAACAAAGTTGGAAAAAGATAAAGAGAAGGAAGAGCAAAGGAAGAGAAAGAGAAGAAATCCAGAAGAAGAGCAAAGAGCTTGGATCATCATCTCTTCTTCATCAAATCATCCTAACATCTTCTCCATCTTGATCATAGGTGAGTTCTAGTTAGAGCCCTATGTGTTGAAACTTAGGTTAGAACCTTGAATAAAAATGGTGGATTTGGATTAATTGTGTTAAATGTTGTTCCTAAGGTTGATATATGAAATAGAATGCATAACATAATTGGGTTGTGTGATAAATTGCTAAATAATGCTTGTTATGGTGATGAATCATGTTTTGAATGGTTTTGGTTTGAATTTACACCATTAAAAATAGGTTTTTGAGCTTCTGGTTCAGTGGTAACCGGTTACTCATTCTGAGGTAACCGGTTACATGCAGGAAAAATTGAGGTCCTGCGTGAAAAAATGAACAAAGTAACCGGTTACTCATTTTGAGGTAACTGGTTACCAAAATGTGTCTCTAACTCTCATTTTCATTCTGTTTTGAATAGTGCAGCTTGAGTAACTGGTTACTCATTTTGAGGTAACCGGTTACCACTGTTATGATTTTTAAAAAATGTTTAAAAATTGATATCTTTTGGATCGTTAGTCCGATCGAGGCATAATGATAGCCGTTGGAAAGCTATGAAAATATCCTACGAGATAAAAGTGAAAAATATTGATTTCGATACCCGATTAAATAAATCAGAGGGAACCCAAGAGTTATGCTAACTTTATGATTGAATTATTACATGTAATTCTATTTCAAAATTGTATTATGCTTTTTCTAATCAATTGTTGTTAACTATGATTGAGAGAGTATTCATGTTTAAAATAAGGAATAGGAACAGTGAGGAAACTTCACCATGAATCTATATTAGAACCTAGTAATGTGGCTAGGAAAATGATAGATAACCTAAATGACGATGCTCGCGCATGCAAGGCCGAGGCGTGTGTCCAAATATCGAATGGTATAGAAAAGAATAAGACACTAGTATGGAACATGTGTAAACCATGGTAATTATTGAGAAAAGGAAAAAGAGGCCTAAAGGCAAAAGTGGCCTAAAGGAAAATGTGGTCTAGAATTGTTAAATACAATTACGGTTGTATGTGAACTCACGAAATCGTAACCATTATCCTATTATGTATCGTTTCATGAGTAACGAGCTCCTATGAAATGAATGCACGATTAGTTGGTAGGTTTGATTCCCGATTATAGTACGAATGGAACCTATATGGTAAAGAAACTTGTGACGGTGTACGGACTGTGTGAAGTGACGAATTAAGGTGATAATGTATCCCTTAGTTCCGAATCCATCTCGTATGCCAAGTAATCTACGAGGGTCTATGACTCGTTCCGACTTATAGACGTAGAAGAGGGCGGGAGAAAGGGGATGCCTTGATGAGGTTATCGATAAGTGATAATTTTGAGCTAACGGACTCAATAACATGTTTCCGTATAGTGTGAGATTGTGAACTCAAGGTCGCTTCCCTTCCATTTTGACTTGAGTTAGAATGATAGAAGCTTGTAAAGCCGAGAGAATCTATAAGATAGGGAACTCACTGAGATTTAATATCTCACCTTGTATTTTGGGCATGTAATGTATACAATGTGTTAACTAGGAACTTATGGTATTTCAAAACCAAAAACTTGGATTCATGTATAATATATATGCTTTGATGTATGTTGTTATATGTGGGTGTTACAAGTTTCATCTTGGCCGGCAGCCGAGGAGCCCACCTGCCCAGCAATCTTGTCCTTCAGCTCGGCGTTTTCCTCCTTCAAGCGTTGCATCTCCTCCCTGGTCTGATTCATCTCTTTCAGAATTTCGACCTTGGCCTCGTAATTGCCATGGAGGGTCGTCAAATTCTTGAACAACTAAGCAGTCTCCAGCTCAAGCTCAGTTTCCCTTGCCTTGACCTTCTTAAACTCCACAACTGAAACTGTCTCCGCATCCCCAAGGGCCAACGCCGCCTCCAGCACTCTAATCAGAGTTGTCACATCCTAGAACAGGAGTTTCCTCCTCACCTTGTGATCAGCAGACAAAATAGCCGACACGTCAAGGTCAGAGACAACGATTGATCCTTCCCCGTTAAAAATCTTTCCTTGCAGATAACAGGGTGGTAGAACAAATTTTCCCCCGACAAAGCCGCTCGAACCATCAACCGAGGGAGAGCTAATATTATCCCGCTTCCTTTTCTTCTGAGTTTTCGGGGTAGGAGGATTCGACGTGCTGCTCGGAAAAGAGGTAGAACCGCCGATGAACTTCTCTAGCGTCGTCTGTTGCTTAGCCGTGTCGACCTTCAACACCGGTGCCTTCTTGAGATTTTTGGCCGCTGCATACCTGACTAGGTGCTCACGGATGTTTGACATTTTCCCTGCAGGAATAAAAAAGGATTAGCACATTGCACATGACATTAACAATACGGACAAAAGGTTAATTTATACCAAGGAGCTCGAACGCGACATCCTCGTTCTCACATTCGAGGAGGGCCTTGGTATTTATGTAGCGGACCGCCCGAGTAAGATCTCTGTCCTCCCCGTACAGTACGTTGTTGTCCTTGTCCACTAAAAAAGTAGGGATAAAACTCGTCACAAACGTCGTCAATGCTCGAAAGAATTTCTTGTCCTCAGTGCTCAGTTGGTCATGCTTAACGAGGAACTGGTCGATCCTATATCTAAAATGAGCAAACACCCATTCTAACAGGAATTTTGACACCGGTCTTATTACTTCCCGACCATTTTCCTCCATGGCTTCCATGGTGGCCATTGATTCCTTGGCCGCCTCCGAGAAAGGCTTCACGACCAAGAACCTGAATATAAAGTTTCGGATAGACTCTGAATATGGCCAGAATAGCCTGCTCTATTGTTTAAAAGACACCCACCTTTGCTTTGGACCAGCCGTGCTCCTCTGAATCTGGAAGATGCAAAAAAAGAGCTCCATTGTAGCTCTGATCTTCAGATACCGGCACACCAGCTCGAAGGCCCGAATAAACTCCAAAGCGTTCGGGTGAAGCTGGGCAGAACACAACTTGAGGAGACAAAAAATAGCCCCTTGAAAATCATTAAAGGGCAGACGATACCCCGCCTCCGTAAAATCAAATTCGTACATTGGAAATCTCATCCCCGGATACACCGAGCATATTCGGTCATCCTCTGAGGGGGAGATCGCTTTCCAGCCCGCGGGTGCATCCTCTGTCCGGTCCTCAAGGAAAGGGAACGAACACGCCTCCTCCTTGGTAAAGGCCGACCTTGTCGCCAATGGCTCTTGGGCGATCCAGCTAAGATCCCCTTCAGCTACCCTAACGTTGGCATGCTCGACACGTTGTACATCCTCCCTGTTAACAATCCCAGCGTCGGGGATGACTCCCTCGTTCCTATCGGCCATTTCACCTGAAAAGCAGATGAAGCAAAAGTGAATTCGACGACATAGATCATATCCACCCTTCCACCACAAATCAAGTGAAAGGGCGAGGAATAAATAAGAGGATGGCCTCAAGCCCTAGTCGACAGTACCGGGACACGGCGAAAACCTCTCCCCGAAGAACGGGGACGAGTCTCCGCGACTCTACGAAAGGCTCCTATGAGGACGAGTCTCCTTGATAGTTAAAACTTATTAAGCACGCGGGAATCAGTTCTCCCGTCGAGGAGGCTTAATGCCCGACTACAAACATAAACTACTTCTAACAAAAAAACCTAGGAAGATCTACACAGTTCTATGCAACATTCAAAAACATTCATCCTAAATTCATCATGTTCTTCAGGATCTTCGTGAATTTCCCAGAAGATTCATGTGTTCATCGAAGAACACATGAACTTCAACCAGAAAATTCATGCGTTACCGGGAAATTCAAACCAATTTCCAAAAAACCATGAAATATCCTAATACTAACAAGCAAGGATGAAGAACTTACTTGAATCTGAAGGATTGAAGATGGAGATCTGGAAGTTAAAGATGAAGATCTGGAGGTAGAAGATGAAGGTTGACGGTGACGAGATGAACTCCGGCGAAGAGATAAGTTGCAGAGCAAAAGAGGGTGGGGAGATAAATTTGTGCGAAGTGTGCAAATGAATCCCCGTTCCCTCTTTTTGTAAGTATTTGCTCACATGGGGAAGTGCAAAAGGCAAAAACCATCATTGCTTGGCTAGCCTAGACCCCCTAGGCCTTGACAAATTTAATTACGTTGTCACACGTGTCAGAAGGGAATCTTTGTTTGGCATTCTCAAGGCTAAAATGTTGCATTCCCCAAGGGAAGTCCTCTCCAGCTCTCTGCGGGCATACCCTCCTCGACTGTTCATACAGGTCACCTCCTCATCAGGGCTGGTCGACATGAAAAGTGTCTTTTCTATGGACACATCCGCATCAAGGTTGGTCGACATAAAGCGTCCTTTTCGCGGACGCATCCCCAGTAAGTCTGGTCAACACAAAAACGTCTTTTTTCCGAGCACCCCCTCACGTACTAAGGAATTGTCGGGCTCATAAGCCAGCTGTCGACCACACTTACCATAGACAAGCGAAGGGCATGTCCCTAAACATTTTCATTCGAAAATAACTACCTCAAAAAGCTACTCCGCTTCGCAACTCTTGCCCCTCGGTCGACCAATAAGGCTATCTTAAGTCATTACTCTTCACCTTAGAGCAAAGACTTGGGGGGATCCTATTTTGGAAAAGGCAAGCACATGGCCCACAGTATGGCAATGCCCAACCCAGTCCAGCTTTTGGCAAGGCCCAATAACGAGATTCAACCAATATAGCCGTTGGGTACGATATAGCCGTTGGGGAAGTGCACCTCACGTGCTTGACAGTTCACGCGACCAACTGCCCCTCCGGAGTTCACGGGTACAGTTGGACCAGGTCACGCGCTAGCCCTTTCACCTGGCAGTCTCCCATTGGCCGGCCAGATATTTCGGCCACATGGGAGACCTTGGCCCTGCGCTGGGGTTTTTTTCTATAAATATCCTCTCACTTGAGAGGGTCAAGTTTGATCAATATCCAATATTCACTAACTCATACCTAAAGGTTTTGTACTTACTTTCTCTAACCCAAACTTACTTTGACATCAGAGTACCTTGCAGGTACACCCCCTCCTCTCCTACAACCATCATCACTGTCCTACACGGAAGGCCACAAAGATCCGTTCTGATCACCTCAAATCATATATATATATATGATCGGAGATGACCAGGAGGAGATCGTCGCGGCCTTCGTGTAGGACAAGAGTTGATGCTCGTAGGAGAGGAAAAGGGGGGTGGAGGTACCTGCAAGGTACTCTGATGCCAAAGTAAGTATTTGGTCAAAAGAAAAGGGGAAAGCAAGTAAGAAAAGTCAAGTATATGATTCGTGATACCTGCCCCTCTCAAGCGAGGGGGTATTTATAGATGGAATTCTGGAGGCAAAGCGCCTGATCGTCCAATTAGGAATTGCCAAATGGAGGGCAAAGCGCGTGGTCTTTATAACCGTTCCCGCGATATTCGGGGAGGCAGTTGGTCGCGTGAACTACTCTGCACGTGAGGAGGATACACCCAACGGCTATATTGTGCCCAACGGCTATATTATGCCTATTGGGCCTGTTCGCCAATTACGATGGATTGGGCCTGGTCCTTAAGGGCAGGAAGCCTTGCCCGGTCCAGAACAGGAGCCCCCCAAGTCGTTGCTCTGTTGGAGAGTAATGACTTTAGACATCTGTGACTTCGACCGTATTGTCGGGGAAGTGGTTGTTCGCGTGGAATGTTCTATCCATGCCCGACCAGATGTGGTCGTTAGCTACTAGCGTAAAATGTCAATCAGGATTTGTAACTTCCTCGGAGAAAATGGGAGTTTTTGGCGAGCAGCCCTGCAAGGACGTGTTCCTTTTCACGAGGAGACCTGCTCGTGGGAGCCAAGGACTAGTATATTTTCTGCACTGAACCAGGCGAAGAGTTCTTGTGACACGTGGTGAGCATTTATGGCCTTTGTCAGTCCTAGGGGCGCATAGGCTATGATGACCTTCGCGATTCCCCCACGATCAAATGGTTATAAAAAGGTGGGGGAAGGTTTCATTTTCATAATTTCACAAGTTTTTTACTCTTTGCTCTTATTTGCTCTGCAATTAGTCCTTCGCCGGAGCTTCTCTTCGCCACCGTCAACTTCTTCTTTTACTTGTAAGTTCGTTCTTCCCTTTCTGTATATTTTTATGGGTTTTTCGGTTGAACTTCATGTGTTCTTCGATGAACACATGAAGTTCTGGAAATTTTATGAAGAACATGATGAATTTCAGGAATTTCTAGGATTTTGTAGAAATTGTTAGTGTAGATCCTTGTAGAATCTAGTTAGGTGTAGAATTTAGTTTGTAGTCGGGCACTAGGCCTGTTCGGAATTTTAACGTGATTTTGAGACGAACATGCGTCCTCGTATGGATATCTGCGAGTTCTGGTCGCGGAGGCTTCTCCTAGCGATTGGTAGGTAATTTATACGGGCACGCGGCTTTCCTCGGATTCGTTAATGCCCTTTCACTTGATTAGTGGTGGAAGGGTGGATTTGATCGCGGATGTCGAATTCACTTCTCTTCCTCTGCTTTTCAGGTGAAAATGGCTGAACCTCAGGATGAAGTTGAGCCCGACACACAGGAAGCACGAGAGGGGCCCGGTGTGTCCGTCGATTACTCAAATATCAAGGTCGCAGGAGGGGACCTTGACTGGCTCGTACATGAGCCTTTGTCGTTTCGATCAACTTTCTCCGCCGAGGAGATACGGGACTTTGACTTTTTGGAGAGACGCGACGAAGACGCTCCACGGGCATGGAAAGCATTTCGCCCCGGGGAGTATGATAAAATTTGTTCCTCGTATCCAGGATTGCGCTTTCCCATGTACGAGTTCGCGTTTACGGAGGCTAAGATGCGTCTCCCTTTCACTGACTTCCAATCCTCCCTGTTCACCCATCTGGCCTTGTGCCCGTCCCAGCTTCATCCCAATGCCTTGGCTTTTATTCGGGCTTTTGAGTTAGTGTGTCATTACCTTAATATCGGGGCGACCACGGATCTCTTCTTCTGCCTCTTCCAGATCCAAAGGAGTACGGCGGGGACGAAGCAGAGTTGGGTCTTGTTTAAACAGCAGAGTAGGCTGTTCTGGCCGTATTCTGATTCAATATGCAATTTCAAGGATAGGTTTCTGATCGTGAAACCTATTACCGAGGAGGCAAGGAGGAGCATCTCGACTATTGAGAAGGTGGTGGTAGATGGTCGGGAGAGGGATGGGGTTGTCTCTATATTTCCTTTGGAGTGGGTCTACACCCACTTCAAACGCAGAACGGATCACTTCCTGGTAAAGCACGAGCAGCTTTGCCCAACGGACAAGGAATCGTACAGGATCCTTCACGCTTACGTGGAGAGCTTCTCCCCGGCCTTCGTAGTTGATCGGGACGGGAAAGAACTGATTGGGGATGATGGCCCCGTCCGAGCAGCTAGATATATCAATGTCAAAGCTCCCCTCGAGTGTGACTACGACGATGATGCGATGACCTTGCTTGGTATGCTCTACTGTTTAGTTTTATTTCTTTGAATTCTTACTCCTGACTGGATATGTGTGTTCACAGGTATGATGGCTGACATGCGAGAGCGTCTGATGAGGTCGCAGGTGGCGAAGGTTCACAAGAAAGCGACCACAGGTGCCAAGACCGGGGTGCCTAAGCAGACAGTGATGGAGAGTTTTACTGTTGAATCTACCCCCGTCCCGAAGAGAACTTCAATGCCGCTGACCCCAGAGGGTTCCCTTAAAAGGAAGAGAGATACCGCGGGGGCTTCTGTGGCCGCAGGCCCGGGGGGGTCCGGTGCCGGTCATCTTGTCCTGCCCGCCTGCTACACGCGCCGAGATTTGTTCGCTGAAGGGGATTCGATAGAGGTCCATGATTCTGAAGTTGTGGCTATTTTGAATGCCAACTCTAAGGTGAGGAGAAACAGTTATGCCAGGATACGGCGGGCATGTTTAGGGTCCTCGAAGCTGCCCTTGTCCTTGCCGACGATGAAGCGGCTACTTGGGAGAACCTCGTGACGTTCAAGAATAGAATTGCCGAGTTGGAGGCGGAAAATAACAAGCTGTTTAATGATTTAAAATAGTTTAAAGGTCACGAGGAGGCCAAAGTGTTGCTTCAGACGGAGGTGACCCAGTTGAAGTTGGCTGCGCTCAAGGCTGACGAGGAGAGGGCGAGTCTGCAGGCGAGGATCGCTGAACTGGAAGGCTTGACTTTAGCTATCCAGGATGAAAATGATGACGAGAAGACCCTGAAGTCGCGGGCTGACTTGATCGGCAGGATTAGAATCCTAGGCGAGGACAACCTGAAAGCTGCTGAGTTCGGCTTCAATGCTGCGAAGGAGCAGATGATGGCCCTCAACTCCGATGTGCAGCTTATGACGGATGGGATGGGTTTGTTCAACAGAGTGGTGGACGGTCAAGTTGTCCTTGCCAAAGAGGAGAGTGAAGTCGCTGGATAGGGCTTCGTTGTTTTTAGCATGTTTTGTGGGCCTGCGTGCCCTTATCAATTTGTATTTATCAATATGTATGGGCGCTGCCCCTTTTTCGTATTTATGACATTATTCGGTCATGGCTGGTACTTTAATATACTTGGATTTTGTGAATGTTTTGTTATGGACTTTTGCTCTTTTTTGTTTATATGTGTGTGTGTGCTCGGCGAGGCGTGAAACCTACCGAGGAGGGCGAAGTGGTTATGCCCATGATGAGGCTCGGAATTCGTTTGAGGTACTAATCTCATAGGTTTGGACTATTCCCATCACGAGCTGGGTGTCCTGCCTGAATGGTGCGGCAACGGCGGAGCTCGGTTGAGGTATCTCTGTTGTGTGCAGGATCTGCTCGTACAATGAGCAGAAGTTGGCCGGCATTGTAATGCGTGTCATGCTTCACCAGGGCATGATACGATGGTCGCGCGGATCTCCCCGTTTTGGGGCGATTATGTCGGAGACTCGTCTATCCTCATGGTTAAGAACTTAGCTATAGTACATCTTTAGTTTTTCAGCATTCCACGGTCGAGCAAGTTATTTTTCGTCCAGTGTTTCCAAGTAGTATGCTCCCGTGCCTGTTTTGGACTTGACCCTATAAGGTCCTTCCCAGTTCGCCGCCAGTTTCCTTTCATGAGAATCCTTCTGGTTTCTGCGCAGGACCAGACTGCCTACTGGGAAGTCGCGCTTTATGACTCTGGCGTCGTGTCGTAACGTTATTTGTTGCTTTAATGTGGCCTCGCGGAGGGCAGCCCCTGATCTTATTTCTTCGACCAGATCGAGCTCCTCGCGTAGAACCTCATCGTTCATTTCTTCGTCGAGGGGAGTTTCTGTCCTTCTGGAGGGCTCCCTTATCTCCACTGGTATTACCGCCTCTGTTCCATATGCTAGTCGAAAGGGGGTTTCCCTGGTGGTGGAGTGAGGTGTTGTCCTGTATGCCCAGAGGACGCTGTGGAGCTGCTCGACCCACCTTTTCTTGGCCTCGCCTAGCCTTCATTTTAATCCGCGTAGGATTACTCTGTTCGCGGCCTCCGCTTACCCGTTGGTTTAGGGATGCTCAATCGAAGTAAAGTGTTGTTTTGTTCCTAATTTGGCGATGAAGTCTTGGAATTTTCTGGCTGTGAATTGGGTTCCGTTGTCGGTTACGAGGGCCCGGGGTACCCCAAATCTGGCGAGGACGTTTCTTTTGTAGAAACGCAATATGTTGAAGGCTGTGATCTTGGCGAGCGCTTCGGCTTCAATCCACTTTGTGAAATAGTCGACGGCCACGATTAGGAATATATTTTGATAGGATCCCATTGTAAAGGGGCCTAGGATGTCCATCCCCCACCAGGCGAAGGGCCACGGCAAGGAGAGGGTCTTTAATTCGTTGGGTGGTGCCAAATGCATGTCCCCGTGGCGCTGGCAACGGTCACATTTTTGCACATGTTCTTTGGCGTCGTGCTGCATGGTCGGCCAGTAATATCCTGCGCGCAAAGCTTTTCGAGCCAGGGATCTTCCCCCTAGGTGTTGTGCGTTGATGCCCTCATGGATTTCTTGTAAGATTTCGGGGACTTGGGCCTCGTCGACACATTTCAACAGGGGAATGGAAAATCCTCGTCGATATAACTTGTCCTCGACCAGTACGTATGAGCAAGCTCATCGCTTAGTTATACTGGCCTCCTTACTGTCTTCGGGAAGTTCCCCTTTGGTGAGATAATTATATATCGGGGTCATCCAACAATGGGGCTCTCCGAGGACGTTAACATCTAGCAGGTCGGGCTTTGTAATGCTCGGGCTAGCCAGTATTTCTTGTATGACGGATTTGTTTCCACCTTTTTTTCTGGTGCTGGCTAATTTAGAGAGGATGTCTGCTCGGGTATTCTGTTTGCGCGGGACGTGCTGAACTTCCCATGCTTCGAACTCTGTCATTTTTTCTTTCACCATGGCCAAGTATTCGGCTAGTTGGTCGTTCTTTGCTTGGTACTCTCCTCGTACTTGGGATGCCACGAGCTGGGAATCAGTGCAGATTTTTATTTTCCTCGCGCCGACGTCTTTGGCCAGTCGTAATCCTGCGAGGAAGGCTTCATACTCGGTTTGATTGTTGGATGTTTTGAAGGAAAGGATCAGGGACACTTTGATCAGGGTCCCTTCCTCATTTTCGAGGATAATTCCCGCTCCGCTGCCCGAGGGGCTTGACGTGCCATCCACGTAAATGATCCATTCCTGTGTCCCTCCTGGTGGGAACGATTCTGGAGTCATCTCTGCCACGAAGTCGGCCAGGACCTGTGCCTTGAGGGCTTTCCTCCCTTCGTAGTGAATGTCGAACTCGGCCAGTTCAAGGGACCATTTTAGCATCCTGCCCGCCATATCTGGTCGGCTTAACAGCTGCCTAATTGGTTGGTCGGTCCTGACGACGATAGTGTGCGCCAGGAAGTAATACCTGAGTCTCCTCGAGGCAATTATGAGAGCAAGGGCCACCCGTTCTATTTGCGTGTACCTAACTTTGGGTCCTTGTAGGGCTTTACTGGTGAAATAGATGGGTTTCTGCCCGTCAGTAGTCTCGCGAACAAGTGCTGCACTTACCGCTTCGTTGGCCACAGAGAGATACAGGTATACGGTTTCCCCGCGGTCTGGTCAGGACAATACTGGTGGCTCAGACAGAGCTTGTTTGAAATGGGCCGGGGCCTGCTCGCACTCTTCCGTCCACTCGAAATTTGCCTCCTTCCTGAGTAATTTGAAAAAGGGCAGGGTGTGCTGGGCGACTTGCTACGAAGCGAGCAAGGGACGCGAGCATCCCGTTGAGGGATTGTATCGCCTTCTTCGACCGCGGCGTGGGGAATTCCACGAGTGCTCGGCATTTGTCTGGGTTTGCTTCTATTCCTCTTTCGGTGAGGTGGAATCTGAGGAATTTTCCTGCTCGCACACCGAAGGTGCATTTTTCTGGATTAAAACGCATTTTACATTTTCGAGCTTGGTCGAACACCTTGCGCAAGTGGGTGGTGTGGTCGGATTCCTCTTGGGATTTCATGATCATATCATCCATATATACTTCGAGCATGTCACCGATTTCTGATCCGAAGACTTTGTTCATCATGCGCTGGTATGTGGCTCCGGCATTCTTTAGTCCAAAGGGCATTACGTTATAGTAATAATTCCCCGAGGAGGTCATGAATGTCGTGTATCTCTTGTCCTCATCTGCCATTGGGATTTGGTTGTATCTCGAATAAGCGTCCATGAATGACAATAGCTTGAAACCTGCGGAATTATCTACGAGTTTGTCTATGCTCGGCAGTGGATAATCGTCTTTCGGGCAAGCCTGGTTGAGATCAGTGTAGTCAATGTACATGCGCCACTTTCCATTACTTTTCTTTACAAGTACAATATTTGAGAGCCAGGTCGTATACCTGGCCTCGAAAATAAATTTTTCCTCTAAGAGGTCTTGTACAAGCTTTTCGGCAGCCTGTGCCTTTTCCTCAGATTGTTTCCTTCTTCGTTGGGCAATGGCGCGGGCAGCTGGATTGATTGTTAAGTGGTGACATGCAGTTTCTGGATCAAGGCTGGGCATATCCGCTGCACTCCAGGAGAACAGGTCGGCGTTGTCGTCAAGGCATATCTTCAACTCCTTCTTTACCTCTTTGGGGAGACCAGCACCTATCTTTATTCCCCTATTGGGGTTGTTGCTGAAGGTGATGATCTCGAATTCCCAATCTGGAACTGACCGCAAAAGTGCAGGAGACGGGGAGCTTGTCACTCCTACTTTTTTGTCCTCGTCCCGATCTTCGTTCCCATCTTCAGTAAGCCTGCTGTCGAGGTCGATGGTGTGCACAAGAAGCGTGGGCTTTTTCTCTGGCTGGCCATCTTTGGCTGGAACCTTGTCCTCTCTGGTGCACTTTGCCGACTTTGATGTTGTCGCGATCTGGTTCTACCCTTTCGTTGCGGCCTCAAAGCATCTACGAGCAGCCTCGATGTCACCATGGAGAGTTGCGACGTGTTCTTTCTCGGTGTAGTACTTGAGCTTGAGGTGGACCGTAGAGGGGACAACAACGAGTTCGGCAAGAGCTGGTCCGCCAAGGATGCACTGATAGAGCGACGGGCAATCTATGACTAAGAACTGCATTTTGATTGTCCGTGATGCCTCTTTCTCCCCAAACATGACTGGTATCTCCACGTAACCCCAAGGCCGGGTTGTTGCTCCATTGAATCCTTGGAGATTCGATCCCACGTATGGCGAGAGGTTGGATTTATTCAGTTTCAGCGCGCGGAACAGGCTGGAATACATGATGTCCACGGAACTGCCCTGGTCTACCAGGATTCTCCGCACATCGGTAGATGATAATTTGGCCCTGATCAGCAGAGGAATGTGGGAATTCGGCGATCCTCCGGGGAGTTCTTCTCTGTAGAACGTGATCGGCTGCGAACGCCCTTTACCCTTGTCGATCGTGCATAACTGGTCGGGGCTGCTGTCTATCAACTGTTCAAACTTTCATTTGATGGATCCTATTGTGAGCTCATGGTACCCCCCACATGAGATAACCATGGCCGTAGGAAAGGGCTCCCAGGTGTTGTGTATGACTGCCTGGGAAGTCGGGTCGATGTGGTCAGGAATGAAGAAGTCCTCTGGTCGGCTGATGGACATTGCGACCTGCGGGGGAGGACTGGAGAGGGTTGATTCTGCTTCTTTCTTCGAATCATACGTGTCTCGTCGGGAGGACTCTCCCTTCTTCACGTATTGCTTCAGGTGACCCTCTTTGATGAGGATCTCTATAGCGTCCTTAAGGTGCACACAATCTTCTGTCACGTGTCCGTGACTACGGTGGAAACGAAAGTATTTACTTTTGTCGACATTTCCTTTGGACGTGGTCGGTTTAGGGAACCTGACACCCCCTTGTTTGAATTCGGTGTTGATACAGTCGGTGAGAATACGCTCGCGTGAGGTTGTGAGCACAGTGTATTCATTGAATCGGCCAGCTGGTCCTTTGCCTTCACGGGGATGCTCCTCCCGTCGCTTCTCCTTCCCCTTACGGGATGGCTCTGGTTCCTCCTTTTTGGATGCCCGGGGTGCTTCGCGATCTCTTGCTTCCCGGGCATGGTATGCGGCTTCTTTTTCCTCGTAGAGGATGTAATCTTTGGCCATGTGAAGAAGCTCTGTTAGCGTTCGAGGAGCTTCGATCCCGACAGCTTTGCGAAAGTCGCTCTTTGGTCTAAGTCCTTTCTCGAGGAGGTACTTCTTCATGTGATCGGAAGTTCTGACTTCCACTTCCTCTTTATTAAATCTCTCGATGTAATCCCGCAGAGGTTCTTCCCTGCCTTGTATGATCGCTTCCAATGTTGCCTCCGTCTTTGGATGTCGTCGGGAAGCTGTGAAATGGCGGGTGAATTGGCCTTTGAGCTCGCGCCAGGAGGAGATGGATCCTCGAGGGAGTCTTTTAAACCATGTCATCGCACCCTTCCTCAAGGTGATGGGAAATATTTTGCACCGGATGGCTCCAGAGACACCATGGTACTGGAGCATAGCTTCGATGTTCTCCAGGTGCTCATGAGGATCTGACGTGCCATCATACGTAGCCAGTGTGGGAAGTTTCTCTAACCCGCTGGGGATCCGGGTGTCCACAATGTTTCTCGTGAATGGGCCTTGAGCTTCATCGTCAATGCTAGAGCTGTGATAGAACGACGGAGAATTACTGTGGTCGCGGCTTTGACTGCGGCGAGGAGAGTGTCCGCGGGTACGCCTGTGCTCGTACTTGTCCGAATGCCGGTGTCTTTTGGAAACAGGGGAGTGCCTAGTTTTCCTAGGAGAACGACGATGTTGGCGAGCAAGATCGGGTGTTGGGCTCCCTGATCTCGAACGTTCTCTGACCGAGGAAGGGCTATCACGTCTCCGCTTTGAGTGAACTCGTGGAGATGAGGAGAGGTTCAGCGTCTCCGAGGTGTGATGCTCTTGAAGGGCGAGCTCGAGGGCACTGATTTTTTCTCCCTGCTGGAGGATGGAACGATTGGAATTGTTCAAAGAGGCGATGAGTGTCGCGGTGGTCGGATCAGCGCCTTGAGGAACCGGAATGGGTTCGAAGAGAAGTTCTGCGGCTGGCGCTCGTGGTCTTTGTTCGTCGGGCTTTGGGGAAGTCGGCCCACCGTTGCGCTGGACGTTTTCGGGCGGGACGTGCCCGACAACAGCGTCGTTGTCGACATTGGCTGTGGTGGTCACAGGTTCTTGGTGGATGTCACTCTTGATGAAAGCCATGATGATCTGGGATTTCGGAGAGAGATGAAAGCTTTGGTCTTTTGGGTGAAAAGATAAGGGATCTTGATTCGAAAAGACGGGGAAGCGAGGTTTCCCACAGACGGCGCCACTGATCGAAGATGACCAGGAGGAAATCGTTGCGGCCTTCGTGTAGGATAAGAGTTGATGCTCGTAGGAGAGGAAAAGGGGGGTGGAGGTACCTGCAAGGTACTCCAATGCCAAAGTAAGTATTTGGTCAAAAGAAAAGGGGAAAGCAAGTAAGAAAAGTCAAGTATATGATTCGTGATACCTGCCCCTCTCAAGCGAGGGGGTATTTATAGATGGAATTCTGGCGGGCAAAGCGCCTGATCGTCCAATTAGGAATTGCCAAATGGAGGGCAAAGCGTGTGGTCTTTCTAACCGTTCCCGCGATATCTGGGGAGGCAGTTGGTCGCGTGAACTACTCTGCGCATGAGGGGGACACGCCCAATGGCTATATTGTGCCCAACGGCTATATTATGCCTATTGGGCCTGTTCGCCAATTACGATGGATTGGGCCTGGTCCTTAAGGGCGGGAAGCCTTGCCCGGTCCAGAACAATATATATTAAATTGGATCCATTTTCTAAATTAATAGGACCTTTGAAGTTATTTGACCGACCATATATATATATATATATATATATATATATATATATATATATATATAATGAGAATCATATTTTTATATGAGAATGATAAAAATAATTATTAGTCTTTAGATTAAAATTAAATAGTTGAGATTAAAAGCTTTTTAAGAAGAATGTGTGTCTCTTTCATTTGAATAATAAGTAGTGAAAGAGACACACGTGTTCCTTAAGTAAACTTTTTAATCTCAACTATTTATTTTTTAATTTAAAGACTAATAATTATTCTTATCATTCTCATTAGATAATGCTATTTTTATATGAGAATGATAAGAATAATTATTAACTTTTAGATTAAAAATAAATGGTTGAGATTAAAAAGTTCATTTAAAAAACATGTGTGCCTTTTTCATCATTTATTATTTATATTAAAAAGATACACATATTTCTTAAATAACAATTTTAATCTCAACCATTTATTTTTAATGCAAAGGTTAATAATTATTCTTATTATTCTCATATAAAAATAACTTTCTCAAATATATATATATATATATATATATATATATATATATATATATATATATATATATATATGAGAATGCTATTTTTATGTGAGAACATGAGAATGAATCTGAATCATTAGATTTAAAAATAAATGGTAGAGATTGTATGTGATTTTGGTTTTTCTTTCTCCTCCATTATTAAAATAAATGATGGAGGAGAGAGAAAAAAAACTAACACATAATCTCCACAATATATATATATATATATATATCACATCTATTTTTTAAATACTTTTAAAAATTTTAAAAAAAGCAAAACATCCATTTTTTCTCTAAGTCTCTAAAAATAAAAATAAAATATTTTTTCACGATATTTGATTTTTAGCTCACAATTAAACTCTTTATTTACTCTAACAACTTTATTTTCCTCACAAAGCATATGTAATGTAATACAGAAATAATTTATTGAGAGCTTTGATTATGACTCTAATATAAGAAAATAAATTTTTGCAAATTAAAGAGGTGGTGTGTCTAAAGAAACAAATAAAAAGTTAAAACATGATAAAATCAAATAAAATGTTTTAACTTTTTATTTGTTTCTTTAGACACACCACCTCTTTAATTGTAAAAATTTATTTTCTTATATTAGAGTCATAATCAAAGCTCACAATAAATTATTTTAGAGTTAAAACATGATAAAATCAAATAAAATAACCAAATACTTGGGCTCGAGTGGTAAACGAGCTCTTGCTAAGGGATGAAGGTTCGGAAAATACCGAGTTCGGTTCCTAGTAGAAATAATACTTGCTAGCGTCAGTATCTCTCGACACGAGCTCTGGATTACTAGGGTCTATTTCCCTTAGGAGCCAGAGTGCGCAAAACAAAATAAAATCAAATAAAATAAATGTGAATGTTCATTTATGTTGAATGAATACTTGTGTATAATTGTTTGAGGTCTAAACTTATATGTGAAGTACATAATTATATGACTTGGCTCTAAAGTTAAAAGTGTTAGAACCAAATTGATTTGAAGAATATCTTTAATTTAGGTTTTCATGATAATAAGGTTTAGGTTTTTATGATAACAAGATGTAATAAATCAGTTTTATCCTCTGACTTTTGTTACATGTACCGAAAGTCATTTAGAATAATATAAGAAATTTATGCTCTTGAAGAACGTAAAGAAGCATGCTCTAGATTTAGATTTTCAGTCTTTCAATTTTAATACTCTCTTCATCTCTCCTTACGAAAAGTGATTCACTTAATTTTTCAAGCAGATTAAGAAAAATAAATAAATAAAGGAGAGAAAATGATATTTTTACTCAAGTACTTTTATCATGTATTAAAAATAATAAAAGTAATATTAATTAAAGAATAAAATTAAAAAATATACATTTACAATTGAAATGAGTTATTTATTTTAAAAAACTCTTTTATTCTAAATAGATCACTTATTATTAAACAGAAGGAGTATCGTTAGAAGGAATATGCTCAACATCGCCAGCCACCCTGACTTTCAATAGATGGATACACTACAACAGTATTTGGCACCAATTTGCTGTATAGATAAAATACGAGCTTTATGCTCAAATCTTTTTTATTATTTTTAGGGATGTTCTTGGCCGGTTAATTTTTATAACTAATTCATAATCATAAATAATACATATATTATAATCGGTTATTAAAACTAATTGTCATAATTGATTTTCATTTTTATAAAATGGTTATAAATCAGTTATATCCATAACTAATTTAATAATTAGTTTTGATTTAATTTTTTTTTAATTATTTTTTTCAATATTTTTTTTAAGAAAAAAATTTTTGTTCAAAAATAAAAAATAGTTTTTTAAGAAAAAATATATATTTCTTATTTAAAAAATAATATTTTTTTTAATTTTTTGAAAAGAAAAATTTTAAAAAGTATTTTTTTTCAAAAGAAAAATAAATTTTTTTCAAAAAAAAAAATTCAAAACAAAATATTTTTTTTCAAAAAAGAATATATTTTAAAAAAAAATCAAAAAAAAAAAATTTTTCAGAAAAAGAAATATTTTTTTTATAAAAATATTGACTAATTTAATTTTTATTTTGGATATGAATTTAGTTAAAACCATATTAAAAATATATCCAAAATATATATTTAGTTAAAATCATACTAATAATTAACCGAATATAACTTATTTGAATAACCGATTTATTTGAGCATTCTTAATTGTTTTAAACAAAACCAAATAGTTATCCTCGTAAGACTACCCATCTTCCTATATAAAGGTCAAATTGAATCATTTTCACTTATTTTCCCTCTCAAAGAGTTATTTTCAAATAGAGACACGTGACATAGTACAAGGTACATTAATATAAGCATTGTGTTGCTTAAATTTGCGTTTGCAACTATATATAGTTAAACTAGTGGCAAATAATAAAAAAATATCGATCACATAAAAATTGTATTAAATATTTTAAAATTCCAATTGAATTAAGAAAAAATAAATGTGTGTGTTTTTATTTCATTTTATTATTATATGAATGTTTTTCAAATATATTAATTAAATCTTCGGTCAATCGCAAGTGTATATTGATCGCTCGCGCTCGGATGTTTTGTCTGAGTGGCTTGATGGTCGGTTGATCCAGAGGACGGGGTCCTTCCTTAGCTTAGGAGACGTCCTCGTCTGATGGATGCATTCGGCTATGCTTCCCATGGTTGAACTAGGCTGATTTTTTTGGACTCATATCTACTTTAGTGCATCTGGGACGTTTGATTGGCTTGAGAAATCGGGAATGATGTATTCTGACCTATTCATCCCCTTCACAGATAGAACCCGAAAGTTTCTGTTGGACGTGGATACCGACAAGTCTTTTGGCGAATGGAGCTCGCAATATTTTTCACTAGGCACCTACCAGTGGACCCCTAATTTGTTGTCTGGTCAGTGGAAGCGCTAGTGCATCTAGCGTAAATTCTACTAGATCTGTGGGATGCACCTCGGTGTTCGTTCGGCGCCTAGAGTTAACTATAATCTTATGACACCATGGCACCATTAAGTATGAACTTGTGACATCTGAGTGATGTTTTCCTCGTGGCCATCTCGACCGTGGTGGAAAGCGCTGACGTCTTCGCTTGGTCGGAGGTCAGCGAGGTTGATGCTCGATCTTCTCAAAGATTGCTTTTGAAAGCTAGCGTGATCCGAGATCTGGAGCTAAGATCATCCTCCCCGCTGACCTGCGAGTTTTTCGAAGAGACCACAGATCTGGACAATGGAATTGATTCTAGTAGGTCCTGGCAAACCTATGTGGTTAACTTCTTGTCCTGTTGCTTCCAATATCTGGAAAGGCCCGAACAAAGAAATTGAACGGTGCGTGATTTGACGTCACAGAGATATCACTAGTTGCTGAATTAAAAATTGAATCTTAAATCATAGAGATTACGGGAATCATAAGTCATTTTCCACATACGGCTCCATTGTTCTATTGCAAAACCAAAAATTGATGAGATTTTGGAAATCGTGGTGGAGCAAAGCTTCGATGTGAATTTGTAATGTGGCATCGTGGATCAAAGATTGTGATCATGGTGCTTTTTGAACTGGAAGCGTTGATCTTGAGTCAGTTGTTGATCGATATCGATCTTGAATAAGTGTCACTAATCTTTGATATGACAGTTTAGAGGGGGTACCTACATGGTTAACACTCCAACGTTAAAGCCATTTAGGTTTTGAGATAACCACAATGAGAGTGGATATTAGAGATTGTGTACTTGAAAACCCTTTGTAAAGGTATTCAAACCTTGGACTTGATGGAATAGGTGGAATAAATGGGCCTCGTGTTATTGGGCCTTTGACCGAAGTGGAGCAGTGGGTTCCTAAGACTTTGGCAGGCACAGAACAAGGGCGTTTTCATAAAATTGCATGGCTAAATGACACACATACGAAAATATGTTTTAACTGATTTTTCGAGAAAAAAAATTTCAAAAATGTCTTGAATTCGTGTGAGATGAGTTGGAAGCTGTTGAAAAGCTCTAGGCAAATTTTTGTCTTTGTCAATCCATCGGTACCTTATCCCAATCGATTGGGAGATTTCAAAAATTCACTCTAAATGATTAGGAAAATATTTTAATGTTGGGTAATGGATATATATATATATATATATATATATATATATATATATATATATATATATATATTCTTACCATTTATAAGTTAATAATCAATTATTTATTAGGCCACCAATCGATTGGGACATGTTATCAACCGATTGGCAAGTCATACAATGCATTAAAAAACTATTTCCTTTTTAAGTCAACCTCTAGCATATAAATAGAGGTCCTTTCCCTCATTTCAAATCATCCATAGCTGAGTTTCATTTCATACTTATCTCTCTCTCTCTCTCTCTCTCTCTCTCTCTCTCTCTCTCTCTCTCTCTCTCTAAACTTTTCTTTTACTTTCTCTCACTAAAATTTTAGTCGAAGTGCTTTTTGAGAAAGTCCATTTGCAAGTGAGAAGTTATGATTCTAGAAGGGTAGATTTGTAAGTTCACCAAGGAACTTTTGTTTATACATTGTTTGAATGTTTTATCCTATTAGGGAATATTTATTTGGTAGAAGTTAAATCCATAAAAATCTTTGGTTTAGAGAATGTGTGATCAAACCCTTGTTTAGGTTTGAAGGCTCAACCCTTGTTAAAATCTTTCATAGGTTCTTGGTTAGCCCGTGGTAAAACCAAGTTTAGGTTAAAGCTTAGCTCAGTATTCAAAGCTTAGTTAGGTTCGAGATTAGCCCAAAATTAAAATCTCAGAAATTATTGGTTAGTCTGGTATAAAATCAAGGTTTAAGGTTTGTGAGCACAACTCAGTATTAAAACCTCGCAAAGTTTGTTTAGAAACTTGAATACTAACCGCTCCAAGATTCTCATGGAAGGAGACTCACCGCTTTGATCTGCCCTTTGGAAGGAAAACTCACCGCTTCAGTTCATAGTTTGTTGGATTAAAAATCAACCTTAAGCTTCATTTTCCTTGTATAAGGGGGTTCGTGATTATAACCTCCTAATATCTTTCAAGTTTATTGGATACTCTCAAGATCAATTCTTGGGGAGAGGAGTAGGTATTTTTATTTGTTTGACTGAACCTCTATAACTCATGGAGTTCTATCTTTTCCCTCAAATCTTTAATTTGTGTAATTTACATTCTGCAATTTTAATTTTCTGTTACTTAATAATAAAACAATTTTCAAATTGATTTTAAAATCTAATTTTAATTCAAAAAGTTTTTCAAAACCATGTCTTTCTGAACCACACAGTTCACCCCCCTCTTGTGTATGAAATCATATGTTCAACAGGTGCATCAAAGTCTAACTCTTGTTTAAAGACTAATCGTCCCACGAGGAAGATGACTTTCGACAATAGATCTTTTCTAAACACACCGCCACTTTTCGATAATAGTAGATTTGATATTTGGAAAGCTAGATTTTAGAATTTTTCTTCAAAGTATAAATTATGAATTGTGGGAAACAATAATCAATGGTTTGTTTATTCTTACTCATCAAGTAAATGATTAAGTAGTAGATAAATCCAATTCCCTCTGGAGTAAAGAAGAAAAGAGAGAGTTTGATATAGATTTTAAAACTAAGAGATTTATAATAATGTATCTAGATGATAGTAAATTTTACTATGTTCATTAATGTAATACCTCCAAGGAAATGTGAGATACTCTTGAAAAGATATATGGGCTTTCTCCAGGAATCAAGAAAGAGAAGATGAACACACGAGGGTGAGAAGATAAGGATGCTGCTTTAAATGTTTTCCATTAGAAATATTGGAAGTTGTATTAGAACGTTTGTAACTAACTAATGTCTAAGAGTTAAGAATTAGAAGTTTAATCCAATTCTTAAATCAAAAGATGGGATCCTTCATGAATTTCAGGAAAAATCAAGAAAGAAGGAAATTATAGAGAAATTGAACGAACTAGTTCAATTACTTAAATATGAAGAAGTAAAAATCAAAGAATCATCAACTTCATCATACTCCTATCATACAACTCAGGTAGAATCTTTTGAAAGAACATACTCAGTAGTTGAATAATCTTCGGAAGATTCAACATGGAATGAAGGAACATCTTATTCAAGAAATGGTATAGAAGAAGAAGAAGTTTCTTCAATATTCGAACGAAGAAGATGAGGAGATACATCAACATCGGGGAGAAATATGAAAGAATATTCTTCCAACGAAGAAGATGAAGTTTGCTTAAAGGCATCCTACAAGGCACATACTATTCCAATTGGTAAACCATATTATGAACAATTGTTTAGAATGAGTAGTCAATTAGTGAAATAAAATGATAAACTAAGAGAATTCACCTTAAGTCTTAAAGAGTCCATAAGATACCTTAAAGGAATCAATAAATTATTCTAGGCAGAAATTGTAACACCCCCAATCTATACCCCCAAGTAAACAAATAGATAATTCAAAATTCAAAATTTCATCAGAGTATATTTAAATTTTCATGGCATAGACAGGGAGAATCACAATATATTGAAACCAAACATACAACACCTGCTCATAAAGATATGCAACAGTGGGGTAGCATTCATTCAAAGGGAACTCAGTTCCTTACACCCACTTTTCAGAAATTAGAATAAAAGCGGAAAATCTAAAATCTGATTATCATATATATATATATATATATATATATATATATATATATATATATATATATATATCACATGAAAAGTTGGTCATACATCAAGTTATACATGCACAAGCCAAAAGATATATATACATAATACACAATAATCACTAACGGCCTCCCTAACTACCCGGTGTCACATATCAGAGCCGACCGACAAAAGAATGAAGACATAAGCTTCACAAAAGACCTTCAACAACTCTAATCTGCAATGCCTCATAGAGCATTATAAAACAGCAGAAGGGTGAGAAAAACAACCATAATATAAATGCGTATAATTATATATATCAACATAAAAATACACATATCAAATTTTCTCACCACAATTATCACATGTTTACACATAAAGCATATACAGATTATATTCACATAATCCCATATTCACACATCATGCATATGTTTATACACACAAAACATATCATTCATAATTCAAGGCATTTAACACGAATGCACATCAATTCACAAATGCTATCACAAGCTCAATCACACAATGTCTCCATCCCCAATTGCATATTATTCATGCCCAATACATTTATCACAAATGCATATTACAACATCTCGCACATAATCAACCAAATCATGATTTTCCACATATAACCAATGCAATCATAATTCATGCATATGCAAAGAGACCGACACAACGACTCTCTATGCAAATGCATATGCGGTACCGACTCCAAGATTTCATATCTCATCACTAGTTCACTCAGGAACTCTGCTGGAACCATCGATCGTTACATCACTGTAACTCCCCGTCGGGCATACGATGTTCACCCACCGCTCACACCTCCACCAAGAGAGGCTCACGGTGTTTATGGATCGCTCACACCTCCACCGAGAGAGGCTCACGACCCGATCGCTCACACCTCCACCAAGAGAGGGTCACGATCGTCTATAACCATCAGTTTAAGTCCTCAGGCTATTCATACCTTCATATTTTCGAGGCACACGATGTTATAGCTGATTCCCCACCGGAACCTCTGCCACACAGGACGCAACAACAATGCATATCATGATGCTTGACACACAAGAACTCATGACAACCATGCATTTTCACACATATATGCAACCACAAACATGCATATATAATCAAATACAACATATTGCATTTATTTGCCTTTCGGCCACAATTCATCACCACAACATGTCATCACATGCATTCACATCATATAACATCATACAAGTCATACGATATCCATATCAAAAGCACATTGCATGAAACACATCAATTACGCACACTTGCAACGACAAAAGTCCACAAAACGACACTATTCCAAATTCTTGACATAATTAAATCAGTCAACAATCTCAAAATAATTTTAATAAGAAAGAACATTTCATTAGCTTTCCAACGATATAAAGAACGCTCAAAACGGATAAACGGATCAAAAGTTACGAACTAAACAAGAAAAGACATCGCGAAAAAACACACATTCTGCACCCTTGCTGGCCATACGCGTATTGCCCTCAGCCATACGCGTATTGCCCAGCCCCATACGTGTATTGCCTACTTTCCTTCATTGCCATACGCGTATTGGCCTAACCAATACGCGTATTGCCCTATCCCATACGCGTATTGCCCTGTCCCATACGCGTATGGGCAGCGAAACCCAGAATTTTTCCTGCTGCGTTGCTGTTACGAATTTTCACCCAAAAATCCCATTTTTACACCAGAAAATTACCAATTTGATGTATAACAACATATATCTATCATGTATCAATAACAAGGAACACGAAAACATGATTTCTAACACGATTAAATCGAATTCTCACACTTTCTGCACAAATGGGTATTTATTCTATTTCTCATACAATCCAACAAAACCACAAACAAACACATACATAATCATACACATGTATAGGATAATTGAATTTCACACCCTTACCCGATTAAATCGATTCCTAGAAGTGATTTTCTTGAGTTTCCAAGCTTTTCCCAATTTCTCTCTTTTTCTCCTTTCTCTTCTTTTCTTTCTTCCCTTTTTCTTCTTCTCTTTTTCTTTCTCTCTATTTTTCTCTCCTTTCTATTTCTATCTCTTTTCTTTACTAACTTAGTAAATAATTAGGGAAAAGACTAAAATACCCTTACTCTCAATTATCTCCCAAACGATCCCAAAATGCGATAAAATATAATAACAGTACAAAACAACATATTATCACACCAAAGTCATAAATAAAAATAATATAATACTCAAAATAATTAAATCGACTCGATCAAATAAAATGGTCGAAACTGGGGCGTTACAACTCTCCCCCACTTGGAAATTTTCGTCCTCGAAAATATAACCGAGACGAACAACTCCGGACACGACTCTCGCATCTGACTAACAAACCAACATGCCAACAAAAGGCACACCACGAACAACACAAATGACAAACACCTTGCTAACAGCAGATACAATCAACGACAAGCTGCAAAGCCCATACAATGCACTTGACGACCAACTTCCAACTCAAAGAATACACAAGCACAAACTCACTGGTTCACTCTTGAACCAAAACACAACAAGATCTCAACCACATCAACAAAACAAGAATACCAACCTCCTTGTCACACAACCTTATCAAAACAATGCTACGATTCACCAATCGAACATATAACCAAAACATCCGTCTACTTAGTAGCCCATGAGTACCATTCAAACCTTTCACCTAACACTTCCACTCTGAAACATCCATTGGTCTCACCATTCCTACAGATTTCCAATGTTCAACCTAAGAACTCTTACAAGTCAGACACGCATATACGAAATGTGCCACATCACGCTTCCGCTGCGCACTCTGATGACTCGTAACCATCAAAACAACCAATCTCACGTCCAAAGTCTAACTCTTTCGCATAATCACCAAAAATCACTGTTCACTTTTAATATTCCTATCCTCCCACTCCTCTGTGTTATCTCACACACTAGGCACTCACCTCTGAACTTCTCAAACAACTCAAATTCTCGGACCATTAAAAATAGACATACATAGAAACTTCCGATTATAACAATATAACCCTTCACATAAAGTCGTTCTAAAGCCTCTGCTTAAACAAATCACCATTCTTATCAAACATTCCAACAATTGTGATTCTAATCAAACTCAACCAACCCATTCCAGTTACCTAATCCTAAACGTGAACACTGATTCTCAATCGTCACCCTATACCACTGTCCGTACTCCATACACAATTTCCTCCATTGACAATCCAAATTCCAATCTATCGCAACAACCAACCAAAAAGGACTCTTAATGACTTCACCACTTAACCACATACCAGAACCTCTAATCCATCTCATCTTCTGATATAAGAATCTTCATCGACACAACAAAACAATCTATAACCATATCCTTAAATTCCAAACAATTCATTGCACACACTATCAAAGCCAGAAAGACACGTCCATTCCATCCAACATAATTCCCGTCTGCTATCAACAAGAGATTAAGGGTGATCAGTTCCTCAATTTGTCAATAAACAGGCGACAATCATGATGAGGCATAAACTGTCTCCACCAAACTATAATAGTATTCATTACATCCTATACACAAAACTACCTAAGGCACAAATTCTTAGTTGACATAAACCTTACTTCTGCATTCCGTCTTGAACCAGAAACCACACTTATAATCTTGCAATCCCGAACACACTGAGCCAGCACTCTACACCTGAAACAACATGGAGAAGTACCAGCTTCTCCCTCACTTATCTCATTCTAACCTCTCCAACTGTAAACACACCTAATCCATCACAAATCCTTTACCATAAATGGTCAAAGAACAATTTAAACAAACCAAAGAAATAATTACCGACCCCTATGCAGAAATATCGATAACCATCTTACCATCCCAAAAAGACCACAACAAATTCAAACGCTTCGCGCACTCAGACGAAATAAATGAATGAGTCGCTCCATTACCAATAATAGCAAATAAAAGCGTACTCTTAATAAAACAAGTACCTTTAGTCAAACGATCCGCACTAGTAGTCTCATCTCCTACCAATGCAACAGCCTTCCTACCAGTCTGAGCTTTCTTCGGTTTCGTACACCCCGTGCTAATATGACCTGTTCCACCACAGTTGAAACACTGCACATTAATTCTCTTACAATCCGCTGCGACATATCCCGAACCTCCACACTTGGAACATTTCAGTTCATTCCCCCTACAATCAAACTTACGATGTCCTACTTCCCCACACTTATAACACTTAATGTAACACCTCGGAGGACTAGACATTCCTCCCCCACTTGCCTTTTTCTCAAAATTCTCCCTTTGCTTACCCTTATCAGCTGGTGTGACATAAGGACCACTACGAGACTGTTGTTTCCCTTTCTTGTCATTCACACTCTCATAGTGAGTAGAACGAGCCCTACGATCCTCCTCGTAAATCCTACAACTGTCCACCAAATCCGAAAACCTTCTAATCCTCTGATAACCGATTTCCCGTTTAATAACCGGACGCAATCCGTTCTCATATTTCACACACTTAGAAAACTCAGCAGTCGCTTCAGCATAATGAGGATAGAACTGCACAAGTTCCACAAACTTTGCTGTGTAATCCACAACAGACATATTGCCTTGTTTCAACTCCAAGAACTCAATCTCTTTCTTTTCCTTCACACCCTCAGGATAATACTTCCTCCGAAACTCTCGACCAAATAAATCCCAAGTAACCTCTTCATCATCCTCTCCCAGCACTTGGCGCAAACTAACCCACCAACCAGCTGCTTCTTCTTTTAGCATGTGAGTACCCAGTCTCACCTTATTCTCTTCAGCACAATCCATCACATGGAAGATTCTTTCAACCTCCTCAATCCAAAATTGTGCACCATCAGGATCATATCTTCCCTTGAAGATAGGCAGTTCGTTCTTCCCGAACTCATCATTACCCGTAACATTCAGTACACCCTGCACAGCCCGAGCCATATTCTGTTCATTTCCAATAACAGCAACTATGGTTAAACAAACAACTCACCGAACCACAAAGACCAACAAGGACTTACGCAACTGACATGGACTGGCTCTGATACCACTTAATGTAACACCCCTAATCTATACCCCCAAGTAAACAAATAGATAATTCAAAATTCAAAATTTCATCAGAGTATATATAAATTTTCATGGCATAGACAGGGAGAATCACATTATATTGAAACCAAACATACAACACCTGCTCATAAAGATATGCAACAGTGGGGTAGCATTCATTCAGAGGGAACTCAGTTCCTTACACCCACTTTTCAGAAATTAGAATAAAAGCGGAAAATCTAAAATCTGATTATCATATATATATCACATGAAAAGTTGGTCATACATCAAGTTATACATGCACAAGCCAAAAGATATATATACATAATACACAATAATCACTAACGGCCTCCCTAACTACCCGGTGTCACATATCAGAGCCGACCGACAAAAGAATGAAGACATAAGCTTCACAAAAGACCTCCAGCAACTCTAATCTGCAATGCCTCATAGAGCATTATAAAACAGCAGAAGGGTGAGAAAAACAACCATAATATAAATGCGTATAATTATATATATCAACATAAAAATACACATATCAAATTTTCTCACCACAATTATCACATGCTTACACATAAAGCATATACAGATTATATTCACATAATCCCATATTCACACATCATGCATATGTTTATACACACAAAACATATCATTCATAATTCAAGGCATTTAACACGAATGCACATCAATTCACAAATGCTATCACAAGCTCAATCACACAATGTCTCCATCCCCAATTGCATATTATTCATGCCCAATACATTTATCACAAATGCATATTACAACATCTCGCACATAATCAATCAAATCATGATTTTCCACATATAACCAATGCAATCATAATTCATGCATATGCAAAGAGACCGACACAACGACTCTCTATGCAAATGCATATGCGGTACCGACTCCAAGATTTCATATCTCATCACTAGTTCACTCAGGAACTCTGCTGGAACCATCGATCGTTACATCACTGTAACTCCCCGTCTGGCATACGATGTTCACCCACCGCTCACACCTCCACCAAGAGAGGCTCACAATGTTTATGGATCGCTCACACCTCCACCGAGAGAGGCTCACGACCCGATCGCTCACACCTCCACCAAAAGAGGCTCACGATCGTCTATAACCATCGCTTTCAGTCCTCAGGCTATTTATACCTTCATATTTTCGAGGCACACGATGTTATAGCTGATTCCCCACCGGAACCGCCGTCACACAGGACGTAACAACAATGCATATCATGATGCTTGACACACAAGAACTCATGACAACCATGCATTTTCACACATATATGCAACCATAAACATGCATATATAATCAAATACAACATATTGCATTTATTTGCCTTTCGGCCACAATTCATCACCACAACATGTCATCACATGCATTCACATCATATAACATCATACAAGTCATACGATATCCATATCAAAAGTACATTGCATGAAACACATCAATTACGCACACTTACAACGACAAAAGTCGACAAAATGACACTATTCCAAATTCTCGACATAATTAAATCGGTCAACAATCTCAAAATAATTTTAATAAGAAAGAACATTTCATTAGCTTTCCAACGATATAAAGAACGCCCAAAACGGATCAAAAGTTACGAACTAAACAAGAAAAGACATCGCGAAAAAAACACATTCTACACCCTTGCTGGCCATACGCGTATTGCCCTCAGCCATACGCGTATTGCCCAGCCCCATACGCGTATTGCCTACTTTCCTTCATTGCCATACGCGTATTGGCCTAACCAATACGCGTATTGCCCTACCCCATACGCGTATTGCCCTGTCCCATACGCATATGGGCAGCGAAACCCAGAATTTTTCCTGCTGCGTTGCTGTTACGAATTTTCACCCAAAAATCCCATTTTTACACCAGAAAATTACCAATTTGATGTATAACAACATATATCTATCATGTATCAATAACAAGGAACACGAAAACATGATTTCTAACACGATTAAATCGAATTCTCACACTTTCTACACAAATGGGTATTTATTCTATTTCTCATACAATCCAACAAAACCACAAACAAACACATACATAATCATACACATGTATAGGATAATTGAATTTCACACCCTTACCCGATTAAATCGATTCCTAGAAGTGATTTTCTTGAGTTTCCAAGCTTTTCCCAATTTCTCTCTTTTTCTCCTTTCTCTTCTTTTCTTTCTTCCCTTTTTCTTCTTCTCTTTTTCTTTCTCTCTATTTTTCTCTCCTTTCTATTTCTATCTCTTTTCTTTACTAACTTAGTAAATAATTAGGGAAAAGACTAAAATACCCTTACTCTCAATTATCTCCCAAGCGATCCCAAAATGCGATAAAATATAATAACAGTACAAAACAACATATTATCACACCAAAGTCATAAATAAAAATAATATAATACTCAAAATAATTAAATCGACTCGATTAAATAAAATGGTCGAAACTGGGCCGTTACAGAAATAACTAATTTAGAAAGTCAAAAGAAACATGCAAGACTTGTGTCTCTCTAAAAAAAAGAAGTCATTGATTTGCATGAAACCCTACGTAAGTTGACCCAAGGGAAAGAAAAATACGACTTGATCTTATCAATTCAAAGATCTTCCATAAACAAGAATGGAGTAGGATTTTAAAAGGATAAGAAACCCAATAAAGGGGTGGATCACAAGAAAAAGAAACGTTCAGTTTATAAATGAACACACAGTAAAAGAGTTGGTCATTTAGAACCCTTTTGTTTTGATAAATTGAAAAGATCTAAAGGTAACAACCTTAGATCTTCTTGAACTAATGCATCTGGGCTCAAGAAGATGCGGAAAAGAAAGCTGAAACCTTAGTGTTTTACATGTGTTATGTGCAGCTCAAAGTTCAAAATGATTATCAATGGAGATGTGCAAAGCAAGAGTATAGTTCTAAGTATACAACCATTTATAAAGTCTCTGATCCGAGGATAAACAATGATGACAAATATCAACCATTGTGATCAAAGGACAATGTTTTATAATATCTCAAAGTTTATGATCATTAGTGATCAGTTGAATGGATACGTCTATAATGGACTTATTTATTTCTTTCATTTTACCAACTCACACATCCAACGATGTATAGAGAAGGATACACCATAGTATGATTGGTGTTTTCATTTAAAGGAAGTATTTATCAAGACTTCTTGATAAAAGAGGTATACATTATTTTAAGATTTAAATAATCATAAAACTCTTATTAAACCCTTAAAATAAATAGATTTACTCCTACTCATCTCAAATAAATTATTTTATAACCCAAAAAATGAGTTTTTCAAATGTTTTTAGAAGAAACAAAAGGTGCAAACAAGCCTACCAATGGTGTAGAAGAAGTAACCAAACATAGCACAAGACCAAAAAATGCACTAAGGAGGTGGAATATCAAAAACCCAATCAATTGGCACATCATGGCAATCGATTGGAAAAGCTTGACGTGCCTATTTTTCATATCATATCCAAGATAAAATTTATCTCCAGGTAAAGCAGATCTCAACATTGATGATAAACGTATAAAATATTGAGAGATGTGATTCACCAATTGATTAGAGGAATTAGTCAATCGATTGGCACACTCAATTTGGAAAGATTTTGGTTTGATTTTCAATCAGCAGAATCTGCAATGAATGCTTGCCTGCAATACACGGCCAAAACTTCAAAAGGCACACAATAAATAGGTATGCTTCCTTCACTATTTCTTGCATCTAAAAAACTCATACATTCTTTCATCTTTTTTTGTGTGAGTTCCTCTGCCATAAGTATCACCATGGCCTCCTCAAGCCAAAAACCCAAAGAAACACCAAGAAGAAATGTGTTCATTGTGGGTTTGATAAACCGCAAGCAAGAAGAACATATGACAATTCTAGCCAAGAAAGTAACTCAACCTTGGTACTTGGAACCGAGTCTCTTGAAGAGCCACAAGCCTTATCATCAAATTTGTCAAGCTTACCTTAAAGATCTATTCACCCAAAAGACCGGATAGGACTTTCCCAAACTTAGTAAAAGAATTCTACCTAAACCTGAAACTTGTATGAACCTCCTTGAGAACATTTTTAAGAGATGTGGAAATTGTAATTCATAAATACCATTTTGGGAGAATTTTTGAGCTGCCCACTGAAGGGATTACCTACACCCTTGATAAATCAATATGTTTTAAAAATTTCAAACACTCTACCACAATTAATGCCCTTGTAATAAACCCTAAGGAAAAGAAGAAGGATCCCTTCAAATCTATTCACCTGAATTCAAAGGTTAGGATCCTCCATTATCTTCACACTACGATCTTGTTCCCAAGGATCATTGTCACACCCTCATTTTCATCCTAACCCTTCATATCATACATTCATTATACATAATCATGGTGAATACCAAGCATGTGGGTTCGCAAGGGAATGTCAAGGTAGGATCTTCGCTTTGAAACAAGTGTTTGTAATTTATTCAGTGGCTATGGAGAGTTAGAATGCTACCTCTGATTTTTAAGGTTTTTGACATCTGGAATTTGGATTCTTTGAAGTTTTTCCATAAATTTTGGATTATGGTTTATTACTCATCATGATTGAGCTGGTTAGCATTCACCAACTAAAAATCATTTTTGGGTTTTCACGATCATATTCCTTTCTATACTTCAAGCTTTATCATTCATCTTCAAGGATTTTTCAAGGCAAAACTATCGTGTTGGTTATCAAGTCAAGATGTGAAATGATGGATTCATTGGATTCAAGATATTAGTATCATCTCAATTGCTCATTATTTGTTAGAGGTTTTATCAAGGAAGCAAGATGATTTGCATTCATTAAGAAGTAAAGGTTGTCATGGACTCATTATTTGGAGAAATTCATTCAAAGAACTAATTGATGTTATGGATTTAAATTGGTGTTCAATTAATCAATGGGATCAAAATGATTTTAGAAAGAAGGTATCCATCAACATCATTCATGTTCAAGAATCTTCTCTAGTTTTCAAATCAAGTTCAAGACAAACTTATTCAAGTCACCCATCAAAATTCAAATGCAAAAAAAAAACCGTGCCATGAATATCTGAATTACTTCATTTAATGATCAAAAGAGAAGGACTAGTTCATTAAACTCCATTAAAACACGACTTCAAGGAGTCCAAATTTTCTAAATCTTGCTTAAGACTCATTATAAGCAAATTTCATTCCACATTTCAAATTCCATTCCAATATCACATTTCAAATTTCACTACATAAACAAACTTCAAATTCTATTTCAATTGTCAATGACACTCAGGGTACATGATTCACGTTACAAGGTTATTCCAAAGTGTCAAGCCTAAAATTCAAGTTTCAATTGAGGTTACAAGTCAATTTCTAAAGTTATGCTACAAAAGATTCAAATTTACAAGCTTTTTTGTGTGACAAACAATAGTTGAATTTTCCTAAGGAAACTTTGAAGAATGTACCCAACTTTGAGCCCTTTACCCTCCTTGATGCATAAGTCCTTGATCATCCTCCTTTCTTGCCTTGATCCATGATGTGTCAACCTACAAAACCAAGCCAAAACAATTCCAATTCCTTTCAATACTTACCACAAAAAAATCATCATTTCATTCCCTCATTCAATTCGTGCCAAGAATTCATTACAATTCATAATTCCAAATTATAAATTCATGGCACATATATTCAATTCAATCCATATAATCCATCATTTATTCAAGAATTCAAAGGCAATCCATATGTCCAAATCAAATGACATACCAAGTTCAAACTCAAAGAAATACATGCTCAAAACAAGCTCATACACAATTTCATGGTCAAGCAATTCAAATTCTGTCAAAAACAGAGAATCATGGGACCACAAGGAAATGGCAAACACAAGCAGACAAATATTTAGAGGGCAGCAGGAAATCTGAACACAACAAGAAGGTACAACAGCAGTAGCAGACCATATCAGAAAGTACATACAGAGAAAATTGCACAGATTAGCAGGAGCACATTTGAGCATCAAAGAAAGTAACTGTAGACATTCCCAAAATGAAAATTCTGCAAATTCAAACAAGCCATAAACCCTAATTTCTACAGTATAAGAACAACAGAAAGCAAGTGGCCCCCATCGGGGAAAAAAACCTTAACATCAACAAAAACCAGAGAAATTTGAAGGAGATATCAGCTACTGTACGAAAGACCTTATCAATCAACCATCTTTTATTGTTCGTCCAAGAAATCAGAGGAAATAGCAATAAAATTGTAAAGAGAAGTGTTACCTCGAATTTGAATCGGAGCTGTTCTTTGAAGTAGGTAACTCACTTGAATCCCTTCTTCTGTTTTCGTTAAAGTTTTGAAATTGCTCCTGATTTTTGCTTCATCCATGTTCGTTTGCAATGAGTGTTCATGATATTTGTTTCCATTCGCGATTTGGGTTTCTTTCCATGGCCATTCGCGAATTGTTGTGAGAGGCCGTTGAGAGGATGAGTTGTTGGCCGTGTTTTATTTTTCCACAACGATTGAGTGATTCAACAGAGAGTGAGCATGTGAGATACGGCCATGGGAAAAAGATAGGGATAGAAAAATCATGAGATCGTGAGAGAGTTAACACGAGTGAGAGGAATGATTGGAAGAGATCGATTGAGGGAGTTTGTGTAGAAGTTATTTTTTATCGTGCTTTTTGAAAAAAGAAATTGGAATGGCCGTTGATCCTTGTTGTTTTTTAGGGTTCGTTCCCTTTCCATTTTGATTAAGAGCCAGATCGGGTTATAGGGTCATCCGACCCGTGTTTCTACCTGAGTTGGAACGCCCCGTTTGGCCTTGGCTCTAGCTTCTCTTTGTCTTCTCTTCTGGCCCATGTGTCCACCCTTTCTCTTAGCTTTTCCTTTTTTTATTATTTCTATTTTATTTTATTCTTTTTTTTTAAGAAAGGTTTTTTCAAGAGCAATTTTAAAGTTTTTTTAGTTAGTACTTTTAAATTTCATGATTAAATGTTTTTTTTTTGGCTTTTTATAGATTGTTTTTTCTTTAATTTTAGCTTTAAGGAATTATAATTTTTAATTATTATTAAAAAATGAACAAAAAATGATAAAATCAAAAATACAAAAATTATTTAGTTTTTAGGATAAAGTTGGAGGTATGATAAGGACCCATTGGACCTTATGTGTGATTTAGGCGTACCTGTGAACCGTCATTTGAGATTTGCAATCTTAAATCGCAAAGTGGTTACCGTTGCATCGCTTGTGATCTTTTGAACATATTTTGTAGTTTACTCTTTATTTCTCGCATTGATCCTCCCATGTATTTTTTATGTATCCCTCCCTCGTTTGATGTACTTTGTTGTTTTGTTTCGCTAGTTAGACGTCTTAGGAAATATGATCGAACCCAAAAGCATTCTTGATCCACATATCAAGCCATACCTCAACTTGTAAGTCGATTGCCTCGTGTATCGCCATCAACCTTATAAAAGTCACTTCAAACATTTTCTTAACAAGCAATAAAACCCTTGATCCAACTTCAAGTGGTATTCTTCTCAATAAAATTCAAAATACAATAAAATACGATTAGGATTGCGCGCCACGAGTCTTAAGTGGTAGAGAAGGAGTGAGAATGGAGCTTCTCCTACACTCACTCCGAGTATTTTGAACACAAGGCGCTCGACTTGGTTGTTCGAAATATTCACCTTTACCCATGGTCTTTAGTGCAATCTTAATCAAGAACAACTTTCCTTCAAAACTATAACAAAAACACTTCAATAAATCCAAATCATTTTCTCCTTCGGGATTCCCTTAAAAAACTTTTCAAAAAGGGCATGTTACGTCCGTTCTACCGCAAACAGCTAACGCATAAGACTCCACGAGCGAGCCGCAATATACCTAACTGCTAGAACCCGCACGTTAGCATCGACTATAAAAAACACCAACCAGCAGTAACACGAACTACAGACGCTCTGATTTCTCATTCCCGTTGATAATACGTAGGCATAAGATTGTGAGATCCTAGCGAGCTACCTTCCCCCTTTTCTATTTTCAACCTTTCTTTTTCACCGTAGTCCCACGAACTACAGACGCTCTTCTTCACTTCTTTCAAGTGATGATACGTAGGCATAAGGGTCCCAATCCTTGGCATGCACCCTAATAAAAAAACCAACCCTCTTTCCCTCAAGCAAGTAGACTTTTAGATTAGAACACCCATTCAAGCTTAGACAATTTAGATGGTTCCCATCGAGTACGATGGATGTGAGGGGTGTTAATATCTTCCCCTCACATAACCTACTTCCGAACCCAAAATGTGGTTGCAATGACCATGTTCTTTCCCCAAAGGTTTTATCAATATTTCCCTTTCCCTCTTTGGGATAAATAAAATTCAGTGGCGACTCTGTGTCATTTTTCACGTAGCGACAACTAACGACTCTGCTGGGGAGTCATTTTATGCAACCTTACTGTAGTATGCTTTTAGAATAAACCCTACATCAATTAGGTATTTTTATGGATGTAAGGTGGTATGGTCCACAATTATTGAAACAAAGGATATTAGGCTCAAGTTTTGATTTGTACCCAACCCTTCTTCGTGATGAACTTCAGTCCTACGTTCAGTTATACTACACACATTTATCTTTCAAAAGGGTTGACGGTTTAAGGGCGAAGATTCAAAGTTTACTTGGAATGCCAGTCACCTTATTTTTTTTTATGGATGTCAACGACCCTTTTGATGTTGGACATGGTGGTCACTGAATCTTATTTTTCTTTGAGGATTTGAGGACCTCTTTTGCTTTATTTATTTTTTTGATCCCCAACTTTTGCCTAAGTCACCTCTTTGGGTGGTGGACCTAGCGGGCTTTTTTTCTTCTTTGTTTTGGAAAGGCTTGTGACTACCAAGTCATCGATCATTGAAGAATAACTGACATAACTTTTGGATTTATCTTGAAAATATGTGTAATCAGCATAACTGAACACTACCCATGCCCCAGGTTAAGTGTAAGGGTTTAGAAATGCCAAAAAAACTCCTACTTCTAGGCTCGAAGTGGTTGACTAGGGACTAAATCCTTATCTCTCTAGTGTTTAGGGGATTTGAAACAATGTTTGTACATCATCAGTAGGATTTTATCCGAAAGCATACTATTAGCAGTTATGGGTATTCAGTTTTCATCATCCTCCCTCCGATCTTTGCTAAAACAACAGTTTGAAAAAGAAGTGGACGAGAGGTGTATATGGATGTATTTTTTGTTTTTGTTTTTTGATATAAGTGAAGAAAAAATGAGCGAATGCGACATGATTAATTTAAAAGCATGATGACTTCATTAATATTACCATTCAAAACAAACAATGTTTAGAAACAAGTAACAAATAACAGGAAATAAACTACAAATGCCTAGAAATGACAAGATCTAAAAATTGCCAGCATTGGGGACTGGGCTTTTCTTTCTTGACTTGCTGTTGGGCTAGCCTTCTTGCTCATTGTGACCAGTATGATAACCTTCTTCATACCCACTCTTAGCAGCTTCTTTCATGACAGAGACTGACGAGCCCGTCTGACCAGATGAAGGATTGTCGTTGATTTGAAGGCATTGAGGCGTAAATGAGATCAATTTGGACTCAATCAGCTCTTGTACTTGGTACTTCAAGGTTTTACAATCCTCGATCGTGTGCCCAGGTGCTCCAGAATAGAATACACATCTGACACTTGCGTCATAGCCTAGAGGAAGCAGTGTGGGAGGAAGACCAAGTTCCCTTAGCTGAACCAATGAGTTACTGAGCAACAAAGGAAGAAGTCGACTGTATGACATATTAATTGGGTCAAAGTGTTTCCCTGGCCTCCTTGGTCTGTTCTGGCCTCGTTTGGCGGAGTTTCGCCGCTGATCTGGATATTGATTCTGACTCCGTGCTCGGTTCCTCTAACCTGACTGAGGAACAAGTAATGGTCGTTGATAGGGACGCTTTGGAAGTCCAAGTGGTGGGATATGTTCACCAGGTATCTCTTGACTTGAGGGAGACTTAGGCATTTCCACAGGAGCGGGCATCTCTGTGGCAGTAGCTGGTGCAGGGTTACCTTCCTTCCTCATCAATGTTTACAGGATCTCCATAACCAGGTTCATTTGAGTTTTTAGTTGCTTGACCGACTCCTTAAAAAATTCTTGGCCTTTCTGATGCTCTTCCATAATGATCTGAGACATGTTTCCAGTTCTGAGCGTGTTTCGGGAAATCAGCTAGCTGGTTAGAAATAGAAGGTGGTATGAGGTTTCTTTGTGGACATGGTATGCATACATGTTGATGAAATGAATATGCAATGGAATGAATGCAATGGGATGCAATGCATATATTCTGATTTTTAGTACAAGATCCAAGGTACGGATGGAGGATAAAGGTTGATTGCTTGTAACACAAGGTTCTGACCAGGTGTGGTCTAAGGTTTAATAGGGAACCCAAAATCATAGGCTCACACGAATGTTTATCACATACGACATGAGCATGTCGGTTGATAACTCCATCATATAAACCTCTTTCAGGTGAGATCTTCGTATTGAGCCTCGCGAGAAGAGCTTCTCGGGGACCCATACTATGAGGCCATCGACACTGGGTTCTAGACAAGGGTTTCAGAGTCATGGATTTTCTCAACTTTTTATTACGTATGTCAGTCATTTCTAGGCAACAACTCCATCAAGAAAGTCTCTTCTGAATGAGATCTTTGTATCGATCCTCGCGAGAAGAGCTTCTCGGGGGCCCATACTACGTGACCATCAATCTTAGTTGGGCAATAGTTTAGGGTTCTAAAAAGTTCCTTAGAGTCATGGATTCCCAAGAAAACATTGATCAAACACGCCAAGAGCTTGACGGTATTCAACATCCTCAATGGAATCTACTCTAAGTGAGGTTCTCGTGTCGACTTTCACGAGATGAGCATCTTGAAATCCCATACTACTCAACCTCTTCTATCTCAATTTTACGTTCTAGACTCGGGTGTGGAGTTTTTCCCTCATAGTTTGCCACCAAGGTACCCAACCCATACCACAACATTAAGAGCCATACAAGATAAGATACAAGTAAATAAACAAAGGGGAAAACAATAAAGTAAAGCAGGTAAAGAATAGAGAAAAAATACCCAAACACGCAAAAATAACCTAGATTAGGCTTGACTTGATTAGGACTTCCCCAGTAGAGTCACCAGCTGTTGCTACGCGAAAAATGACACAGAGTCCGCCACCGAATTTTATTTATCCCAAAGAGGGAAAGGGAAATACCGATAAAACCTTTAGGGAAAGAACATGGTCATCGCAAACACATTTTGGGTTCGAAAGCCGGTTATGTGAGGGGAATGTATTAACACCCACTCACATCCATCGTACTCGATGAGAACCATCTAAGTTGTCTAGCTCGAAAGGGTGTTATATTCTAAAAGTCTACTTTCTAATGGGAAAGAGGATTGGTTTTTTATTAGGGTGTTCGATAAGGATTGTGATCCTTGTGGGTACGTATCATCACTTGAAAGAAGTGAAGAATCAGAGCTCTGTAGTTCAGAGGCTTGAGAAATGATTGTGTGTTGGTTGATTTTATACCTTGAAAAGGGTTTTCAGATGATGCTCTAAGGCGAAAAAGAAGTTTGGTGAGTTTATGTTGTTTTTAGGGTTTTGAAATAAAGTTGTTTTTAGGGTTTTCAGATGATGCCCTAAAAACAACATAAACTCACCAAACTTCTTTTTTGCCTTAGGGCATCATTCGAAAACCCTTTTTCAAGGTATCAAAACAACCAACACACAATCATTTCTCAAGCCTCTGAACTATGGAGGTCTGATTCTTCACTTTTTTCAAGTGAGGATACGTAGGCACAAGGGCCACAATCCTTGGCAAGCACCCTAATAAAAAACCAACCCTATTTCCCATTAGCAAGTAGACTTTTAGAATAGAACACCTTTTCGAGCTAGACAACTTAGATGGTTCCCATCGAGTACGATGGATGTGAGGGGGTGCTAATACCTTCCCCTCACATAACCGACTTTCGAACCCAAAATGCGGTTGCGATGACCACGTTCTTTCCCTAAAGGTTTTACTGGTAATTCCCTTTCCCTCTTTGGGATAAATAAAATTCGGGTGGCGACTCTGTGTCATTTTTCGCGTAGCGACAATCATAAACTATGGCTATATAGTTAGGGAAGATGAAATACCTTTGTGGCTCCTATCCCAATAAATCTCAACCAATTAGGCAAAAGGTATGTTCAACCACATGATCCAATGAAAAGAAATCCCATCTGCAGAGTTACCCTATGAACAAATCATCATAAGACATCTGGACAACTTTAACATTGACACCATGGAGGAAGCAGAAGACTCAACAAACCATAGGATCACCCATACTTCACTAAGAGAGATTAGAGTCCATATCAAGCATAGAGAAATATATGAAGACTCATCTTTCAAGGAAAAAGGAGAAGACAGACCAACTGAGGAAGAAGACACCAAGATAGACAAGGTGTTGAAAATTTTCCAAAGTCTAGTCGAGGATGTGAAGAAATTAATAGCAAGAAATAACCATGCTTATGGCATCAAATGATCTCACTTATATGTATTTGTTTAGTTTACCAATCTTGTTTTTTACTTAATATTTAAATTTTTCAATTTCCATTTGTGTACTTTGAATTCTAAGTATTTTATCTTTAATAAATAAAACAATGTTTTTTCTTTAATAAATTTTAAGTATACTCTTAGGGGGTTTAAGGGTCGTGAGCTCAGTCTGGTATTAAAAGCTCACAAAGTTTGTTTAGAAGCTT